>CM074787.1:17737674-18465182 GCA_037355745.1 Pseudo-nitzschia multiseries
TTGTGGTATGCAATGCTGTTGTGCTTTTTCTTGCATGGGCTTTCAGGTCGTGTTACATTTGTGACAACCGAATCATTATCACAATACACATTCGTGCTCCCATCAATTGGAACACCCATCATCCTCAACTTGTATCTTAGACCTTCAACCAATTCAATTGCAATTTTCAATGCAATGATTTCAGATCCAAAAGTTGAGGTTTCAACTGTTGTTTGTCGTTTGGAAATTAATTAATAGACGTATTTAAGTTACTTTAACCACTGAAGGTGGATCTAAACTACTCAGTCTGTATCCAGACTTTAATGTTGCCTCAATCAAAGAGAGTTTAAGCCCCAAGTTGTAGAATGACAAATTTGTCAAACAAATCCTGAAAGCAAGCAGGGAGGGTACAAGGAAAATCTGTTGAAGGATACCGGTAGCATAATCCGAACAGGGAGCAGCTACCAAGAAACAGGCAGGAGGAAGGGTAAAATACTGGGAGCAGCACGGTGGGCAAAGGTGGGTGAGTGGGGGAAGAACTAGGAAGGGCACCGGGTGCAAAACGTGGTGAGACACTGGGAGCAACCCTGGGTGCGGAAGGTGGTGATACATTGGGAGCAGCACTGGGTGCAGCGCCAGGAACCACACTGGGTGCAGCACAAGGAGCAGCACTGGGTGCAGAACCGGGTGAGACGCTGGGAGAAGCGCTGGGTGCAGAAGGTGGTGAGATACTGGGAGCAGCACAGGGTGCAGCTCCAGGAGCCACACTTGGTGCAGCTCTAGAAGCATCACTGGGTGCAGAACTTGGTGAGAGACTGGGATCAGCACGGGGTGCAGAACCTGGTGAGATACTGGGAGCAGCACTTCTTGGTGAAACACTAAGAGTCACACCTGGGCAGGGCTAAAAGCAGCACTGGGGGCAGAACTGGGTGAAACAATGGGAGCAGCGCTGGGTGCAGAAAGGGGTGATATACTGGGAGCAGCACTGAGTGCAACGCCAGGAACCAAACTTGGTGCACTGGGTGCAGAACGTGGTGAATCATTGGGAACAGCACTGTGTGCAAAGGTCGGTGATAAAGGGCAAGCAGCACTGGGTGAAGAACGAGAACGGGCACTGGAGTCCGCGCTTGGTGAAACACTAGGAGCAGCACTGAGTGCAGAAGGTGGTGATAGACTGGGGGCAACACTGGGTGCAGCGCTAGGAGCCACACGAGGTGTAGCTCTAGGAGCATCACTGGGTGCAGAACTTGACAAGAGACTGGGATCAGCACTGGGTGCAGAGCCTGGTGAGATACTGGGAGCAGCACTTGGTGAAACCCTAAGAGCTACACGTGGTGCAGGGCAAAAAGCAGCACTGGGGGCAGAACTGGGTGAGACACTGGGAGCAGCGCCCGGTGCAGAAGATGGTGATATACTGGGAGCAGCGCTGGGTGCAGCGCCAGGAGCCACAATGGGGATAGTTGGAGCAGCACTGGGTGAAGCATTAGGAACCACAATTGATGCAGCGCTAGGATTGGCACTTAGGGCTGCGCTTGGTCAAACACTGAAAGCAGGACTGGGTGCAGCACTTGGTGAAACACTAGGAACCACACTTGGAGCGGCACGTGGTGACACAGCATTGAGTGTGCCAGAATGGCACCCAGGGCTAGGCCCCATGCAGCCAAGCCCGCATCAAGGCAGCCTCCTGGCGATACGGCTATGGGGACTGGAAAGGGACTGCATAGTGTCTCCTGGCAAGCTGGATGGTCGCAAGCCATTGACGCTTGGCAGTAAGAGTGTAACCACGGAGCACTTGGAGGGGAATCTGGAGGAGGGAGTGAGATTGAGGCAGAGCACCAGCTAAGCCAATGGCCAATTCAGATGAAATGGAATCATTGAGAGATTGGTGTTGTTCAGCCTCAAGCAACCCCCCAGTGCCATGGAGCCGTTGGTTCCGGTACATCCAGAGATCCCAACAAGTGAGGAAAAATTGGTGAATCACTGCAGTGGCCCATCTACGAGGAGAACGCTTACTACCAATCAAAGAATAGTAATCAGCTTGAATCTGATGCCAGAGGGGGGTCCACCTCCCAAGGAACCAGTTGTGCCATCCAATGTGATGCTGAGCCCTTACAGCAGAGGCAATATCAGGGGAGTATAAGGAAGGGTGGATACGCCTACCTTGATGAACCCTAGTGGTAACATCCACAATGGCGAGAGCCAGAGAAGGTTCTGTAAGCTCAGAGGTAAGGCGCTGTTGCAAAGGGCCCCGAAAGGAAGACAAGCAGTGCTGGACAGCCCCGGGGTCTTCACATGAAAGCACATGGGAAACCTTTTCCTCTTCTTGGGCACACAGAGGGCATCAGGAGTGATCCTGGTGCTGGTAATGAAGTAACTGATTGCCAACACCAATGCAACCCAAAGCAAACTTGACAAACCACCGTTGTATACCAGGAGGGAGGCGCTTGAAATGTTAGCAGTCTGATGAGCACACCAAAGGATGGAATCGGAGCCTTATGGCGGAATGGAGATGTCGTGGTGAGTGTGCCAATAGTGAAGAACGGGAGGACCCGAAATAAGAATGTGCAAGGCATCTCTGTCAAAGCGAGAGCATTTGAGACCGTTCTGTGAGAGAGCCCAGGGCTCAAACACAAACCGGGGGTAGTGGTAGGGAGAGGAACAATTCAAGGATAGAAATGCCTTGGCCATGCCATCAACCTGATGATTGTAAAGCGCCCACCAGACAAGAGAAAGACCCTCTTGATGACTTTGAACCCACCTGAATGTGACAGTGATTGGAAGAGCAGAGAGCATATTGCGAATGACATAGACATAGTCAAAAGATTTCTGAGAAATAGACAAGGGCCAGGTACCCTGAACCTGTTGAAGAGCCATATCCCCGTCAAGGGCAATAGTGAGTGAGCCGGAGGCTACATCATAGAGGTCCACCAGAGCCATACAGCAGGTGAGGACACCAATGATGCCAGCCAATTCGCTCCGGTAGGAAGACTGATCTTCGGGTGAGCCACTGACAAGGTTAGATCCAGTGAGGAACACAGTGGGAGACTTGGTGGAGGTGTTGGGGGAGAGGATAAATGAAGATGTACCCTGGAGGGTCATAAGAGCCGTCACAGACAGCACTTGCAGAGCCACTCAGAATGGCATCTGCAAGGGCCTGGCATCCATCCTGGGGAAGGGAGTATTGATGGAGAAGGACTCGGGGAGAAGCGCAGAGAGCATCAAATGCATCCTCTGGGGTGGCAGGAAGACACGCAAAAGGATTATAGGTCAAGGGATCGTCATCTGGTGGATGGGAGACAAAGGTAGATGGACTTACAATCCGGAACGTATTCCCACTGGAAAGGAGGGAGACAAGAGTGCCGGCACTAGCAAGTTTGCCGCAAAGGATGGTAGGGGTGAGGCTGTAGCGGCCTTGGCCTTGCCAAGAGCCAACCTTCCAGCCAGTGGGACATTTGGAGAAGAGCCGGTCAGTAGAAGGACACAAAAACCAAGGCCACACAGAGGAAGATTCTGAGGACAGCCAATGCCCCAGGTGGAAGGAGGGGTGGAAGGCTCTGTCAGAGGGCAAGGCAAACGGGGCTAAGAAGGATTTCTGAAGGGCGCGTTGCCAAAGATGCCGAGTTGGGAGAAGCCATGGAGGGGGGCACCGAGGCCAGTGAAGATGGGTACGAAGATGGTTGGTGGACTGCAACTGGAAGGCCGATGGAGAAAGCCTTGTGCCATCTGCAGTGCAGATATCAGCAAGGGAGACGGCCTGGAGAGACATCCTGATGAGATTCAGAAGGGACAGTTTGGCGCCCCGGAAGCCAGCAGTGACAAAAGCTTGCATGAGGTAGCAGTCATTCAATCGAAGCAGAGGAAGTGTAGGAAAGTCTTCAACCAGACTCACTGGGTGCATAGAAAAGAAATGCCACACATGGTTATACCAGCAAGGAGTGATATAAGAGGCATAAGGCTGGTAGGGGGTAATGCCAAGATGGAAAGGAATGCCCAGCTCAAGCCTAAAGGCTTCAGCTGTAAGCTTGAGAATATGGCCAGTCTGTGAGACCTGGACAGATTCCTGAAACAGAGTAGCAATGTGGCTGAATTCTTGGAGAAGAAATGGGTGAATGAAACCAAAGCCTTGATACAAAGATGGACCATAGAAGACCTTACAAGGAAAGTTGCGAGACATGCCTGCCTTGTTGTTGAGCACTGGGAACAGAGTTGGGTTGAGAATTCGGGTCCAGATAGAAGCGCTGAGCTGAGTGACGGGCATGGGGTATTCAAAAGACTTCATAAATGAGTACTTGAAGGTATTAAATTCCTTTCGTGACCAGAAGTACCAAAGCTACCAGATGGTAGATATTCTATTCATACGAATCAATGAGTCCTGTATCAACCAAAGTAATCGATTCCCACGGCATATCGAGTCCCTCAGAGCATCGATTCCCATCGCGCATCAACGGTGAGCAATCCCTGTTTTACAGTATTGCCATTGTTCTTCGGTGAGCAAACTCTGATTTCATAAAATATCACATGAGCTACGGGAGCAATTCCTGACCTTAATGATAAACATATCATGGAGTCTTCCTAACGGAACAAGAGAAGAAAACCGTTGGCGTGTGATTCTCACACAATACATATACATGCATACAAATATATATGGTCAACGACCAATACATGTACGGAAATAATCAGCGAGTAATCTCATCACTACGCAACAGCAGTTGCAACGTATTTCACCTCAATAAAAGAGATATCTTGCATTTCGGCAAGATTTCACTTTATCTCATACTTTTAACATTCAACTGATTTATATCCCAAAATTCACACTAGTTGCTACCAACTACTTGTAATCTACATACTAAGGTCTGTCTCGCTGCAATCTGAACAAGTCACAGCAAGAAGAGATCTGGCGTTTCCCTAGCTTCGCCTGTAGTCCGATTATCTGTTGCCGAAAGTATCCAAACACAATTGTCACGCGTAGAGTACAATCGTTCGTCTACTAACACACTAACGCAGCGTTGCTGTTCTTCAGAAGCCTTTGAATCAGACTCTCAACGAATCGGATTCAGAAGGAAAATAATAGATTAACAGTTGCAAGCTCTAAGACGGCTTGCACACCAAAAAGGAACAGGAACGGAATTGAATACAATCTCTACGCTGGCATATGCCAGTCGCACACCGTACACGAAGCAGTTCTCATTCCCAGTCACCGCGCAATTCTTTCAAAGGATCGGGATCATCACAGATGCCGAACATACCAACGATGCCCGGCAATGTATTTTGGGGCGAAGAGAAGAATGACGCCGAAGTTACTACTACCAACCACTTTCCCAGTTTTGATACTGATATGAAGAAAATACTCGTATCCCTACTCAACGTAACAAGTGAGGCTAATAGTAAACTGTGTTTAGCCCTCAAGGAAGGCGGATTGTGCGAGTGGAATGCATTCCTCGACGCGCTTATCGAACCGGACTTTTCACGCGAGCTTACCTATACTGAAGGAGGACTACCAACGCATATCCCTCAATCCGTTCAAAGGAACATAGAAGCACTTGCGGATTTCGCTATCAATCTACAAGAAGGCGATGGCGCTCTAGCAGAAGACTTGAGAAATTGGAAGGATGTAAGATCATATACATATAAGGAATTCCAGTCATTCCGCGAAGAGCGTGCCCAACGCATGCGTAACGAATCTACTCTGAACCCCCCACCTCCTCCGGCGGGAAGTAGCAAAAAGTCACCTCAGCAGGTAAAGTACGAGTCTTGGTGCCGAAAAGCACGGGATGAAAAGTCCTTTACGCCCCTCACGAATGACTCAAGATTCGAACACTGGCTCGTTGGTTTCAAAGCTAAACTCGAGGCATACGACATCGACACAGAGACATTCCTTGATGAAACTTGGCCTCCAGCTACGCTTCAGGGTTATACCTGTGATCTCTTCGTCAAACAATGTGCCTTCTTCTGGGTACTAATGTTGGAAGTCTTCAAAAGCGACCTTTCTGCATCGTGTGTACACAGTCATTCTACCACTCGTGGTGGACGTAAGGCATACTTCGACTTCGTAAACCTTCACAGCAAATCAAAAGCCAAGGTATATGACAATTCGACTCAGCTACAAGCGTTGCTAAAGTTGAATCTCAACAATTGGAAGGAATCCAAAGTGAAATTCATTACACATTGGTTTGATGAATTAAATCACCTCAACAAGCTCCGTCCTCCCAACAAGCCCCTTGAGTACCATACTGTTAAATCAGCATTATGTCAGGCATGCTATTCCAGCTTTCAGCTAAGTGAACAGTCTGCCAAAGTCAAGGATCCAGGTGGGACAAATAGCACCGTGACGGATGCGGTCGCCAAAGCCGCTGCTATCCACGAACTCAAAATCACGCTTTTACTCAAAGCAACTCGACTCGATTCCCAGTCCGCGATGTCTGCTCCTCGATCGACTGTACGTGCACACGTTCATGATTTCTCCTCTGAACAAAGCCAAAACCATGATGACTATGCTCTCCCTATCGAATTTGAAGGAGACTATCAAGATTATGCGGTATTTAAGGCTGGACGTACCCCTGACCCTACCACACGGTTGCCTACAAACATATGGAAGGCCCTGTCACGTCAGGACATGAAGAGTTGGCTTAGTTTTTCTCCGGAAGGCAAGAAAATTGTGGTCGCATCGTTACGACACGACTTAGTACTTAACAAGGACCAACCTGAACCCAACAGTGTCAAACCCATTACCCGGAAGGCATATCAACATGGACATTCGGTATCATTCCGAGAAGACGATACTTCGACCAAGGATGAGCAGGCCAATTCATCAGCAGATCTACATCCTGCTGTAGAAAATGATCGTAGAGGTGTCTTCCATGCATCTTTAGGTGTATACAAATCAACAACCTCTTCCTCCAAGGACCAAAGACCTCTCAAGTCTTCCGTGTCACCCGCGCATCCCGCTCGATTCCTTTCCGAAAACCCTGACATTCAGTACAAAAAGGACGGTGACACCCAAATACCTGTAGGAACATCATCATATTCCGCCAATTTTCACCAGTGGTATACTCCTGACAAAGATCTGACCTTTCCTAACGATAGTCCAGTAACGTCGTACACATACCGCATACACAAAACTACGGTTACTAGTCCTGGTTTTACCATGGTCGATCGCGGCGCAAATGGTTGCATCATCGGCAATGATGCATGTCTCATTTCCAAGGATATCCCACCACGATATGTCAATGTCACCGGCATTAACAATCACCAGGTACAGAATATCCCCATTGCAACATGCGGAGCATATTCCATATCGAACAGAGGCCCCGTCATCCTCATTTTCAATGAATGTGCCTATACAGGACGACACCCTTCCATATTGTCCTCTGGCCAGATGGAAGCATATTTTTCCACTGTCGACGACACATCCATCAAAGCGGGCGGTGGACAGGTAATCACCACCTCCGATGGATATGCACTGCCTCTTAGCATACGACATGGTTTACCATACCTTGCGATGCGAAAGTATACGACTATTGAGTTTGACACGCTCCCTCATGTTATCATGACATCCGATAAGCATTGGGACCCATCTGTTCTCGATACCACGATCAGTGCAAAAGATGAACAATTTCTCCAGAAATATCCTCCTCAGCCACAGCAACTCCCTTATGCCGATTACGACGAATATGGAAACCCACATTGTCTTGAAGGATTGGATATCTCTGTATCCCCCGACTCCTCCACGGTCACGTCCCTCAGTTCATACTCCAGCCAATCCACTCGATCTCCCTTCCTTCCTATTGATGACCATAGAACCAACGATCGCTCCTTTTGGCTTACTTCCACCGACTACATTCATCAAGAACGCCTCGCATGATGCATTTTACCTGAAGCCTCTGGGACAGTCACTGCGTTTCCGACCGATTGCACTGCCAGTGATACTACACGTATTGCGACTACGCCTCGCGAGAGATACCCCAACAAACATGACTACCTATCCCTGAAACCTTTCTTTTGTTGGGTTTCCACCAATCGCATCAAAGCCGCATTTGAAAACTCAACCCAATATGGTTCATTAGCGGTTAGCCCTGATGGCAACATCTTCAAACGTTTTCATTCCCCTCAACTGGCCATGAACCTTTGACCCTTCAATGACGATGTCATGTCCGATGCTGTCTATTCGGATGTCCCAGCAATTGATGGTGGCTCCAAGATTGCTCAGATCTTCTTCGGCCGCAAGTCACATATTATACACAATGAAGAAACGCGTACCACCGGCGACTTCCTATCTTGTTTCCAGAACTTTGTTCGAAAATGGGGCAGGCCCATTTGCCTCCTTTGCGACCACGGTAACTATCAATCCAGTAAAAAGGTCGTCGATTACCTCAAAATGCTATGGATTGGACTCTGGCGAAGTGAACCTTATCACCAACACCAGAATCAATTCGAACGTCGATACCAAACGTTCAAGCGCATTGTCAATCGCGTCATGGATCGTACAGGCACACCACCACATCTATGGCTACTGTGCATGACATACGTCGCGGGTCTCCTCAATGTTATTTCTGATCCTACGCTGGCAGATAAACAACCGGTCTTCATTGCTACCGGTACACTTGGCGACATCAGCGCATACACCAGTTTCTTCTGGTTTGAACCTGTGTATTTCAAAACCAACGACTCCCCTTTCGGTACCCAGTCTACCGAACGCCTAGGTCACTTTGTCGGCATCGCCGAACATGTTGGCAATGGACTCTGCTTCCGAATCTGGGATCCCGTTACCAACAAGTTACTTGACCGGTCCGGTGTCCGCTCTGCTCTTACACCTGAGTCTCGTAACAAACGCGCAGGCCTATTCACTGATGATGGTTTCATCAAATGGCGTAACGCCAAGGATTCCTTGCCCCGTTTATACGCCACTGGAGAAGCTCCAGCATTCAAACATGGGAAGCATACCAATCAGAGTAAACCCATTGACGCGTCTACAAAACCAGGCAACTCAGTTCCCCCTAGCGTCTCACCCGCTGATTCTGACACTGCCGATGACACCATCCCATCTGTACCCAACGAGCAACCAGGTACTACGCCCCACGCATCTGGCACTCAACCAATTCTTCAACCACCCGCCCACCCCTCGTTACCGAGCTTTCTTTCTAAGAAGGTCCATGACAGCCCCAGCTGGTCACCTTCTCCACTCCCTAACAACTATGGGGAGAGTTTTGATGGTCCCCCTACGACACACATCTTCAGCAAGACATCCGATGGCGTTCTCCTTACTGAAGATGATTTTGATCCTCCGGAATTAGCATACTTTGATGTTAGTGACGTCACAACTCCACACACCAACCCCGCTACTCCTTCAGTAGACCCATCACAGGTAGTTGTTACCGACGAAGAAGGCAACGCACAATTTGACGATGATGGCCAACCAATTACCATTCCTACGGTCCTGATTGCCAATCTACAAGGACGATCCTTCCTTGTACCCAACCCCGATGGCACCCGGAAGCGTCTTACCATCGTCGATGTAGAAGACAGTCTTGAACGCAACAAAGACTTCATCAAGTTCAAGTGCAAACACTCTGATGACGAACTCAATGATATCATTGCATACAATGATGTCATGAATTACATCCATCGTGATTCAACACAAGAAGACGGCAAACTTTGGTCATTTCGCCGCATCCTAGGACACCAAGGTCCGCTGGATAACAAGCATCCTCAATACAAAGGTTCCAAGTATAACCTTTGGATTGAATGGGAAAATATGGAACGCACATATGAACCTCTAGCCAATATTGCGGCTGATGACCCGGTCACTGTTGCAAAATATGGGAAAGACAACAACTTGCTTGACCTCCCGGGTTGGAAACGCCTCAAGCGAATCACCAACCTAGCACGACGAACCAAGAAGCTTGACCAACTCGTGCATCAAGCCAAACTTCGTTCTTTCCGTACCGCTCCACAGTACCAATATGGATTCAAAGTACCTCGTAACCACGAAGAAGCTCTCCAATTTGATCAAGCCAACGGAAACACCAAATGGGAAGATGCTACCACTCTGGAAATGGCACAACTCAATGAATACAATACATTCATTGATAAAGGCGTGTACAAGACAAGCTCCATTCCCCCCGGGTTCCAACAGATCAAGGTACACATGATATATGCTGTCAAGCACGACGGTAGACACAAGGCTCGTCTCGTTGCTAACGGTAATCTCACTGAGGCCCCTATCCACAGTGTTTACGCAGGTGCCGTATCTCTCCGCGGCCTACGTATGTGCCTATTCCTAGCTGAACTGAACGACCTAGAAGCATGGGGTACCAACATAGGTAATGCCTACCTAGAAGCAGTTACCTGCGAGAAAGTATGCATCAAGGCAGGTCCCAAATTCGGATCGCTGGAAGATCACCTGTTGATCATTTACAAAGCACTATATGGCCTCAGGTCTTCAGGCAAGTGTTTTGGTGATTTACTTGCAGCTTGTCTCATCGAACTCGGCTTCGAACGATCCCGTGCAGAACTGGAAATATTCCTCAAGCCTGGAACGAACAAGCATGGTGAACGTGTATATGAACTTATATGCACATATGTCGATGACCTATGTCTTTGCATGGCAGATCCCAATTCCTTCTTGAAGATATTGCAGTCGTCGCCATATAACTTCAAACTGAAGGGATCTGGACCTATGAACTTTCACCTAGGTTGTGGATTTGAGCGCGACGCGCATGGTGTTCTATGCATGAATCCCATAAAGTTCATCAAAAAGATGGAAGCGTCTTACGAACAAATGTTCAGATGCAAACCTAGCACTAGGTTCCAATCACCCATTGCAGAGAACGATCATCCCGAATTGGACTCCTCAGCCTTTCTTGAAGAAACTGGTATACAGAAATACCAAAGTATGATCGGTTCACTCCAATGGATCATCGCCATTGGACGATTTGATGTTCAAACAGCCGTGATGACACTCTCAAGTTAAAGAGCCCAACCACGTGACGGACACCTTGATTGTGCCAAACGTATCTATGGATATATCTCCAAGTTCAGACATTTTAAAATCAGGTTCCGCGTGGAACCCCCAGATTTTATACTGACTAAACCGGACACCATTGATTGGTCCAACACCGTCTATGGGGAGCATTCTGAAGAGCTACCCGGCAACGCTCCTGCACCGCTTGCGAAGACAGTAGTGTTAACACATTTCTATGATGCAAATCTCATGCATGATATTCTCAGTGGTAAGGCTGTAACCGGCATTCTTCATTTCGCGAACAAAACTCCTATGATGTGGTTCTCAAAGAAACAAGCTACTACGAAGACAGCTACCTTTGGAGCTGAATTCGTTGCAGGAAGAACTTGCATCGAGCAAACCGTTGATCTACGTCACTCGTTCTGATACCTCGGAACACGAGTCCATGATATCTCCTATTCATGGGGAGACAACGAGAAGATGATTCAAACGTCAACCTTTCCTTAAGCAAGGCTGCATAAGCGTCACAACATCCTATCATTTCACTACGTACGAAGCATGATAGCGAGAGGCTTCATTCTAATGCTGCACATCCCTGGTAAGAATAACTGTGCGGATATTCTCACCAAGCATTGGGGACACTCAGTTGTGTATCCACTGCTCAAGCCCATCTTCCACTTCTGTGGGAATACCAGCGATCTCTTCCAAGACGATGGAAGCATCATGTAAAACGTGGTGACCTTTCACAAGGAAACATGGGGAGTATTAAATTCCTTTCGTGACCAGAAGTACCAAAGCTACCAGATGGTAGATATTCTATTTGTACGAATCAATGAGTCCCGTATCAATCAAAGTAATCGATTCCCACGGCATATCGAGTCCCTCAGAGCATCGATTCCCATAGCGCATCAACGGTGAGCAATCCCTGTTTTACAGTATTGCCATTGTTCTTCGGTGAGCAAACTCTGATTTCATAAAATATCACATGAGCTACGGGAGCAATTCCTGACCTTAATGATAAACATATCATGGAAGTCTTCCTAACGGAACAAGAGAAGAAAACCGTTGGCGTGTGATTCTCACACAATACATATACATGCATACAGATATATACGGTCAACGACCAATGCATGTACGGAAATAATCAGCGAGTAATCTCATCACTACGCAACAGCAGTTGCAACGTATTTCACCTCAATAAAAGAGATATCTTGCATTTCGGCAAGATTTCACTTTATCTCATACTTTTAACATTCAACTGATTTATATCCCAAAATTCACACTAGTTGCTACCAACTACTTGTAATCTACATTACTAAGGTCTGTCTCGCTGCAATCTGAACAAGTCACAGCAAGAAGAGATCTGGCGTTTCCCTAGTCTCGCCTGTAGTCCGATTATCTGTTGCCGAAAGTATCCAAACACAATTGTCACGCGTAGAGTACAATCGTTCGTCTACTAACACACTAACGCAGCGTTCCTGTTCTTCAGAAGCCTTTGAATCAGACTCTCAACGGGCAGGTTATCACCGACGTTGAAATTTTCAAGAAACCTGGTGAATACCGTGTTGACAAGATGAGACTTATCCAACTGATGTCTCCAGAGTTCCAGATCAACAACAAGATGATCGGTAAACGCATTCTAGCTCATGCTGAACAGGCCAACGCGGTGGCAGTTGACCAACATGGCAGCCGGAAGCATCACAAAGCCATCAACACTTGTCTCAACAAGAAGCTCATTTGTGATGTCCTCCGCCAGAAGCGCCGCTCGGGGGCGGTTGCAATGAACGATGCCAAGGGCTGCTATGACCGAATCTCCCATCCCATTGCAAGCCTCACCCTCCAAAGCTTTGGGATTCCGGCTCACGTTTGCGAGGTTTTACTCTCCACTCTCCAGCGTGCTACCCATCACATTAAAACTGGATTTGGCCGGTCCGGTCCTATGTATGGTGATGAATCTATTCCTCTCAGTGGGATTGGGCAAGGCAACGGTCTCGGCCCAACTCTGTGGGCTCTGGTTTCTACCATCCTTTTCCGGATGATGCAGAACGCAGGCCATGGGGTTCATCTCCTCACCTCCCTATCCCTTCAGCTGGTCTCCTTGGTTGGATTTGCTTTTGTGGATGATACTGACCTTTTTTGTGCCGGTTCCTCCTCTACTATCCTCTGGTGAGGCTTTGGCTGTTGATTTTCAGGCCGCTTTAGACCGCTGGGCTGGTGGTCTCATTGCTACTGGCGGCGCTATTGAACCTGCTAAATCCTTCTGCTACTTGATAGATTTCAAGTGGACTGGTTCTGGTTGGGACTATCGTTCTGTAGATGAAATGCCCGGTGTTTTCACCATCACTGACAAATCTGGTGCCCAATCACCTCTTGACCGTTTTGAGGTTGACCACGCGGACAAGACTCTGGGTGTCTACATTTCTATGGACGGCAATGAGGAAGCTCAAGTTGATCACCTGCAGACCCAGTCCCAGTCCTTTGGATCTCAAATTAGGTCCTCCAAGTGCGAGAAGAACACCTCCCTCTACACCTTCAGGTACTCATTTATGAAGTCTTTTGAATACCCCATGCCCGTCACTCAGCTCAGCGCTTCTACCTGGACCCGCATTCTTCACCCAACTCTGGTTCCAGTGCTCAATAAGGCCGGCATGTCTCGCAACTTTCCTCGAAAGGTTTTCTATGGTCCATCTTTGTATCAAGGCTTTGGTTTCATTCACCCTTTCCTTCTCCAGGAATTCAGCCACATTGCTACCCTGCTTCAGGAATCTGTACGTGGTTCCCAGACAGGCCATATTCTTAGGCTTACCGCTGAAGCATTTCGTCTTGAACTAGGGATCCCTTTCCATCTCGGTATTACCCCCTATCAGCCCTATGCCTCTTATATCACTCCTTGCTGGTATAAGCATGTGTGGCATTTCTTTTCTATGCACCCTGTGAGTATGGTGGAAGACTTTCCTACACTTCCTCTGCTTAGAGTGAATGACTGCTACCTCATGCAAGCTTTTGTCACTGCTGGTTTTCGGGGCGCTGACCTGTCTCTTCTGAATCTCATCAGGATGTCTCTCCAGGCTATCTCCCTTGCTGATATCTGCACTGCAGATGGCACACGGCTTTCTCCTATGGCCTTCCAGCTGCAGTCCTCCAACCATCTTCGCGCTCACCTTGACTGGCCTCGTTGCCCCCCTCCGTGGCATCTTCCCGCCCTTCAGCTCTGGCAACGTGCCCTTCGGAAATCCTTCTTACCCCCGTTGGCTTTGCCTTCGGACCGAGCTTTCCACCCCTCCTTTCACCTGGGGCATTGGCTGTCAACCGAGTCCTCCTCTGTTTGGCCCTGGTTTTTGTGCCGTTCTACTGACCGGATCTTCTCCAAATGCCCTACTGGTTGGAGGGTCGGATCTTCGCAAGGCAGAGGTCGTTATAGCTTTAACACTACCATCCTTTGTGCTAAACCTACCAGTGCAGACACTATTGTATCCCTCCTTTCCAGTGGGAATGTGTTCCGGATTGTCGGTCAATCCTCCTTTATCTCTCATCCACCAGACGAGGACCCCTTGACCTATGATCCTTTTCAGTGTCTTCCTGCCACCCCAGAGGATGCATTTGATGCTCTCTGCGCTTCTCCCCGAGTCCTTCTCCATCAATACTCCCTTCCCCAGGATGGATGCCAGGCTCTTACCGATGCCATTCTGCGTGGCTCTGCCAGCGCTGTCTGTGACGGCTCTTATGATCCCGTTCTCCTCCGTGGTACATCTTCCTTCATCCTTTCCCCCAACACCTCCACCAAGTCTCCCTCCTTGTTCCTCACTGGATCTAACCTTGTCAGTGGCTCCCCTGAAGATCAGTCTTCCTACCGCAGTGAATTGGCTGGCATCATTGGTGTCCTCACCTGCTGTATGGCTCTGGTGGACCTCTATGATGTAACCTCCGGCTCACTCACCATTGCCCTTGATGGGGATACGGCTCTTCAACAGGCTCAGGGCACCTGGCCCTTGTCTATCTCTCAGAAATCTTTTGACTATGTCTATGTCATTCGCAATATGCTCTCTGCTCTTCCAATCACTGTCACCTTCAAGTGGGTTCAGGGTCATCAAGAGGGTCTTTCTCTTGACTGGTGGGCGCTTCGCAATCATCAAGTTGATGGCATGGCCAAGGCATTTCTATCCATGAATCGTTCTTCTCCTTACCACTATCCCCGACTTGTGTTTGAGCCCTGGGCTCTCTCACAGAAGGGTCTCAAATGCTCTCGCTTTGACAGAGATGCCTTGCACATTCTTATTTCAGGTCCCCCACTTCTTCACTATTGGCAAACTCACCACGACATCTCCATTCCACCACAAGTCTCCGATTCTATCCATTGGTGTGCCCATCGCTCTGCTTTCAAGCGCCTCCCTCCTGGTATGCAGCGGTGGTTTGTCAAATTTGCTTCTGGTTGTATTGGTGTTGGCAATCAGCTACTTCATTACCAGCACCAGGATCACTCCCGATGCCCTCTGTGTGCCCAAGATGAGGAAAAGGTTTCCCATGTTCTTTCATGTGCCGACCCCGGGGCTGTCCAGCACTGCTTGTCTTCCTTTCGGGGCCCTTTGCAACAGCGCCTTACTTCTGAGCTTACAGACCCTTCACTGGCTCTTGCCATTGTGGATGTTACCACTAGGGTCCGTCAAGGTAGGCGTATCCACCCTTCCTCATACTCCCCTGATATTGCATCTGCTATAAGGGCTCAGCGTCGGATTGGCTGGCACAACTGGTTCCTTGGGAGGTGGACACCCCTCTGGCATCAGATTCAGGCTGACTATTATTCTTCAATTGGTAGTAAGCGTTTCCTCGTAGATGGGCCACTGCAGTGATTCATCAATTTTTCCTCACTTGTTGGGATCTCTGGACGTACCGAAACCAACGACTCCATGGCACTGGAGGGTTGCTTGAGTCAGAACAACACCAATCTCTCAATGCTTCCATCTCATCTGAATTGGCCATTGGCTTCGCTGGTGCACTGCCTCAATCTCACTCCCTCCTCCAGATCCCCCTCCAAGTGCTCCGTGGTTACACTCTTACTGCCAAGCGTCAATGGCTTGCGACCATCCAGCTTGCCAGGAGACACTATGCAGTCCCTCTCCCTTCCCAGCAGCCGTATCGCCAGGAGGCTGCCTTGATGAGGGCTTGGCTGAATGGATCCTAATGGATGGGCCAAACTTTTCACCCAGCGCTTTCCCCAGTACCTTTCCCAGTGTCTCCCCCACTGCAGCCCACATCGCTACAGTGTTTCACCAAGTACTGCTCCCAGTGTCTCACCAGGTTCTGCACCCCTCGCTGATTCCAGTTTCTCACCAGGTACAAGCTGCATCAAGTTTGGCTTCTGGCGCTGCTTCCAATATATCCCCATCTTCTGCACCCCAGTGCTTCCCCCAGTGTATGACCCGGTTCTGCACCCACCAGTGCTGCTCCTTGTGCTGCATCCAGTGTGGTTCCTGGCACTGTCCCCAGCGCTGCTCCCACTGTATCACCACCTTCCGCACCCAGGGTGCTCCACCCGGTGCCCTTCCTAGTTCTTCCCCCAGTTACCCACCTCTGCCCACCCTGCGGCTCCCAGTATTTTACCCTTCCTCCTGCCTGTTTGTTGGTAGCTGCTCCCAGTTCGGATTATGCTACCAGTATCCTTCAACAGTTTTCACTTGTACTCTCCCTGCTTGCTTTCAGGATTCGTTTGACAAATTTGTCGTTCTACAACTTGGGGCTTAAACTCTCTTTGATTGAGGCGACGTTAAAGTCTGGATACAGACTGAGTAGTTTAGATCCACCTTCAGTGGTTAAAGCTACTTAAATACGTATATTATTATTATTATCAGAATGCTCCCCATAGACGGTGTTGGACCAGTCGATGGTGTCGGGTTTAGTCAATATAAAATCGGGGGGTTCCACGCGGAATCTGATTTTAAAATGTCTAAACTTGGAGATATATCCATAGATAGGTTTGGCACGTTCGAGATGCCCATCTCGTGGTTGAGCTCTGAAACTGGAGAGTGTCATCACGGCTGTTTGTACATCGAAACGGCCAATAGCGATAATCCATTGGAGTGAACCGATCATACTTTGGTATTTCTGTATACCAGTTTCTTCGAGAAAGGCTGAGGAGTCCAATTCGGGATGATCGTTCTCTGCAATGGGTGATTGGAACCTAGTGTTAGGTTTGCATCTGAACATTTGTTTGTAAGACGCTTCCATCTTTTCGATGAACTTTATGGGATTCATGCATAGAACACCATGCGCGTCGCGCTCAAATCCGCAACCTAGGTGAAAGTTCATAGGTCCAGATCCCTTCAGTTTGAAGTTATATGGTGACGACTGCAATATCTTCAGGAAGGAATTGGGATCTGCCATGCAAAGACATAGGTCATCGACATATGTGCATATAAGTTCATATACACGTTCACCATGCTTGTTCATTCCGGGTTTGAGGAATTTTTCCGGTTCTGCGCGGGATCTTTCGAAGCCGACTTCGATGAGACAAGCCGCGAGTAAGTCTCCAAAACACTTGCCCGAAGATCTGAGGCCATATAGGGCTTTGTAAATGATCAACAGGTGACCTTCCAGCGATCCGAATTCGGGACCTGCCTTGATGCATACTTTCTCGCAGGTAACTGCTTCTAGGTAGGCATTACCTATGTTGGTACCCCATGCTTCCAGGTCGTTCAGTTCAGCTAGGAATAGGCACATACGTAGGCCGCGGAGAGATACGACACCTGCGTAAACACTGTGGATAGGGGCCTCAGTGAGATTACCGTTAGCAACGAGACGAGCCTTGTGTCTACCGTCGTGCTTGACAGCATATATCATGTGTACCTTGATCTGTTGGAACCCGGGGGGAATGGAGCTTGTCTTGTACACGCCTTTATCAATGAATGTATTGTATTCATTGAGTTGTTCCATTTCCAGAGTGGTGGCATCTTCCCATTTGGTGTTTCCGTTGGCTTGATCAAATCGGAGGGCTTCTTCATGGTTACGAGGTACTTTGAATCCGTATTGGTACTGTGGAGTTGTACAGAAAGAACAAAGTTTGGCTTGGTGCACGAGTCGGTCAAGTTTCTTGGTTCGTCGTGCTAGGTTGGTGATTCGCTTAAGGCGTTTCCAACCCGGGAGGTCAAGCAAGTTGTTGTCTTTCCCATATTTTGCAACGGTGACAGGGTCATCAGCCGCAATGTTGGCCAGAGGTTCATATGTGCGTTCCATATATTCAATCCAAAGGTTATACTTGGAACCTTTGTATTGGGGATGCTTGTTATCCAGCGGACCTTGGTGTCCTAGGATGCGGCGAAATGACCAAAGTTTGCCGTCTTCTTGGGTTGAATCACGATGGATGTAATTCATGACATCATTGTATGCAATGACATCATTAAGTTCGTCATCAGAGTGTTTGCACTTGAACTTGATGAATTCGTTGTTGCGTTCAAGACTGTCTTCTACATTGACGATAGTAAGACGCTTCCGGGTGCCATCTGGATTGGTTACAAGGAAGGATCGTCCTTGTAGATCGGCAATCGGGACCGTAGGAATGGTAATTGGTTGGCCATCATTGTCAAATTGTGCGTTACCTTCTTCGTCGGTAACAACTACCTGTGATGGGTCTACTGAAGGAGTAGCGGGGTTGGTGTGTGGAGTTGTGACGTCACTAACATCAAAGTATGCTAATTCCGGTGGGTCAAAATCATCTTCAGTAAGGAGAACGCCATCGGAGGTCTTGCTGAAGATGTGTGTCGTAGGAGGACCATCAAAACTCTCCCCATAGTTGTTAGGGAGTGGAGAAGGTGACCAGCTTGGGCTGTCATCGACCTTCTTATAAAGAAAGCTCGGTAACGAGGGGTGGGCGGGTGGTTGAAGAGTAGTTTGAGTGCCAGATGCGGGAGGTGTTGTACCTGGTTGTTCGTTGGGTACAGATGAGATGGTGTCATCGGCGGTGTCAGAATAGGGGGAACTGAGTTGCCTGGTTGTGTAGACTCGTCAATGGGGTTATTCTGAGTGGTATGCTCCCCATGTTTGAATGCTGGAGCGTTTCCAGTGGCGTATAAACGGGGCAAAGAATCCTTGGCGTTACGCCATTTTATGAAACCATCATCAGTGAATAGGCCTGCGCGTTTGTTGCGGGACTCAGGCGTAAGAGCAGAGCGGACACCGGACCGGTCGAGTAACTTGTTGGTAACGGGATCCCAGTTTCGGAAGCAGAGTCCATTGCCAACATGTTTGGCGATGCCGACGAAGTGACCTAGAGGTTCGTAGACTGGGTACCGAAAGGGGAGTCGTTGGTCTTGAAATAAACAGGTTCAAACCAGAAGAAACTGGTGTATGCGCTGATGTCGCCAAGTGTACCGGTAGCAATGAAGACCGGTTGTTTGTCTGACAGCGTAGGATCAGAAATAATATTGAGGAGACCAGCGACGTATGTCATGCACAGTAGCCATAGATGTGGTGGTGTGCCTGTGCGATCCATGACGCGATTGACAATGCGTTTGAACGTTTGATATCGACGTTCGAATTGATTCTGGTGTTGGTGATAAGGTTCACTTTGCCAGAGTCCAATCCATAGCATTTTGAGATAATCGACTACCTTCTTACTAGATTGGTAGTTACCGTGGTCGCAAAGGAGGCAAATGGGCCTGCCCCATTTTCGAACAAAGTTCTGGAAACAAGATAGAAAATCGCCAGTGGTACGCATTTCTTCAACGTGTATAATATGTGACTTTCGGCCAAAGAAGATCTGAGCAATCTTGGAGCCACCATCAATTGCGGGGACATCTGAATAGACAGCATCGGACATTATGTCGTCGTTGAAGGGTCAAACGTTCATGGCCGGTTGGGGGGAATGAAACCGTTTGAAAATGTTTCCATCAGGGCTAACCGCTAATGAACCATATTGGGTTGAGTTTTCAAACGTGGCTTTGATGCGATCTGTGGAAACCCAACAAAAGAAAGGTTTCAGGGATAAGTAGTCATGTTTGTTGGGGTATCTCTCACGGGGCGTAGCTGCAATACGTATAGTATCACTGGCAGTACAATCCGTCGGAAACGCAGTGACTGTCCCAGAGGCATCAGGTAAAGTGCAGCATGCAAGGCGTTCCTGGTGAATGTAGTCGGTGGAAGTAAGCCAAAATGAGCGATCGTTGGTCCTATGATCATCAATAGGAAGGAAGGGAGACCAAGTGGATTGGCTGGAATATGAACTGAGAGACGTGACCGTGGAAGAGCCGGGGGATACAGAGATATCCAATCCTTCAAGGCAACGTGGATTTCCATATTCGTCGTAATCGGCATATGGGAGTTGCTGCGGCTGAGGAGGATATTTCTGGAGAAATTGTTCATCTTTCGCACTGATTGTGGTATCAAGAACAGATGGGTCCCAATGTTTATCGGATGTCATGATAACATGTGGGAGCGTGTCAAACTCAATAGTCGTGTACTTTCGCATCGCAAGGTATGGTAAACCGTGCCGTATGCTAAGAGGCAGTGCATATCCATCGGAAGTGGTGATTACCTGTCCACCGCCCGTTTTGATGGATGTGTCATCGACAGTGGAAAAATATGCTTCCATCTGGCCAGAGGACAATATAGAAGGGTGTCGGCCTGTATATGCACATTCATTGAAAATGAGGATGATGGGACCTCTGTTCGATATAGAATAAGCTCCGCATGTAGCAATGGGAATATTCTGTACCTTGTGATTGTTAATGCCGGTGACATTGACATATCGTGGTGGGATATCCTTGGAGATGAGGCATGCATCATTGCCGATGATGCAACCATTTGCGCCGCGATCGACCATGGCAAAACCAGGACTAGTAACCGTAGTTTTGTGTATGCGGTATGTGTACGACGTTACTGGACTATCGTTAGGAAAAGTCAGATCATCGTCAGGATTATACCACTGGTGAAAATTGGCGGAATAGGAGGATGTTCCTACAGGTACTTGGGTGTCACTGTCCTTTTTGTACCGAATGTCAGGGTTTTCGGAGAGGAATCGAGCGGGATGCGCGGGTGACACGGAAGACTTGAGAGGTCGTTGGTCCTTGGACGAAGAGGTTGTTGATTTGTATACACCTAATGATGCATGGAAAGCACCTCTACGATCATTTTCTACAGCAGGATGTAGATCTGCTGCTGAATTGGCATGTTCGTCTTTGTTCGAAGTATCATCTTCTTGGAATGATACAGAGTGTCCATGTTGATATGCCTTTCGGGTGATGGGCTTGACATTGTTGGGGTCAGGTTGATCCTTTGAGAATAAGTCGTGTCGTAACGATGTGACCACAATTTTCTTGCCTTCCAGAGAAAAACTTAGCCAACTTTTCATGTCCTGACGTGACAGGGCCTTCCATATGTTTGTGGGCAGGCGCGTGGTAGGGTCAGGAGTACGTCCAGCCTTAAATACCGCATAGTCTTGATAGTCTCCTTCAAATTCGATGGGGAGAGCATAGTCCTCATGGTTTTGGCTTTGTTCAGATGAGAAGTCATGAACGTGTGCACGTACAGTCGACCGAGGAGCCGCCATCGCGGACTGGGAATCGAGTCAAGTTGCTTCGAGTAGAAGCGTGATTTTAAGTTTGTGAGTAGCAGCTGCTTCGGCGACTGCTTCTGTCACGGTGCTATTCGTCCCACCTGGATCCTTGACTTTGGCAAACTGTTCACTTAGCTGAAAGCTGGAATAGCATGCCTGACATAATGCTGATTTTGCAGTATGGTACTCAAGGGGCTTGTTGGGAGGACGGAGCTTGTTGAGGTGATTTAATTCATCAAACCAATGTGTGATGAATTTCACTTTGGATTCTTTCCAATTGCTGAGATTTAACTTTAGCAACGCTTGTAGTTGAGTCGAATTGTCATATACCTTGGCTTTTGATTTGCTGTGAAGGTTTACAAAATCAAAGTATGCTTGACGTCCATTACGAGTGGTAGAATGGCTGTGTACACACGATGCGGAGAGATCGCTTTTGAAGACTTCCAACATTAGTACCCAGAAGAAGGCACACTGTTTGACGAAAAGATCACGTGTATAACCTTGAAGCGCAGCTGGAGGCCATGTTTCATCAAGGAATGTTTCTGTGTTGATGTCGTATGCCTCGAGTTTAGCCTTGAAACCCACGAGCCAATGTTCGAATCTTGAGTCATTCGTGAGGGGCGTAAAGGACTTTTCATCCCGCGCTTTGTACTTTACCTGCTGAGATGACTTTTTATTACTCCCTGGCGGAGGAGGTGGAGGGTTCAGAGCACCTTCGTTCTGCATACGTAGGGCACGTTCCATGCGGAATGGTTGGAATTCCTTATACGTATATGATTTTACATCTTTCCATTCTTTCTCGTCTTCTTGTAGTTCAAGAGCGAACTCCGCAAGTGCCTCTATGATCCTTTGGATGGATCGAGGGATATGCGTTGGTAGTCCTCCCTCAGTATAGGTAAGCTCGCGTGCAAAATCCGGTTCGATAAGTGCGTCGAGAAATGCATTCCACTCGCATAATCCGCCTTCCTTGAGAGCTAAACACAACTTGTTATTTGCCTCACTTGTTACGCGGAGTAGGGATACGAGTACCGTTTTCATATCAGTATCAAAACTGGGAAAATGGTTGGCAGTAGTAACTTCGACATCACCTGTGTTGTTCTCGCCCCCAAATACATTGGCGGGCATTACCGGTATGTTCGGCATTTGTGACGGTTCCGATCCTTCGAAGGAATTGCGCGGTGACTGAGAATGAGAACTGCTTCGTGTACGATGTGCGATTGGCATATGCCAGCGTAGGGATTGTATTCAATTCCGTTCCTGTTCCTTTTGTGTGCAAGCCCCTTTAGAGCTTGCGACTGTTAATCTATTATTTTCCTTCTGAATCCGGTCCGTTGAAGGTCTGATTCAAAGGCTTCTGAAGAACAGCAACGCTGCGTTAGTGTGTTAGTAGACGAACGATTGTACTCTACGCGTGACAATTGTGTTTGGATACTTTCAGCAACGGATAATCGGACTACAGGCGAGACTATGAAAACGTCAGATCTCTTCTTGCTGTGACTTGTTCAGATTGCAGCGAGACAGACCTTAGTATGTAGATTACAAGTAGTTGATAGCAACTAGTGTGAATTTTGGGATATAAATCAGTTGAATGTGAAAAGTATGAGATAAAGTGAAATCTTGCTGAAATGCAAGATATCTCTTTTATTGAGATGAATACGTTGCAACTGCTGTTGCATAGTGATGAGATTACTCGCTGATTATTTCCGTACATGTATTGGTCGTTGACCATGTATATCTGTATGCATATATATATACTGTGTGAGAATCATACGCCAACGGTTTTCTTCTCTTGTTCCGTTAGGAAGACTCCATGAATTGTTTATCATTAAGGTCAGGAATTGCTCCCATAGCTCGTGTGATATTTTATGAAATCAGAGTTTGCTCACTGAAGAACGATGGCAATACTGTAAAACAGGGATTGCTCACCATTGATGCGCGATGGGAATCGATGCACTGTGGGAATCAATATGCCGTGGGAATCAATTACTTTGATTGATACCGGACTCATGGATTCATACAAATAGGGTATCTACCATCTGATAGCATTGGTACTTCTGGTCACGAAAGGAATTTAATAATATTCATGGTTCAATCACACAAAATATCTGATTTTGGAATTTTTAACTGCAAATTAGTGTGTATTTTTCCTCCAAATCCGGGACCCAAATGCACTAATTAGGTGGTGACACACAAACCATGACAGATAACTCACTTCTGTTTCTTTCATGATTCATCTTATCCATAACAGGAACAATATTCATGGTTCAATCACACAAAATATCTGATTTTGGAATTTTTAACTGCAAATTAGTGTGTATTTTTCCTCCAAATCCAGGACCCAAATGCACTAATTAGGTGGTGACACACAAACCATGACAGATAACTCACTTCTGTTTCTTTCATGATTCATCTTATCCATAACAGGAACAATATTCAAGGTTCAATCAGACAAAATATCTGATTTTGGAATTTTTAACTGCAAATTAGTGTGTATTTTCCCTCCAAATCCAGGACCCAAATGCACTAATTAGGTGGTGACACACAAACACAAACCATGACAGATAACTCACTTCTGTTTCTTTCATGATTCATCTTATCCATAACAGGAACAATATTCATGGTTCAATCACACAAAATATCTGATTTTGGAATTTTTAACTGCAAATTAGTGTGTATTTTCCCTCCAAATCCAGGACCCAAATGCACTAATTAGATGGTGACACACAAACCATGACAGATAACTCAATTCTGTTTGTATCATGATTCATCTTATCCATAACAGGAACAATATTCATGGTTCAATCACACAAAATATCTGATTTACTAATTTCTAATTGCAAATTAGTGTGTATTTTTCCTCCAAATCCAGGACCCAAATGCACTAATTAGGTGGTGACACACAAACACAAACCATGACAGATAACTCACTTCTGTTTCTTTCATGATTCATCTTATCCATAACAGGAACAATATTCATGGTTCAATCACACAAAATATCTGATTTTGGAATTTTTAACTGCAAATTAGTGTGTATTTTCCCTCCAAATCCAGGACCCAAATGCACTAATTAGATGGTGACACACAAACCATGACAGATAACTCAATTCTGTTTGTATCATGATTCATCTTATCCATAACAGGAACAATATTCATGGTTCAATCACACAAAATATCTGATTTACTAATTTCTAATTGCAAATTAGTGTGTATTTTTCCTCCAAATCCAGGACCCAAATGCACTAATTAGGTGGTGACACACAAACCATGACAGATAACTCACTTCTGTTTCTTTCATGATTCATCTTATCCATAACAGGAACAATATTCATGGTTCAATCACACAAAATATCTGATTTTGGAATTTTTAACTGCAAATTAGTGTGTATTTTTCCTGTAAATCCAGGACCCAAATGCACTAATTAGGTGGTGACACACAAACCATGACAGATAACTCACTTCTGTTTCTTTCATGATTCATCTTATCCATAACAGGAACAATATTCATGGTTCAATCACACAAAATATCTAATTTTGGAATTTTTAACTGCAAATTAGTGTGTATTTTTCCTCCAAATCCAGGACCCAAATGCACTAATTAGGTGGTGACACACAAACCATGACAGATTACTCACTTTTTTTTCTTTCATGATTCATCTTATCCATAACAGGAACAATATTCATGGTTCAATCACACAAAATATCTGATTTTGGAATTTTTAACTGCAAATTAGTGTGTATTTTCCCTCCAAATCCAGGACCCAAATGCACTACTTAGGTGGTGACACACAAACCATGACAGATAACTCACTTCTGTTTCTTTCATGATTCATCTTATCCATAACAGGAACAATATTCATGGTTCAATCACACAAAATATCTGATTTTGGAATTTCTAATTGCAAATTAGTGTGTATTTTTCCTCCAAATCCAGGACCCAAATGCACTAATTAGGTGGTGACACACAAACACAAACCATGACAGATAACTCACTTCTGTTTGTTTCATGATTCATCTCATTCATAACAGGAACAAGATTCATGGTTCAATCACACAAAATATCTGATTTTGGAATTTTTGACTGCAAATTAGTGTGTATTTTTCCTCCAAATCCAGGACCCAAATGCACTAATTAGGTGGTGACACACAAACCATGACAGATAACTCACTTCTGTTTCTTTCATGATTCATCTTATCCATAACAGGAACAATATTCATGGTTCAATCACACAAAATATCTGATTTTGGAATTTTTAATTGCAAATAAGTGTGTATTTTCCCTCCAAATCCAGGACCCAAATGCACTAATTAGGTGGTGACACACAAACCATGACAGATAACTCACTTCTGTTTCTTTCATGATTCATCTCATTCATAACAGGAACAATATTCATGGTTCAATCACACAAAATATCTGATTTTGGAATTTTTAACTGCAAATTAGTGTGTATTTTTCCTGTAAATCCAGGACCCAAATGCACTAATTAGGTGGCGACACACAAACCATGACAGATAACTCAATTCTGTTTGTTTCATGATTCATCTTATCCATAACAGGAACAATATTCATGGTTCAATCACACAAAATATCTGATTTACTAATTTGTAATTGCAAATTAGTGTGTATTTTTCCTCCAAATCCAGGACCCAAATGCACTAATTAGGTGGTGACACACAAACCATGACAGATAACTCACTTCTGTTTCTTTCATGATTCATCTCATTCATAACAGGAACAATATTCATGGTTCAATCACACAAAATATCTGATTTACTAATTTCTAATTGCAAATTAGTGTGTATTTTTCCTCCAAATCCAGGACCCAAATGCACTAATTAGGTGGTGACACACAAACACAAACCATGACAGATAACTCACTTCTGTTTCTTTCATGATTCATCTTATCCATAACAGGAACAATATTCATGGTTCAATCACACAAAATATCTGATTTTGGAATTTTTAACTGCAAATTAGTGTGTATTTTTCCTCCAAATCCAGGACCCAAATGCACTAATTAGGTGGTGACACACAAACCATGACAGATAACTCACTTCTGTTTGTATCATGATTCATCTTATCCATAACAGGGACAATATTCATGGTTCAATCACACAAAATATCTGATTTTGGAATTTTTAAATGCAAATTAGTGTGTATTTTTCCTCCAAATCCAGGACCCAAATGCACTAATTAGGTGGTGACACACAAACCATGACAGATAACTCACTTCTGTTTCTTTCATGATTCATCTTATCCATAACAGGAACAATATTCATGGTTCAATCACACAAAATATCTGATTTTGGAATTTTTAACTGCAAATTAGTGTGTATTTTTCCTCCAAATCCAGGACCACCCAAATGCACTAATTAGGTGGTGACACACAAACCATGACAGATAACTCACTTCTGTTTCTTTCATGATTCATCTTATCCATAACAGGAACAATATTCATGGTTCAATCACACAAAATATCTGATTTTGGAATTTTTAACTGCAAATTAGTGTGTATTTTCCCTCCAAATCCAGGACCCAAATGCACTACTTAGGTGGTGACACACAAACCATGACAGATAACTCACTTCTGTTTCTTTCATGATTCATCTCATTCATAACAGGAACAATATTCATGGTTCAATCACACAAAATATCTGATTTACTTATTTCTAATTGCAAATTAGTGTGTATTTTTCCTCCAAATCCAGGACCCAAATGCACTAATTAGGTGGTGACACACAAACACAAACCATGACAGATAACTCACTTCTGTTTCTTTCATGATTCATCTTATCCATAACAGGAACAATATTCATGGTTCAATCACACAAAATATCTAATTTTGGAATTTTTCACTGCAAATTAGTGTGTATTTTTCCTCCAAATCCAGGACCCAAATGCACTAATTAGGTGGTGACACACAAACCATGACAGATTTCTCATTTTTTTTTCTTTCATGATTCATCTTATCCATAACAGGAACAAGATTCATGGTTCAATCACACAAAATATCTGATTTTGGAATTTTTAACTGCAAATTAGTGTGTATTTTTCCTGTAAATCCAGGACCACCCAAATGCACTAATTAGGTGGTGACACACAAACCATGACAGATAACTCACTTCTGTTTCTTTCATGATTCATCTTATCCATAACAGGAACAATATTCATGGTTCAATCACACAAAATATCTGATTTTGGAATTTCTAATTGCAAATTAGTGTGTATTTTTCCTCCAAATCCAGGACCCAAATGCACTACTTAGGTGGTGACACACAAACACAAACCATGACAGATAACTCACTTCTGTTTGTTTCATGATTTATCTTATCCATAACAGGAACAAGATTCATGGTTCAATCACACAAAATATCTGATTTTGGAATTTTTGACTGCAAATTAGTGTGTATTTTTCCTCCAAATCCAGGACCCAAATGCACTAATTAGGTGGTGACACACAAACCATGACAGATAACTCACTTCTGTTTGTTTCATGATTCATCTTATCCATAACAGGAACAATATTCATGGTTCAATCACACAAAATATCTGATTTTGGAATTTTTAATTGCAAATAAGTGTGTATTTTCCCTCCAAATCCAGGACCCAAATGCACTAATTAGGTGGTGACACACAAACCATGACAGATAACTCACTTCTGTTTCTTTCATGATTCATCTCATTCATAACAGGAACAATATTCATGGTTCAATCACACAAAATATCTAATTTTGGAATTTTTAACTGCAAATTAGTGTGTATTTTTCCTCCAAATCCAGGACCCAAATGCACTACTTAGGTGGTGACACACAAACCATGACAGATAACTCACTTCTGTTTGTTTCATGATTCATCTTATCCATAAGAGGAACAATATTCATGGTTCAATCACACAAAATATCTGATTTTGGAATTTCTAATTGCAAATTAGTGTGTATTTTTCCTCCAAATCCAGGACCCAAATGCACTAATTAGGTGGTGACACACAAACACAAACCATGACAGATAACTCACTTCTGTTTGTTTCATGATTTATCTTATCCATAACAGGAACAAGATTCATGGTTCAATCACACAAAATATCTGATTTTGGAATTTTTGACTGCAAATTAGTGTGTATTTTTCCTCCAAATCCAGGACCCAAATGCACTAATTAGGTGGTGACACACAAACCATGACAGATAACTCACTTCTGTTTCTTTCATGATTCATCTTATCCATAACAGGAACAATATTCATGGTTCAATCACACAAAATATCTAATTTTGGAATTTTTAACTGCAAATTAGTGTGTATTTTTCCTCCAAATCCAGGACCCAAATGCACTAATTAGGTGGTGACACACAAACCATGACAGATTACTCACTTTTTTTTCTTTCATGATTCATCTTATCCATAACAGGAACAATATTCATGGTTCAATCACACAAAATATCTGATTTTGGAATTTTTAACTGCAAATTAGTGTGTATTTTCCCTCCAAATCCAGGACCCAAATGCACTACTTAGGTGGTGACACACAAACCATGACAGATAACTCACTTCTGTTTGTTTCATGATTCATCTTATCCATAACAGGAACAATATTCATGGTTCAATCACACAAAATATCTGATTTTGGAATTTCTAATTGCAAATTAGTGTGTATTTTTCCTCCAAATCCAGGACCGAAATGCACTAATTAGGTGGTGACACACAAACACAAACCATGACAGATAACTCACTTCTGTTTGTTTCATGATTTATCTTATCCATAACAGGAACAAGATTCATGGTTCAATCACACAAAATATCTGATTTTGGAATTTTTGACTGCAAATTAGTGTGTATTTTTCCTCCAAATCCAGGACCCAAATGCACTAATTAGGTGGTGACACACAAACCATGACAGATAACTCACTTCTGTTTCTTTCATGATTCATCTTATCCATAACAGGAACAATATTCATGGTTCAATCACACAAAATATCTGATTTTGGAATTTTTAATTGCAAATAAGTGTGTATTTTTCCTCCAAATCCAGGACCACCCAAATGCACTAATTAGGTGGTGACACACAAACCATGACAGATAACTCACTTCTGTTTCTTTCATGATTCATCTCATTCATAATAGGAACAATATTCATGGTTCAATCACACAAAATATCTGATTTTGGAATTTTTAACTGCAAATTAGTGTGTATTTTTCCTGTAAATCCAGGACCCAAATGCACTAATTAGGTGGCGACACACAAACCATGACAGATAACTCAATTCTGTTTGTTTCATGATTCATCTTATCCATAACAGGAACAATATTCATGGTTCAATCACACAAAATATCTGATTTACTAATTTCTAATTGCAAATTAGTGTGTATTTTTCCTCCAAATCCAGGACCCAAATGCACTAATTAGGTGGTGACACACAAACCATGACAGATAACTCACTTCTGTTTGTTTCATGATTCATCTTATCCATAAGAGGAACAATATTCATGGTTCAATCACACAAAATATCTGATTTACTAATTTCTAATTGCAAATTAGTGTGTATTTTTCCTCCAAATCCAGGACCCAAATGCACTAATTAGGTGGTGACACACAAACACAAACCATGACAGATAACTCACTTCTGTTTCTTTCATGATTCATCTTATCCATAACAGGAACAAGATTCATGGTTAAATCACACAAAATATCTGATTTTGGAATTTTTAACTGCAAATTAGTGTGTATTTTTCCTCCAAATCCAGGACCCAAATGCACTAATTAGGTGGTGACACACAAACCATGACAGATAACTCACTTCTGTTTCTTTCATGATTCATCTTATCCATAACAGGGACAATATTCATGGTTCAATCACACAAAATATCTGATTTTGGAATTTTTAAATGCAAATTAGTGTGTATTTTTCCTCCAAATCCAGGACCCAAATGCACTAATTAGGTGGTGACACACAAACCATGACAGATAACTCACTTCTGTTTCTTTCATGATTCATCTTATCCATAACAGGAACAATATTCATGGTTCAATCACACAAAATATCTGATTTTGGAATTTTTAACTGCAAATTAGTGTGTATTTTTCCTGTAAATCCAGGACCACCCAAATGCACTAATTAGGTGGTGACACACAAACCATGACAGATAACTCACTTCTGTTTCTTTCATGATTCATCTTATCCATAACAGGAACAATATTCATGGTTCAATCACACAAAATATCTGATTTTGGAATTTTTAACTGCAAATTAGTGTGTATTTTTCCTGTAAATCCAGGACCCAAATGCACTAATTAGGTGGTGACACACAAACCATGACAGATAACTCAATTCTGTTTCTTTCATGATTCATCTTATCCATAACAGGAACAATATTCATGGTTCAATCAGACAAAATATCTGATTTACTAATTTCTAATTGCAAATTAGTGTGTATTTTTCCTCCAAATCCAGGACCCAAATGCACTAATTAGGTGGTGACACAAAAACACAAACCATGACAGATAACTCACTTCTGTTTGTTTCATGATTCATCTTATCCATAACAGGAACAATATTCATGGTTCAATCACACAAAATATCTGATTTTGGAATTTTTCACTGCAAATTAGTGTGTATTTTTCCTCCAAATCCAGGACCCAAATGCACTAATTAGGTGGTGACACACAAACCATGACAGATTACTCACTTCTGTTTGTTTCATGATTCATCTTATCCATAACAGGAACAATATTCATGGTTCAATCACACAAAATATCTGATTTACTAATTTCTAATTGCAAATTAGTGTGTATTTTTCCTACAAATCCAGGACCCAAATGCACTAATTAGGGGGTGACACACAAACCATGACAGATAACTCACTTCTGTTTCTTTCATGATTCATCTTATCCATAACAGGAACAATATTCATGGTTCAATCACACAAAATATCTGATTTTGGAATTTTTAACTGCAAATTAGTGTGTATTTTTCCTCCAAATCCAGGACCACCCAAATGCACTAATTAGGTGGTGAAACACAAACCATGACAGATAACTCACTTCTGTTTCTTTCATGATTCATCTTATCCATAACAGGAACAATATTCATGGTTCAATCACACAAAATATCTGATTTTGGAATTTTTAACTGCAAATTAGTGTGTATTTTTCCTCCAAATCCAGGACCCACATGCACTAATTACGTGGTGACACACAAACACAAACCATGACAGATAACTCACTTCTGTTTGTTTCATGATTCATCTTATCCATAACAGGAACAATATTCATGGTTCAATCACACAAAATATCTGATTTTGGAATTTTTAACTGCAAATTAGTGTGTATTTTCCCTCCAAATCCAGGACCCAAATGCACTAATTAGGTGGTGACACACAAACCATGACAGATAACTCACTTCTGTTTCTTTCATGATTCATCTTATCCATAACAGGAACAATATTCATGGTTCAATCAGACAAAATATCTGATTTACTAATTTCTAATTGCAAATTAGTGTGTATTTTCCCTCCAAATCCAGGACCCAAATGCACTAATTAGGTGGTGACACACAAACCATGACAGATAACTCACTTCTGTTTCTTTCATGATTTATCTTATCCATAACAGGAACAATATTCATGGTTCAATCACACAAAATATCTGATTTTGGAATTTTTAACTGCAAATTAGTGTGTATTTTTCCTGTAAATCCAGGACCACCCAAATGCACTAATTAGGTGGTGACACACAAACCATGACAGATAACTCACTTCTGTTTCTTTCATGATTCATCTTATCCATAACAGGAACAATATTCATGGTTCAATCACACAAAATATCTGATTTTGGAATTTTTAACTGCAAATTAGTGTGTATTTTTCCTCCAAGTCCAGGACCCAAATGCACTAATTAGGTGGTGACACACAAACCATGACAGATAACTCACTTCTGTTTCTTTCATGATTCATCTTATCCATAACAGGAACAATATTCATGGTTCAATCACACAAAATATCTGATTTTGGAATTTGTAACTGCAAATTAGTGTGTATTTTCCCTCCAAATCCAGGACTCCAATGCACTAATTAGGTGGTGACACACAAACCATGACAGATAACTCACTTCTGTTTGTTTCATGATTCATCTTATCCATAACAGGAACAATATTCATGGTTCAATCACACAAAATATCTGATTTTGGAATTTTTCACTGCAAATTAGTGTGTATTTTTCCTCCAAATCCAGGACCCAAATGCACTAATTAGGTGGTGACACACAAACCATGACAGATTACTCACTTCTGTTTGTTTCATGATTCATCTTATCCATAACAGGAACAATATTCATGGTTCAATCACACAAAATATCTGATTTTGGAATTTTTCACTGCAAATTAGTGTGTATTTTTCCTCCAAATCCAGGACCCAAATGCACTAATTAGGTGGTGACACACAAACCATGACAGATTACTCACTTCTGTTTGTTTCATGATTCATCTTATCCATAACAGGAACAATATTCATGGTTCAATCACACAAAATATCTGATTTACTAATTTCTAATTGCAAATTAGTGTGTATTTTTCCTCCAAATCCAGGACCCAAATGCACTAATTAGGTGGTGACACACAAACCATGACAGATAACTCACTTCTGTTTCTTTCATGATTCATCTTATCCATAACAGGAACAATATTCATGGTTCAATCACACAAAATATCTGATTTTGGAATTTTTAACTGCAAATTAGTGTGTATTTTTCCTGTAAATCCAGGACCACCCAAATGCACTAATTAGGTGGTGACACACAAACCATGACAGATAACTCACTTCTGTTTGTTTCATGATTCATCTTATCTATAACAGGAACAATATTCATGGTTCAATCACACAAAATATCTGATTTTGGAATTTTTAACTGCAAATTAGTGTGTATTTTTCCTCCAAATCCAGGACCCAAATGCACTAATTAGGTGGTGACACACAAACCATGACAGATAACTCACTTCTGTTTCTTTCATGATTCATCTTATCCATAACAGGAACAATATTCATGGTTCAATCACACAAAATATCTGATTTTGGAATTTTTAACTGCAAATTAGTGTGTATTTTCCCTCCAAATCCAGGACCCAAATGCACTAATTAGGTGGTGACACACAAACCATGACAGATAACTCACTTCTGTTTCTTTCATGATTCATCTTATCCATAACAGGAACAAGATTCATGGTTCAATTAGACAAAATATTTGATTTTGGAATTTTTAACTGCAAATTAGTGTGTATTTTCCCTCCAAATCCAGGACCCAAATGCACTAATTAGGCGGTGACACACAAACCATGACAGATAACTCACTTCTGTTTCTTTCATGATTCATCTCATTCATAACAGAAACAATATTCATGGTTCAATCAGACAAAATATCTGATTTTGGAATTTTTAACTGCAAATTAGTGTGTATTTTTCCTCCAAATCCAGGACCCAAATGCACTAATTAGGTGGTGACAAACAAACACAAACCATGACAGATAACTCACTTCTGTTTGTTTCATGATTCATCTTATCCATAACAGGAACAAGATTCATGGTTCAATCACACAAAATATCTGATTTTGGAATTTTTAACTGCAAATTAGTATGTATTTTTCCTCCAAATCCAGGACCCAAATGCACTAATTAGGTGGTGACACACAAACCATGACAGATAACTCACTTCTGTTTGTTTCATGATTCATCTCATTCATAACAGGAACAATATTCATGGTTCAATCACACAAAATATCTGATTTTGGAATTTTTAACTGCAAATTAGTGTGTATTTTCCCTCCAAATCCAGGACCCAAATGCACTAATTAGGTGGTGAAACACAAACACAAACCATGACAGATAACTCACTTCTGTTTGTTTCATGATTCATCTTATCCATAACAGGAACAATATTCATGGTTCAATCACAAAAAATATCTGATTTTTGAATTTTTAACTGCAAATTAGTGTGTATTTTTCCTCCAAATCCAGGACCCAAATGCACTAATTAGGTGGTGACACACAAACCATGACAGATAACTCACTTCTGTTTCTTTCATGATTCATCTTATCCATAACAGGAACAATATTCATGGTTCAATCACACAAAATATCTGATTTTGGAATTTTTAACTGCAAATTAGTATGTATTTTTCCTCCAAATCCAGGACCGAAATGCACTAATTAGGTGGTGACACACAAACCATGACAGATAACTCACTTCTGTTTCTTTCATGATTCATCTTATCCATAACAGGAACAATATTCATGGTTCAATCACACAAAATATCTGATTTTGGAATTGTTAACTGCAAATTAGTGTGTATTTTCCCTCCAAATCCAGGACCCCAATGCACTAATTAGGTGGTGACACACAAACCATGACAGATAACTCACTTCTGTTTGTTTCATGATTCATCTTATCCATAACAGGAACAATATTCATGGTTCAATCACACAAAATATCTGATTTTGGAATTTTTCACTGCAAATTAGTGTGTATTTTTCCTCCAAATCCAGGACCCAAATGCACTAATTAGGTGGTGACACACAAACCATGACAGATTACTCACTTCTGTTTGTTTCATGATTCATCTTATCCATAACAGGAACAATATTCATGGTTCAATCACACAAAATATCTGATTTTGGAATTTTTCACTGCAAATTAGTGTGTATTTTTCCTCCAAATCCAGGACCCAAATGCACTAATTAGGTGGTGACACACAAACCATGACAGATTACTCACTTCTGTTTGTTTCATGATTCATCTTATCCATAACAGGAACAATATTCATGGTTCAATCACACAAAATATCTGATTTACTAATTTCTAATTGCAAATTAGTGTGTATTTTTCCTCCAAATCCAGGACCCAAATGCACTAATTAGGTGGTGACACACAAACCATGACAGATAACTCACTTCTGTTTCTTTCATGATTCATCTTATCCATAACAGGAACAATATTCATGGTTCAATCACACAAAATATCTGATTTTGGAATTTTTAACTGCAAATTAGTGTGTATTTTTCCTGTAAATCCAGGACCACCCAAATGCACTAATTAGGTGGTGACACACAAACCATGACAGATAACTCAATTCTGTTTGTTTCATGATTCATCTTATCTATAACAGGAACAAGATTCATGGTTCAATCACACAAAATATCTGATTTTGGAATTTTTAACTGCAAATTAGTGTGTATTTTTCCTCCAAATCCAGGACCCAAATGCACTAATTAGGTGGTGACACACAAACCATGACAGATAACTCACTTCTGTTTCTTTCATGATTCATCTTATCCATAACAGGAACAATATTCATGGTTCAATCACACAAAATATCTGATTTTGGAATTTTTAACTGCAAATTAGTGTGTATTTTCCCTCCAAATCCAGGACCCAAATGCACTAATTAGGTGGTGACACACAAACCATGACAGATAACTCACTTCTGTTTCTTTCATGATTCATCTTATCCATAACAGGAACAATATTCATGGTTCAATCACACAAAATATCTGATTTTGGAATTTTTAACTGCAAATTAGTATGTATTTTTCCTCCAAATCCAGGACCCAAATGCACTAATTAGGTGGTGACACACAAACCATGACAGATAACTCACTTCTGTTTCTTTCATGATTCATCTTATCCATAACAGGAACAATATTCATGGTTCAATCACACAAAATATCTGATTTTGGAATTTTTAACTGCAAATTAGTGTGTATTTTCCCTCCAAATCCAGGACCCAAATGCACTACTTAGGTGGTGACACACAAACCATGACAGATAACTCACTTCTGTTTCTTTCATGATTCATCTTATCCATAACAGGAACAATATTCATGGTTCAATCACACAAAATATCTGATTTTGGAATTTTTAACTGCAAATTAGTATGTATTTTTCCTCCAAATCCAGGACCGAAATGCACTAATTAGGTGGTGACACACAAACCATGACAGATAACTCACTTCTGTTTCTTTCATGATTCATCTTATCCATAACAGGAACAATATTCATGGTTCAATCACACAAAATATCTGATTTTGGAATTTTTAACTGCAAATTAGTGTGTATTTTCCCTCCAAATCCAGGACCCAAATGCACTACTTAGGTGGTGACACACAAACCATGACAGATAACTCACTTCTGTTTCTTTCATGATTCATCTGATTCATAATAGGAACAATATTCATGGTTCAATCACACAAAATATCTGATTTACTAATTTCTAATTGCAAATTAGTGTGTATTTTTCCTCCAAATCCAGGACCCAAATGCACTAATTAGGTGGTGACACACAAACCATGACAGATAACTCACTTCTGTTTCTTTCATGATTCATCTTATCCATAACAGGAACAATATTCATGGTTCAATCACACAAAATATCTGATTTTGGAATTTTTAACTGCAAATTAGTGTGTATTTTCCCTCCAAATCCAGGACCCAAATGCACTACTTAGGTGGTGAAACACAAACACAAACCATGACAGATAACTCACTTCTGTTTCTTTCATGATTCATCTTATCCATAACAGGAACAATATTCATGGTTCAATCACAAAAAATATCTGATTTTTGAATTTTTAACTGCAAATTAGTGTGTATTTTTCCTCCAAATCCAGGACCCAAATGCACTAATTAGGTGGTGACACACAAACCATGACAGATAACTCACTTCTGTTTCTTTCATGATTCATCTTATCCATAACAGGAACAATATTCATGGTTCAATCACACAAAATATCTGATTTTGGAATTTTTAACTGCAAATTAGTATGTATTTTTCCTCCAAATCCAGGACCCAAATGCACTAATTAGGTGGTGACACACAAACCATGACAGATAACTCACTTCTGTTTCTTTCATGATTCATCTTATCCATAACAGGAACAATATTCATGGTTCAATCACACAAAATATCTGATTTTGGAATTTTTAACTGCAAATTAGTGTGTATTTTTCCTCCAAATCCAGGACCCAAATGCACTAATTAGGTGGTGACACACAAACCATGACAGATAACTCACTTCTGTTTCTTTCATGATTCATCTTATCCATAACAGGAACAATATTCATGGTTCAATCACACAAAATATCTGATTTACTAATTTCTAATTGCAAATTAGTGTGTATTTTTCCTCCAAATCCAGGACCCAAATGCACTAATTAGGTGGTGACACACAAACACAAACCATGACAGATAACTCAATTCTGTTTCTTTCATGATTCATCTTATCCATAACAGGAACAATATTCATGGTTCAATCACACAAAATATCTGATTTTGAAATTTTTAATTGCAAATTAGTGTGTATTTTTCCTCCAAATCCAGGACCCAAATGCACTAATTAGGTGGTGACACACAAACCATGACAGATAACTCACTTCTGTTTCTTTCATGATTCATCTCATTCATAACAGGAACAATATTCATGGTTCAATCACACAAAATATCTGATTTTGGAATTTTTAATTGCAAATTAGTGTGTATTTTTCCTCCAAATCCAGGACCCAAATGCACTAATTAGGTGGTGACACACAAACCATGACAGATAACTCACTTCTGTTTCTTTCATGATTCATCTTATCCATAACAGGAACAATATTCATGGTTCAATCACACAAAATATCTGATTTTGGAATTTTTAACTGCAAATTAGTATGTATTTTTCCTCCAAATCCAGGACCGAAATGCACTAATTAGGTGGTGACACACAAACCATGACAGATAACTCACTTCTGTTTCTTTCATGATTCATCTTATCCATAACAGGAACAATATTCATGGTTCAATCACACAAAATATCTGATTTTGGAATTTTTAACTGCAAATTAGTGTGTATTTTCCCTCCAAATCCAGGACCCAAATGCACTACTTAGGTGGTGACACACAAACCATGACAGATAACTCACTTCTGTTTCTTTCATGATTCATCTGATTCATAATAGGAACAATATTCATGGTTCAATCACACAAAATATCTGATTTTGGAATTTTTAATTGCAAATTAGTGTGTATTTTTCCTCCAAATCCAGGACCCAAATGCACTAATTAGGTGGTGACACACAAACACAAACCATGACAGATAACTCACTTCTGTTTGTTTCATGATTCATCTTATCCATAACAGGAACAATATTCATGGTTCAATCACACAAAATATCTGATTTTGGAATTTTTAACTGCAAATTAGTGTGTATTTTTCCTCCAAATCCAGGACCCAAATGCACTAATTAGGTGGTGACACACAAACCATGACAGATAACTCACTTCTGTTTCTTTCATGATTCATCTCATTCATAACAGGAACAATATTCATGGTTCAATCACACAAAATATCTGATTTTGGAATTTTTAACTGCAAATTAGTATGTATTTTTCCTCCAAATCCAGGACCCAAATGCACTAATTAGGTGGTGACACACAAACCATGACAGATAACTCACTTCTGTTTCTTTCATGATTCATCTTATCCATAACAGGAACAATATTCATGGTTCAATCACACAAAATATCTGATTTTGGAATTTTTAACTGCAAATTAGTGTGTATTTTCCCTCCAAATCCAGGACCCAAATGCACTACTTAGGTGGTGACACACAAACCATGACAGATAACTCACTTCTGTTTCTTTCATGATTCATCTGATTCATAATAGGAACAATATTCATGGTTCAATCACACAAAATATCTGATTTTGGAATTTTTAACTGCAAATTAGTGTGTATTTTTCCTCCAAATCCAGGACCCAAATGCACTAATTAGGTGGTGACACACAAACACAAACCATGACAGATAACTCACTTCTGTTTCTTTCATGATTCATCTTATCCATAACAGGAACAATATTCATGGTTCAATCACACAAAATATCTGATTTTGGAATTTTTAACTGCAAATTAGTGTGTATTTTCCCTCCAAATCCAGGACCCAAATGCACTACTTAGGTGGTGACACACAAACCATGACAGATAACTCACTTCTGTTTCTTTCATGATTCATCTCATTCATAACAGGAACAATATTCATGGTTCAATCACACAAAATATCTGATTTTGGAATTTTTCACTGCAAATTAGTGTGTATTTTTCCTCCAAATCCAGGACCCAAATGCACTAATTAGGTGGTGACACACAAACCATGACAGATAACTCAATTCTGTTTGTATCATGATTCATCTTATCCATAAGAGGAACAATATTCATGGTTCAATCACACAAAATATCTGATTTTGGAATTTTTAACTGCAAATTAGTGTGTATTTTTCCTCCAAATCCAGGACCCAAATGCACTAATTAGGTGGTGACAAACAAACACAAACCATGACAGATAACTCACTTCTGTTTCTTTCATGATTCATCTTATCCATAACAGGAACAATATTCATGGTTCAATCACACAAAATATCTGATTTTGGAATTTTTAACTGCAAATTAGTGTGTATTTTTCCTCCAAATCCAGGACCCAAATGCACTAATTAGGTGGTGACACACAAACCATGACAGATAACTCACTTCTGTTTCTTTCATGATTCATCTTATCCATAACAGGAACAATATTCATGGTTCAATCAGACAAAATATCTGATTTTGGAATCTTTAACTGCAAATTAGTGTGTATTTTCCCTCCAAATCCAGGACCACCCAAATGCACTAATTAGGTGGTGACACACAAACCATGACAGATAACTCACTTCTGTTTCTTTCATGATTCATCTTATCCATAACAGGAACAATATTCATGGTTCAATCACACAAAATATCTGATTTTGGAATTTTTAATTGCAAATTAGTGTGTATTTTTCCTCCAAATCCAGGACCCAAATGCACTAATTAGGTGGTGACACACAAACCATGACAGATAACTCACTTCTGTTTCTTTCATGATTCATCTTATCCATAACAGGAACAATATTCATGGTTCAATCACACAAAATATCTGATTTTGGAATTTTTAACTGCAAATTAGTGTGTATTTTTCCTCCAAATCCAGGACCCAAATGCACTAATTAGGTGGTGACACACAAACCATGACAGATAACTCACTTCTGTTTCTTTCATGATTCAACTTATCCATAACAGGAACAATATTCATGGTTCAATCAGACAAAATATCTGATTTTGGAATTTCTAATTGCAAATTAGTGTGTATTTTTCCTCCAAATCCAGGACCCAAATGCACTAATTAGGTGGTGACACACAAACACAAACCATGACAGATAACTCACTTCTGTTTCTTTCATGATTCATCTTATCCATAACAGGAACAATATTCATGGTTCAATCACACAAAATATCTGATTTTGGAATTTTTCACTGCAAATTAGTGTGTATTTTTCCTCCAAATCCAGGACCCAAATGCACTAATTAGGTGGTGACACACAAACCATGACAGATTACTCACTTCTGTTTGTTTCATGATTCATCTTATCCATAACAGGAACAATATTCAGGGTTCAATCACACAAAATATCTGATTTACTAATTTCTAATTGCAAATTAGTGTGTATTTTTCCTACAAATCCAGGACCCAAATGCACTAATTAGGTGGTGACACACAAACCATGACAGATAACTCACTTCTGTTTCTTTCATGATTCATCTTATCCATAACAGGAACAATATTCATGGTTCAATCACACAAAATATCTGATTTTGGAATTTTTAACTGCAAATTAGTGTGTATTTTTCCTCCAAATCCAGGACCCAAATGCACTAATTAGGTGGTGACACACAAACCATGACAGATAACTCAATTCTGTTTGTTTCATGATTCATCTTATCCATAACAGGAACAATATTCATGGTTCAATCACACAAAATATCTGATTTACTAATTTCTAATTGCAAATTAGTGTGTATTTTTCCTCCAAATCCAGGACCCAAATGCACTAATTAGGTGGTGACACACAAACCATGACAGATAACTCACTTCTGTTTCTTTCATGATTCATCTTATCCATAACAGGAACAATATTCATGGTTCAATCACACAAAATATCTGATTTTGGAATTTTTAACTGCAAATTAGTGTGTATTTTTCCTGTAAATCCAGGACCACCCAAATGCACTAATTAGGTGGTGACACACAAACCATGACAGATAACTCAATTCTGTTTGTTTCATGATTCATCTTATCTATAACAGGAACAAGATTCATGGTTCAATCACACAAAATATCTGATTTTGGAATTTTTAACTGCAAATTAGTGTGTATTTTTCCTCCAAATCCAGGACCCAAATGCACTAATTAGGTGGTGACACACAAACACAAACCATGACAGATAACTCACTTCTGTTTCTTTCATGATTCATCTCATCCATATCAGGAACAATATTCATGGTACAATCACACAAAATATCTGATTTTGGAATTTTTAACTGCAAATTAGTGTGTATTTTTCCTCCAAATCCAGGACCCAAATGCACTAATTAGGTGGTGACACACAAACACAAACCATGACAGATAACTCACTTCTGTTTCTTTCATGATTCATCTTATCCATAACAGGAACAATATTCATGGTTCAATCACACAAAATATCTGATTTTGGAATTTTTAACTGCAAATTAGTGTGTATTTTTCCTGTAAATCCAGGACCACCCAAATGCACTAATTAGGTGGTGACACACAAACCATGACAGATAACTCACTTCTGTTTGTTTCATGATTCATCTTATCTATAACAGGAACAATATTCATGGTTCAATCACACAAAATATCTGATTTTGGAATTTTTCACTGCAAATTAGTGTGTATTTTTCCTCCAAATCCAGGACCCAAATGCACTAATTAGGTGGTGACACACAAACCATGACAGATTACTCAATTCTGTTTGTTTCATGATTCATCTTATCCATAACAGGAACAATATTCATGGTTCAATCACACAAAATATCTGATTTACTAATTTCTAACTGCAAATTAGTGTGTATTTTTCCTCCAAATCCAGGACCCAAATGCACTAATTAGGTGGTGACACACAAACCATGACAGATAACTCACTTCTGTTTCTTTCATGATTCATCTCATTCATAACAGGAACAATATTCATGGTTCAATCACACAAAATATCTGATTTACTAATTTCTAATTGCAAATTAGTGTGTATTTTTCCTCCAAATCCAGGACCCAAATGCACTAATTAGGTGGTGACAAACAAACACAAACCATGACAGATAACTCACTTCTGTTTCTTTCATGATTCATCTTATCCATAACAGGAACAATATTCTTGGTTCAATCACACAAAATATCTGATTTTGGAATTTTTAACTGCAAATTAGTGTGTATTTTTCCTGTAAATCCAGGACCCAAATGCACTAATTAGGTGGTGACACACAAACCATGACAGATAACTCACTTCTGTTTCTTTCATGATTCATCTTATCCATAACAGGAACAATATTCATGGTTCAATCACACAAAATATCTGATTTTGGAATCTTTAACTGCAAATTAGTGTGTATTTTCCCTCCAAATCCAGGACCACCCAAATGCACTAATTAGGTGGTGACACACAAACCATGACAGATAACTCAATTCTGTTTCTTTCATGATTCATCTTATCCATAACAGGAACAATATTCATGGTTCAATCACACAAAATATCTGATTTTGGAATTTTTCACTGCAAATTAGTGTGTATTTTCCCTCCAAATCCAGGACCGAAATGCACTAATTAGGTGGTGACACACAAACCATGACAGATAACTCACTTCTGTTTCTTTCATGATTCATCTCATTCATAACAGGAACAATATTCATGGTTCAATCACACAAAATATCTGATTTTGGAATTTTTCACTGCAAATTAGTGTGTATTTTTCCTCCAAATCCAGGACCCAAATGCACTAATTAGGTGGTGACACACAAACCATGACAGATAACTCACTTCTGTTTCTTTCATGATTCATCTTATCCATAACAGGAACAATATTCATGGTTCAATCACACAAAATATCTGATTTTGGAATTTTTAACTGCAAATTAGTGTGTATTTTCCCTCCAAATCCAGGACCCAAATGCACTAATTAGGTGGTGACACACAAACCATGACAGATAACTCACTTCTGTTTCTTTCATGATTCATCTTATCCATAACAGGAACAATATTCATGGTTCAATCACACAAAATATCTGATTTTGGAATTTTTAACTGCAAATTAGTGTGTATTTTCCCTCCAAATCCAGGACCCAAATGCACTACTTAGGTGGTGACACACAAACCATGACAGATAACTCACTTCTGTTTCTTTCATGATTCATCTCATTCATAACAGGAACAATATTCATGGTTCAATCACACAAAATATCTGATTTACTAATTTCTAATTGCAAATTAGTGTGTATTTTTCCTCCAAATCCAGGACCCAAATGCACTAATTAGGTGGTGACACACAAACACAAACCATGACAGATAACTCACTTCTGTTTCTTTCATGATTCATCTTATCCATAACAGGAACAATATTCATGGTTCAATCACACAAAATATCTGATTTACTAATTTCTAATTGCAAATTAGTGTGTATTTTTCCTCCAAATCCAGGACCCAAATGCACTAATTAGGTGGTGACACACAAACACAAACCATGACAGATAACTCACTTCTGTTTGTTTCATGATTCATCTTTTCCAAAACAGGAACAATATTCATGGTTCAATCAGACAAAATATCAATCACACAAAATATCTGATTTTGGAATTTTTAACTGCAAATTAGTGTGTATTTTCCCTCCAAATCCAGGACCCAAATGCACTAATTAGGTGGTGAAACACAAACCATGACAGATAACTCACTTCTGTTTCTTTCATGATTCATCTTATCCATAACAGGAACAATATTCATGGTTCAATCACACAAAATATCTGATTTTGGAATTTTTAACTGCAAATTAGTGTGTATTTTCCCTCCAAATCCAGGACCCAAATGCACTACTTAGGTGGTGACACACAAACCATGACAGATAACTCACTTCTGTTTCTTTCATGATTCATCTTATCCATAACAGGAACAATATTCATGGTTCAATCACACAAAATATCTGATTTACTAATTTCTAATTGCAAATTAGTGTGTATTTTTCCTCCAAATCCAGGACCCAAATGCACTAATTAGGTGGTGACACACAAACACAAACCATGACAGATAACTCACTTCTGTTTGTATCATGTTTCATCTTATCCATAACAGGAACAATATTCATGGTTCAATCACACAAAATATCTGATTCTGGAATTTTTAATTGCAAATTAGTGTGTATTTTTCCTCCAAATCCAGGACCCAAATGCACTAATTAGGTGGTGAAACACAAACCATGACAGATAACTCACTTCTGTTTCTTTCATGATTCATCTTATCCATAACAGGAATTGATGTAGCGAGCCGAATGAAAGTAATGGTAGTGCCACGTGGCACTCCCTACAACTGGTAGAGAGCCAGACCGGGGGAAGTCGAAATCTAGTAGATTTCACTATCACTAAAACCAGCTTCTAAGCACATGCTTAGACCCTCGATAGCCTCAACAAGCCAGCAAAGGATTCATCTAGCAAAGCGCAAGCCTACCATACGCAGAAGGAATACGATCGATACGATCGATTTTCCCTGTATCACTAAAACCAGCTTCTAAGCACACGCTCGAACCTCGAGTAGCCGTAACAAGCCGGCAAAGGATTCCCCCAGCAAACGCAAGCCTACTACACGCCCTACCGGAAGGGAGACGATCGATTCCCTGTATCACCGGATAGATGTATCACTGTGTCACTGTGTCACTGTGACACTGTATCACGGTAGCTCGTATGAATGGATCGCTTGCGACCAAAAGACGCGTCTGCAATCGAAATTTACAGGCTAGCACTAGAACAAGCCTGTAAAGGATCATCCCTCCCGGAAAAGCAAGCAGCTCACTCTTTCTGTTCCTAAAACGATTAGTAATAGAATAAGTAAAAAGGCAAATCCGTCCTGGTCCAATAGTCATCCTATTGTACCCGTACGACAGCCTATCAGCAGCGATAGTCATTCTATCTCGCCGGGTGCCAAAGAAGCTACTATCGACCGCATCGACGAAACGACAGCGCCAGTATTACTAACACCCTCACACCTTGACCACTCCTTTGTCACTACAATAGGCCTGGCCGTGATACCCGCGACCGCACCCCAAGCGTCCGCTTGCTGACACTTCTGAGAACCGACAATCTTCCAAGCAGTCGAATCGATTTTGATACCGATCCGCACCTCCAGGCAGTCGAAGCGATTTTGGGCTACCGATCCACACCTCCTCCTCGCACCTCTATCCGCACCCCTCTAGAGAGATGTTGACCTACTCAGAGTACTTCCGGACCACTCCAAGCCCCTTTGGGAGCACAGCAGAGCGCGACAAGGCCTACTCGACCATCTTCAGCTACTTCACTCTGGCCTCCCCCCCCCAGGTCCTCTTGGAACATCTACTCAACCTCTTTGAGGCTGAGGCTGTGGGCGCGCTGGGGATCTTTGTAGCTGACTCCCAAGGCCTGCCCTGCCTCCGATTGGTGCATGGCCTTCGAAAGTACCCGGGGCCCTTGGCTCAACACAGCCCCAACAAAAACAAGGCCTTTGGGTACCTGGACGACAATGAAGGGGAAGCTGGGGAACTGGTGCTAGTAGATGCAGCCATGCTGTCCCCCACAACAGCCACGCGAGTGCTAACCCTGGATCATCACCTGGCAGAGTTGGAGGCGCACCCCGCAACGCCCCTCCCAGTGATACCAGAGGGGACCGCCCACTCTGAGTTGATACAGGCCCACAAGTCTTTCTTCATTCCCTTTGAGTTGGTGCACTTTCTCTTGGGAAAAGGGCTCTCTCCAAAACGAGCCCTGGAGATCCTCCATCCTTGGGCCAACATGGCTGGGCTAATGGAGTCCTGCACCCCCCTGTTTAACACTCTCAGGTTAGCCGGGACTACAGCTACAGAACCCGGTGGCAGCCCCACGCTCCAGCAACCAGGTCCATTCTTTAGAAACGAGACCGGCCTTATCAGCTACATGAAGCTTAAGGTGATGTACCGGGACCTGCCAGAACTGGCTCGAACTGGGGCTCCACCAGGAGACCCAAAGCTCACAGCAGCAGTCACGGCCCTCACAGACCACCAACTAAAGCTAAGTGAGAATATGGACCACAAGCGGTCGCAGACAGTGAAGACCACTTGGGGCCCCTTGTACACCCAGCGCTTGCTCCTGCTCTGTGGTAAACAGGAAGAAGCGAACCTCCCCCCTATCTACCAAGCCTGGGCTCAAAAGAGCAAGCACGAAAGGACCCACATGATTTTCCAAAGCCAAGTGGCAGCCAGGGCTTCTGAGTTGGGGATCCAAGCCCCCTTGATTACCACCGCCGCTCTCAAGAGGTTCCAGGATGGCAACTTCCATGGTACTAACCCCTTTGATGTGGCAGATGGAATACTCCCCATGGCCTTCACTCCCCCGGGTGGGTCTGCCGCCACCCTGAAAAGGGAGCAGGAGGCAGCCTCCACTGTGGCAGCATATGACACTATGATCTCCACTGTAGGCAACTCCCTCACCTTGAAGGACTCCCTGGAGCTCCAGAAGACAAAGGCCTACATCCCTGTCGACTGGACTGAAGCCACCACCCAGCTGGAGAGCTACCTGGCCGTCCTAGCCACCATCCTAGGACTCAACCATGATGTCGTCACCAGCTACCAACAAGGCCTCCGCAGGCTCAAGATCCAGCAGATGCCCCTCCGAAGAGCAATTGCAGATGAGGTGGGCGAATTCCTCACACCTGCCATTGTAGTCTACTACTTCCAGATCCGGGTCAGGGGATGGCTTGAGGAACAGTGGGAAGCAGCCTCCATCCTCCCATCCCCCGACTTTGGGGTGGACTTCCACACTTTCCGAATGACCCAAAATCTCAACTGGCTCCCCAATGTCTCCAATGTGGCTGCCCTGAGACTACTTCAAAGACCGGATCCTCCTCCATCCCCCACCAAGGTGGGCGCCACGGGGCTCAGCAACAACAACAACAACAACAACAACAGCAACAGTCCCTCCAGCAATCTGGGAGTCCGCAACTCGACAGGAGGGACCACAACTCAACAGACACGACTCACCAATCCACACCGGGACTCCCGCCTCCAAGACAGCAATCATCCCATTGTCAAGAAACTGGAGTCAGCAAAAATGAGGGAAGCCCTCCAAACTATGAGAGACAAAGGAAAAGGCCCCCTCTCCAGACCAGATGGGCAAGAGAGATGCCACTCGTGGCACATCAAGGGTGCCTGCTTCAGCGGCTGCAAGCACATATATGACCACGTGGCCATCACTCCCACCGAGCAAGATCAGCTCTGGCACTGGTGCCAGGAGGCATATGCCTGACCAGTCGGCAAGCGCCATCCGACTCATGGCGTCGCGCCCTCCACATCAACCGGGAGGACCATACTAAGTAACAATCCATTATCTAACGAATCTAATCCTCACTTAAGAATCACACATGAATTAGGTAAGCACAAACAGCACGCGCGCGCAGGTACCCCCCTCAATTTGTATGTGCCTTCCCCCACTTCCACAGGTTCCAAAGAAAACATCCCCCTGCCAAGGCCTACGTCCGAGTCCCTAGTCCCTGCTACAGTCCCTACCCCCTTGCCAACCACCAACGCGGTGCCTCGGTCCGAGCCCCAAGTCACCCCCCTCCTTTCTCAGTCCAGCGGCATGCTGGCCTCTCCACCCAGCAACATGCTGGCTTCTGCAACCATCAACGCGGTGCCTCGGTCCAAGCCCCAAGTCACCCCCCTCCTGTCTAAGTCCAGCGACGCGCTGGCCTCTCCACCCAGCACCTCGCTGGCCTCTTCAACCAGCAACGCTGTGCCTCGGTCCGATCCCCAAGTCACCCCCCTGCTGCCGTACCCCACTGACAGGCTCGACGTGCACGTCAACCGGGCTATCAAGGTCTACAACAACAGCACTAGCTGGGGGAACTTCATCCGGACAATCTGGGGACAAGGTGACATCCACCCAGATGTGGGTAATATCCCCCATCCAGCCAGTCTACTCTTAGCCCACTTTGGGAAAGAAGGCACCCCGGCCTCCATGACAGGCCAACCTTGGACCCCTGCCAGGATTGACAGTGCCCTCTCCAGGGGGCCTCACCAATCTTCCCACCAGGGCATTGCCTTCCTGCGGGAGGAGTATGCCGACATGATGGACAAGCAGCAATGGACGGTCCTCCCAGCCAGCCTCATCCAAGACCTGCCCGACCTAAGGCTCAGCCCACTAGGGCTAGTCCCACAACGGGGACGGCGCCCGCGCATGATCTCAGATTACACCTACTCTGAAGTCAACCAAGACACCAATCCCCTAGCCCCAGCAGAGGCCATGCAATTTGGCCACACCCTGCCCCGGCTCCTCACCAAGCTGCACCGGGCGAACCCTCGGTTTGGCCCAGTCTACATGTCCAAGATTGACCTCGCGGATGGATTCTACCGGGTCCAGTTGAACCCAGAAGACACCATGAAGCTAGGAGTGCTATTCCCTTCCCGAAAGGGCGAGCCACCCCTCATTGGAATCCCCCTCACCAACCCCATGGGGTGGAAATCCAGCCCACCAAACTTCTGTGCCTTTACAGAAACCATTGCAGACCTGGCCAACGCCACCCTCTCCACAGGGCTGGCAGAGGCCAGGATCACACCCCATCGACTGGATCTCACCTCTGAAGCCACGCCCGCCGCGCCTCCAGCTCCCCCTGAAGCTACTACCCCTAGGGTGCCCCAGCTGCCCACTCCTCATAGTACCACTCCCACCAAGAAGCCGGTGCGATACTGGGATGTCTATGTGGATGACTTCTGTGGCCTTGCACAAGGCAACCAATGGACCCGACGCGCCATCAAGCGGGTGCTCTTCCAGTCTCTGGACAAAGTCTTCCGGCCCCTGGAGGCCTCTGACACTCCGTTCAGACAGGAACCAGCCTCCCTCAAGAAAATGCTCCAAGGGGACGCCAGATGGACCACCAAGAAAGTCATCCTGGGCTGGCTCATTGATTCCATCAACAAAACCATCAGCCTTCCTCCCCATCGAGTGGCCCTGCTACAGGAGATTCTTCATTCCATTTCCCCCAACCAGCGCCATGTTCCTATCAAACAATGGCACCAAGTCCTGGGGGAACTCCGATCGATGGCCCTTGCCATCCCTGGCGCCATTGGCCTCTTCTCCATCCTCCAAGAAGCCTTCCGACACCAGGAACCAGGCAGGCAGCGCCTCCGGCTCACCAAGCGCGTTCATAGCTTCCTCCAAGACTTCCAATGGCTGGCCAATGATCTCTCCAACCGGCCTACTTCCCTTGCCGAACTAGTCCCTGACACTTTCCCAGCCACTCTCGGCGCTTGTGATGCCTCTGGTATGGGCATGGGGGGCATCCATTTTGTCCCTCTTCCCACTGGCGCGGTGCAGCCCATCATGTGGAGGCATGCATTCCCCAAGTGGGTCTCCACCCAACTAGTCACCTTTGACAACCCCAGTGGCACCATCACCAATAGTGACCTTGAGCTAGCTGGTTCCATTGCCCACAATGACATCCTTGCCCAAGCTGCCTGTGTCCAATCCAGAACCACTCACAACTGCTATGACAACACAGCAGCAGTCTATTGGCAAAGGAAAGGCGCCACCACTACTACTGGGCCTGCAGCCTACCTCCTTCGAATTCAGTCCCTGCACCAGCGTATCCATCAATATGTCCCCCTCAGGGATTACATCCCTGGACCTGTGAATCACCTAGCTGATTTGCTCTCTCGCTCTGACCTCTCTGACACTGCCCTTCTCAATCATTTCAACACCAACTACCCCCAGGACTTGCCCTGGATCTTATGTCCCCTGCAGCCTCCCATGCATTCTGCTCTGACCTTGGCTCTATCCAGAAGACCATGCGCGCTTCAGTCACTGAGCTCTATGCCAAGCGCAAGGATGCCCATTGGAATCAATGGGTTCAATTCTGTGTGTCTCAAGGCTTTGAACCAACCCTCCACTCTGTTACAGATCCAATCCCCATCCTCCAAGTCTTTGCCCAGCGCCTCCATGACGGACGACTATCCCATAGCGGCAAGCCCATCAGATCTCGCACAGTATCGGACACCCTCCGGTCAGTGGGCCAGACGCTGGCCCGCTTGGGGTCCAAAGACCCAAGAACCAACTCTACCGGCAGTCTTGACTTCAGGCTAACTGCCCAGTTCAAGGCCTATGCCAAGCTAGACCCAGCCCCGTGCCGGGTCAAACCAGTCCCCATCACCCTGGTCATGCATGCCCTTCGCTTTGCATACTATGACTCCCCTTCCCCTACCAGACAGGCCATTGCAAACATGATTTGCATAGCCTTCTTTTTCTGTCTGCGCCCTGGTGAGTACACTGGTACTACCAGGGACGACCAAGCCTTCCACCTCAAGGAGGTCTCCTTCTACCTTGGCTCCAAATTTCTCCACCATGATGGCCCTGAACATGAGCTACTGGCTGCTACCTCTGTCACCCTGACATTCACCACACAGAAGAATGGGGACAAAGGTGAGGTAGTTGCTCATGCCAGGAGTGGCGACAACCTATGCTGTCCTGTAGCAGCATGCGCGCGCCAAGTGCTCCACCTCAGGGGCTGCTGCACCAGCACACATCCCTTCAGCCCAGATCTCAAACTTGCCAGTTACTTTGACAATGGGGTTCTCACCCTCGTTTGCGCAGCAACTGTCACATCCTCCATGCGAGTCTATGCCCAGACCCTCTATCAGACCACCGGCATCTCCCCTGCAGCAATCTCTGCTTGGTCCCTTCGAGCGGGAGGGGCTATGGCCCTGCTCCAGGGCAAATGTGATTCTAATGTCATCAAGCTCCTTGCAAGATGGCACAGTGACTGCATGATGAGGTACTTGCACCAGCAGTCCCTCCCCATCTTCCAGAATCTTGCCTCTGTAATGTTCAACAATGGAACATACTCCTTCCTGCCAGAAGAGTGGGTGCCGGCTGCCGCCCCCACTCCCCCTGGCAGCTCTCTCTGATTCCTCTTGGGGAATCTCCCACCCTCGCAGTCTGGCCTCCTGTCTCCTCCAGGTCCAGTCTCCATCCCGCTCCCACCCTGTGGCTTGTGGCCCAATGGCAGAAAAGGCTTAACAGCCAAAGGCTTAACTGCCCAAGCTGTTAAGCCAGGCTGTGCGCCGGTGTGTGTGGGCACAGCAAACTAAGGGACCGGACTACAGCCTGCAAAATAACCAACAGGCTGGAGTTCCCGGCTCCCCCTCTAGCATTTGCTTAACCCACCAACACACCCATGAACTACAAGCATTGCACATACAGTACTACAAGTAGGCTGGCTACTGAGGCTATCACGAACGTAGTGAGTGATAGTTCATGTAGCGAGCCGAATGAAAGTAATGGTAGTGCCACGTGGCACTCCCTACAACTGGTAGAGAGCCAGACCGGGGGAAGTCGAAATCTAGTAGATTTCACTATCACTAAAACCAGCTTCTAAGCACATGCTTAGACCCCCGATAGCCTCAACAAGCCAGCAAAGGATTCATCTAGCAAAGCGCAAGCCTACCACACGCAGAAGGAATACGATCGATACGATCGATTTTCCCTGTATCACTAAAACCAGCTTCTAAGCACACGCTCGAACCTCGAGTAGCCGTAACAAGCCGGCAAAGGATTCCCCCAGCAAACGCAAGCCTACTACACGCCCTACCGGAAGGGAGACGATCGATTCCCTGTATCACCGGATAGATGTATCACTGTGTCACTGTGTCACTGTGACACTGTATCACGGTAGCTCGTATGAATGGATCGCTTGCGACCAAAAGACGCGTCTGCAATCGAAATTTACAGGCTAGCACTAGAACAAGCCTGTAAAGGATCATCCCTCCCGGAAAAGCAAGCAGCTCACTCTTTCTGTTCCTAAAACGATTAGTAATAGAATAAGTAAAAAGGCCCACCACGCCCGCCCGCAGAAAAGGCTTAACAGCCAAAGGCTTAACTGCCCAAGCTGTTAAGCCAGGCTGTGCGCCGGTGTGTGTGGGCACAGCAAACTAAGGGACCGGACTACAGCCTGCAAAATAACCAACAGGCTGGAGTTCCCGGCTCCCCCTCTAGCATTTGCTTAACCCACCAACACACCCATGAACTACAAGCATTGCACATACAGTACTACAAGTAGGCTGGCTACTGAGGCTATCACGAACGTAGTGAGTGATAGCAATATTCATGGTTCAATCACACAAAATATCTGATTTTGGAATTTTTAACTGCAAATTAGTGTGTATTTTCCCTCCAAATCCAGGACCCAAATGCACTAATTAGGTGGTGACACACAAACCATGACAGATAACTCACTTCTGTTTCTTTCATGATTCATCTTATCCATAACAGGAACAATATTCATGGTTCAATCACACAAAATATCTGATTTTGGAATTTTTAACTGCAAATTAGTGTGTATTTTTCCTCCAAATCCAGGACCCAAATGCACTAATTAGGTGGTGACACACAAACCATGACAGATAACTCACTTCTGTTTCTTTCATGATTCATCTTATCCATAACAGGAACAATATTCATGGTTCAATCACACAAAATATCTGATTTTGGAATTTTTAACTGCAAATTAGTGTGTATTTTTCCTCCAAATCCAGGACCCAAATGCACTAATTAGGTGGTGACACACAAACCATGACAGATAACTCACTTCTGTTTCTTTCATGATTCATCTCATTCATAACAGGAACAATATTCATGGTTCAATCACACAAAATATCTGATTTTGGAATTTTTCACTGCAAATTAGTGTGTATTTTTCCTCCAAATCCAGGACGCACTAATTAGGTGGTGACACACAAACCATGACAGATAACTCAATTCTGTTTGTATCATGATTCATCTTATCCATAACAGGAACAAGATTCATGGTTCAATCACACAAAATATCTGATTTTGGAATTTTTAACTGCAAATTAGTGTGTATTTTTCCTCCAAATCCAGGACCCAAATGCACTAATTAGGTGGTGACACACAAACCATGACAGATAACTCACTTCTGTTTGTTTCATGATTCATCTTATCCATAACAGGAACAATATTCATGGTTCAATCACACAAAATATCTGATTTTGGAATTTTTAACTGCAAATTAGTGTGTATTTTCCCTCCAAATCCAGGACCCAAATTGTTAATTTCCTTTTGAAACTGGCTGTTGAGCTGATTCAATCCAAAGGCAAAGAAGGGCAACAGGAGCTTTAGCTGCAGGCCGGTTGAGGTGCCAGTCTGTTGTGTTCTAATATTTCTCTGATATCCACTACGATTGGACGTTAATCCAACCAGATCTATTCTGACTATCGGTAACCGACGCAATCAGTTAGATCTTAGGCTTGTAGTTCTACAATGGGACGCAAAAGGGGCGTCCGGTGCAAGGTTTAAGGTTGAATAATCAAATAATCTAAAAGTATGCGCTTCAGCTTGCTGGAGAGCAAGATAGTGCTTTAAAGCGTGCTGCCGCTAATACAGCACTTTGTTACAAATATACGGCAAAATACCGTGTTACGGGAAAATATCGCGTTGCTGCTAATACAACGCGTATTTTGTGCAGCAGAGAAACAAGTTCGTGAGCAGCGCTTCGAACCTCTGCTGTCTTTTCTTGAAAACAGCACACTTAACAAGAGATTGCATGTGCGAACCTCTAGTGTGCGTTCGTTCTTTGAGTACTAAGTATCAAATTGGAGTGACGTTGATTCTTCTCTTCCTGTGGAGTATCGAACTCGACCGTAAGAATGAGCCCGGTAATTCTCGAGGTCTCATTATTTCCGATCTCGTACCTCTACCAACCTAGACACGAAAGGAATTTAATACTCCCCATGTGTCCACATGAAAGCATCCTCTAGTATCTGGTGCAGTCATCCTGCAACAGATCACCGGTGTTTCCACAGTAGTGAAAGATGGGCTTGAGTAAAGGATACACTACCGAGTGTCCCCAATGCTTGGTGAGGATGTCAGCGCAGTTATCCTTACCTGCAAGATGTTGCATGAGGATGAAACCTCTTGCGATCATGCTTCTAACATAGTGATATGATAGAATGTGATGCCTCTTGTGGAGCCTCGCATATGGAAATGTAGAGGTTTGGATCATCTTTTCATTGTCTCCCCATGTGTAGGATGTGTCGTGTACTCTAGTACCAAGATACCTGAATGACTGTCGAATGTCAACAATTTGCTCAATACAGGTTCTAGCAGATACAAACTCAGCGCCAAAGGTGGCTGTTTCGGATGTTGCTTGCTTCTTGGAGAACCACATGATGGGGGTCTTGTTTGCAAAGTGCAGGATCCCAGTGACAGCTTTACCACTTAGGATGTCATGCATTAAGTTTGCATCATAGAAATGAGACAATACGACTACCTTACCTAGGGGTTTAGGTGCATCGCTTGGTAGGTCTTCAGAATGCTCCCCATATACGGTATTGGACCAGTCTGTACTGTTGCCTTGAGTGAGTACAAAATCTGGTATGCCCACTCTGAATCTGATTTTGAAATGACGAAACTTGGAGATGTAACCATAGATTCGTTTGGCTCTGTTGAGATGGCCTTCCCTAGGTTGCACGCGAAAGCTTGATAAGGTCATGACAGCAGTCTGCACATCAAACCGTCCAATGGCAATGACCCACTGGAGTGAGCCCACCATGCTTTGATACTTTTGGATATCAGTATCTCCTAGGAATGATGATGAGTCTAGCTCTGGGTGATCATTCTCAGCAAGGGGTGAATGGAACCTAGTGGTGGGTTTGCAGCCAAACATTTGTTCATAGGAGGCCTCCATTTTCTCAATGAACTTGATGGGGTTCATGCAGAGCACACCATGTTCATCTCGTTCGAAACCACATCCCAAATGAAAGTTCATTGGACCAGAGCCCTTTAATTTGAAATTGTAAGGTTCAGACTGTAGGATGACCAGAAAGGTTTCAGGGTTGGCCATACATAAGCAAAGGTCGTCAACATATGTGCATATCAGCTCGTATACTGGCTCCCCATGTTTGTTGTGGCCAGGTTTGATAAAGATTTCAGGCTCTGCCTTGGATCTTTCAAAACCTAGTTCAATGAGGCAGGCAGCGAGCATATCACCAAAACACTTGCCAGATGATCGAAGTCCATATAGAGCCTTGTAAATCACTAGTAGGTGACCCTCTAGTGATCCAAATTCAGCAACAGCCTTGATGCATACTTTCTCACAGGTAACAGCTTCTAGGTATGCATTCCCAATGTCGGTTCCCCATGCTTCTAAACTATTCAGTTCAGCAAGGAATAGGCACATGCGCAAGCCTCTAAGTGAAACAACTCCTGCATACACACTGTGAATGGGAGCTTCAGTAAGATTACCATTCGCAACTAGCCGGGCTTTGTGTCGGCCATCGTGCTTGACTGCATAAATCATGTGGACCTTGATTTGTTGGAAACCAACGGGTATATTGCTAGCCTTGTAGATACCTTTGTCAATAAAGGTGTCATATTCTTGAAGCTGTGACATTTCCAGCGCTATGGCATCCTGCCATTTGGTATTGCCATTGGCTGTGTCAAACTGGATGGCTTCGTCATGATTGCGAGGTACCTTGAATCCATACTGATACTGTGGGGCAGTGCGAAAGGAGCGAAGTTTGGCTTGGTGGATTAGCCTGTCTAGCTTCTTGGTTCTTCTGGCAAGGGAAACAATGCGTTTGAGATGTTTCCACCCAGGTTGATCAAGCATGTTGTTGTCCTTTGCATATTTGGCTACAGTAACAGGGTCGTCTGCAGCTACATTGGAGAGAGGTTCATAGGTGCGCTCCATGTTTTCCCACTCAATCCATAGGTTGTATTTGGAACCTTTGTATTGGGGGTGCTTGTTGTCAAGGGGACCTTGATGACCAAGTATGCGTCGGAAAGACCAAAGTTTGCCATCTTCTTGAGTTACATCCCTGTGGATGTAATTCATGACGTCATTGTAGGCTATGATATCTGCAAGTTCATCATCTGTATGCTTGCATTTGAACTTGATGAAGTCTTTGTTTTTCTCAAGACTGTTTTCAATGTCAACAACTGTCATTCTTTTCTGTGTGCCATCAGGGAGGGCCATGAGAAAAGACCGACCTTGCAATTCAGTAACAGGGATAGCAGGGATGGTGATGGGTGTGCCATCATCGTCAAATTGGGCATTGCCTTCTTCATCAGTAACAACTACTTCAGATGGGCCAACAGATGGGGTAGCAGGATTGATGGGTGGAGGTGTGGCTTCACTAACATCAAAATATGCTAGCTCAGGGGGACCAAAATCATCTTCAGTAACAGGTACGCCGGTAGGGGTTTTGCTGAAGATGTGAGGGGTTGGAGGACCATCAAGAATCTCCCCATAGTTGTTAGGGAGAGGAGAAGGTACATAGCTTCGTGTATTAGGAACCTTGGAATAAAGGAATGTAGGCAAGGATGGCTTTGTGATGGGCAGAGGAGGTGATGCTGGTATGGAACGGGGTGGTGTAGGATGTTGGAAGGAGGGACGATCACCAGAAGACTTAGGAGTGAGGGAAGCATCCTTAGCCTTGCGCCATGCAAGAAAGCCATCATCAGTAAACAAGCCAGCGCGCTTGTTGCGATGCTCAGGAGTTAAAGCAGTGCGTACACCAGAGCGATCAAGGAGTTTATTGGTGATGGGATCCCATATGGTGAAACATAGGCTGTTACCAACATGCGCAGCAATGCCAACAAAGTGACCAAGACATTCAGTGGTCTGGGAGCCAAACTGGGTATCAGGAGTCTTGTAGTAGACAGGTTCAAACCAGAAGAAACTAAGGTAGGGACTGATATCACCAATGATACCTGTAGCAATAAAGAAAGGCTGTTTGTCAGAGAGAGTGGGATCAGACAAATGATTCATGAGGCAGCCAACATATTGCATACAAAGAAGCCAGAGGTGTGGTGGAGTGCCCGTGCGATCCATGATTCTATTGACAATGCGTTTGAAGGTCTGGTATCGCCGCTCAAAAAGATTTTGGTGTTGATGGTATGGTTCACTTTGCCATAAGCCAATCCACATCATCTTGAGGTAGTCAAGAACTGATTTGCTGGACTGGTAAGATCCATGATCACAGAGCAATCGGAGTGGTCTACCCCATTGCCGAACAAAATTTTGGAGGCAAGGGAGAAAATCAGCAGTAGTCCTCATTTCTTCAACGTGGATGATATGAGATTTTTGACCAAAGAAAACTTGAGCGATTTTGGAACCACCATCGATAGCGGGGGTGTCAGAATAGATGACATCAGAGAGGACATCATCATTGAGAGGCCGGACATTCATGGCAGGCTGTGGTGATTGGAACCTTTTGAAGATGTTACCATCGGGACTAAGTGACAGTGAGCCATACTGTGTGGAATTGTTGAAAGTGGCCTTGATACGGTCAAGGGAGATCCATCCAAAGAAGGGTTTCAGAGACAGGTAGTCGATATCAGTGGGCGATTGAACATGGGCTGCAGCAGTGATAAAGGTGGAAGGAGATTGATTGGAGCACCTACTAAGGATGTCTTGATGAATGTAATCAGTGGGGCTAAGCCAAAATGAAGTATCAGAAACATCCAAGGCCTGTAGGGAGGAGGTAGTGCTGTTGGACAAGAATGAGGTGACTGTGGAGGAGGTGCCAATGTTGATATCCCGAAGCGCGCCAAATTCATCATAATCTTGATATGGAAGTGATGTGGAAACAGGCGGGTATTTCTGAATGAAGGTATCATCCTGTGGGGTATATGCGTTATCCAGTACAGAAGGGTTCCAATGCTGATCACTGGTCATTATGACGTGGGGAAGACTAGCAAATTCTGCACTGGTATACTTGCGCATAGCAAGATAAGGTAAGCCATGGCATATACTGAGTGGAAAGACATGACCATCAGTAGTGGTAATGACTTGGGAGCCGCCTGTCTTGATAGAGGAATCATCCACGGTTGAGTGGTATGCTTCCATCTGGGGGGAAGACAAGATAGATGGGTGTTGTCCGGTGTATGCACTCTCATGAAAGATGATAATGACAGGACCTCTGTTGGAGACAGAGTAGGCGCCGCATGTTGCAATAGGGATGTTCTGGATTTGGTGATTGTTTATACCAGTTACATTGACATATCTTGGGGGAATATCTTTAGAGATGAGACATGCGTCATTTCCGATGATACACCCATTTGCACCTCTATCAACCATAGCAGAACCAGGTGTGGATACAGCAGTTTTGCTTGAGTGATAAGTAGCAATGGGGTTTGCTGATGAAACAGGGGATTCACGTTCCAGCGGTGCCCAATAGTGAAAATTCACTGATCGTGAGGTTTGCTCAACAGGGATATAGACATTGCCTTCTTTCTTGTAAAGTATATCAGGGTTGTCTGCAAGGAATCGGGCTGGGTGTGCAGGAGAAACAGAAGACTTGAGAGGCCTGGTGTCTGATTGGGAAGATGATTTGTATACACCAAGTGATGCATGGAACGCAGATCTGGCTGAGCTCTCATCAGCAGGCGATAGGACGTGCTCAGTATTGGGTGAGGGGACCTGCTCATCAGTATGATGCTCATAAGCCCGACGTGTGATCGGCTTGCTGGAATTGGGGTCCGGTGGTAATGCTGTATCAAGGAGCTCGGGCCTGAGGCAAGCAACTAGTCGCTTCTTGTCATCAGCTGTGAAGCCAAGCCAATGCTTCATGCCTTGCTTAGAGAGAGTTTTCCAAACTGCAGATGGTAGCCTTGTGGTTGGGTCTGGGGTTCGTCCAGCCTTGTAAACAGCGTAGTCCTGATAGTCACCATCAAAATCAATAGGAGGTAAATATGATGCCGAGTCATCAGTTATGCCAGAATATGTGGACTGCGTCACAGAAGAGAAATCATGGGTGTTGGCCTTAACAGACGTCCGACTGCGGGGCTGTGACAGTGATGCTTGGGAATCCAGCCTGGTTGCTTCAAGGAGGAGGATATTTTTCAATTCGCTGATAGCGACAGCTTCATGCTGTCTGAACTTAATCATATCCTGGGCTGCAGGGGGATCATCAACTTTGCAGAATTGTTCGCTGAGCTGGAAGCTGCTACTACAGGCCTTGCAGAGGTGTGTTTTGACAGTGTCAAAATCAAGTGGCCGTTGTGGATCTCGTAGCGTGTTGAGGTGTTCTAGCTGGGCAAACCACTGGGTGATAAACTTGACTTTGGTGTCCTTCCATACCCTTAAGTCAATGTCCAATAGATGCTGCATCACAATGGAGGTATCATATACTTTGGATTTGGACCTGTCATGTAGTGCAACGAAGTCAAAGAAAGCCTGTCTGCCGTCTCTCGAGGTGGTATGGCTGAGCACACAGGAGTAGGAGAGGTCACTCTGGAGGGCATGTAGAACAAGAGTCCAGAAGAATGAGAACTGCTTGTCATGGAGGGCCTTCTCATACCCGATGAGTGGTACATCAGGCCAACTAGGATCAAGGAAGGTGCGAGTATCTATGTCAGATGTTTCCAGCTTGGCCTTGAATTTGACAAGCCATCTCTCAAACGTTGCGTCATTTTGCAGGGTTGGAAATGTGGTTTCGTCCCTTGATTTCTTAGTCCATGATTCGTATCTCAGCTGGTCGATGGGTTTGGAGGACCTTTCTTGTTGCCGTTGAGATGTGCTGTTGCGAGCTGATGTCTCAATGTCAGTTCCAGATTCTCTTCGGGCTCTGACAATCCCGCGACAGTAATTCTTAAAGGCATCCTTGGTATAATGGTTCCTATCTTCCCAGTCTAGTCCTTTTGCTGTGAGGTGTTGTCCAAAGTCAATGACTCTCTGTAGGGTCATCTGTACGTGCCGATAGAGTGGTGTTCTTGTTCCTCTCTCGAGGTAGGCAAGATCACCAATATTTTCGATGTACAGAAAATCTAACCATGTCCTATACTGTCCAGCGATGAGTGCCTCGCATAAGGTGCTGTGGGACTCCTTTGGGACATCGAAGGAATCATGCAGGAAGGTGGCTAGTGGTTGGTCGAATGATGGAAAGAGGTCCGCGATAGATGTGTTCTCCTCATCATCTTGGGTTGGATTGTTCTGTTGGCCGGTTTCTACCGTGTCAGTTGTGGGCAAGCGAGGGGTGGTTGCGGCGCTCCCAGGTTGGAGTGTTTGGAATCGTCCTGTCGACCTGCTTCTCGTTCTGCCGGCAGCCGGGATGTTGGGCATTGTTGTGTGATCGGATCAGAGGACTATCAATCGTCGTCCGTAGTCGAGTCAATTGATGGTCTGTTGTCGGATCTTGCGTCAATATTGTTGTTGTTGTTTGGCAATTATCGCGTATGGATTAAGGCAATTATCGATGGATAATTGCAGTCGGTGTTTATTGTTGCTTAGCACAATCAAATGACGGGCGCCGTGGAGTGTAGATGCGGAAATAAATGTAATCCGGAGAACTTGCAATGCGGTCCTTGGATGGGGTTATGCTGTAATCGGATCAGAGAACTATCAATCGTCGTCCGTAGTCGAGTCGATCGATGATCTGCTGTCGTCTTCTTCTTTTGCAAGCTTCAACAAGCTTGCGACTGTTAATCTGTTAATTTCCTTTTGAAACTGGCTGTTGAGCTGATTCAATCCAAAGGCAAAGAAGGGCAACAGGAGCTTTAGCTGCAGGCCAGTTGAGGTGCCAGTCTGTTGTGTTCTAATATTTCTCTGATATCCACTACGATTGGACGTTAATCCAACCAGATCTATTCTGACTATCGGTAACCGACGCAATCAGTTAGATCTTAGGCTTGTAGTTCTACAATGGGACGCAAAAGGGGCGTCCGGTGCAAGGTTTAAGGTTGAATAATCAAATAATCTAAAAGTATGCGCTTCAGCTTGCTGGAGAGCAAGATAGTGCTTTAAAGCGTGCTGCCGCTAATACAGCACTTTGTTACAAATATACGGCAAAATACCGTGTTACGGGAAAATATCGCGTTGCTGCTAATACAACGCGTATTTTGTGCAGCAGAGAAACAAGTTCGTGAGCAGCGCTTCGAACCTCTGCTGTCTTTTCTTGAAAACAGCACACTTAATAAGAGATTGCATGTGCGAACCTCTAGTGTGCGTTCGTTCTTTGAGTACTAAGTATCAAATTGGAGTGACGTTGATTCTTCTCTTCCTGTGGAGTATCGAACTCGACCGTAAGAATGAGCCCGGTAATTCTCGAGGTCTCATTATTTCCGATCTCGTACCTCTACCAACCTAGACACGAAAGGAATTTAATACAAATGCACTAATTAGGTGGTGACACACAAACCATGACAGATAACTCACTTCTGTTTCTTTCATGATTCATCTCATTCATAACAGGAACAATATTCATGGTTCAATCACACAAAATATCTGATTTTGGAATTTTTCACTGCAAATTAGTGTGTATTTTTCCTCCAAAACCAGGACGCACTAATTAGGTGGTGACACACAAACCATGACAGATAACTCACTTCTGTTTCTTTCATGATTCATCTTATCCATAACAGGAACAAGATTCATGGTTCAATCACACAAAATATCTGATTTTGGAATTTTTAACTGCAAATTAGTGTGTATTTTTCCTCCAAATCCAGGACCCAAATGCACTAATTAGGTGGTGACACACAAACCATGACAGATAACTCACTTCTGTTTCTTTCATGATTCATCTTATCCATAACAGGAACAATATTCATGGTTCAATCACACAAAATATCTGATTTTGGAATTTTTAACTGCAAATTAGTGTGTATTTTCCCTCCAAATCCAGGACCCAAATGCACTAATTAGGTGGTGACACACAAACCATGACAGATAACTCACTTCTGTTTCTTTCATGATTCATCTCATTCATAACAGGAACAATATGCATGGTTCAATCACACAAAATATCTGATTTACTTATTTCTAATTGCAAATTAGTGTGTATTTTTCCTCCAAATCCAGGACCCAAATGCACTAATTAGGTGGTGACACACAAACCCAAACCATGACAGATAACTCACTTCTGTTTCTTTCATGATTCATCTTATCCATAACAGGAACAAGATTCATGGTTCAATCACACAAAATATCTGATTTTGGAATTTTTAACTGCAAATTAGTGTGTATTTTTCCTCCAAATCCAGGACCCAAATGCACTAATTAGGTGGTGACACACAAACCATGACAGATAACTCACTTCTGTTTCTTTCATGATTCATCTTATCCATAACAGGAACAATATTCATGGTTCAATCACACAAAATATCTGATTTTGGAATTTTTAACTGCAAATTAGTGTGTATTTTTCCTCCAAATCCAGGACCCAAATGCACTAATTAGGTGGTGACACACAAACCATGACAGATAACTCACTTCTGTTTCTTTCATGATTCATCTTATCCATAACAGGAACAATATTCATGGTTCAATCACACAAAATATCTGATTTTGGAATTTTTAACTGCAAATTAGTGTGTATTTTCCCTCCAAATCCAGGACCCAAATGCACTACTTAGGTGGTGACACACAAACCATGACAGATAACTCACTTCTGTTTCTTTCATGATTCATCTCATTCATAACAGGAACAATATTCATGGTTCAATCACACAAAATATCTGATTTACTTATTTCTAATTGCAAATTAGTGTGTATTTTTCCTCCAAATCCAGGACCCAAATGCACTAATTAGGTGGTGACACACAAACACAAACCATGACAGATAACTCACTTCTGTTTCTTTCATGATTCATCTTATCCATAACAGGAACAAGATTCATGGTTCAATCACACAAAATATCTGATTTTGGAATTTTTAACTGCAAATTAGTGTGTATTTTTCCTCCAAATCCAGGACCCAAATGCACTAATTAGGTGGTGACACACAAACCATGACAGATAACTCACTTCTGTTTGTATCATGATTCATCTTATCCATAACAGGAACAATATTCATGGTTCAATCACACAAAATATCTGATTTACTTATTTCTAATTGCAAATTAGTGTGTATTTTTCCTCCAAATCCAGGACCCAAATGCACTAATTAGGTGGTGACACACAAACACAAACCATGACAGATAACTCACTTCTGTTTCTTTCATGATTCATCTTTTCCAAAACAGGAACAATATTCATGGTTCAATCACACAAAATATCTGATTTTGGAATTTTTAACTGCAAATTAGTGTGTATTTTTCCTCCAAATCCAGGACCCAAACGCACTAATTAGGTGGTGACACACAAACCATGACAAATAACTCACTTCTGTTTCTTTCATGATTCATCTTATCCATAACAGGAACAAGATTCATGGTTCAATCACACAAAATATCTGATTTTGGAATTTTTAACTGCAAATTAGTGTGTATTTTTCCTCCAAATCCAGGACCCCAATGCACTAATTAGGTGGTGACACACAAACCATGACAGATAACTCACTTCTGTTTGTTTCATGATTCATCTTATCCATAACAGGAACAATATTCATGGTTCAATCACACAAAATATCTGATTTACTAATTTCTAATTGCAAATTAGTGTGTATTTTTCCTCCAAATCCAGGACCCAAATGCACTAATTAGGTGGTGACACACAAACACAAACCATGACAGATAACTCAATTCTGTTTGTATCATGATTCATCTTATCCATAACAGGAACAATATTCATGGTTCAATCACACAAAATATCTGATTTTGGAATTTTTAATTGCAAATTAGTGTGTATTTTTCCTCCAAATCCAGGACCCAAATGCACTAATTAGGTGGTGACACACAAACCATGACAGATAACTCACTTCTGTTTCTTTCATGATTCATCTTATCCATAAGAGGAACAATACTCATGGTTCAATCACACAAAATATCTGATTTTGGAATTTTTAACTGCAAATTAGTGTGTATTTTTCCTCCAAATCCAGGACCCAAATGCACTAATTAGGTGGTGACACACAAACCATGACAGATAACTCACTTCTGTTTCTTTCATGATTCATCTTATCCATAACAGGAACAATATTCATGGTTCAATCACACAAAATATCTGATTTTGGAATTTTTAACTGCAAATTAGTGTGTATTTTCCCTCCAAATCCAGGACCCAAATGCACTACTTAGGTGGTGACACACAAACCATGACAGATAACTCACTTCTGTTTCTTTCATGATTCATCTTATCCTCTAGAAAAGCGCCGGTAACAAACGTACAGACGTACGAACATTCGGGAATACACACACGAATGAAATAACACACACGTATGACTAACAGGCGAATAAGCGAGCCGACTCGCTGAATCGCTAACAGTAATAGAGCACCGATAGTGGTTCGATCTCAGAGGTCATCTTACACGTAATTGCTCACAAATCTAAATACTAATACTTGAAATCACTGAATACTGCTAGTAAGAATATCTAGCAGACTACACGTGTAAACGCGTAGTGACAAGAGGAAAAATAGAGTTTATCAGACCCAAATGGACTCAAAGAGTCTGGGTAGAGAAAATGAAAGCTGATTGCCGACTGATCACCGGTTAATCGCCGTCTGAAGCCAAGAGGCTGGACGTTAAAGACCCTCTCCAACAGAAGAGACTCAGGCGCTTAGAAGACTAACAACACTAGCGCAGCAGAGCACACCAGGCTAATACCCGTGGCTTCTACTGAGGTTTGTAGGGGAGAGAAATGAACACCAAAAGCTTGTTACCCACCAAAATAGACACTTGCAAGAGGTCCCCAACGATGGGAACAGCAAAAGATGTGTCGAAAATACAACGGCAAAATAACGCCCGGAATAATGCGATGTACGTGTGTTCGGTACTGCAATCGTATAACGGCTACAAAAGAACCGTTAATAAAGAGAGGCATACGACCTCGAAAATGCGACCTCGAAAACGTGACCTCGGAAACAAAGCAAATGGGAATCAAATTCAATTCCTACAGAAAAGAGCCCAAGTATACTCACTCGTATACAAATGATATGATAACAAAACCAGCCGAGGTAATATACATACCCAGTATTGGATAAACACATACACAAAAAATAGAAATGACGAAAAATGCTGGACCAAATATTTAATAAGAGACGAACGAATATTCGATACCGTTTCGAAAAAAGGGAAACAACTGTTGAGCTTAAGTATAGAGGAACTGAAAAATTGGGGTTCCGATAGGAATCAATCCTCATACCGTGGATATGAACCTGTTTACTAGCAAAAGCACGTGGAAAGAAAAAACACTCCACAAGTTGCTTCAGAACTCAGAAAATCACAATCACAGCTTCCTCATGAAAGCAAAAGCTAACAAACCCCTTATTACAAGCCTAATTCCTACAGCATACTCCGAAACAACACACCATGGCGCCACCAACCAGAGCTCAACTAGCTGCAACCGCGGCAGCAGCAGTAGCAGAAGCAGAAGCAGCGGACGCGGCCGCAACAGAGGCGGCGGGCAACTTGATAGGCTTACTACCTCCATCGGTAACAACAAGATTGGACCCAGAACAGCTTGAGCAACTCACGGTGACCCTGGTCACAAGACTATCAAGCAGGGACATATCTCTATCAACGACAGCAAGAGAAGCCAAAAGAAGGGCAGAAGCCAACGATGGCATCCCCGGCTACGAAGGAGAACGGTCGCTGACCTCAGCTGAGATTTGTTTCAGGAAGATCCTCGAATCTTTTGGGGTCAACAGGCCTACAGCAAACGAAATATTCAGGCATGGATATTCTAACACGAAGGCCATTGCAGACCTCGATTCAGAAGGGATCAAGTCCACTCTAGGGTCTCTACCCGACAAACTGACTACAATGTCAAAATTCAGGGAATTTGATGAGAACTTACGTGAATATCTACGGCATAAGAGGGGTGTCACCAAGACATCCCTACTTTACACGATAAGACAACAATCTGCAGTCGGAGAAACCGACAGGTGTGGAACAGTCGGATCGGGCCCAGATGACACTTACCCTGACTGGACTGAGTATGCAATAAGATGCACAATCCACGCCAACTCTCATTGGTCTAAAGACAACAATACTCTCTGGGGGATATTGTTTAAGCTGGTGGGATCCGGACCCGGTTGGTCCTATATACAAAGCTTTGGGACCAAACACGGGGTAGGGGGTGACGGCCGAAAGGCATACTTTGCCCTCTACTCTCAAGCCTATGAGGCAACCAACGTAAAACTAATTGTCGAAGCAAAAAGGCAGTTTATCCGGGAATCGGTGTACACGGGGGATTCCAAACACTACAACTTTGACAGGCACAAAAGGCTATGGCATGACGCAAAACAAACCTTGATAAGATACGGCGCATTCCCACCTGAGGACCAGGTTGTGTACGACTTCGTACGATCCCTACAGGATGTACGACTTGAACAATCCATCCCAAATGTAATAACAGAAGAATCGGACTATTACGCAAATTTCGAGAAGGCTTCGGCGTATCTATTAAATTCCTTTTGCACGTACGCGAACACTACAGTACTCTAACTTACGTACGTACATTCCTACGTAACTTACAGTACTGCAGCTGGAATGATACGAATGCTCGGAGTAAAGAAACTCCAGAATCAACCACAAAAGAGGGGTAGGAATGTGTCAGCCTTCACTAACAACAAAAAGAGGAAAGGTGACAACAAACGCGGCAACTTCTCTTCCAACAAGCCACAAGGCAACAACAACAACAACAATAGTGGTGGCTCAAAGGCACAACCAGGGACCTATAAAGGGCCCGTTGAATGCAAGTTCTATCCACGAGAAATATGGTTGAGCATGTCCCAAGAGCAGCAACAAAAAGTCCGAGCGCTAAAACAAGCAAGGAATGCAAGCAATAGCGGGGGCAACCAACAATCAAAAGTGGCAGCAGCCACAGCTGCAAACCCTCCCAATACACACAGTTCAGCTGGGAACCAGTTTGGCTGTCACAGCCACATTGGAAACGGGAATGGGAATTGATTCGCCGGCCGGGGCCTTAAGATAGAACCTCGGGTAGGCCGGCCAATAGTCCATCTCAAAGAGATGACCCAGTCATCCAGTGTTAAGCCAGGACGTTGCGAGCTGGATAGCCATGCAGACACAACTGCAGCTGGATCTAACATGGTATTACTCGATTCACTGGATTCTATCATGACATTTGCTGATGTTGCTCCATTTTCAGACGTGTACTCACCAATGAAAGATGTTCCTATTGCCCGTTGTGCTACTGCTTGGACAGACCCAACGGACGGTATCACATACATATTGGTATTCGGACAGGCCCTCTATTTCGGAGAATCATTGCAGCACAGTCTGATATGCCCGAACCAAATCAGAGAATGCAATTTGAATGTGGTTGAAGACATACCAAGAAGATACTGCAGTTCTTCCAGCCACAGTCTTATCTTTCGGGCCGACGATTTCGAATTGGCAATACCATTGTTAGTTGATGGTGTTCTGTCATACTTTGACACGCGGAAGCCGACACGAAGGGAACTCGATACATGTGACCAAGTCCTTGCAACCGAAACCCATACCTGGGACCCATACGCCCCCCACTTCAGAGAAGACGAAGAAGCAGCAACCGCGTCGTTCCCACGAGTAGTGGCCGCCCTCTCTGGAGGAGTTTCGACTGGGACAACTGAATCTTGGATACGATCCACAGACAACCCTATACTCATCAATGTGAAACACAAGGATTATCGTCTCAGATACCTACAGAAAATCTGTACAACCCGTACTCAACGGCCGGGGTATACTCAACAAGAGATTGGCGACCGGTTACACTCAGCTTTTGTTAAGAGTACCGGGGACAGAGAAAGCTCGGAGATACTCCGAATTTCAGCTACTTCAACCAAAACTTCGATTTCCCTAACAGAGGAAGAGCTTGCCATCCAAAAGGAAGCAAAAGCTCGGACAAAAGAAAGGAAACTACTCCGCCGCCAACAGGATGTGATAGATAAGGAAACTTCCCTAGAGAAGAGATCATTTATCCGCCGCGGACAATGGGGACCTCCGATAAGAATTCCGGAGAAAGTGGACAGATATGATTCAGAGTGCAAAGATGTGGAACATCAGTGTTAAGAGGGCCGAAGAAACGATTAAAGTCACTACCCAGGAAGGCATAAGAAACCTTACACAACCAATCACCCGAAGGCTAAAGACCCAAAAGTGGAGAAACAGAAAAGTACTTAAGGGTCGGTGGTTCGCTGACACCATGAAGTTCAAAGTACCGAGTATCATTCGGAATGATACTGACGCACAGATCTTTACCAATGGGAAAGGATATGTGGCATTCTATCCAGTAAGAGGGGAGAAACGATGCCACGACGGACTATCTTGCTTCATAAATGAGGTAGGAATACCGGAACACCTTGTCACTGATGGGGCAAAAGCTCAAGGAAATCATGAGACACACAGCACCGGATGGACTAAACTTCGATCGGAGTATCACGTACGCCAAACCTACATACAGCCCCACTGTTGGTGGCAGAATACGGCAGAACACAGTGCAGGGGACCTAAGGAGATCAATACGATTAATGACTTCTAAGAAAGGAAGCCCGAGGAGGTGCTGGGCCTTTTGTGGAATGTTAGCGGCCGGAAGGTTAAGTAACACCGCATCTGGGGACCCATCTGCGATGGGAAGAACGGGGTTTGAGTTAGTCCATGGATATACTCCAGATATAACCCCATACATGATACACGATTGGTACGATTTCATCCGGTGGTACGACCTACAGGATAAGTCGGAGAAATATGGAAGATGGCTGGGCCCATGTGGAGATACTTATGGAGGTGGCGATTGTCACTACGTATTGTATAAGACTGGAAAAGTACACATAACAAACGGCACACGGCCTATATCTGAAGTGGAATGGAAACACCCAGACACTATCTTACAGTTAGAGGAACACAACAAGCTACTTAATGAAAAGATCGGCGATGAGGCAAAACCCTCGGATACTTACCTGGAAAACGAGTTAGGGGAACCACCCTTGGGCCTATTTGATGGCAAATATGAGGGTGAGGACGAGGTACTTATGGCTGAGCCAGAGGCGTCTTCCCCGGACATTGATGACTTAACCGACAATCTTGATGAGTACCTTGGAAGCCAAGTGCTACTGCAGATAGGGGACCAACGGATTCGCGGTACGGTTAATAACCGGTACAGGGACGCAAGCGGAATCCTAGTCGGAGAAAAGAATAACAATCCACTCCTAGATACAAGGTCCTACGAGGTTTCTATGCCGGATGGATCCATTGAGATCTACACAGCAAATGTGCTAGCGGAGAATCTATATTCCTCCGTGGACGATGAAGGGCGCATGTATTGTCTCCTGAACGAGCTACTTGACTATGAAAAGGATAAAGAGGCTCTGACAGTACAGCAAGCAACTATCACTACTAAGTCCGGACAAACTCGGACTAAGCCGACAACCAAAGGGTGGAGAATCCTGGTCAGTTGGAAAGATGGAACTTCCTCTTGGGCAAAGTTAAGTGACATGAAGGAAAGTTTCCCCGTCGAAACGGCCCTGTTCGCCAAGGATCAAGGCATAATAGATGAGCCAGCCTTCAAGTGGTGGGCCTATCGGGTAATTCGGAAGAAAGACCGGATTATCTCCAGCGCCAAGACCAAATATTGGACCAAATCCCATAAGTATGGGGTTAGATTACCAAAAACAATTGCTGAAGCAAGAAGGATAGATGAGGAATCTGGCAGTGACTATTGGGCCCGGGCTATTGCAAAAGAAATGAAGAACAATTTCATAGCTTTTGAGTTCAATGATGAGGACAAAGTACCGGTGGCACATACAAAAATCACTATGCACATGGTATTTGATGTGAAGATAGACTTAACTCGGAAGGCCCGACTCGTTGGGGATGGGCATAAAGTGCCCGAAATATCACGGGAGTATACATACTCAAGCGTGCCCAGCAGGGATTCGGTTCGGATGTTCTTCTTAGTTGCTGCACTTAATGACCTTGAGGTCTTAAGCGCTGACATCCAAAATGCATACTTAACCGCACCAATTAAGGAAAAGTACTACACAGTGGCTACACTGGAACAAGGATTTGCACCGGAGTTATGTGGAAGGCCCTGCAAAATTGTGAGAGCTCTGTATGGATTACCAGTAGCGGGCGCATCATTTCGATCTCATCTGTCTGAGCACTTAAGGGGACTTGGGTATAAGTCTTGCAAGGCGGATCCAGATGTATATATGCGACCGGCTGTAAAGAAAGATGGCTCAGCATATTACGAATATTGTGTGGCATATGTGGATGACATCCTTGTATGTGGGATGGATCCAAAGTTCCAAATGGATGCAATCGAAAGACAGTTCAAACTGAAGGATGGAACTGTTGAACCACCTACTTTCTATCTAGGGGCGGATATTGGTAACACATCTGTTGATGGGGCCGAGTACTGGTCCATGTCTTCAACAAAGTATACCTCCAAAGCCGTTAAGTCTGTTGAAGAGGAATTGAGTAGGGGGCAATATGCCTTCAAGGTACTCCCAAAATCCGCAAAATCACCATTGGCAACTGGGTATAGGCCCGAAATCGATGCCTCACCAGAACTTGGTCCGGAGAAACAGAACTATTACCAGGGTTTGATAGGTATACTCCGTTGGATATGTGAACTCGGAAGGCTAGATATTGTAATGCCTGTTTCACTTATGTCCCGGTATCTTGCACAGGCCCGAGAAGGACATCTAAACCAATTGTTTCATTTGTTTGCATACTTAAAGAATTACAGCAAATCAAAGTTGGTGTTTGACTGTTCCATCCCAGAACTTGATGAATCAGTTTTCCATGAATGTGACTGGGCCAAATTCTATCCGGAAGCGGGGGAACTAATTCCTCCGGATATGCCCGAGCCACGAGGAAACTCCGTAACTACCACATGTTTCGTGGACGCCGACCATGCTGGTTGCAAGGCTACTAGGAGGTCTCATACGGGAATCATCATCTTTGTTAACAGGGCACCAATCCTATGGTTCTCTAAGAGACAAACAACTGTTGAAACATCCACGTTTGGCTCAGAGATCGTGGCACTCAAGATCGCAATCGAAATGGTAGAAGGCCTACGATATAAGCTCAGAATGATGGGCATACCTATAGAAGGACCAACCAACATGTATTGTGACAATGACTCGGTTGTTAAGAATGTAACACATCCGGAAAGCCCTTGCAAGAAGAAGCATAACAGCATTGCTTACCATAAGGCACGCGAATGCATTGCAGGAAAGATTATCCGGATTGGAAAGGAACCCGGTGAAACTAATATTGCAGATCTACTCACTAAACTTATGGGTGGGGTAAAGCTATTCTCCTTATGTAGGAGATGTATGTGGCGGTGCAAATAAGGGACCGGCCCTTAAGGTATCTTCTACAAGTACTTAACAGTACGAGTACGAAGACACGGGGACTCTAGAAAAGCGCCGGTAACAAACGTACAGACGTACGAACATTCGGGAATACACACACGAATGAAATAACACACACGTATGACTAACAGGCGAATAAGCGAGCCGACTCGCTGAATCGCTAACAGTAATAGAGCACCGATAGAGGTTCGATCTCAGAGGTCATCTTACACGTAATTGCTCACAAATCTAAATACTAATACTTGAAATCACTGAATACTGCTAGTAAGAATATCTAGCAGACTACACGTATAAACGCGTAGTGACAAGAGGAAAAATAGAATCCATAACAGGAACAATATTCATGGTTCAATCACAAAAAATATCTGATTTTGGAATTTTTAACTGCAAATTAGTGTGTATTTTTTCTCCAAATCCAGGACCGAAATGCACTAATTAGGTGGTGACACACAAACCATGACAGATAACTCACTTCTGTTTGTTTCATGATTCATCTTATCCATAACAGGAACAATATTCATGGTTCAATCACACAAAATATCTGATTTTGGAATTTTTAACTGCAAATTAGTGTGTATTTTCCCTCCAAATCCAGGACCCAAATGCACTAATTAGGTGGTGACACACAAACCATGACAGATAACTCACTTCTGTTTCTTTCATGATTCATCTTATCCATAACAGGAACAATATTCATGGTTCAATCACACAAAATATCTGATTTTGGAATTTTTCACTGCAAATTAGTGTGTATTTTCCCTCCAAATCCAGGACCCAAATGCACTAATTAGGTGGTGACACACAAACCATGACAGATAACTCACTTCTGTTTCTTTCATGATTCATCTTATCCATAACAGGAACAATATTCATGGTTCAATCACACAAAATATCTGATTTACTAATTTCTAATTGCAAATTAGTGTGTATTTTTCCTCCAAATCCAGGACCCAAATGCACTAATTAGGTGGTGACACACAAACACAAACCATGACAGATAACTCACTTCTGTTTCTTTCATGATTCATCTTATCCATAACAGGAACAATATTCATGGTTCAATCACACAAAATATCTGATTTACTTATTTCTAATTGCAAATTAGTGTGTATTTTTCCTCCAAATCCAGGACCCAAATGCACTAATAAGGTGGTGACAAACAAACACAAACCATGACAGATAACTCAATTCTGTTTGTATCATGATTCATCTTATCCATAACAGGAACAAGATTCATGGTTCAATCACACAAAATATCTGATTTTGGAATTTTTAACTGCAAATTAGTGTGTATTTTTCCTCCAAATCCAGGACCCAAATGCACTAATTAGGTGGTGACACACAAACCATGACAGATAACTCACTTCTGTTTCTTTCATGATTCATCTTATCCATAAGAGGAACAATATTCATGGTTCAATCACACAAAATATCTGATTTTGGAATTTTTAACTGCAAATTAGTGTGTATTTTTCCTCCAAATCCAGGACCCAAATGCACTAATTAGGTGGTGACACACAAACCATGACAGATAACTCACTTCTGTTTGTTTCATGATTCATCTTATCCATAACAGGAACAATATTCATGGTTCAATCACACAAAATATCTGATTTTGGAATTTTTAACTGCAAATTAGTGTGTATTTTCCCTCCAAATCCAGGACCCAAATGCACTACTTAGGTGGTGACACACAAACCATGACAGATAACTCACTTCTGTTTCTTTCATGATTCATCTTATCCATAACAGGAACAATATTCATGGTTCAATCACACAAAATATCTGATTTACTAATTTCTAATTGCAAATTAGTGTGTATTTTTCCTCCAAATCCAGGACCCAAATGCACTAATTAGGTGGTGACACACAAACACAAACCATGACAGATAACTCACTTCTGTTTCTTTCATGATTCATCTTATCCATAAGAGGAACAATATTCATGGTTCAATCACACAAAATATCTGATTTTGGAATTTTTAACTGCAAATTAGTGTGTATTTTTCCTCCAAATCCAGGACCCAAATGCACTAATTAGGTGGTGACACACAAACCATGACAGATAACTCACTTCTGTTTCTTTCATGATTCATCTTATCCATAACAGGAACAATATTCATGGTTCAATCACACAAAATATCTGATTTTGGAATTTTTAACTGCAAATTAGTGTGTATTTTCCCTCCAAATCCAGGACCCAAATGCACTACTTAGGTGGTGACACACAAACCATGACAGATAACTCACTTCTGTTTCTTTCATGATTCATCTCATTCATAACAGGAACAATATTCATGGTTGAATCACACAAAATATCTGATTTACTAATTTCTAATTGCAAATTAGTGTGTATTTTTCCTCCAAATCCAGGACCCAAATGCACTAATTAGGTGGTGACACACAAACACAAACCATGACAGATAACTCACTTCTGTTTCTTTCATGATTCATCTTTTCCATAACAGGAACAAGATTCATGGTTCAATTAGACAAAATATCTGATTTTGGAATTTTTAACTGCAAATTAGTTTGTATTTTCCCTCCAAATCCAGGACCCAAATGCACTAATTAGGTGGTGACACACAAACCATGACAGATAACTCACTTCTGTTTCTTTCATGATTCATCTCATTCATAACAGGAACAATATTCATGGTTCAATCACACAAAATATCTGATTTTGGAATTTTTAACTGCAAATTAGTGTGTATTTTCCCTCCAAATCCAGGACCCAAATGCACTAATTAGGTGGTGACACACAAACCATGACAGATAACTCACTTCTGTTTCTTTCATGATTCATCTTATCCATAACAGGAACAATATTCATGGTTCAATCACACAAAATATCTGATTTACTAATTTCTAATTGCAAATTAGTGTGTATTTTTCCTCCAAATCCAGGACCCAAATGCACTAATTAGGTGGTGACACACAAACACAAACCATGACAGATAACTCACTTCTGTTTCTTTCATGATTCATCTTATCCATAACAGGAACAATATTCATGGTTCAATCACACAAAATATCTGATTTTGGAATTTTTAACTGCAAATTAGTGTGTATTTTCCCTCCAAATCCAGGACCCAAATGCACTACTTAGGTGGTGACACACAAACCATGACAGATAACTCACTTCTGTTTCTTTCATGATTCATCTTATCCATAACAGGAACAATATTCATGGTTCAATCACACAAAATATCTGATTTTGGAATTTTTCACTGCAAATTAGTGTGTATTTTCCCTCCAAATCCAGGACCCAAATGCACTAATTAGGTGGTGACACACAAACCATGACAGATAACTCACTTCTGTTTCTTTCATGATTCATCTTATCCATAACAGGAACAATATTCATGGTTCAATCACACAAAATATCTGATTTTGGAATTTTTAACTGCAAATTAGTGTGTATTTTCCCTCCAAATCCAGGACCCAAATGCACTACTTAGGTGGTGACACACAAACCATGACAGATAACTCACTTCTGTTTCTTTCATGATTCATCTCATTCATAACAGGAACAATATTCATGGTTCAATCACACAAAATATCTGATTTTGGAATTTTTCACTGCAAATTAGTGTGTATTTTTCCTCCAAATCCAGGACCCAAATGCACTAATTAGGTGGTGACACACAAACCATGACAGATAACTCAATTCTGTTTGTATCATGATTCATCTTATCCATAAGAGGAACAATATTCATGGTTAAATCACACAAAATATCTGATTTTGGAATTTTTAACTGAAAATTAGTGTGTATTTTCCCTCCAAATCCAGGACCCAAATGCACTAATTAGGTGGTGACACACAAACCATGACAGATAACTCACTTCTGTTTCTTTCATGATTCATCTTATCCATAACAGGAACAATATTCATGGTTCAATCACACAAAATATCTGATTTTGGAATTTTTCACTGCAAATTAGTGTGTATTTTTCCTCCAAATCCAGGACCCAAATGCACTAATTAGGTGGTGACACACAAACACAAACCATGACAGATAACTCACTTCTGTTTGTATCATGATTCATCTTATCCATAACAGGAACAATATTCATGGTTCAATCACACAAAATATCTGATTTTGGAATTTTTAACTGCAAATTAGTGTGTATTTTCCCTCCAAATCCAGGACCCAAATGCACTAATTAGGTGGTGACACACAAACCATGACAGATAACTCACTTCTGTTTCTTTCATGATTCATCTCATTCATAACAGGAACAATATTCATGGTTCAATCACACAAAATATCTGATTTTGGAATTTTTAACTGCAAATTAGTGTGTATTTTCCCTCCAAATCCAGGACCCAAATGCACTAATTAGGTGGTGACACACAAACCATGACAGATAACTCACTTCTGTTTCTTTCATGATTCATCTTATCCATAACAGGAACAATATTCATGGTTCAATCACACAAAATATCTGATTTACTAATTTCTAATTGCAAATTAGTGTGTATTTTTCCTCCAAATCCAGGACCCAAATGCACTAATTAGGTGGTGACACACAAACACAAACCATGACAGATAACTCACTTCTGTTTGTATCATGATTCATCTTATCCATAACAGGAACAATATTCATGGTTCAATCACACAAAATATCTGATTTTGGAATTTTTAACTGCAAATTAGTGTGTATTTTTATTAAATTCCTTTTGCACGCACGCGAAACCGACAGTACTCTAAATTACGTACGTACATTCCTACGTAACTTACAGTACTGCAGATGGAATGATACGATCATACGAGTGGAAGATACGAATGATCAAGTCATATGCACCTTTAGCGCTTGGAATAATGAGACTCGAAGGTTACCTCTTTCTCTATGTGAGATTGGAATAAGACCGAACCAGAGGTGCAATCGTAGTTAGAATAGATCTGATTGGATTAGCGTTCAATCGTAGTGGATATCAGAGAAATATTAGACCACAAACAGACCGGCACCTCAACCGGCCTGCAGCCACAGTTCCTGTTGCTCTTCTTTGCCTTTGGATTGAATCAGCTCAACAGCCAGTTTCAAAAGGAAATTAACAATTTTTCCTCCAAATCCAGGACCCAAATGCACTAATTAGGTGGTGACACACAAACCATGACAGATAACTCACTTCTGTTTGTTTCATGATTCATCTCATTCATAACAGGAACAATATTCATGGTTCAATCACACAAAATATCTGATTTTGGAATTTTTCACTGCAAATTAGTGTGTATTTTTCCTCCAAATCCAGGACCCAAATGCACTAATTAGGTGGTGACACACAAACACAAACCATGACAGATAACTCACTTCTGTTTGTATCATGATTCATCTTATCCATAACAGGAACAATATTCATGGTTCAATCACACAAAATATCTGATTTTGGAATTTTTAACTGCAAATTAGTGTGTATTTTTCCTCCAAATCCAGGACCCAAATGCACTAATTAGGTGGTGACACACAAACACAAACCATGACAGATAACTCACTTCTGTTTCTTTCATGATTCATCTTATCCATAACAGGAACAATATTCATGGTTCAATCACACAAAATATCTGATTTTGGAATTTTTAACTGCAAATTAGTGTGTATTTTCCCTCCAAATCCAGGACCCAAATGCACTACTTAGGTGGTGACACACAAACCATGACAGATAACTCACTTCTGTTTCTTTCATGATTCATCTCATTCATAACAGGAACAATATTCATGGTTCAATCACACAAAATATCTGATTTACTAATTTCTAATTGCAAATTAGTGTGTATTTTTCCTCCAAATCCAGGACCCAAATGCACTAATTAGGTGGTGACACACAAACACAAACCATGACAGATAACTCACTTCTGTTTCTTTCATGATTCATCTTTTCCATAACAGGAACAATATTCATGGTTCAATCAGACAAAATATCTGATTTTGGAATTTTTAACTGCAAATTAGTGTGTATTTTCGCTCCAAATCCAGGACCCAAATGCACTAATTAGGTGGTGACACACAAACACAAACCATGACAGATAACTCACTTCTGTTTCTTTCATGATTCATCTTATCCATAACAGGAACAATATTCATGGTTCAATCACACAAAATATCTGATTTACTTATTTCTAATTGCAAATTAGTGTGTATTTTTCCTCCAAATCCAGGACCCAAATGCACTAATATGGTGGTGACAAACAAACACAAACCATGACAGATAACTCAATTCTGTTTGTATCATGATTCATCTTATCCATAAGAGGAACAATATTCATGGTTCAATCACACAAAATATCTGATTTTGGAATTTTTAACTGCAAATTAGTGTGTATTTTCCCTCCAAATCCAGGACCCAAATGCACTAATTAGGTGGTGACACACAAACCATGACAGATAACTCACTTCTGTTTCTTTCATGATTCATCTCATTCATAACAGGAACAATATTCATGGTTCAATCACACAAAATATCTGATTTTGGAATTTTTAACTGCAAATTAGTGTGTATTTTTCCTCCAAATCCAGGACCCAAATGCACTAATTAGGTGGTGACACACAAACCATGACAGATAACTCACTTCTGTTTGTATCATGATTCATCTTATCCATAACAGGAACAAGATTCATGGTTCAATCACACAAAATATCTGATTTTGGAATTTTTAACTGCAAATTAGTGTGTATTTTTCCTCCAAATCCAGGACCCAAATGCACTAATTAGGTGGTGACACACAAACCATGACAGATAACTCACTTCTGTTTCTTTCATGATTCATCTTATCCATAACAGGAACAATATTCATGGTTCAATCACACAAAATATCTGATTTTGGAATTTTTAACTGCAAATTAGTGTGTATTTTCCCTCCAAATCCAGGACCCAAATGCACTAATTAGGTGGTGACACACAAACCATGACAGATAACTCACTTCTGTTTCTTTCATGATTCATCTTATCCATAACAGGAACAATATTCATGGTTCAATCAGACAAAATATCTGATTTTGGAATTTTTAACTGCAAATTAGTGTGTATTTTTCCTCCAAATCCAGGACCCAAATGCACTAATTAGGTGGTGACACACAAACCATGACAGATAACTCACTTCTGTTTCTTTCATGATTCATCTTATCCATAACAGGAACAATATTCATGGTTCAATCACACAAAATATCTGATTTACTAATTTCTAATTGCAAATTAGTGTGTATTTTTCCTCCAAATCCAGGACCCAAATGCACTAATTAGGTGGTGACACACAAACACAAACCATGACAGATAACTCACTTCTGTTTCTTTCATGATTCATCTCATTCATAACAGGAACAATATTCATGGTTCAATCACACAAAATATCTGATTTTGGAATTTTTAACTGCAAATTAGTGTGTATTTTTCCTCCAAATCCAGGACCCAAATGCACTAATTAGGTGGTGACACACAAACCATGACAGATAACTCACTTCTGTTTGTTTCATGATTCATCTTATCCATAACAGGAACAATATTCATGGTTCAATCACACAAAATATCTGATTTTGGAATTTTTAACTGCAAATTAGTGTGTATTTTTCCTCCAAATCCAGGACCCAAATGCACTACTTAGGTGGTGACACACAAACCATGACAGATAACTCACTTCTGTTTCTTTCATGATTCATCTCATTCATAACAGGAACAATATTCATGGTTCAATCACACAAAATATCTGATTTACTTATTTCTAATTGCAAATTAGTGTGTATTTTTCCTCCAAATCCAGGACCCAAATGCACTAATTAGGTGGTGACACACAAACACAAACCATGACAGATAACTCACTTCTGTTTCTTTCATGATTCATCTTTTCCAAAATTGATGTAGCGAGCCGAATGAAAGTAATTTCACTGGTAGAAATCTAGTAGATTTTACTATCACTGAAACCAGCTTCTAAGCACACGCCACGACCCCCCCGATAGCCTCAACAAGCGGGCAAAGGATTCCCCCAGCAAAGCGCAAGCCTACACTCCCTACCAGAAGGAATACGACTGATTCCCTGTATCACGCGCTACCAGAAGAAGAATTACGAATTACGCACGATCGATTCCCTGTATCACGCACGATCGATTCCCTGTATCACGAGCTAAAACCAGCTTCTAAGCACACGCTTAGACCCCGATAGCCTCAACAAGCGTGCCATGGATTCCCCTAGCAAGCCCATCAGTACCAAGGAAACACAATCTATTCCCTGTATCACCGGATAAGATGTATCACTGTGTCACTGTATCACGGTAGCTCGTACGAATGGATGGCTGCGACCGAAAGACGCGTCTGCAATCAAAAATTACAGGCTAGCACTAGAACAAGCCTGTAAAGGATCATCCCTCCCCGCAAAGCAAGCAGCTCACTCTTTTGCTCCTAAAACGATTAGTAGTAGAATAAATTGGCTAACGCGTCCAGGTCCAATAGTCATCCCTATTGTACCCGTACGACAAGGCTATCTGTCCTGGTCCCCTAGCGCCTAGTGTACCCGTACAGCACTTATCGGTTGGTCCCCTAGCCTGGCCTAGTGTACCCACGCAGTTGTCGGTCCCTTACTAACACACTCACACCTCAACATCTCCCGTTGTCACCTTACAAGAGGCCCGGCCTGATATCGGCGACACTGACGTCCCCCCGCAAAGAGCATCTCCTTGCACCTATCAGCTGCGGGTAGACCTCCAATCATCTATCGAATCGATTGGCGACTCCGATCCGCACCTCTAAGTACCTCCGTGCTGCACCTCCAAGCACCTCCGCGCACACATCAGCGGCGAGTAGTCCACCACCCAGCACCTAGCATACTACGCGGTTCAGTAGCCTTCGCCACCTCGGTCCCTGCGCAAACCTATCATCGATTCTCAGACATTCTGACCAAGAGATGTTGACCTACTCGGAGTACTTCTGGACCACTCCAAGCCCATTTGGGAGCACAGCAGAGCGCGACAAGGCCTACTCGACCACCTTCAGCTACTTCACTCTGGACTCCCCCCCCCCAGGTCCTCTTGGAACATCTACTCAACCTCTTTGAGGCCGAGGCTGTGGGCGCTCTGGGGATCTTTGTAGCTGACTCCCAAGGCCTGCCCTGCCTCCGATTGGTGCATGGCCTTCAAAAGTACCCGGGGCCCTTGGCTCAACACAGCCCCAACAAAAACAAGGCCTTTGGGTACCTGGACGACAATGAAGGGGAAGCTGGGGAACTGGTGCTAGTAGATTCAGCCATGCTGTCCCCCACAACAGCCACGCGGGTGCTAACCCTGGATCATCACCTGGCAGAGTTGGAGGCGCACCCCGAAACGCCCCTCCCAGTGATACCAGAGGGGACCGCCCACTCTGAATTGATACAGGCCCACAAGTCTTTCTTCATTCCCTTTGAGTTGGTGCACTTTCTCTTGGGAAAAGGGCTCTCTCCAAAACGAGCCCTGGAGATCCTCCATCCTTGGGCCAACATGGCTGGGCTAATGGAGTCCTGCACCCCCCTGTTTAACACTCTCAGGTTAGCCGGGACTACAGCTACAGAACCCGGTGGCAGCCCCAAGCTCCAGCAGCCAGGTCCATTCTTTAGAAACGAGACCGGCCTTATCAGCTACATGAAGCTCAAGGTGATGTACCGGGACCTGCCAGAACTGGCTCGAACTGGGGCTCCACCAGGAGACCCAAAGCTCACAGCAGCAGTCACGGCCCTCACAGACCACCAACTAAAGCTAAGTGAGAATATGGACCACAAGCGGTCGCAGACAGTGAAGACCACTTGGGGCCCCTTGTACACCCAGCGCTTGCTTCTGCTCTGTGGTAAACAGGAAGAAGCGAACCTCCCCCCTATCTACCAGGCCTGGGCTCAAAAGAGCAAGCACGAGAGGACCCACATGATTTTCCAAAGCCAAGTGGCAGCCAGGGCTTCTGAGTTGGGGATCCAAGCCCCCTTGATTACCACTGCCGCTCTCAAGAGGTTCCAGGATGGCAACTTCCATGGTACTGACCCCTTTGATGTGGCAGATGGCATACTCCCCATGGCTTTTACACCCCCGGGTGGGTCTGCCGCCACCCTGAAAAGGGAGCAGGAGGCAGCCTCCACTGTGGCAGCATATGACACTATGATCTCCACTGTAGGCAACTCCCTCACCTTGAAGGACTCCCTGGAGCTCCAGAAGACAAAGGCCTACATCCCTGTCGACTGGACTGAAGCCACCACCCAGCTGGAGAGCTACCTGGCCGTCCTAGCCACCATCCTAGGACTCAACCATGATGTCGTCACCAGCTACCAACAAGGCCTCCGCAGGCTCAAGATCCAGCAGATGCCCCTCCGAAGAGCAATTGCAGATGAGGTGGGCGAATTCCTCACACCTGCCATTGTAGTCTACTACTTCCAGATCCGGGTCAGGGGATGGCTTGAGGAACAGTGGGAAGCAGCCTCCATCCTCCCATCCCCCGACTTTGGGGTGGACTTCCACACGTTCCGGATGACCCAAAATCTCAACTGGCTCCCCAATGTCTCCAATGTGGCTGCCCTGAGACTACTTCAAAGACCGGATCCTCCTCCATCCCCCACCAAAGTGGGCGCCACGGGGCTCAGCAACAACAACAACAACAACAGCAACAGTCCCTCCAGCATGGGAGTCCGCACCTCGACAGGAGGGACCACAACTCAACAGACACGACTCACCAATCCACACCGGGACTCCCGCCTCCAAGACAGCAATCATCCCATTGTCAAGAAACTGGAGTCAGCAAAAATGAGGGAAGCCCTCCAAACTATGAGAGACAAAGGAAAAGGCCCCCTCTCCAGACCAGATGGGCAAGAGAGATGCCACTCGTGGCACATCAAGGGTGCCTGCTTCAGCGGCTGCAAGCACATATATGACCACGTGGCCATCACTCCCACCGAGCAAGATCCGCTCTGGCAATGGTGCCAGGAGGCATATGCCTGACCAGTCGGCAAGCGCCATCCGACTCATGGCATCGCGCCCTCCACATCAACCGGGAGGACCATACTAAGTAACAATCCATTATCTAACGAATCTAATCCTCACTTAAGAATCACACATGAATTAGGTAAGCACAAACAGCACGCGCGCGCAGGTACCCCCCTCAATTTGTATGTGCCTTCCCCATCTTCCACAGGTTCCAAAGAAACCCCCCCCCTTGCAAGGCCTACGTCCGAGTCCCTAGTCCCTGCTCCAATCCCTACCCCCTTGCCAACCCCCAACGCGGTGCCTTGGTCCGAGCCCCAAGTCACCCCCCTCCTTTCTCAGTCCAGCAGCATGCTGGCCTCTCCGCCCAGCAACATGCTGGCTCCTGCAACCATCAACGCGGTGCCTCGGTCCAAGCCCCAAGTCACCCCCCTCCTGTCTAAGTCCAGCGACGCGCTGGCCTCTCCACCCAGCAACTCGCTGGCCTCTTCAACCAGCAACGCTGTGCCTCGGTCCGATCCCCAAGTCACCCCCCTGCTGCCGTACCCCACTGACAGGCTCGACGTGCACGTCAACCGGGCTATCAAGGTCTACAACAACAGCACTAGCTGGGGGAACTTCATCCGGACAATCCGGGGACAAGGTGACATCCACCCAGATGTGGGTAATATCCCCCATCCAGCCAGTCTACTCTTAGCCCACTTTGGGAAAGAAGGCACCCCGGCCTCCATGACAGGCCAACCTTGGACCCCTTCCAGGATTGACAGTGCCCTCTCCAGGGGGCCTCACCAATCTTCCCACCAGGGCATTGCCTTCCTGCGGGAGGAGTATGCCGACATGATGGACAAGCAGCAATGGACGGTCCTCCCAGCCAGCCTCATCCAAGACCTGCCCGACCTAAGGCTCAGCCCACTGGGGCTAGTCCCACAACGGGGACGGCGCCCGCGCATGATCTCAGATTACACCTACTCTGAAGTCAACCAAGACACCAATCCCCTAGCCCCAGCAGAGGCCATGCAATTTGGCCACACCCTGCCCCGGCTCCTCACCAAGCTGCACCGGGCGAACCCTCGGTTTGGCCCAGTCTACATGTCCAAGATTGACCTCGCGGATGGATTCTACCGGGTCCAGTTGAACCCAGAAGACACCATGAAGCTAGGAGTGCTATTCCCTTCCCGAAAGGGCGAGCCACCCCTCATTGGAATCCCCCTCACCAACCCCATGGGGTGGAAATCCAGCCCACCAAACTTCTGTGCCTTTACAGAAACCATTGCAGACCTGGCCAATGCCACCCTCTCCACAGGGCTGGCAGAGGCCAGGATCACACCCCATCGACTGGATCTCCCCTCTGAAGCCACGCCCGCCGCGCCTCCAGCTCCCCCTGAAGCTACTACCCCTAGGGTGCCCCAGCTGCCCACTCCTCATAGTACCACTCCCACCAAGAAGCCGGTGCGATACTGGGATGTCTATGTGGATGACTTCTGTGGCCTTGCGCAAGGCAACCAATGGACCCGACGCGCAATCAAGAGGGTGCTCTTCCAGTCTCTGGACAAAGTCTTCCGGCCCCTGGAGGCCTCTGACACTCCTTTCAGACAGGAACCAGCCTCCCTCAAGAAAATGCTCCAAGGGGACGCCAGATGGACCACCAAGAAAGTCATCCTGGGCTGGCTCATTGATTCCATCAACAAAACCATCAGCCTTCCTCCCCATCGAGTGGCCCGGCTACAGGAAATTCTTCATTCCATTTCCCCCAACCAGCGCCATGTTCCTATCAAACAATGGCACCAAGTCCTGGGGGAACTCCGATCGATGGCCCTTGCCATCCCTGGCGCCATTGGCCTCTTCTCCATCCTCCAAGAAGCCTTCCGACACCAGGAACCAGGCAGGCAGCGCCTCCGGCTCACCAAGCGCGTTCATAGCTTCCTCCAAGACTTCCAATGGCTGGCCAATGATCTCTCCAACCGGCCTACTTCCCTTGCCGAACTAGTCCCTGACACTTTCCCAGCCACTCTCGGCGCTTGTGATGCCTCTGGTATGGGCATGGGGGGCATCCATTTTGTCCCTCTTCCCACTGGCGCGGTGCAGCCCATCATGTGGAGGCATGCATTCCCCAAGTGGGTCTCCTCCCAACTAGTCACCTTTGACAACCCCAATGGCACCATCACCAACAGTGACCTTGAGCTAGCTGGTTCCATTGCCCACAATGACATCCTTGCCCAAGCTGCCTGTGTCCAATCCAGAACCACTCACAACTGCTACGACAACACAGCAGCTGTCTATTGGCAAAGGAAAGGCGCCACCACTACTACTGGGCCTGCCGCTTACCTCCTGCGGATTCAGTCCATGCACCAGCGTATCCATCAATATGTCCCCCTCAGGGATTACATCCCTGGACCTGTGAATCACCTAGCTGATTTGCTCTCTCGCTCTGACCTCTCTGACACTGCCCTTCTCAATCATTTCAACACCAACTACCCCCAGGACTTGCCCTGGATCTTATGTCCCCTGCAGCCTCCCATGCATTCTGCTCTGACCTTGGCTCTATCCAGAAGACCATGCGCGCTTCAGTCACTGAGCTCTATGCCAAGCGCAAGGATGCCCATTGGAATCAATGGGTTCAATTCTGTGTGTCTCAAGGCTTTGAACCAACCCTCCACTCTGTTACAGATCCCATCCCCATCCTCCAAGTCTTTGCCCAGCGCCTCCATGACAGACGACTATCCCATAGCCGCAAGCCCATCAGATCTCGCACAGTATCGAACACCCTCAGGTCAGTGGGCCAGATGCTGGCCCGCTTGGGGTCCAAAGACCCAAGAACCAACTCTACCGGCAGTCTTGACTTCAGGCTAACTGCCCAGTTCAAGGCCTATGCCAAGCTAGACCCAGCCCCGTGCCGGGTCAAACCAGTCCCCATCACCCTGGTCATGCATGCCCTTCGCTTTGCATACTATGACTCCCCATCCACTACCAGACAGGCCATTGCAAACATGATTTGCATAGCCTTCTTTTTCTGTCTACGCCCTGGTGAGTACACCGGTACTACCAGGGACGACCAAGCCTTCCACCTCAAGGAGGTCTCCTTCTACCTTGGCTCCAAATTTCTCCACCATGATGGCCCTGAACATGAGCTACTGGCTGCTACCTCTGTCACCCTGACATTCACCACACAGAAGAATGGGGACAAAGGTGAGGTAGTTGCTCATGCCAGGAGTGGCGACAACCTATGCTGCCCTGTAGCAGCATGCGCGCGCCAAGTGCTCCACCTCAGGGGCTGCTGCACCAGCACCCATCCCTTCAGCCCAGATCTCAAACTTGCCAGTTACTTTGACAATGGGGTTCTCACCCTCGTTCGCGCGGCAACTGTCACATCCTCCATGAGAGTCTATGCCCAGACCCTCTATCAGACCACCGGCATTTCCCCTGCAGCAATCTCTGCTTGGTCCCTTCAAGCGGGAGGGGCTATGGCCCTGCTCCAGGGCAAATGTGATTCTAATGTCATCAAGCTCCTTGCAAGATGGCACAGTGACTGCATGATGAGGTACTTGCACCAGCAGTCCCTCCCCATCTTCCAGAACCTTGCCTCTGTAATGTTCAACAATGGAACATACTCCTTCCTGCCAGAAGAGTGGGTGCCGGCCGCCGCCCCCACTCCCACTGGCAGCTCTCTCTGATTCCTCTTGGGGAATCTCCCACCCTCGCAGTCTGGCCTCCTGTCTCCTCCAGGTCCAGTCTCCATCCAGCTCCCACCCTGTGGCTTGTGGCCCAATGGCAGAAAAGCCTTAACAGCCAAAGGCTTAACTGCCCAAGCTGTTATGCCAGGCTGTGCGCCGGTGTGTGTAGGCACAGCAAACTAAGGGACCGGACTACAGCCTGCAAACAACCAACAGGCTGGAGTTCCCGGCTCCCCTTCTAGCATTGCTTAACCCACCAACACACCCATGAACTACAAGCATTGCACATAGAGTACTACAAGTAGGCTGGCTACTGAGGCTATCACGAACGTAGTGAGTGATAGCAGGAACAATATTCATGGTTCAATCAGACAAAATATCTGATTTTGGAATTTTTAAGTGCAAATTAGTGTGTATTTTTCCTCCAAATCCAGGACCCAAATGCACTAATTAGGTGGTGACACACAAACCATGACAGATAACTCACTTCTGTTTCTTTCATGATTCATCTTATCCATAACAGGAACAATATTCATGGTTCAATCAGACAAAATATCTGATTTTGGAATTTTTAACTGCAAATTAGTGTGTATTTTTCCTCCAAATCCAGGACCCAAATGCACTAATTAGGTGGTGACACACAAACCATGACAGATAACTCACTTCTGTTTCTTTCATGATTCATCTCATTCATAACAGGAACAATATTCATGGTTCAATCACACAAAATATCTGATTTTGGAATTTTTAACTGCAAATTAGTGTGTATTTTTCCTCCAAATCCAGGACCCAAATGCACTAATTAGGTGGTGACACACAAACCATGACAGATAACTCACTTCTGTTTCTTTCATGATTCATCTTATCCATAACAGGAACAATATTCATGGTTCAATCACACAAAATATCTGATTTTGGAATTTTTCACTGCAAATTAGTGTGTATTTTCCCTCCAAATCCAGGACCCCAATGCACTAATTAGGTGGTGACACACAAACCATGACAGATAACTCACTTCTGTTTCTTTCATGATTCATCTTATCCATAACAGGAACAATATTCATGGTTCAATCACACAAAATATCTGATTTACTAATTTCTAATTGCAAATTAGTGTGTATTTTTCCTCCAAATCCAGGACCGAAATGCACTAATTAGGTGGTGACACACAAACACAAACCATGACAGATAACTCACTTCTGTTTCTTTCATGATTCATCTTATCCATAACAGGAACAATATTCATGGTTCAATCACACAAAATATCTGATTTTGGAATTTTTAACTGCAAATTAGTGTGTATTTTCCCTCCAAATCCAGGACCCAAATGCACTAATTAGGTGGTGACACACAAACCATGACAGATAACTCACTTCTGTTTCTTTCATGATTCATCTTATCCATAACAGGAACAATATTCATGGTTCAATCACACAAAATATCTGATTTTGGAATTTTTAACTGCAAATTAGTGTGTATTTTTCTCCAAATCCAGGACCCAAATGCACTAATTAGGTGGTGACACACAAACCATGACAGATAACTCACTTCTGTTTGTTTCATGATTCATCTCATTCATAACAGGAACAAGATTCATGGTTCAATCACACAAAATATCTGATTTTGGAATTTTTAACTGCAAATTAGTGTGTATTTTTCCTCCAAATCCAGGACCCAAATGCACTAATTAGGTGGTGACACACAAACCATGACAGATAACTCACTTCTGTTTGATTCATGATTCATCTTATCCATAACAGGAACAATATTCATGGTTCGATCACACAAAATATCTGATTTACTAATTTCTAATTGCAAATTAGTGTGTATTTTTCCTCCAAATCCAGGACCCAAATGCACTAATTAGGTGGTGACAAACAAACACAAACCATGACAGATAACTCACTTCTGTTTCTTTCATGATTCATCTTATCCATAACAGGAACAATATTCATGGTTCAATCAGACAAAATATCTGATTTTGGAATTTTTAACTGAAAATTAGTGTGTATTTTCCCTCCAAATCCAGGACCCAAATGCACTAATTAGGTGGTGACACACAAACCATGACAGATAACTCACTTCTGTTTGTATCATGATTCATCTTATCCATAACAGGAACAATATTCATGGTTCAATCACACAAAATATCTGATTTTGGAATTTTTAACTGCAAATTAGTGTGTATTTTTCCTCCAAATCCAGGACCCAAATGCACTAATTAGGTGGTGACACACAAACCATGACAGATAACTCACTTCTGTTTCTTTCATGATTCATCTTATCCATAACAGGAACAATATTCATGGTTCAATCACACAAAAATATCTGATTTTGGAATTTTTAACTGCAAATTAGTGTGTATTTTTCTCCAAATCCAGGACCCAAATGCACTAATTAGGTGGTGACACACAAACCATGACAGATAACTCACTTCTGTTTGTTTCATGATTCATCTCATTCATAACAGGAACAAGATTCATGGTTCAATCACACAAAATATCTGATTTTGGAATTTTTAACTGCAAATTAGTGTGTATTTTTCCTCCAAATCCAGGACCCAAATGCACTAATTAGGTGGTGACACACAAACCATGACAGATAACTCACTTCTGTTTGATTCATGATTCATCTTATCCATAACAGGAACAATATTCATGGTTCGATCACACAAAATATCTGATTTACTAATTTCTAATTGCAAATTAGTGTGTATTTTTCCTCCAAATCCAGGACCCAAATGCACTAATTAGGTGGTGACAAACAAACACAAACCATGACAGATAACTCACTTCTGTTTCTTTCATGATTCATCTTATCCATAACAGGAACAATATTCATGGTTCAATCAGACAAAATATCTGATTTTGGAATTTTTAACTGAAAATTAGTGTGTATTTTCCCTCCAAATCCAGGACCCAAATGCACTAATTAGGTGGTGACACACAAACCATGACAGATAACTCACTTCTGTTTGTATCATGATTCATCTTATCCATAACAGGAACAATATTCATGGTTCAATCACACAAAATATCTGATTTTGGAATTTTTAACTGCAAATTAGTGTGTATTTTTCCTCCAAATCCAGGACCCAAATGCACTAATTAGGTGGTGACACACAAACCATGACAGATAACTCACTTCTGTTTCTTTCATGATTCATCTTATCCATAACAGGAACAATATTCATGGTTCAATCACACAAAAATATCTGATTTTGGAATTTTTAACTGCAAATTAGTGTGTATTTTTCCTCCAAATCCAGGACCCAAATGCACTAATTAGGTGGTGACACACAAACCATGAAAGATAACTCACTTCTGTTTGTTTCATGATTCATCTCATTCATAACAGGAACAATATTCATGGTTCAATCAGACAAAATATCTGATTTTGGAATTTTTCACTGCAAATTAGTGTGTATTTTCCCTCCAAATCCAGGACCGAAATGCACTAATTAGGTGGTGACACACAAACCATGACAGATAACTCACTTCTGTTTCTTTCATGATTCAACTTATCCATAACAGGAACAATATTCATGGTTCAATTAGACAAAATATCTGATTTTGGAATTTTTAATTGCAAATTAGTGTGTATTTTTCCTGTAAATCCAGGACCACCCAAATGCACTAATTAGGTGGTGACACACAAACCATGACAGATAACTCAATTCTGTTTCTTTCATGATTCATCTTATCCATAACAGGAACAATATTCATGGTTCAATCACACAAAATATCTGATTTTGGAATTCTTAACTGCAAATTAGTGTGTATTTTTCCTACAAATCCAGGACCCAAATGCACTAATTAGGTGGTGACACACAAACCATGACAGATAACTCACTTCTGTTTCTTTCATGATTCATCTTATCCATAACAGGAACAATATTCATGGTTCAATCACACAAAATATCTGATTTTGGAATTTTTAACTGCAAATTAGTGTGTATTTTTATTAAATTCCTTTCGTGTCTAGGTTGGTAGAGGTACGAGATCGGAAATAATGAGACCTCGAGAATTACCGGGCTCATTCTTACGGTCGAGTTCGATACTCCACAGGAAGAGAAGAATCGACGTCACTCCAATTTGATACTTAGTACTCAAAGAACGAACGTACACTAGAGGTTCGCACATGCAGTCTCTTGTTAAGTGTGCTGTTTTCAAGAAAAGACAACAGAGGTTCGAAGCGCTGCTCACGAACTTGTTTCTCTTCTGCACAAAATACGCGTTGTATTAGCAGCAACGCGATATTTTCCCGTAACACGGTATTTTGCCGTATATTTGTAACAAAGTGCTGTATTAGCGGCAGCACGCTTTAAAGCACTATCTTGCTCTGCAGCAAGCTGAAGCGCATACTTTTAGATTATTTGATTATTCAACCTTAAACCTTGCATCGGACGTTCTTGCGTCCTACTGTAGAACTACAAGCCTAAGATCTAACTGACTGAGCCCACCGGTAGTCAGAATAGATCTGATTGAACGCCTAGCCGTTCAATCGTAGTGGATATCAGAGAAATATTAGACCACAAACAGACCGGCACCTCAACCGGCCTGCAGCCATAGCCCCTGTTGTTCTTCTTTGCCTTTGGATTGAATCAGCTCAACAGCCAGTTTCAAAAGGAAATTAACAGATTAACAGTCGCAAGCTTGTTGAAGCTTGCAAAAGAAGAAGACGACAGCAGATCATCGATCGACTCGACTACGGACGACGATTGATAGTTCTCTGATCCGATTACAGCATAACGAAGACACAAATCGGACAAGCCGAAGTCTTTAATAGAAGGCCATTGCATTGGACACGCCGATAGCAATTCCCCCATCCAAGGACCGCATTGCAAGTTCTCCGGATTACATCTATTTCCGCGTCTACACTCCACGGCGCCCGTCATTTGATTGTGCTAAGCAACAATAAACACCGACTGCAATTATCCATCGATAATTGCCTTAATCCATACGCGATAATTGCAAAACAACAACAACAATATCGACGCAAGATCCGACAACAGACCATCAATTGACTCGACTACGGACGACGATTGATAGTCCTCTGATCCGATCACACAACAATGCCCAACATCCCGGCTGCCGGCAGAACGAGAAGCAGGTCGACAGGACGATTCCAGACACTCCAACCTGGGAGCGCCGCAACCACCCCTCGCTTGCCCACAACTGACACGGTAGAAACCGGCCAACAGAACAATCCAACCCAAGATGATGAGGAGAACACATCTATCGCGGACCTCTTTCCATCATTCGACCAACCACTAGCCACCTTCCTGCATGATTCCTTCGATGTCCCAAAGGAGTCCCACAGCACCTTATGCGAGGCACTCATCGCTGGACAGTATAGGACATGGTTAGATTTTCTGTACATCGAAAATATTGGTGATCTTGCCTACCTCGAGAGAGGAACAAGAACACCACTCTATCGGCACGTACAGATGACCCTACAGAGAGTCATTGACTTTGGACAACACCTCACAGCGAAAGGACTAGACTGGGAAGATAGGAACGCAAGATCCGACAACAGACCATCAATTGACTCGACTACGGACGACGATTGATAGTCCTCTGATCCGATCACACAACAATGCCCAACATCCCGGCTGCCGGCAGAACGAGAAGCAGGTCGACAGGACGATTCCAGACACTCCAACCTGGGAGCGCCGCAACCACCCCTCGCTTGCCCACAACTGACACGGTAGAAACCGGCCAACAGAACAATCCAACCCAAGATGATGAGGAGAACACATCTATCGCGGACCTCTTTCCATCATTCGACCAACCACTAGCCACCTTCCTGCATGATTCCTTCGATGTCCCAAAGGAGTCCCACAGCACCTTATGCGAGGCACTCATCGCTGGACAGTATAGGACATGGTTAGATTTTCTGTACATCGAAAATATTGGTGATCTTGCCTACCTCGAGAGAGGAACAAGAACACCACTCTATCGGCACGTACAGATGACCCTACAGAGAGTCATTGACTTTGGACAACACCTCACAGCAAAAGGACTAGACTGGGAAGATAGGAACGCAAGATCCGACAACAGACCATCAATTGACTCGACTACGGACGACGATTGATAGTCCTCTGATCCGATCACACAACAATGCCCAACATCCCGGCTGCCGGCAGAACGAGAAGCAGGTCGACAGGACGATTCCAGACACTCCAACCTGGGAGCGCCGCAACCACCCCTCGCTTGCCCACAACTGACACGGTAGAAACCGGCCAACAGAACAATCCAACCCAAGATGATGAGGAGAACACATCTATCGCGGACCTCTTTCCATCATTCGACCAACCACTAGCCACCTTCCTGCATGATTCCTTCGATGTCCCAAAGGAGTCCCACAGCACCTTATGCGAGGCACTCATCGCTGGACAGTATAGGACAAAGTTAGATTTTCTGTACATCGAAAATATTGGTGATCTTGCCTACCTCGAGAGAGGAACAAGAACACCACTCTATCGGCACGTACAGATGACCCTACAGAGAGTCATTGACTTTGGACAACACCTCACAGCGAAAGGACTAGACTGGGAAGATAGGAACGCAAGATCCGACAACAGACCATCAATTGACTCGACTACGGACGTCGATTGATAGTCCTCTGATCCGATCACACAACAATGCCCAACATCCCGGCTGCCGGCAGAACGAGAAGCAGGTCGACAGGACGATTCCAGACACTCCAACCTGGGAGCGCCGCAACCACCCCTCGCTTGCCCACAACTGACACGGTAGAAACCGGCCAACAGAACAATCCAACCCAAGATGATGAGGAGAACACATCTATCGCGGACCTCTTTCCATCATTCGACCAACCACTAGCCACCTTCCTGCATGATTCCTTCGATGTCCCAAAGGAGTCCCACAGCACCTTATGCGAGGCACTCATCGCTGGACAGTATAGGACATGGTTAGATTTTCTGTACATCGAAAATATTGGTGATCTTGCCTACCTCGAGAGAGGAACAAGAACACCACTCTATCGGCACGTACAGATGACCCTACAGAGAGTCATTGACTTTGGACAACACCTCACAGCAAAAGGACTAGACTGGGAAGATAGGAACGCAAGATCCGACAACAGACCATCAATTGACTCGACTACGGACGACGATTGATAGTCCTCTGATCCGATCACACAACAATGCCCAACATCCCGGCTGCCGGCAGAACGAGAAGCAGGTCGACAGGACGATTCCAGACACTCCAACCTGGGAGCGCCGCAACCACCCCTCGCTTGCCCACAACTGACACGGTAGAAACCGGCCAACAGAACAATCCAACCCAAGATGATGAGGAGAACACATCTATCGCGGACCTCTTTCCATCATTCGACCAACCACTAGCCACCTTCCTGCATGATTCCTTCGATGTCCCAAAGGAGTCCCACAGCACCTTATGCGAGGCACTCATCGCTGGACAGTATAGGACATGGTTAGATTTTCTGTACATCGAAAATATTGGTGATCTTGCCTACCTCGAGAGAGGAACAAGAACACCACTCTATCGGCACGTACAGATGACCCTACAGAGAGTCATTGACTTTGGACAACACCTCACAGCAAAAGGACTAGACTGGGAAGATAGGAACGCAAGATCCGACAACAGACCATCAATTGACTCGACTACGGACGACGATTGATAGTCCTCTGATCCGATCACACAACAATGCCCAACATCCCGGCTGCCGGCAGAACGAGAAGCAGGTCGACAGGACGATTCCAGACACTCCAACCTGGGAGCGCCGCAACCACCCCTCGCTTGCCCACAACTGACACGGTAGAAACCGGCCAACAGAACAATCCAACCCAAGATGATGAGGAGAACACATCTATCGCGGACCTCTTTCCATCATTCGACCAACCACTAGCCACCTTCCTGCATGATTCCTTCGATGTCCCAAAGGAGTCCCACAGCACCTTATGCGAGGCACTCATCGCTGGACAGTATAGGACATGGTTAGATTTTCTGTACATCGAAAATATTGGTGATCTTGCCTACCTCGAGAGAGGAACAAGAACACCACTCTATCGGCACGTACAGATGACCCTACAGAGAGTCATTGACTTTGGACAACACCTCACAGCGAAAGGACTAGACTGGGAAGATAGGAACCATTATACCAAGGATGCCTTTAAGAATTACTGTCGCGGGATTGTCAGAGCCCGAAGAGAATCTGGAACTGACATTGAGACATCAGCTCGCAACAGCACATCTCAACGGCAACAAGAAAGGTCCTCCAAACCCATCGACCAGCTGAGATACGAATCATGGACTAAGAAATCAAGGGACGAAACCACATTTCCAACCCTGCAAAATGACGCAACGTTTGAGAGATGGCTTGTCAAATTCAAGGCCAAGCTGGAAACATCTGACAGAGATACTCGCACCTTCCTTGATCCTAGTTGGCCTGATGTACCACTCATCGGGTATCTGTAGAACTACAAGCCTAAGATCTAACTGACTGAGCCCACCGGTAGTCAGAATAGATCTGATTGAACGCCTAGCCGTTCAATCGTAGAATATCAGAGAAATATTACACCACAAACAGACCGGCACCTCAACCAGCCTGCAGCCATAGCCCCTGTTGTTCTTCTTTGCCTTTGGATTGAATCAGCTCAACAGACAGTTTCAAAAGGAAATTAACAATTTTCCCTCCAAATCCAGGACCCAAATGCACTAATTAGGTGGTGACACACAAACCATGACAGATAACTCACTTCTGTTTCTTTCATGATTCATCTTATCCATAACAGGAACAATATTCATGGTTCAATCACACAAAATATCTGATTTTGAAATTTTTAACTGCAAATTAGTGTGTATTTTTCCTCCAAATCCAGGACCCAAATGCACTAATTAGGTGGTGACACACAAACACAAACCATGACAGATAACTCACTTCTGTTTCTTTCATGATTCATCTTATCCATAACAGGAACAATATTCATGGTTCAATCACACAAAATATCTGATTTTGGAATTTTTAACTGCAAATTAGTGTGTATTTTTCCTCCAAATCCAGGACCACCCAAATGCACTAATTAGGTGGTGACACACAAACCATGACAGATAACTCACTTCTGTTTGATTCATGATTCATCTCATTCATAACAGGAACAATATTCATGGTTCAATCACACAAAATATCTGATTTACTAATTTCTAATTGCAAATTAGTGTGTATTTTTCCTCCAAATCCAGGACCCAAATGCACTAATTAGGTGGTGACACACAAACACAAACCATGACAGATAACTCACTTCTGTTTGTTTCATGATTCATCTTATCCATAACAGGAACAATATTCATGGTTCAATCACACAAAATATCTGATTTTGGAATTTTTAACTGCAAATTAGTGTGTATTTTTCCTCCAAATCCAGGACCGAAATGCACTAATTAGGTGGTGACACACAAACCATGACAGATAACTCACTTCTGTTTCTTTCATGATTCAACTTATCCATAACAGGAACAATATTCAAGGTTCAATTAGACAAAATATCTGATTTACTAATTTCTAATTGCAAATTAGTGTGTATTTTTCCTCCAAATCCAGGACCCAAATGCACTAATTAGGTGGTGACACACAAACACAAACCATGACAGATAACTCAATTCTGTTTGTTTCATGATTCATCTTATCCATAACAGGAACAATATTCATGGTTCAATCACACAAAATATCTGATTTACTAATTTGTAATTGCAAATTAGTGTGTATTTTTCCTCCAAATCCAGGACCACCCAAATGCACTAATTAGGTGGTGACACACAAACCATGACAGATAACTCACTTCTGTTTCTTTCATGATTCATCTTATCCATAACAGGAACAATATTCATGGTTCAATCACACAAAATATCTGATTTTGAAATTTTTAACTGCAAATTAGTGTGTATTTTTCCTCCAAATCCAGGACCCAAATGCACTAATTAGGTGGTGACACACAAACACAAACCATGACAGATAACTCACTTCTGTTTGTTTCATGATTCATCTTATCCATAACAGGAACAATATTCATGGTTCAATCACACAAAATATCTGATTTTGGAATTTTTAACTGCAAATTAGTGTGTATTTTTCCTCCAAATCCAGGACCCAAATGCACTAATTAGGTGGTGACACACAAACCATGACAGATAACTCACTTCTGTTTCTTTCATGATTCATCTTATCCATAACAGGAAAAATATTCATGGTTCAATCGCACAAAATATCTGATTTTGGAATTTTTAACTGCAAATTAGTGTGTATTTTTCCTCCAAATCCAGGACCCAAATGCACTAATTAGGTGGTGACACACAAACCATGACAGATAACTCACTTCTGTTTCTTTCATGATTCATCTTATCCATAACAGGAACAATATTCATGGTTCAATCACACAAAATATCTGATTTTGGAATTTTTAACTGCAAATTAGTGTGTATTTTTCCTGTAAATCCAGGACCACCCAAATGCACTAATTAGGTGGTGACACACAAACCATGACAGATAACTCACTTCTGTTTCTTTCATGATTCATCTTATCCATAACAGGAACAATATTCATGGTTCAATCAGACAAAATATCTGATTTTGAAATTTTTAATTGCAAATTAGTGTGTATTTTTCCTCCAAATCCAGGACCCAAATGCACTAATTAGGTGGTGACACACAAACACAAACCATGACAGATAACTCACTTCTGTTTCTTTCATGATTCATCTTATCCATAACAGGAACAAGATTCATGGTTCAATTAGACAAAATATCTGATTTTGAGATTTTTAACTGCAAATTAGTGTGTATTTTTCCTCCAAATCCAGGACCACCCAAATGCACTAATTAGGTGGTGACACACAAACCATGACAGATAACTCACTTCTGTTTCTTTCATGATTCATCTTATCCATAACAGGAACAATATTCATGGTTCAATCACACAAAATATCTGATTTTGGAATTTTCAACTGCAAATTAGTGTGTATTTTTCCTCCAAATCCAGGACCCAAATGCACTAATTAGGTGGTGACACACAAACCATGACAGATAACTCACTTCTGTTTCTTTCATGATTCAACTTATCCATAACAGGAACAATATTCAAGGTTCAATTAGACAAAATATCTGATTTTGGAATTTTTAAGTGCAAATTAGTGTGTAGTTTTCCTCCAAATCCAGGACCACCCAAATGCACTAATTAGGTGGTGACACACAAACCATGACAGATAACTCAATTTTGTTTGTATCATGATTCATCTTATCCATAACAGGAACAATATTCATGGTTCAATCAGACAAAATATCTGATTTTGGAATTTTTAACTGCAAATTAGTGTGTATTTTTCCTCCAAATCCAGGACCCAAATGCACTAATTAGGTGGTGACACACAAACCATGACAGATAACTCACTTCTGTTTCTTTCATGATTCATCTTATCCATAACAGGAACAATATTCATGGTTCAATCACACAAAATATCTGATTTTGGAATTTTTAACTGCAAATTAGTGTGTATTTTCCCTCCAAATCCAGGACCCAAATGCACTAATTAGGTGGTGACACACAAACCATGACAGATAACTCACTTCTGTTTCTTTCATGATTCATCTTATCCAAAACAGGAACAATATTCATGGTTCAATCACACAAAATATCTGATTTTGGAATTTTAAACTGCAAATTAGTGTGTATTTTCCCTCCAAATCCAGGACCCAAATGCACTAATTAGGTGGTGACACACAAACCATGACAGATAACTCACTTCTGTTTCTTTCATGATTCATCTCATTCATAACAGGAACAATATTCAAGGTTCAATTAGACAAAATATCTGATTTTGGAATTTTTAACTGCAAATTAGTGTGTATTTTTCCTCCAAATCCAGGACCCAAATGCACTAATTAGGTGGTGACACACAAACCATGACAGATAACTCACTTCTGTTTGTTTCATGATTCATCTTATCCATAACAGGAACAATATTCATGGTTCAATCACACAAAATATCTGATTTTGGAATTTTCAACTGCAAATTAGTGTGTATTTTTCCTGTAAATCCAGGAGGACCCAAATGCACTAATTAGGTGGTGACACACAAACCATGACAGATAACTCAATTTTGTTTGTATCATGATTCATCTTATCCATAACAGGAACAATATTCATGGTTCAATCGCACAAAATATCTGATTTTGGAATTTTTAACTGCAAATTAGTGTGTATTTTTCCTCCAAATCCAGGACCCAAATGCACTAATTAGGTGGTGACACACAAACCATGACAGATAACTCACTTCTGTTTCTTTCATGATTCATCTTATCCATAACAGGAACAATATTCATGGTTCAATCACACAAAATATCTGATTTTGGAATTTTCAACTGCAAATTAGTGTGTATTTTTCCTCCAAATCCAGGACCCAAATGCACTAATTAGGTGGTGACACACAAACCATGACAGATAACTCACTTCTGTTTCTTTCATGATTCATCTTATCCATAAGAGGAACAATATTCATGGTTCAATCACACAAAATATCTGATTTTGGAATTTTTAACTGCAAATTAGTGTGTAATTTCCCTCCAAATCCAAAACCCAAATGCACTAATTAGGTGGTGACACACAAACCATGACAGATAACTCACTTCTGTTTCTTTCATGATTCATCTCATTCATAACAGGAACAATATTCAAGGTTCAATTAGACAAAATATCTGATTTTGGAATTTTTAACTGCAAATTAGTGTGTATTTTTCCTGTAAATCCAGGACCCAAATGCACTAATTAGGTGGTGACACACAAACCACGACGGATTTCATCTTATCCATAACAGGAACAAGATTCATGGTTCAATTAGACAAAATATCTGATTTTGGAATTTTTAATTGCAAATTAGTGTGTATTTTTCCTCCAAATCCAGGACCCAAATGCACTAATTAGGTGGTGACACACAAACACAAACCATGACAGATAACTCACTTCTGTTTCTTTCATGATTCATCTCATTCATAACAGGAACAATATTCATGGTTCAATCACACAAAATATCTGATTTACTAATTTGTAATTGCAAATTAGTGTGTATTTTTCCTCCAAATCCAGGACCCAAATGCACTAATTAGGTGGTGACACACAAACACAAACCATGACAGATAACTCACTTCTGTTTCTTTCATGATTCATCTCATTCATAACAGGAACAATATTCATGGTTCAATCACACAAAATATCTGATTTTGCAATTTTTAACTGCAAATTAGTGTGTATTTTTCCTCCAAATCCAGGACCCAAATGCACTAATTAGGTGGTGACACACAAACCATGACAGATAACTCACTTCTGTTTCTTTCATGATTCAACTTATCCATAACAGGAACAATATTCAAGGTTCAATTAGACAAAATATCTGATTTTGGAATTTTTAATTGCAAATTAGTGTGTATTTTTCCTGTAAATCCAGGACCACCCAAATGCACTAATTAGGTGGTGACACACAAACCATGACAGATAACTCAATTTTGTTTGTATCATGATTCATCTTATCCATAACAGGAACAATATTCATGGTTCAATCGCACAAAATATCTGATTTTGGAATTTTTAAGTGCAAATTAGTGTGTATTTTTCCTCCAAATCCAGGACCCAAATGCACTAATTAGCTGGTGACACACAAACCATGACAGATAACTCACTTCTGTTTCTTTCATGATTCATCTTATCCATAACAGGAACAATATTCATGGTTCAATCACACAAAATATCTGATTTTGGAATTTTTAACTGCAAATTAGTGTGTATTTTTCCTCCAAATCCAGGACCAAAATGCACTAATTAGGTGGTGACACACATACACAAACCATGACAGATAACTCACTTCTGTTTGTTTCATGATTCATCTTATCCAAAACAGGAACAATATTCATGGTTCAATCACACAAAATATCTGATTTTGGAATTTTTAACTGCAAATTAGTGTGTATTTTCCCTCCAAATCCAGGACCCAAATGCACTAATTAGGTGGTGACACACAAACCATGACAGATAACTCACTTCTGTTTCTTTCATGATTCATCTCATTCATAACAGGAACAATATTCAAGGTTCAATTAGACAAAATATCTGATTTTGGAATTTTTAACTGCAAATTAGTGTGTATTTTTCCTGTAAATCCAGGACCCAAATGCACTAATTAGGTGGTGACACACAAACCACGACGGATTTCATCTTATCCATAACAGGAACAAGATTCATGGTTCAATTAGACAAAATATCTGATTTTGGAATTTTAATTGCAAATTAGTGTGTATTTTTCCTCCAAATCCAGGACCCAAATGCACTAATTAGGTGGTGACACACAAACACAAACCATGACAGATAACTCACTTCTGTTTCTTTCATGATTCATCTTATCCATAACAGGAACAATATTCATGGTTCAATCACACAAAATATCTGATTTTGAAATTTTTAACTGCAAATTAGTGTGTATTTTTCCTCCAAATCCAGGACCCAAATGCACTAATTAGGTGGTGACACACAAACCATGACAGATAACTCACTTCTGTTTCTTTCATGATTCATCTTATCCATAACAGGAACAAGATTCATGGTTAAATCACACAAAATATCTGATTTTGGAATTTTTAACTGCAAATTAGTGTGTATTTTTCCTCCAAATCCAGGACCCAAATGCACTAATTAGGTGGTGACACACAAACACAAACCATGACAGATAACTCACTTCTGTTTCTTTCATGATTCATCTCATTCATAACAGGAACAATATTCATGGTTCAATCACACAAAATATCTGATTGACTAATTTCTATTTGCAAATTAGTGTGTATTTTTCCTCCAAATCCAGGACCCAAATGCACTAATTAGGTGGTGACACACAAACACAAACCATGACAGATAACTCACTTCTGTTTCTTTCATGATTCATCTTATCCATAACAGGAACAATATTCATGGTTCAATCACACAAAATATCTGATTTTGAAATTTTTAATTGCAAATTAGTGTGTATTTTTCCTCCAAATCCAGGACCCAAATGCACTAATTAGGTGGTGACACACAAACACAAACCATGACAGATAACTCACTTCTGTTTCTTTCATGATTCATCTTATCCATAACAGGAACAAGATTCATGGTTCAATTAGACAAAATATCTGATTTTGGAATTTTTAATTGCAAATTAGTGTGTATTTTTCCTCCAAATCCAGGACCCAAATGCACTAATTAGGTGGTGACACACAAACCATGACAGATAACTCACTTCTGTTTCTTTCATGATTCATCTCATTCATAACAGGAATTAATATTCATGGTTCAATCACACAAAATATCTGATTTACTAATTTCTTATTGCAAATTAGTGTGTATTTTTCCTCCAAATCCAGGACCCAAATGCACTACTTAGGTGGTGACACACAAACACAAACCATGACAGATAACTCACTTCTGTTTCTTTCATGATTCATCTTATCCATAACAGGAACAATATTCATGGTTCAATTAGACAAAATATCTGATTTTGGAATTTTTAATTGCAAATTAGTGTGTATTTTTCCTCCAAATCCAGGACCCAAATGCACTAATTAGGTGGTGACACACAAACCATGACAGATAACTCACTTCTGTTTCTTTCATGAGTCATCTCATTCATAACAGGAACAATATTCATGGTTCAATCACACAAAATATCTGATTTACTAATTTCTAATTGCAAATTAGTGTGTATTTTTCCTCCAAATCCAGGACCCAAATGCACTAATTAGGTGGTGACACACAAACACAAACCATGACAGATAACTCACTTCTGTTTCTTTCATGATTCATCTTATCCATAACAGGAACAATATTCATGGTTCAATTAGACAAAATATCTGATTTTGGAATTTCTAATTGCAAATTAGTGTGTATTTTTCCTCCAAATCCAGGACCCAAATGCACTAATTAGGTGGTGACACACAAACCATGACAGATAACTCACTTCTGTTTCTTTCATGATTCATCTCATTCATAACAGGAACAATATTCATGGTTCAATCACCCAAAATATCTGATTGACTAATTTCTAATTGCAAATTAGTGTGTATTTTTCCTCCAAATCCAGGACCCAAATGCACTAATTAGGTGGTGACACACAAACACAAACCATGACAGATAACTCACTTCTGTTTCTTTCATGATTCATCTTATCCATAACAGGAACAATATTCATGGTTCAATTAGACAAAATATCTGATTTTGGAATTTTTAAGTGCAAATTAGTGTGTATTTTTCCTCCAAATCCAGGACCCAAATGCACTAATTAGGTGGTGACACACAAACCATGACAGATAACTCACTTCTGTTTGTTTCATGATTCATCTCATTCATAACAGGAACAATATTCATGGTTCAATCACACAAAATATCTGATTTACTAATTTCTAATTGCAAATTAGTGTGTATTTTTCCTCCAAATCCAGGACCCAAATGCACTAATTAGGTGGTGACACACAAACACAAACCATGACAGATAACTCACTTCTGTTTCTTTCATGATTCATCTTATCCATAACAGGAACAATATTCATGGTTCAATCAGACAAAATATCTGATTTTGAAATTTTTAACTGCAAATTAGTGTGTATTTTTCCTCCAAATCCAGGATCCAAATGCACTAATTAGGTGGTGACACACAAACCATGACAGATAACTCACTTCTGTTTCTTTCATGATTCAACTTATCCATAACAGGAACAATATTCAAGGTTCAATTAGACAAAATATCTGATTTTTGAATTTTTAATTGCAAATTAGTGTGTATTTTTCCTGTAAATCCAGGACCACCCAAATGCACTAATTAGGTGGTGACACACAAACCATGACAGATAATTCAATTTTGTTTGTATCATGATTCATCTTATCCATAACAGGAACAATATTCATGGTTCAATCTGACAAAATATCTGATTTTGGAATTTTTAACTGCAAATTAGTGTGTATTTTCCCTCCAAATCCAGGACCCAAATGCACTAATTAGGTGGTGACACACAAACCATGACAGATAACTCACTTCTGTTTGTTTCATGATTCATCTTATCCATAACAGGAACAATATTCATGGTTCAATCACACAAAATATATGATTTTGGAATTTGTAACTGCAAATTAGTGTGTATTTTTCCTCCAAATCCAGGACCCAAATGCACTAATTAGGTGGTGACACACAAACCATGACAGATAACTCACTTCTGTTTGTTTCATGATTCATCTCATTCATAACAGGAACAATATTCAAGGTTCAATCACCCAAAATATCTGATTTACTAATTTCTAATTGCAAATTAGTGTGTATTTTTCCTCCAAATCCAGGACCCAAATGCACTAATTAGGTGGTGACACACAAACACAAACCATGACAGATAACTCACTTCTGTTTGTATCATGATTCATCTTATCCATAACAGGAACAATATTCATGGTTCAATCACACAAAATATCTGATTTTGGAATTTTTAATTGCAAATTAGTGTGTAAAACTGACTAGGACTCACTATTTTATAGGGTTTGCGTTAGGGTGAGGGTACCTCTGTCCATTCTATTTTTCTCGCTCCGGTCTCGGTCGCTTTGCACCTCTGTTGGTTTCTTCTTTGCGGCGATTCTATTCTTCGCACCTCGGTTGGGCTTGCACGCAGGGTCCAAGCCTGCATTGGCTAGTAGGAGTTGCACGGAGCGTTGAGCAACAGTTATTTTACTTATAAAAAAAAGTAAGGGTTCTCCATAGTTTTTGAGAGGGATTTTGGTAAGGCCCCAATCTTGTGTCACTAATATCTTGACAACAAGAGATCGGTTGACTATGTCATGTGAGAGTGAATCAATCCTTACTATCTCAGCATTATGCTGGTCTATTGAGCATTTTCAGCCGAGGTGGGGTTGTTGAGATAAGAATGTCACAATTCAAGAATTTTCGCGCATCCTAAAAATAAATAATTTTACAGAGTCTTCGTCACCCGTACGGTACATGTGTTTTGGGCAAATAACACGGTGTAACGCGCACAAACAATACTGTGGCAAATTAGACGGTAATATGCTAATAATCGATTCACATGAAAAAAGACGAGTAATTAACCTGCTGAAGCGTTCATGATTATTCTTATTCTTACGATTCTTTTTGTTTTTATTACTGTTACGACGCAGTTTTCTTAGAAATAAAGGATGAGTGTTTCGAGCGTTTGTTTGCCAGAACGAATCAACCGAGACGGATTAAAACGTTCGATCGATCGATCGATCGTTCGATCGAAAAGACAAGTTGATTTCAAGTTCGATCATAGGACAAGTTAATTTTTAAGTTCGCGCATGGAGTAAGTCGATTTGCAATGAGCATTTCAACAATAACAACAAGAAGTTGAGGTTAGATTGATGATTGTGATCCATGAAAACAATATATCAATCAGGCAAGAATCAGGGCAAAATGTCCCGAGACGAGCCAGAATGAAAGGAACAGTGGCTGAAAGAAGACGAAGAAGAATAACGACGATTCAAGTTTAAGTAGCCGCAGCAGCAGCAGCAGCAGCTCAAGCAAAAACAGTTGGAGTGACGACAGCAGCGACGACAGCAGTGACGACAGCGACAGCGACGGCAGCAGCAAAACATCGTACTACACAACGGCCTACGGCAGCGACACAAGCGACGAATCAACTATGATGGGCTATTACAAGGAGCCTGACACGAGAGACCAATGGGCATTGCACGTCATTTGTTGTTGGTGCCAAGAGAAGGGTTATGAGGCTTTCAAATGCCCGCACCGACAAGCGGGCTGCCCCAAAGTTGACAGGAGACCCGATGACGGCTGGCAACAATGGAAGCAACAGCAAGAACAGCAATTACAACTAACAACCGGGAAATCGTGTTGTTAAGTGAAAACAAGAAATAACCATTACGTGCGGTTAAATATGAACAAATAAGAAAACAGAGTGACACGTGCACACATACACGAATGAGATGCGCGGTGAAATTAATCACCAACTACGAAGCTACGTGAAAGACGATGAGCAAGATTAGATGACTGATGGATAGACACCCGGGCATATAAAGACCAACGGGATGATATAAGCGAAGAAGGAAGTCTATCACAGAAAACAAACTGATGGTCACGATGACAGAAAAACGAGTCACGATTGAATGAAGAGATCATTGATAGAAGAATTGGACACAGTGAAATATCACAAGAAAGTATTACATGAAAATTCAGAGGCGTAGGATCCGGTACTAAGTATGCTGATGATATTTATGTGTGTATCAATGACATATGAGAAAATAGCATTGACACATGAAACGGATACGCGAAGCCCAATTATGTTGGAGACAGACAAAATGAGACACGTTTCTCCGACAAATTAACCGAGGAAATACTAGTTAATCTACAACATGAGAATGCACGTGCAGTCTCATCATGGAGGATTGCTTAACACGGGATTGCATGTGAAATCCGATTAAGTATTCGAAAAACAGAAATAGATTAATTAACTCATAATCCGGAATTACAGTTGTTGATTAACAGTCGCAGCTTCATACGAAAACTAGATATCAAACATACCTACGAGTTACAATCTATTCCGGAATTTTCCTACGAGAAATTTCCTACCAACAATAAATTGATCTAAGAATTTATCGATCGCGAACTCCAGAAAATTCTATCTAACTGTACCACTGAATCAAACTAACACCCTTGTACGAAATTACTGAAATAAGTCATTATCTCGAACAAAATATATCAGATACTGTTGTGACTCTAAAAATCGACCGGAAGGTATAGGATAATTGAAATTTAAAGAGATGTGAGCTCAGAGAGACGCTCTTATTTTTACTGGGTATTTTCACTGTATCGGGGCTCTCTGCTGTATTTTACATGGTAGAGATCTTCCCCGGATTATTTGTTAGTACTGTCTTCTTTACCATCGTACCGATTCTTCTGTTGCTGTTGCTGTATTAGCGTCGTGTCGGTCTTACTGTATCAGTCATTCGATGGTATTGGTCATTGTGGGGTTAAGTATTCTGTTCGATGGGGCGTATGCTTATTCGTGGTATATGTGCTGGATATAGGTAGGCCCATCTGGAATCGGTATTGATTTTCTTGATTGCAATAAGTAATTTCCTCACGGGATATCAAGTATATTCTTCTGAATGTACTTATGGGTTCCAAGTGTTTACTTACTGTTCAGGTCTTTGGATATTTCTTGTTTCTAACCGGTTATTCCTTTTTGTTTGTAGCCTTAGGTGATATCGTTTTTACCACTTAAGGATTCCAGGTAGTGGAGGTGCGTTTGGTTCTAACGCTCGATCGTTCTTGTATTCCGCACCTCGGTCGTCGTTTCTTTCGTTTTGTCGGCTTTTTCGATCAAATTTGATGCCGACATGAAGTCCGTATTTTTCGCCGACAACACACCCCTTGATCCAATACTCTACTCGCATGGTATTGGATTAACGTCGGAATATATTGTCTTGAATTGATCCGGAGGTTGATCGATCACGTTTATTTAACCTGGGTCAGATCGATGTAAATGTAAAATATCCCGAAGTTGATCAACGCGATCAAACGGTGCAATCCAACTATCGTTCGAAGTGAACGAATGATTTAACCTGGGTAGTGTCCCATGATGTATCTTGCGTGTCGAGCGTGCAAGATCCATCCCAATGGTTTGGTTAGATCATCAGCCGGGTTGATAACGCCAGGAATATGAATCATCTTGATCTCACCGTTTTCCTTCCATGATTGGATGGCAAAAAACCTGATTTCAATATGCCTGGTTCTTTCAGTTGGCTTCTGAGCATTGATGATCTCAATTGCCGATGCATTGTCTTCATAGATAGGGGTTGGACCAGCTTGGGCAAATCCTAATTCTTTGAGTACGAATCTGAGGTATCTGGCTGTTTTGGCCGCTGTGACTGCAGCAATGAATTCTGCTTCTGTAGAACTCTGTGCAGTGAGTGATTGCGCTTTGGATCTGTAAACAATTGCTCCACCCGCATAAGTGAACACATATCCTGTGGTGGACCTGCGATGTTTTGGATCATTTCCATATGCTGCATCAACAAAACACATCAACTTGCTATGCTTGATATCTGCAGGGTATTCTGGGAGTGATCCATCTTGGACTACATCATTATATGGTTCTCCTGATGGAAGGGATGGTTCTGCATTCGGTCTATAGAATCTAATACCCCAGGATCGGGTTGTTCTGAGATATCGAGCGATGTTCTTCAGACTGGAATAGTGGAATGCAGTGGGATTGGAGCTGTATTTTGACATCAGGGTCACTGCATAGCCAATGTCTGGCCGGCAGCTCACATATGCAAACATCATTTCACCCAAGAGTGTTCTGTAGGAGAACCCTGATGTGGATTGTAATGCAGCGTGTTCCTTGGTGCCTTCCAATGGTCCATTCGTATGTGATTGCAGTTGGCTCAGTACTTCAGTTGATAACGGCGCTGATGGCTTGGAGTGGGGTTTCATCTTAGAATCAGTCTCCCAACCATGGGATGTCATGATCCGGTCGATGTAATTGGCGCAGGACAGTTCAATGTAATCAGCTGTTTGTTTGACGTCAATTCCATTAAAGTCCTCGAGCAATCCCAATTTTGTAAAGGGGATCACGTCTTCCTTTGGTAGTTTGAGCCTTGCACCTATAATGTCATAGATCTTGTCAGATATGGATTCTGATGTGCAAGCCAGTGCAAAATCATCAACTTGTCTCAGCATGTAGACCGTTTCACCTTCGAAAACTGTCGTGTAGATCGTCCTGTCATGTGTGGTGGTTTTGAAGTTGAGATCGGGACCTTTCAAGATCTTGTTGATGTGGGTTTCCCAGAGTCTTCCAGATTCTGGGTGGCCTTGAAGTGCTCAAAGGACTGGAAGCACCAATCGTCTGTCTATTTCCTTGTCATGCTTGTGTCTGCACCATTCTGCATATGCATCGTCAATAGTCATGTACGTAGGGATGTTGGGCCCTGGAGAATGGGCATAGGCGTCTGCAGCATCACCCCCGTACACTTTGAGGTTGAGGCTTGCAGCAATAGCAAAGAATAACCTTTGAATGGGATGTTCAACACATGATGAGTATGACATTGCTATGGCATGCAGGGTTGGGGCTGCATATTTGCTTCCATTGCAACATTGCCTGGCTCTTCTGACACCATTTCTTTTCACACTGTATTGCCAGTGAGGTCTGAGGATGATAGCATCGGGGTCCTTAGGATATTGAATTGGTGATCCAAACATTTCCAAATCCTCAAACTGATCAAGCTGTTTTCGCTCCCCAGCTTGCCATTCAGGCCATGTAGATAAAGGCTTGAGATTCCTTCGAGTGAAGTGTCCTAGTGCTTGTTCTTCAGGTGTAGTTGCCTTGGAATTGATGGCCTTGATTAAGAGTTCAATCTCTTCAGTTGGTAGTGAATCTGCATCTAGTGGTAATGCTTGATTTCCTGGTTTATGAAGCTTGGTGATAGCTCGGAGGGATGCAATGTCAATAGTAGGAATGACAACATCCATGTCGTCTTCAGTTGGTGCCAAGTGTTTTTGGATGGAGGCATGGAGTGCTTCAGTGCTATCGACCTGGTTGATTCTTGATTGTATCAGCTGCTTGTATTTTGCACCAATGCGCTGGATAGCTTTGATGGAGGAAATCCGGTCCAAGAATGGTGGATCTTCTTCAGCAGTGGGTTCCTTCCAGGAGGTATTGGGAGCAAATAAACCATATTCATTTGAGTGTTTCCTGACCTCCTTCATAGACAATTTCTCTTCAAGTGCAAAGGTAATTGGTGTATCTATTGAAGAATCCCTCACCCCTCGATCGTGGCAGGCCTGCAAAGCTGTAGTAACATCAGCAGCAGTAAAGACACGATTGTGATTGATAGATACGATATAAGCGCCGCGGAGCCTGGAGAGAGTCTTCTTGTGGGAGGAGAAAAGCGTGGAGGCAGGACTTTTGGGAAGGATGTCAGTGATGTAGGCTCTGCCAATCAGTGAGTCATTGGCATAGCGAAGGCCAAACTTGGGATCAGCACAAGATGGAGAGACAGTGAGGCGAAGATTGGTGAGGTCTGCAAAGGGGGAAATTGAGAATTGGAAATCACTGGATGAGGCCTCACGGGTTTCTGCAGGAAGTGGAGTGTTGTCATCAGTCCGGAGCAGGTGCTTGACATTGGTTGGAAGATCTGCAAGAGGTAAGTCATTCATCCCTTCATCAAATCTGACATGAGTGGCGATCTTGACTCGGTGCGTTTCAGTGTCATACCAAAGAATGTTTCTTGTAGTGTATGGGACGAAACCCAGGAAGATGCCTTTGCGTGCATTGGGTTTGAGTTTAATAGATCTTTTGCCTGGCGGTCTAACCCAAACTCTACAACCAAAGGTTCGGAAATCAGTAAGGTTTTCCTTACGGCCAGTTGCCAATTCCAATGGCGAATGTAGTTGGTTGCCTTCAGGGAATGCATTGGACAACCGAAGTGCATGGTAGAAAGCAAAGGGCCAGAACTTGATGGGCAAATTAGCACCAGACAGCATTGTCCTCATGGAGTTAGCAAGAGTTCGGTGTGCTCTTTCAACTGTACCATTCTGGTGTGAAGCATCCGCGCCAGTGGGGAAAATTGAATATCCAAACGCAGAGAATAGGTTTCTGATGTCAGGATTGTGATAGAGTTCTCCACCTTGATCAACTGAAACATACTTGTCGGCACAAGTTGGGTTGTGCTGGGCGAAGAAATGCTCTAACCAGTGTAGTGGCGCTGCTTTAGAGATTCGCGTGTCTCCATATTTCATACCAGTATAGTGGTCTGTGATGAGAATCCAAGCAGTTTCTCCATGAATGCCGTCATAATCGCGCTTGCGTTTGCTGTTGGAGGATTTGGTACCTGAGAATGCAAAATCAATAGATAAACCCTGAAACGGTTGTGTGGCCTTGCGTGTGGAATGTGAGCCAGCAGGTGTTTTGGTTTGCTTACATTGTATGCAAGTTGGACATTGGTCAAGAATACTGGTTTGCCGTTTGAACTTTGGGACTCCAATGATGTGCTTATGAGCTTGATACAGAAAATCATCGCATGGGTGTCCCAACCTTTGGTGCCACAGGAGTTTCGATGTCTTGGTTGTGATGGCTTGGATTGGGATATTTTTTTCCACAATCTTGGTGAAAAACAGTTTGGCATCAAACCTTGGCATGTCACTGGTATCAGACTGAGCTTTCGCTGCTTCAGTGCATGTCTGCAGATTGACAAGGTTTGTGTATATATCATACCTGTAGTTGCTAATTGCTTCTTTGGAGGCCAGTTCACAAGCTTCCTTGAACTGCATGTCAGTCGCTAAGGCATAGGCGGACGATGTTGCACAATTGGCATATGGAGAGGCAATATCAACGTCTGGGATCAGTACTGGGTGTGTATAGCATTGACCATCAATGATGCTCCCATGGAGGACAATGCTGCAGGCAGTGTTCTGCTTGTGATGACAAATAATGGTGAGGTGGCCATTTTGTGGAGCAGATGTGTCAAGGTTCTCAGTGAATGATTTATGGATGGACTGTCCACTGAACTGACATCGCATACGGGATGTCATTCCACAGAGATCGTTCTCACTCAGTAATGTTGTTGACAGGGAGGGAGAATAGTAGAAGAAGACTTTGATATATCCAATGTGATTCGGTGCTGGGATATGCAAATATCCTGAGCCTTCAGGGATGCAGGTAGCTGCTGTGCCTCCTATTGCTGCTGTAAGCCTGACAGGACATTTTCTTATCTTGGTGTAAGGTTTGTAACCGTGCAGGATGTGTTTGAGGTTTGTGCAGGAAACCTTTGCACCGGTGTCAATCTGAGCCCGGACACCCTGTTGGAAGTAGGCTGTAGCTGCAATAGGGTCCGGTGGGACGAGGGATTGCACATTGTATGTATCAACTGGCGTAGGGTTGTCCCTATCGAAATTGGGATCCTCATTGGTCTTCAGGTGTGATTCCAATGTAGGGGATGTAGCCCTGAGTGATTCCATGTCACAGTAGACATCAATGGGGATTGATGACTGGAAGCTGTCCTTGGGAAGGAGGTTGACGGCACCAATTATGACAGATTCGTAGGAGCTGGCACTGCTGGAGTCCAAGGAGGGGCATAAGCTGCTCACTTGAGGCGCTGTGGCGTTGTCAAATCCTTGAGGATCATCTTGAGGTGATGTCATAGTATGGCTCCAAGAAAGACTTTCTATTCTTGGCCATTGCAAAAATTTTGTCCTTCTACTGCAGCATCAGGTGAAACCTCATTTTGATCTTCATTACCAATGTTGATCTGTGAGATTTGTTGGGTGGAATCCAAGAGTTGTTGGGTCTGCTTATTGGATTTGTTCAGAAAAACAGCCGCAGCAATCCTATGTTTCTTCAGGGACTCAATATCTTGCAATGCAGGACAATTATCAAAATTGTGACCGGACATGTGGCAAACGATACATTTTCTGGATGTGTCAAAAAGACTAGGTTGCTTATCGAATGCCGTGATGGCATTGCAGTATGCTTGGTGGAGGAAGGGATCGTCAGATTCTTCGTCCATCTCCGGGTAGCCAAGTGATTCAATCAGGCTGATTGAGTGAGAGGTCAAGGTAGAGGGTGTCCTAACAGTGCTGTTGCTAGCGCGTTTTTGAAATCTCTCATTGCGCCGGTGACCTGGTCTGGTACCTGAGACAGGCAATTGCTTGGGCTGGATTGGTTTGGAGGTGTCCCTCTTGTACTTTTGTTCAGCCTTGATCTCTTGTTCATAGGTTTGAAGGGTTTGTAGAAGCCTACCTGCCTTGTATTTGTCTCTTTTGAATTGATCATCAGAGTCGCGTTCATCTTCTGTCTTTTTGAAGAGCTCTTCTGAGAGGGTGGTTCCTGCAATCAGGTTGCTAACTTCTTCTGTTGAACTGATAGTGCTGGGTTGGTTTTGGAGGAACACTCTAAGTCTCAGATAATCCTTGTACCGGAAGTAGTATTCTTCAAGAGATTCATTTGGATCTTGGTTGGGAGGGTTTCTGACCATTCTGCTGGCATTGGATGGCCTTTTTGAGTTGGGATGTGTTTGAGCAATAACTGTGTATAGCGCTTCGTATCCTTGTCCGCCTTCAAAGCTCTGAATAGTGGCCTTCATACTTGCACATGAGTCAGGGATGATTTTATCAGTTCTCAGTGCTGTGTAAATGAGATTTCCCCATTCATTGATAGCCAATTCATATCTAGAAGGTAGGTCGTGTGGAAGGTCATCACCAATTGTGAATCCTCTGAGGTGGTCAGCTTCACGTCTGAATAGATAGTATGGGTGCACATAAATATGATGTTGCTGGGAATGAGCTGTGATTTCTCGGTACCATTTTCTGACTTGGGGGTCCGTTGCGTCCTTTAGTTGTGGGAATCCTGAGAGGAAAAGTTTTATTAAATTAGTGCTTTGCAGGGGCCCTGTGGAGTTGTTGAGTACGTAGTTATTGTATGTATTGTAAGTATGTGTCAGTAAAGTTATGGTAAGAAGTACTAATACAATAACGCGTACAATTTCTACTAGTAAAAGATAATTCAATCGTCAACCCAAAACCCCACCAGATTTGAACACAGTGCAAATCTTTCCAGTCCCCAACCAAAATATAACTCAGTCATCAACCCAAAAACCCACCAGATTTGAACACAGTGCAAATCATGCCAGTCCCCAACCAAAATATAATTCAATCATCAACCCAGAAACCAACCAGATTTGAAGACAGTGCAAATCCTGCCAATCCCCAACCAAAATATTACTCAGTCATCAACCCAAAAACCCACCAGATTTGAACACAGTGCAAATCATTCCAGTCCTCAACCAAAATATTACTCGGTATAGGATAATTGAAATTTAAAGAGATGTGAGCTCAGAGAGAGATTCTTAATTTTACTGTGTATTTTACTGTATTCGACCGGTATCCCTGTGTTATTCGTGTTGTATATAGGGATGTCAAGAACCGGTTGTCGATCATGTGTAATTCGTCATAAGACAGAGAACACATGATATGACCTAAATGTCTGGATACTTGAAGTCATTTTTATCTCTGGAGGAGTATAAGTAACTTTTCAAGTGTAGAATGGATATAATTCCTGTAGAACGTACGTAAGTAGGGTACGTGTATTTTTGACCGACAACACACCCCTTGATTCAACACTTAGTGAAGGAGTGTTGAATTACAAGTCGGTTCTCCACCTTGTAGAACTCGAGAAAACTTAAGTATGGGCTTGGATATCTAATCGGAAGATTGTAATCGTAGAATCGAACCAATCGTAAATCAATGAGGAAGGAGAGAAAATGGAACATTGATTCGTATCCTTGAAGAGGAGATGGAATCCAACGTAGTAGGATAGACGGATTGAGACAGAGGAAGACGCAAATCCTTTGATCGTAGATCAAATCGTAGGATAGGTCGCTCCAGGCTGTAGGATAGAATCGTACGTAGAGAATGGAAAAGCACAGCGACGTGACAATGTTGGTAGTAGAATGATGATCGGCAGCCGGAATATTGATGCGTATTCTGGGAAGGAGATTGGGAAATCTGAATCGACTTCATTGACAAGGGAATCGAGATTCAAAGACGATTGATTGATAGTAGAAGAGTTATCAATCGGAATTGAAAAGAAGATTAGATTGGGGAATCTTGTCGTAGAATCTCAAAGAGACTTGTCGTAGAAACGAATGGAAACGGAGGGGATTCGTTTTTGACTTGGTAGGAAGAAGATATATCGATGCCAGAATGAATTATCAAATGCTGACGAAGGGATTGATGTGTTTTGGATCGTAGAACGAATTGTAGTATCGGTTGAGTGTCGAAGACGATGGTCGGTGGCGGAGGGATCGACCACAGTGCAATTTAAGAGACAGTAGGAATCGATATGATTGGAGAATCCAATCGTATAAGTGGAGTGAGCAGCATCGAATACGATTGATATTGATCGATCTTGGAAATGAATGGAGTCGATGGAAGGTAGAAGAGATGTGCTTGGATGAAGCGTATTGGATATCACGGATGGAAGAAGGTTCGTCCATTGGCTTGTTGTTCACAATTGTACCGTAGAATCGGAATCGAGAATCAATGGAGGGGAGATCAAATACTGACGTAGATTGTAGAATCCGTGCGGAATCACACATCGATGGAGATGCGGGATCAGGGCAATCAGAATTGACGCATAGAGACTGGATCGTGTCTCTATTGGATGCCGTAGAAATACAAAGAGACGTGTCCTTGGAGGAGAGGAAGGCGGACCAACGGCAAGTAGTAGTAGGTGCGGAAGCATACGTATCGTTCGATCTGTGGAGCGATACAAAGAGACGTCCGTAGAGAAGAGGAAGTATTGATTGTGGATCTCAACAGATGGGAGTCATATTCGCGAAGATGAGATTGGCTTATCGTAGAATTTCATAGAGACGTGTCATAGAAACGAATGGAATCGTGAAAATGAATGGAGTCGGAGGGGTTCATATCTGACTTGGAAGGAAGAAGGGAATCCGAATCGCCTCATATAAACTTGATCGGTGTCAGAGGGATCTACAATAGTATAAATCGAATGGAAAAGAAACAAATGGAATCGGAGGGGATTCATTCAAACGTGACGGATTGGATGGCGCGAGAGATTCATATCTTGGAAGATGAGATTGGGCAATCAGAATTGACGCATAGAGACTTGATCGTGTCATTATTGGATGCCGTCCTGAAGGAATGCAAGGAGAATATCAAGTTAAGGATTGAAGAACAGGGTCCAAAGCCGACTAGTAGATTCCTTCTGTATGAGATCTCATCTAGCTCGCATGTTAATTAAGTAAGTTCCGTGAATTCGTCGGAACCGGCAACACACCCCTTGATTCGACACGTGGTGGAGGGGTGTCGAATTATCAGTCGGGTCCGCGATGTTTTTTTTTTTCAGTGGGATCTGTGTGTTCAAGCTGCGGGGATGATAAGAAAATTGGTGGAGGCTTATGAGGAAAAACGCGGTAAGTGAAAAACGTTCAAATTAAGCGTCATCTAATGATTCAATGCACACCCCTTGATGCAGATGCACACCCCTTGATTCACACTTAAAGAATAGAATTCTATTGTTCAATAGAATTCCATGGTTGTAAATGATACAAAACCGGAGGGCGAATGGCATGGTTGTATCGAATCCCATTGTTGTAATCAAACGTAGATTTTGGATCAATCGTAGAGATCGATTGATCATACCGTGAATCATAACCCAAAGCTTGATCAAGAAATTCAATTGCATCGATTTTGCATAGATCAAGCCATCGGAACTGACTTTCTGTGATACATAGCAGATGATGGATCTGGGTCGTAGACAAAACATAGATTCGACAGTGGAACAGTAGATGGAACCGATACACTGATACATAATCGATGCGTGGGGGATTGGTAATCGATTCGTGGGGACCAATGTGAAATTGCAAATAGGCATGATGGCTGACTTGTACAGAAGAAAATGCCCCTGCAAGATTGTCGGAAAGACGACATGGCGACGAGGAAGGTAGTTGGGTGGAGTAAAGCAACGTCGTAGGAGAGTTTGATGGGGTAAGGCAACGAACCGATGATCGGGAAGTTGCAGTCGGTTGTAATCAATCAATCAAGAGTATCATAGAACCAATTCATCGACAAGATGTTGGCATATAGATGATACAGATTGACCTTGAGGGCATCCCGATGGCGTCTGGAGGAAATTGGATTAAGGCATGGAGATTGCAATGATCGGATGTATGCAGGAGCGGCGTTTGGAAGGTCAGTGCCCTCAGCAAGTGTCGGAGGCTGTGGTGAGGGTGAGGGAGCTGATTTTGGCAGGCGGCGGAATGTTGCAATTTCATTCTGTGGATTGAAGGTCCAACTGAAGTTAGTAGGCACCAAAGGTGGGGCAGAATGATGATCCAAATTGGGCATTGTAGACGGGGTTTCATGCGACGCAGTCACAGTGGACTTGTCCTGGCATTGGATTGGAGTCGTATTGGACTTCTCCTGACATCGTACACGAGAACGTGAAGAGAAGGAGATGGAGTTGGATCGTACTCGGTGGAAGGAGACAGAGTCACTGTTGGGGGAGTATTTCCATGTCCATGTGTAACTGGGAGGAAAGGCCATGCGATAAATTTGTTTAAACGCAATGTATTCAAAATAGGGATCTGGTAGGTCAAGGCAAAATTCATTTTCACGGGAGATGATTCTCCTGGAGAATTTGAGGATATTTGCCACGCGATTGTCGTATGACACAGCCGTAGGCATTGGCTCCAGAGACTTTGATGTCTCGAGCGCTGTTGCTCCACCGTTTTTGTCATACACCTTGGTAAATTCGTATGGAAACCATCCAGTTCGGAATCCCCAATGTTGGATGCTGAGCTCCAACTGGATGGTAGGATCCATATTCCCATCATAGTTGTATCTCGCCGTGCGTGCCGCGATAGCCAGTACTTGATCATCTTGAACCAGTTGTCTCATGCCGTGGTTGTCAACGTACCAAATGTTAGTCTTGTCAAGAAGCAGTTGAATGTGTTCTTTGTATTTAGCAGATACCTTTGATTCAGGGAGATCGTTTGTGATGGATTCAGCAACGAGGGATTTGATGTTGGGAATTGCGCCTGGTCTAAGGGTCGCGGTGCCGTATTTGTAGGATATGAGGCTGATGAGATCAGTCAATTTTTTGGCGTACGCCGCATTCAGGTAGTTTTGGGTGGCAATCTCGTCAGCGTCTATGAACGAGAACTGCATGGCGTTGACATAGTTCCAGTCGGTGAGTTGTAGCTTCATGGGGGAAAATAGTTGGAATTTTCCGGAGGAAGAATAAACGATCAAAAGATTGAAAGATCAAGGGATCGTCGGAATTAGCCGAGAAGACCGTTAGAATCGGACAAAATGACCGAGCAAAGGTGCGGCCTTGTCGAAGGGATGAAAGAATCAAGCGTCGTGGGTAGAAGAGAATTAACCGTGGAACGTTCGTCGGAGAAAACTGTCGAAGGTTCGAATCGGAGGAGATAATGGAAGATTGGATCGCAATTGCAGGGCGTTGCGCTAAGCAATTGGCGTAGGAGTTATTGGTTAGGCCGTGGATGTAAAAGGGATAGAGGTTGCTGTTTGATTGGAATGGCTCGGCGCTGCGCAGAGCAAGTGATGGATTATCGCGGAATGATCCGCGAAGGTGCAGAAATAACCAAAAGGATGTTCCGATGAAGGAAGAAGATAATCGTCGCCGTCAAAGGTGGCGTCGGCGTTATCAGTGATGGAAGCAATGGCCAAACGAAGGTGCGGAGTGTTTGTTGTCAAAATAACGAATGATCGTCGTTGCTGTGGTAATCAAATCCGGGAGTTAACCGAAGAAAGGACCAAGGGACCGGCGAATATGCGAAGAGTTTTGTTAGGGTAATCCGCGTCGGAAGGAGATAACCGGCGGAGTCGACGAAATGACCGAGCGTAGGTGCGTGGGATAACCAAAAGAATGTTCGTGATCGTAGATCGTTCTTTGAGGAGCAGTTATCGAATTGTCGATGTCGGCCTTGGATGTGGATGAAAGCAACTAACGAAGGATGAGTTGCAGTTTGTGGTGGTTGGAAGTGGTGCTTAGCACAATCAAATGGGCGTCGATGGTCCTTTATGGGGATGATGGACACGGAAGGAAAAAATGGATGGGTGATTGCAATCGGCGTGTCCGGTGCAATGGGCTTTCATTAAAGACGGCGGTGGTCTTTAGGTTGTAATTGTAACTGTAAGCCAGAGAGCTGGTTGTGGGTTACAAGGCTTGTGAGAGCGAGGACACCCCCTGATCCACAAGCAGGGAACAGAAGGAAGATGTACGTCCAGGGTGTGGCCCTCAGAAGGGAGGCGCCGCAAGAAACGAAACCTGGAGTGGAGGTCTATTGATACAGCCCGTCGCCGAGTCCCGTATCAAGTATCCTCTGGCGGTAACCGGACAGTTGAGGTGCTGAACGGGCGGAGATAGGTAGCTTAAGGTATCCACTTGGTAGTGGAAGGTATAAGGGCTCTATAACCTGTTGTTACTCTAAAAATCGACCGAAAGGTATAGGATAATTGAAATTTAAAGAGATGTGAGCTCAGAGAGAGATTCTTAATTTTACTGTGTATTTTACTGTATTCGACCGGTATCCCTGTGTTATTCGTGTTGTATATAGGGATGTCAAGAACCGGTCGTCGATCATGTGTAATTCGTCATAAGACAGAGAACACATGATATGACCTAAATGTCTGGATACTTGAAGTCATTTTTATCTCTGGAGGAGTATAAGTAACTTTTCAAGTGTAGAATGGATATAATTCCTGTAGAACGTACGTAAGTAGGGTACGTGTATTTTTGACCGACAACATGAACACAGTGCAAATCTTTCCAGTCCCTAACCAAAATATAATTCAATCTTCAACCCAAAAACCCATCAGATTTGAACACAGTGCAAATCTTTCCAGTACCTAACCAAAATATAACTCAATCGTCAACCCCAAAACCCATCAGATTTGAACACTGTGCAAATCTTGCCAATCCCCCACCAAAATATTACTCAATCATCAACCCAAAAACTCACTAGATTTGAAGACAGTGCAAATCTTTCCAGTCCCTAACCAAAATATAATTCAATCGTCAACCCAAAAACCCACCAGATTTGAACACTGTGCAAATCTTGCCGATCCCCCACCAAAATATAACTCAGTCATCAAACCAAAAACCCACCAGATTTGAACACAGTGCAAATCATGCCAGACCCCTACCAAAATATAACTCAGTCATCAACCCAAAAACCCAACAGGTTTGAACACAGTGCAAATCCTGCCAGTCCCCCACCAAAATATAACTCAGTCATCAAACCAAAAACCCACCAGATTTGAACACAGTGCAAATCTTGCCAGTCCCCGACCAAAATATTACTCAGTCATCAACCCAAAAACCCACCAGATTTGAACACAGTGCAAATCCTGCCAGTCCCCGACCAAAATATAACTCAGTCATCAACCCGAAAACCCCACCAGATTTGAACGCTGTGCAAATCCTGCCAGTCCCTGACCAAAATATAACTCAGTCATCAACCCAAAAACCCACCAGATTTGAACACAGTGCAAATCTTTCCAGTCCGTAACTAAAATATAATTCAATCGTCAACCCAAAAACCCACCAGATTTGAAGACAGTGCAAATCCTGCCGATCCCCCACTTAAATATAACTCAGTCATCAACCCAAAAACCCACCAGATTTGAAGACAGTGCAAATCCTGCCAATCCCCAACCAATTACGTTGTCAACGCTTAGGGTTAGTGTTAAACGTTCAACTAACAACTCACCAATTTCATTCGTACCAGTACCGGTACCGAGGGGGGTACCGGGTCAATCTCACACTTTTTTGGTACATTCATACACTTTTACCATACGCTTTTCAACTACAACAATACCTACGATAGGTATGATCATAGTCTTCTGTTCTTCAGATTCTTCGCTACCAAAAAAATGAACCATTGTTCTTTTTAAAATTCAGTACTATTTCTACATAATGGTACGTGAATCATTTTTCTTTTTTAAAATTCAGTACTACCTTTACATAATGGTACGCACACAGCCAAATGCACACACACACACACTATGAGTACAAGTACCGGTACACCACATTTGTTTCATTTGGATTTTCACGTGATACTCCTTTAATATGTATTTTCTGTACCAATAGCTGTAGAATTAAGTACTGACATTTTTACTCCCAAATCCCTACTGCTATTGGTACAGGAAATACCAAAATCAACACCACACCTTCCCTTATCTCGTCCATCGACCATGGAAATCCCCCCCCCCCCCCCCCCTGGCTGCAAGAACGGCAACAACAGCAACAACAGCGCAAGCGCAAGCCACAGCAATAGCAAGCGTGGCAGCAAGCGATTCTTGCAACAGCGAGCGCGGCAGCAAGCAATAGCAACAGAGACTTGCAGCGCGAGTCCTTTGACCGACTGTCGCAAGTTTTTCTTTTCCGACGTCGCTGTGTACAAATCCTACCATTAACAAGAAGTTGGATTGGAAATACTATCGAACTTCGGTCAAGCGAGCAATCGGATCGGAACGAGCAAAACGCCGCTGCTCGCTGCTGGCTTCCTGCTGCTCGAAAGGCCGCTCCAAAACGCTGCTCAAAACGCCGCTGCTCGCTGCTGGCTGCTGGCTTCCTGCTGCTCCAAAACGCCGCTTGAAACGCCACTGCTGGCTTCCTGCTAGTCCAAAACGGCGCTCCAAACGCCGCTGCTTGCTGCTGGCTTCCTGCTGCTTGAAACGGCGATCAAAACGGCGCTCCAAAATGGCGCTCCAGAAAACCGCTTGATTGTCATTTGAATACCCTTCCCGCTCCAAATCGAAGCAGAGTAACATGTAGGTATTTGAGCTGGTGTAATTTTGTACTATTTGTACGGTGGCGGACCTTCATGGTCTGTTCTATCGAAGGAGAAACAGAAGGGTCGTTGGAGGGTCGTAACTCGCCATCCAAATAGCCGTTCGATTGCCATTCGAGTATCTGTTATTTGTCGAATCGTCTCTTGGCGTCTGAACCACAAGCACTGCCAGGTACGATCTAGGGGAATGGTGTATTCTTTGTTGCTCCGCCGGCGTTCGAGCAACAACGACAATGCCAATGACGACGACAACGACTAAAGTTAATTTTCGTTGCTCCCCTAAGCTACAAACGCAAAGCCGTTCAACATAATTGATACCGCCTCGTCATTGCGGACATTTTGGTACCATTTTGGTTCCCTAGCTTCCAATATTCAGGGAGATATCATTTTTTTACTGTCACCATTCTTGTTCTTGGTCTCGTTGTTGATTTGTTGTTTGGTGGTGTGCTTCTTGCTTCTTGCTCCTTTTTGTTTTCATTTTCGGGTTTCGGTTTCGGTTTCGGTTTCGGTTTCTCGCTGGATTACAGAATTGGATTACTTTCTTTTAGGGCCTACTGGTGTAATCAGGTGAGGTGCTAATGAATTGATTAAAAATTAACTAATGTTTCTTAGTAAGAGCTCCTCGAGTTTTGGTGTAATAATTTAGTAATCCAGTTGGCCAAATTACATGGAAAATCGGTCGTACTCGTGGATTACAGTTTTTTCTCTCTTTGTTTTCGTGAATCGAATCGAAATTTCCGAGACGAAAAAAAAATCGAAACTCCTCCTCACTTCTTTCCTTCCTAATCCATCTAATTGCAACTGAATAACAAACAAATAACAGATACTAAAATTAACTAATTCAATTTCACCACACTGGGGTGACGCGATTCAACCATCACGTCCTCGTCGTCCTCGTCGAAGGGGCGAAAGAAGAACAAGAAGAAAGGGGGAAACGCGGTGTCATCGACGGTAGATAGCTGTAAGTACATCAGGTCCGACTCATTCATGTACGGTACGGTACAAATTGTACCAAATCTAAAAAGTCCGATTGTATTTCTCACCAACTCTCTCATAAAGTACCGTATGAGAAACGACGGGCCGATGATGACGACGATGAGAATTGTATGATTTTTATCTGTATTCAGGTTAAATTTTATGGTTACTTGCAACCAAAAAAATGAGAGTTTTATAAAAAGTGTGTCGTAACGAACAACAAATGCAATCAGTCTTATGACCGATTGATTTAGTGAGTAGAACAATCGATGTTACAGTTCATTCGACCTTGTCGGTGACGATCGACAGGTTAATTAATCGTCGTCAAATTACTCGTCGTATCGTGTAATTTCAAGCATACAAAACACATGTAAACCATCTTCGATTGGTCTTTCTTAGTATCGTATTACCGTGTAATTCACCGTGATATTCTCATTGGAATATCACAGTATTTGTACCTTATTACGTAGAATTAGTACTAGGTTGTACATAGATTTTAGGGCATGATGGTGTTTTAGAGTTGTTAATTCTTCGAAGAGTGAGCTGTTGGGAAAATTCCCGCTAAGAGGGAATCCACATAAAAGCACCGACGATTATTCACTCATCAGGTTAATAACCTTACGAATAAGGTTATTTCCTTCTTTATGACTTTTCGTACGATATGCCCGCAAAAGACGTATGAATACGCCTTTACACGGTGAATTCTTTTCAGTCCCCTTCAGTCGTAAATCCTCCAACCGTTAAGCGGCTGGATTCTATGACTTAACCTATTCATCGTGAGTCGTTGTCGTGTTGAATACCAAATTGTATCCAGTCTACCATCAGAGGCCCTATCAAAAGAAATGGGGCGGCGTTTTTGCCTTTCATTCTGGCTTGTATCATGGCATTTTGCCCTGATCCTTGCCGGTTTGATATATTATTTCATGGATCAAATTATCCATTTTCGAAATGCTCATTGCAGATCGGCTTATTCCATGATCAAACAAATCAACTTGTTACTTCAATCGAACGATCGATCGAACATTCCATCGAATGATTGATTTTTTACTTTACCACATGCAACGAGAACAATGTTCTCTGAAAACAGCGCCACTCATTAGCTTTGTAAACAAATCAGCAATATTTGTTGAACCTGGTTCCTTTGCAACTCTGATAATTCCTGCTGCAATAGATTCACGCGCTTTGTGGTATGCAATGCTGTTGTGCTTCTTCTTACATGGGCTTTCAGGTCGTGTAACATTTGTGACAACTGAATCATTATCACAATACACATTTGTGCTCCCATCAATTGGAACACCCATCATTCTCAACTTGTACCTTAGACCTTCAACCAATTCGATTGCAATTTTCAAAGCAATGATTTCAGATCCAAAAGTTGATGTCTCAACTGTTGTTTGTCTTTTGGAAAACCAAATGATCGGTGCATTATTAATGAAGATAATAACACCAGTATGAGATCTCCTTGTTGCCTTGCATCCAGCATGGTCAGCATCGACAAAACAGCTCATCGTCACATGTTTTCCCAAAGCTTCAGGCATATCTGTTGGTATGACTTCAGCGGCACCAGGATAAAATTCAGACCAGTCACATTTTTGAAATTTACTTTCATCAACACTTGGGACAGTATCATCAAAAACCAGTTTTGACCTGTTGTACTTTTTCAAATATGCAAATATATGAAACAACTGATTCAAATGCCCGATCCTTGCCTGTGCCAAATACCTTGACATCAGTGATACTGGCATTACTATGTCAAGCCTTCCTAGTTCACAAATCCACCTGAGAACTCCAATTAAACCTTGATAGTAATTTTGCAATTCAGGGTTCAATTCTTCTGATATATCAATTTCCGGTCGGTAATCATGTGACAGTGGACTAGATGCTGATTTTGGTAGGTACTTGTAGCCATATTTTTCAGTTCCTAACTCTTGTTCGACTGCTGCAACAGCTTTCGCTGTGTACTTAGTGCTTGATAATGACCATCTTGGCTTTGAATCACCTTCAAAGTAGAATTTCCCAATATCAGCTCCCAAATATAGAGTTGGCTCTTCAATCGTATCATCCTTCAATTTGAACTTTCGTTCAATGTTTCCAAGCTGGAACTTTGGATCTTCGCCAGAACATAGGATATCATCTACGTATGCAATGAGCATTGCCCAGTATCTGGATCCATCTTTCCTGGTTTCAATTCTTAAGTGCACATCCGGATCTGCCTTGCAAGGTGAATATCCAAGATCTCTCAAATGCTGGGTGAGGTATGACCTGAAAGATGCACCAGCAACCGGCAGTCCATACAATGCGCGGACAATCTTACAAGGTCTTCCTGCAAGGTGAGGTGGAAAACCATCTTCTTCTCTCGCTTTTAGAAAGTATTTCTCTTTAATCGGGGCTGTCAAATATGCATTTTGAATATCTGCTGAGAGAACCTTCAAATCATTCAGCGCTGCCAGCAGAAAGAATATTCTTACTGAGTCTCGACTGGGAACCGATGAATAAGTATTTTCTTTGGCCACTGCAGGGACTTTGTGACCGTCCCCTACCAACCTGGCCTTCCTTGTTAGGGACCCAAGCTTGATGTCAAAAATCATGTGGGTTGTTATCTGTTTATGGCCAACTGGAATAACATCATCATCAGAAAATTCAAACGCTGCCATATTATTTGTCATTTCCTTATGAATTGCTCTTTCCCAGTGGTCGGTCCCTGTTTTCTTATCAATAGCCAGCGCTTGTTTGATTGAATGTGGCAATTCAACTCCATATTTGTGAGTCTTCAACCAATACTTTGCTGTTTTGGACGCTTTAAGGATTCGATCCTTCCTCCTCAAAATTTTGTGCACCCACCATCTGAAAGCTGGTGTTTTTTCAAGATTATTGTTGATAGCATATTCAGCCAATTGCACTGGAAATGACTCTTTCACATCGCTTAGCTTACACCAAGATTCAGTGCCATCTTTCCAACTGGCTAAAATTCTCCAACCTCTAGTTGTAGGTTTATGGGTTTTCCTGCCATTTTTTGCTATAGTTGTTGCTTCCTCGTCACTTAAAGCAGTGTTGTCTTTTTCATGGTCAATGAGCTCATCCAGTAAAGTGAACATCCGTCCGTCATCATCAACAGAACTATACAGACTCTCTGCAACAATATTTGCCGTGTATTCCTCCATGGTGCCATCAGGTAGTTGCAATTTATACAGCCTCGTGTCTAGTATGGGATTCTCATTTCTGATTCCTATTGGTCTGTTTTGCAAGTCGCGAACCCTGTCCTTGACAACGCACCTGAGTCTTTCGTCACCTCTTTCAATGATCACTTCATTTCCCAGATATTCATCTGGTTCATCAACATCTTCTACTGATGCTTCTGGCTCAGCCATTTCAAGTTTCATATCCGGTGTTCTTACTGGTTGATTCTCAAATAGCTCTATTTGGGGCTCTGGGTAGTTTTCCTGGAAGAATGATGCGCTGTCCTTGACTTCATCTCCAATCTTGGATTCAATTGATTTGTCAATAGCTTCCATTCTTCTGAGGATATCTCTGTCCCGCCATTCAAATTCCTTGACGGGTCTTATTGAATTTGTAGATATTGGTATTGCCGACTCGGGCAGTAGCCAAAAACAATCCCCCCCACCTACCCTATTTCCACAGGGACCCAACCATCGCGCCAGCCTTTCAACACCTCGGGTGGAAGAATCACCTTTTTCATAATAAAACACAAAATCATACCATTCTGATGAAGTATATAATGTAATATCCGGTCTATAGCCATGGACCAATTCAAATGGGGTTCTCCCCATTGAAGAAGGGTTGTTGGAGGCTGTTCGCTGCCTGATATTAGCACATAGTTCACCACAAAATGACCATAATCTTCTCGGTGACTTCTTCTTTGCAGACTTGGTTGTGATTGCACTACCAAGATGGCCAATCGCTTGTTCTGCTCGATTTTGGAATGGGCAATGTGGCTGGATAAATGTCTGATGGATATGGTTGCGCTTTACAATTGAATTCCAGTGTGTTTTGTAGGTTCTTGGGGATCCTTGTTCTGGCGCACCATCAGAAATCAAATGCTCTGGAATTCCAATTTCATGAATAAATGTCTTCAGTCCTTGGTGGGCTTGTGATTTGTCCTGTATTGGTATAAATACTTCAAACCCATTTCCATTTGTAAAGATCTGTGCACATTTTTCTTGCCTCATAATACTCGTGGTTCTTGCATGCCATGTATCAGTGTACCAGGTTCCTTGTGCGACTCTCTTGTTCCTGAAGCGCTGAGTAGGCAGCCGCTTCATCAATGGTGATTGCAAATTCCTGAGTGCCTTCTGCGTCGTGACTTTCAGTGTCTGTTCAGCTTTCTTGAAACTAATGTTCCAAGTTTTGGCTAGGCGTTCACAGTCAACTTTGTTTGGACCTTCAATTGTTATCACTGATGGCCCCCATTGATTTCTTCTGTCAAGAGACCTCCTTTCTAGTGTATTGTCAATTTCTTGCAAGCTAGGGGCCTGTTTTGATTCTGCTTCAGGAGCTTCCATAAAGTCAAATTCTGTATCATCAAACAAAAATTGGTCTACCCTTCGCGCGCTTGAAATATTCCTTACTGAAGAAATTCGATGAGCAATATTTCCATCTGTTGCAATCTGGCATTCAGTTAGCATTCTCCTTGTGGATACCTGATGGACCCTCATCAGTTTGCATTGCTGCATGACACTTGGATGCCGTTCTTGTCCTAAGCTGGTCTTGGGGAGGTTATCTGTAACATTACTAGCAGGTTCTGTTACAACAGAACTTTCCTCCATTGCTTGGTCCTCTTCGGTTGACATAGCTTGAAGGCTGAATTGGTCCCCTGAAATTGGATCTCCATTGTCAATGGCTAGCTCGGCCATCCTGAACTTCAGTGAATGTGGATCCCAGGGGGTATCATTTGTTGCTATCAAATGTTGACATTCATCAAGTTCCATTCTTGTGGGCTTTCTTGTGGGGAAATATGAGATCACATTCCTCATACTCAGTTTGATAAAAACTTTCTTCGGATCATCATCCTCCAGTGGAGTTTGAATTGTAATTCCATGCTTGGATCTTGGATCAAATTGGCGAGGTGTCTCTTCAACAGAGTTGAAATTGCAGTCCCTCACTTGATTTGGGCATATCAAGCTGTTTTTCAATTTGTCCCCAAAGTACAGTGCTTGATGGAACACTATGATATATACTTGGCCTGATGTTGGATTCGTCCATGCAGTCGCACAGCTTCCAATGGGGATTTTCTTGATGGGCTTGTATTCTTCAGAAAAAGGTGCAACATCAACGTGTGTTGTGATTTGATCAGGATTCAGCAATACCATATTGCTTCCTGCTGCGGTAGTATCTGCATGTGAGTCTAACTCACAATATCCTTCTTCATTTTCCCCATCATCAAAACCTACAGGGACATTCATCTGGTATAATGACCGGCTCACCATTTTTAACAATTTGTGTTCTAGTGATAGTGTCCGGTTATTATGTCATTTCTTAGATTTTGATCCAAAACTGTCACCCGCGCCTTCATTTTCAGTTTCTTTCTTTTTGGTCTCAGCAGCCTTGAGATTTCTTTTCTTTTTAGCCTGTCTCATCTGGTAAAGCTCCTGGCGCTGTTCTTTTGACATTGTTTTATAAACACTTGTTGGGTAAGGCTTGCACTCAACTTTTCCTGTAAAAGTTCCAGTTGTCTTTTGCTTTTTGTTGCTGGTTGTGCCCATAGAATACAAACTTCTGGAACCTCTTTTACTCTTCCCTGTTGCAAGCTTTTTCAATCCAAGACGATTGGTGAATAGAATCAAACATTCATTGAAGTTGTCACGATAGTCTTTGCTCTCATCAATTGCATCTGCTTTTGCAGCATCAAGTCGCTCATCACTGATTGAATTGATAAAATCCCAGACAAATCTTCTTTCATTATGATTCTTTTCAAATCTCAGAATTGTTCCATGAAAAGCAGTCCAATTTCGCTTGTGCTTGTTCCAGTCATAACCCTTGGAATCTCCAGTGTAGTGTGAATCTTTCATATCCTGATATGTCTTATTCAGAACCATAGTGATATTGGTATCAGTGTAAGCGTGTTGCATGAGAGAAATGAAAGCGTTTCTGGCATTACCAGAATTCAGTGCAGTGTTTTGGAAATGTGCCACATATTCCCAACCGGGACCTTTTCTAGTTGCATCACACAGCAACCTCCAGACGACGTTGTTGTCCTCGTCGTACTGGTGACCTGACAGTACGCCACATCTTTCATTGTAGTCACTCCAAGTTGGATAAGTATCTGTTGTACTTTGCCCAACTGTTCCAGCCCTGGCTTCATCCGTAACTTCTTCCTTTTCTTGGGGTCTTATGACATACAAGATTGGGAATCCCTCAGAGTTGAATCTGTATCTCAGGTTTTGTCGGAAGCCTTCCTCCCATTCCCTGAATTTTGTGAGATCCTTTAGCTCGGGTGGAGTTGCCTTTTCCTGTGATTTCACACTTGATTCCATCATCTTGATTCTGAATTGCTGCAGTTCCAGGTTGTTTGGGTTTGCTTTCCAGTCGATAGCCCTTGGCTTGACTCCAATCAATGGTTGATACCGGGCCCAATTTGCCCAAGTTAGGAGCCTCGATGATAGCCTGTTACCATAGTGGATACTTTTTGGATTAGGACAGTCCGGACTGATAGATTTCAATCCGTGCATGAACGATTTAATGCTTTCCTTGTTGAGGTCTGTAATTTCACGAATATTAGACATCCCTCCCCTCATAATTTCTTCAGCTGATTCATAGTTGATACCAAAATCCATTAGGCTGCTCCTGAAAGCAAGCTGTTCTGGGTTCAGAAATCTACCATTGTTGAATCCCCTGATTTTTATCCTGGGTTGGGATGACCTTCTTCCCAGCCGTTCAGCTCTTGCGTTCTCTGCATTTTGGTCAGCATCGTTTCCTTCATCCTCATCATTTTCGCTATCCGCGTCATCTGGATTCACACCCTTTCTTTCTGCATCTCTCATTGCCCTGACTCTTTTCTTTACTTCTTGGTCGATGATTCTCTTCATGGTTGAGTTTGATTCTGGGTCCCCAAAGGCCCTTTCCATGACTTCCATGATTTTATCTTCCAAATCTTCCTTTTCTTGCATACCTCTTCCATTGTTTTCATTAGAATTCTGTGAATCGTCATCGTCTGAATCGTCATCGTCATCCACTTCCATTTTTGTTTCTTCCATGTCGCCGTCCGCTCTAGTTCGTACCATGGTGATGAATTGTGTATTCTAATTGGTCGGATGGTCACTTTGAAGAGAGTTTTCGGATTATTTGGAGTATTCGATAGATGATATTCGATGGAATATTGAATATTCAATCGATGGTGGTATGTGGTGGAAGAGTGTAAGGATCGAGGGTTGGATGTGAGAGATGGGTATTAATTGTTTGTGACTGCCGAGTGATTTGTATTGTATTTATCCGGATCGAATTTTCGTTCCGGTTTTCTTTATACTTTCTGACTATTCGGATCGGGTTTTCGTTCCGGTTATCTGTATTTGTGTGAGCTTTTGCTTTTGTTGCAAATCAAGATTGTGAGCTTTCCTATCCTTTCTCGGGATTTTGCTCATTCTGTATTTCTGTGGTGAATTTCAAAGATTGATTGTTTCCTGAGAATTTAGTGTTCTCCTTTTAGTGTTCTCGACGATCTTTTCGCGATTTGGTGTTCTCATATCTTTCGATTTTTCGTTCTCGCGGGCAGATGCTCTTTGCAATCTGTTCCTTCCGGGCAGATGCTCTTTGCAATCTGTTCCTTCCAATCTGTTTCACCACAGAATACTTCAGGCTCAATCTTCTGGCTCAAGTCGTTCTTGTTTTCAGTGAAAGATCAGTGTTCTCAGATTGGATATTGATTCCTTTCAACTGATGCCAACCTGGGCGGCCCTTTCGACTGAGCCGTCCAGCTTCTTTTCCCTTGCTTGTTTTGCTGGATCCCGAAACCCGGTGGAGCCACCACCTTGGTTCGGTTCTTTGGTCTCTTCTTTCAGGGAGACCGCCCTGGTGTTGGTCTATTCCAGGGCTCCACAGGCAACTGCCTCTTTTACATCCTTGAGGGTTGATGCCGGTAGCTGATCAGGCTAGTCCGGATTAGTCTTCGAGCTCAACTGCGTTTCGATGGAAACGCCGTCCTCCACAGCTTGTAGAGTGCTGTGGGTCTGATAAACTATAAAAAGTGTGTCGTAACGAACAACAAATGCAATCAGTCTTATGACCGATTGATTTAGTGAGTAGAACAATCGATGTTACAGTTCATTCGACCTTGTCGGTGACGATCGACAGGTTAATTAATCGTCGTCAAATTACTCGTCGTATCGTGTAATTTCAAGCATACAAAACACATGTAAACCATCTTCGATTGGTCTTTCTTAGTATCGTATTACCGTGTAATTCACCGTGATATTCTCATTGGAATATCACAGTATTTGTACCTTATTACGTAGAATTAGTACTAGGTTGTACATAGATTTTAGGGCATGATGGTGTTTTAGAGTTGTTAATTCTTCGAAGAGTGAGCTGTTGGGAAAATTCCCGCTAAGAGGGAATCCACATAAAAGCACCGACGATTATTCACTCATCAGGTTAATAACCTTACGAATAAGGTTATTTCCTTCTTTATGACTTTTCGTACGATATGCCCGCAAAAGACGTATGAATACGCCTTTACACGGTGAATTCTTTTCAGTTTGCTACCATAAAAATGAACGCGCGCCACTATATATTACTATTGCTTTTAGAAGAAGCATCTCATTTCCGTAAATAATTGTTTGGCTAAGCTTTTTAGCGATTTTTAGTCGTAGCGTTTGTACCAAGTCTACTTGTTAAAAACAGATTTTTTTAATATTTCTACGTATTTTCCCCCCCCCCAAACCCCCCCCACATAAACTCCGTCTAGAAGGTTACGTTGTCAACTCTTAGGATTAGGGTTAGTGTTTAACGTTCAACTAACAACTCCACCAATTCCTTTCGTACGTATGAGACAGTTATGGTACTCGAACCTATGTACGTACATTCCTACGTAACTTACTGTACTGCAGCTGGAATGATACGATACTACGAGTCGACGTGCACCTTCAGTGGTTGGAATAATGAGACCTCTTTCTCTATATGAGATTGGAATACGATCGAACCAGAGGTGCAATCGTCATTCTGACACCCAAATTCGATACTTAGTGATCAAACAACAGTCATTCTTACGATTGACGTTCGATACTTAGTAATCGAAGAAGAACACACACTATAGGTTCGCACATGCAATCTCTTGTTAAGTGTGCTGTTTTCAAGAAAAGACAGCAGAGGTTCGAAGTGCCTGCTCACGAACTTGTTACTTGTTTTCTGTATAAAATACGTGCTGTATTAGCGGCAACACGTAAATTCGCGTGCTGCATTAGCGGCAGCACCGATCTTTAGAAGAGATACTTGCTCTCCAGCAAGAAACATCTCTTCATCTTATACTTTTAGATTATTTGATTATTCAACCTTAAACCTTGCATCGGTAGCCATGCTTCCCATTGTAGAACTACAAGCCTAAGATCTAACTGACTGAGCCCACCGGTAGTTAGAATAGATCTGATTGGACTAGCGTTCAATCGTAGTGGATATCAGAGAAATATTAGACCACAAACAGACCGGCACCTCAACCGGCCTGCAGCCACAGCTCCTGTTGCTCTTCTTTGCCTTTGGATTGAATCAGCTCAACAGCCAGTTTCAAAAGGAAATTAACAGATTAACAGTCGCAAGCTTGTTGAAGCTTGCAAAAGAGGAAGACAACGGTAGAAGCACACTTCACGACGAAAAACAATCCGACAGCAGATCATCAATTGACTCGACTACGGACGACGATTGTTAGTTCTCTGATCCAATTACAGTATAACAAAGACACAAAATCGGACAAGCCGAAGTCTTTAATAGAAGCCCATTGCATTGGACACGCCAATAGCAATCCCTCCATCCAAGGACCATATTTTTCACGTCTACACTCCTTGTGACACCATATTGTCAAGGACACATCGACGCCCATCATTTGATTGTGCTAAGCACCAATAAACACCGACTGCAAATATCCATCGATAATTGCCTTAATCCATACGCAATAATTGCAAGACAACCAACACCAACCAAAGACGCAACGCAAAAGAAGACGAAAACACAACGAAACGAAAACGAATTTCGTTGCTTCACCACCCTCTCTTACACAGTAACAGATCCTTTGACACCACACCAGTCTTTGAAGTCCAAGTTCTCAGGAAGACATAGAATCCCCTTGGCAGAACAAAGAACTTTCGCTGATTCGTCACGTCTAGGACACGCCATACACGCCACTACGACTATCAAATAAGACCTCTACGCGTTCCTGTATCCGTTACTTCTATTCTTACGGACCAACCAAGCCAACTACACGCCTGCCGTACCTCATCGAAGTAGGCATTCAAGACGGGACTCTTCTTGAAAGCGAAATTTTCTTCTCTCAATCAACGACGACACGCCGTACTTCATCGGGAACGACTTCATGCCGACTCCATTCTGATCCTCTATCTCTCAGTATTGGCAAAGCAATCCGACAGCAGATCATTGAACGCTCGACTACGGACGACGATTGATAGTTCTCTGATCCGATTACATGCAAGAAAGACACGGCACTTGTCATACGCAGGACAATTCGATTCGTTTTCCCCAACACAGCACGTTTCGTTGCGAAAACGAAACAACGACGATCCAAATTAATCGAATTTTTGTTGCGAAAAACGACACAAAGTCAACGAATTTTCGTTGCCTCACCACGTCACCGGCACGTCGTATCTCATCGGAAACGGCTTCTCCTCAATATTGCGAACACGCTGGTACCATTCTGGTCCTCTATCACCCAGTATTGACAGAGACATCCCATTGACAAAAGAAACAATTCGACAGGAGATCTTCGATCAACTCGACTACGGACGACGTGTTGCGAAAACGGCACCTACCTACGCAACAGAGAATCTCAACGGCGAGACTGCCGCAACCAATTCGTTTTGCTCCTTACTGTTCAAGCCATCAAACCGTCTATATCCCAGAGAAGCGGCGAATCTTCCACCTGTTATCGCACGGCACTTGTCATACACACGACAACCAGACCCCTTTTTGTTGCGCACGGCACTTGTCATACACACGATAACCATATTCGTTGCGCGAATGGCACCACTCCCCTCATTCGTCATGAGTACCTCAGATCTCGCACCACTATTCCCATCATTTGATCAAGCGTTAGCCACATTCCTACACGACTCCTTCGATGTCCCACAAGAATCCCACAGCACTTTGTGTGAGGCGCTCATCAATAGCCAGTATAGGACATGGTCAGATTTCCTATTCATAGAAGCCATCGATGATCTTGAATATCACGACGGGAGTGCAAGAGTACCACTCACTCGGCATGTACAGCTACAGTTACAGCGGTTCGTTGATTTTGGTCGACGCCTCACAGAACAAGGCCTAGACTGGGAAGAACGGGAGCACTACACCAAGAAAGCTTTCAAGGAATACTATCACGGAATGGTCACAGCAAGACGAGCCCCTACTGCTGATGGTGAGCGGTCGACACCTCCAATGCCTTCAGCAGCACCAGAATTAACTCACGCACCCGCTCATTCCACCCGTAGCACTCTCGCTGTTCATAACAGCCCTCCTACTACTGCCTGCAACACGGCTGGCCACCCTACTGTTGACAATCCTGAGACCCCTACAGGACTTCCTGGTAGTTCACATCCCAGATCAACTGCTGATTCCACCTCCACCGGGACTTCTTCCTACACCTGGAAGTATTCACCCAGCACTGATTCAGTCCGCTTCAGAAGAATCACCTATTCCTCCACTCCTAGTATTGTTCCTGCAGACATTTCTACTGAAGATGTTCCCTCTAAACGTCATCGTGAGCCACATTCCACTCGCAATCGTGAATCACATTCCACTCGCGCTCGACCATCCTCTCCGTCTCCCACCAACTCTCGATGGGCATTTTATCCTCAGTCTGAAACCGTGGTATTTCATCGTGCTCGTTCTGCACCCCAGCCTTCTTGCAATTCTTCTTTGCAACTTCCACCATCTGGGGCATCTTCTAAAGATAGTGTCGTTTCAAGCTCAGTTAGGAAGCCTCTTTATGGGGCATCATTTTATCCAGTTGGGAAGCCTCTTTATGACGCACATCCTATGACCCACGTTTTACCTGCTGTTTGTATCACCAAGCGGCACCGTGATGCTATCAAGATCAAGCTGTATCAATTACATGCTACTCCCTTGATTGCCACTTGGCTCTATGACGACGTCACCTGACAGATCACATTCTACGATTCCACCCAATTCTCGTTGTTTTTGATCCATCGACTTCTATGCTTTGTCTATGATCAAGCCTACAATTGACACATGTACTCCACCATCAAGGTATCAAGCTTCGACTACGATTGATTAATTTTGATCACTCGCTTTCTACAAATCATCGGTTCCATCTACGACTCATCAATAGATTGCTTATGAATTGCTTGTACGACCGATGTTTGAGAATCTACGATCAATCGAATTGCTTATGAATTGCTTGTACGACCGATGTTTGAGAATCTACGATCAATCGAATTCTACGACTACTCAGTCGAATTAGACAACCATCATGACTCTTTGCGAGGCTCAAATCTCGATCATGCGCATTCGTCATCTACGACTTCCTTCTCCAAGCATTCTGCTATGATTATATCGCATCCTACGATTTGCTTGCTACGATTTGATTGCTACGACTTGATTGCTACGACTTGATCTACGATTCGATCTACGCTTTTGATCTACGCTTTTGATCTACAATTTTGATCTACGATACAAACTACGATACGATCTACGATACGATCTATGATTTGATCTTGCCTCCCGAATCATGAGATCACCAATCAAGTTCCTATTGTGCACGAAAATGGGGCATATTACGATCTTTCCACTGCTACGAATCTGCAATTTGACCTACGGTTACATGGACATAGGATCTAACCATTTGATATACTCCACTTGATCCACCCGCATCAAGTTCAGCACAATTGCAACGATCTTAGTTTCTATTGGTCATCACTTGCCATTCGTTATTGCTGACGTACATGATACAACGATCTCCGATCAAACCAATCATCAATTGGTTCCTACGATTCAACCAATAATTGAGAATCTACGATCAATCGATTTCTACGATTTCTATGATTGTGCTTGTATTCGACCAATCGACCATGTTCACGATAAGCAGATGGGGCATATTACATGTTCCTCACATACGTACTCAGGGAATTCTGTTTGGTCTTCTCACAGCGATAATGCTTGTGCTTCATCACTTGCGAGAAGATGGGGCATATTAAATTCCTTTCGTACGTATGAGACAGTTATGGTACTCGAACCTATGTACGTACATTCCTACGTAACTTACTGTACTGCAGCTGGAATGATACGATACTACGAGTCGACGTGCACCTTCAGTGGTTGGAATAATGAGACCTCTTTCTCTATATGAGATTGGAATACGATCGAACCAGAGGTGCAATCGTCATTCTGACACCCAAATTCGATACTTAGTGATCAAACAACAGTCATTCTTACGATTGACGTTCGATACTTAGTAATCGAAGAAGAACACACACTATAGGTTCGCACATGCAATCTCTTGTTAAGTGTGCTGTTTTCAAGAAAAGACAGCAGAGGTTCGAAGTGCCTGCTCACGAACTTGTTACTTGTTTTCTGTATAAAATACGTGCTGTATTAGCGGCAACACGTAAATTCGCGTGCTGCATTAGCGGCAGCACCGATCTTTAGAAGAGATACTTGCTCTCCAGCAAGAAACATCTCTTCATCTTATACTTTTAGATTATTTGATTATTCAACCTTAAACCTTGCATCGGTAGCCATGCTTCCCATTGTAGAACTACAAGCCTAAGATCTAACTGACTGAGCCCACCGGTAGTTAGAATAGATCTGATTGGACTAGCGTTCAATCGTAGTGGATATCAGAGAAATATTAGACCACAAACAGACCGGCACCTCAACCGGCCTGCAGCCACAGCTCCTGTTGCTCTTCTTTGCCTTTGGATTGAATCAGCTCAACAGCCAGTTTCAAAAGGAAATTAACAAGTTTGTCTCTAGCAGCTTCCTTGGACTTGTCAGAGGCTCTTGTCAGATCAAAACAATCACCACTTCTAGTGATCAGACGTTGGTCATTTCTCCCGCTGCCTAGGTTGTGTAGGTAGTAGTTTTGCCTGATGACCGTTTCATTTCCGGATGAGTCAGTGTAGGTGATTGAGAAGTCCTTCATATCATCTCTGGTGAGGAATTCGTCTTTCTTGTAGTATCGGTTCTTGACAGGTGGTGGTAAGGTTGCTGGATTCCATGGTAAGTCGAGTGGCGCTTGGTGGTTGGCGCCGGCACTGTTATTGTTGTTGTTATTGGTGTTGCTGTTGTCGACCAGTTGCTGGAGTAGAGTGGTCAATTGCTGCATGTCGGTGCCCGTTGCGGTGGGCGCTGGGTTTGGTGGTGCGGCATTGTCATCTTCGTCATCTGAATCGGCCTGTGTGGCACCTTCGTAGACCTTGTCGAAGAGTTGGGCTTTCCAGGTGGGTTTAAACTTCCAAGTTGTGATTAGTAGTTCGATGGTAATGGATGGTTTTGAGGAGTCATCTGTGTGGTTTGCGAGCGCTTCCTTAGCAGCCTTTTCTAAATCGACAGGACCTCTCACTTTCTTGGAGTCTCCATTTGGTGCAATGTAGTATACAGCACAACTAGATAGTAGTTGGGTGATGTGACCTTTCTGGAGCTCTGTTAAGTGAGGAAGAGGATAGGTGATAGCGTTGACAACACTGCCTCGGAGATTGGTCATCATAGCAGGGGCTAGCACCTTAGCGTCCGTTGTGGTGCTCTCCACAAATAAGTCTTCGGTGTCGGTATCGTCTAGGATGGTGGAATATAGGGTATTCAATTGTTCATCGTATGGGCTGTTGCCCTTGAATTTGAAGCGAATGCCTTCAATGGCATTCCAATCAAAGAGGTCGGCCATGCTTGCTTGTGGATTATCAAAGGACTGTGTGTAGAAACAGTGGATACACCCCCTGATTCACAAGCAGGAGGGGAAGAAGAAAAAAAGAAACGGTGGCGGCGACACGGGGCGAACGGTGGCGGCGACACGGGGCGTTCGGTGGAGGAACCAAAGAACGAAGAAGGAAGGAAAGAAGGCGTCGGCGTCGAAAGCGGTGTCGTTGTCGAAGGAACGAGCAAACGGGCGAGGAAAGAACCGACCGACGATCGGAAGAAGATCACCGAAGAAGGAAAGGGAGATTCAACCACAGCGATGACCAACGAACCGACGAGCGGAAGAAGATCACCAAAAAGAACGGAAATAAATAACCGGTGTCGGCGGGAGAAGCGGCGATGACCGGAGAAGGAGGAAATAACCGGTGTCGGCGGTAGAAGCGGCGATGACCGGAGAAGAAAGAAATAACCGGTGTCGGCAGTAGAAGCGTCGATGACCGGAAAATTAACCGAAGAAAGGACCAAAGGAACGTTCGTCGGAGAAAGAGGGAGATTGGAAGGGAGGCGCTCAACAGCGGGCTCACGACAATCTCTGCGCTGGGGGGAAGGCCTATCGCTCAACAGCAATGTCCTCTGGCTGTGACCGGTCAGTGGAGGTGCTGATCGGGTGGAGATAGGCTCTTAAAGTATACGCTCAACAGCGCGAGTTATAAGGGCTCTATAACCTGTTGTGACTCTAAAAATCGACCGGAAGGTATAGGATAATTGAAATTTAAAGAGATGTGAGCTCAGAGAGACGCTCTTATTTTTACTGGGTATTTTCACTGTATCGGGGCTCTCTGCTGTATTTTACATGGTAGAGATCTTCCCCGGATTATTTGTTAGTACTGTCTTCTTTACCATCGTACCGATTCTTCTGTTGCTGTTGCTGTATTAGCGTCGTGTCGGTCTTACTGTATCAGTCATTCGATGGTATTGGTCATTGTGGGGTTAAGTATTCTGTTCGATGGGGCGTATGCTTATTCGTGGTATATGTGCTGGATATAGGTAGGCCCATCTGGAATCGGTATTGATTTTCTTGATTGCAATAAGTAATTTCCTCACGGGATATCAAGTATATTCTTCTGAATGTACTTATGGGTTCCAAGTGTTTACTTACTGTTCAGGTCTTTGGATATTTCTTGTTTCTAACCGGTTATTCCTTTTTGTTTGTAGCCTTAGGTGATATCGTTTTTACCACTTAAGGATTCCAGGTAGTGGAGGTGCGTTTGGTTCTAACGCTCGATCGTTCTTGTATTCCGCACCTCGGTCGTCGTTTCTTTCGTTTTGTCGGCTTTTTCGATCAAATTTGATGCCGACATGAAGTCCGTATTTTTCGCCGACAACAGATACTACCGAGACTTGGTTAGAACAACTGAGGAGAATACCAAAATAAAGATGAATATCAGCCAATTCAGTACGATAACGAACATATATAACACAACAAAACAAAAAACAAAAATACGTAACAACCGAAAAAGAAAAATTACACGACAACATGCCAACTTTTACAATTAGATTGTTTCAAACATTGGGTGCAGTCACCTACCCGGCTTTCTACATTATGAGAAACAATGATTGGTGGAGACAAAATGACGTAAACGATGCGTCACAGAATACAACCGAGGATGATCAGATTCAATCGACAACAAACAGATCCCCCTCACGACGTCAACGACATTCAAGACAACGGGACAGGGAGAGATGGGCCAATCGAGATCTGGAATCATCATCATCATCATCTTCGTCTTCATCATCTTCGTCCTCATCAGAAAGTGATGATAGCAGTACCTCAAGTTTCGAAAGACACCGAGATGCAGAATTGAGTAACCTTAGAAGACAAGCAGCAGAAGCCAAACGTCAAGTGGACAAAATTAACGCACTAAAGGAAGAAATGAGAGCTGCAAGAGCGCTAGAACGAGAAAAAGAAAGAAGATATGAAACGGAGATGAACAATCTAAGACAAACAATTCAAGAATCACTCAACAAAGATGATGAGATGGAAGCGCTTAGACAAGAAGTGAGGTCCACAAAAGAAAAAGCAGCGGGTCAGCAGTTACTCAAGGCAAAACCAATCCATGATTTCGACGGCCAACAAGAGAATTGGACAAAGTGGAAATCCGATGCAATAGCTACCTTTGCTGCAACAGGACACGAGGATAATAAGACCAAAGCTGTAAGACGGCGTTGGGTTAGATTGGTTACTTTTAGTATTTACGTTATTTTGCTCTTTTTACGGTGTTGGAAAGAGTTATCGATAAGATTATGATTGGATTGTTTCTGGACCATATTGATCTCTCATTTACTAATTTGTCTTTCCTTTGTGTGGAGATACGCGTATCGAGAGTTTGATCCCCATATTGTGAAAAGAATTCACCGTGTAACGCGTATTCGTACGTACTAAGCGGGCGTATTGTACGAAAAGTCATAAGGGCAAATAACCTTATTCGTAAGGTTATTTAACTTGAGTGAATAATCGTCGGCGCTTTCATGTGGATAGTCTCTTTACCGATTTACCGGATTCCCCATCAGCTCACTCTTCGAAGAATTAACCACTCTAAAACACTATCATGCCCTAAAATCTATGTACAACCTAGTACTAATTCTACATAATAAGGTACAAATACTGTGATATTCCAATGAGAATATCACGGTGAATTATACGGTAAAAGACCGATCGAAGATGGTTTGCGTGTGTTTTGTGTCTTAAGAATTACATGTGTTTTGTATGCTTGAAATTACACGATACGACGAGTAATTTACCGACGAGTAATTAACCTGTTGATCGACAAACGAAAGGACGATCGAATTGTAACAAAGGTCTTACTCACCAAATCAATCGTTCATAAGACCGATTGCGATTTGTTTGTTTGTTATGACACACTTTTTCTAGTCTATCAGACCCACAGCACTCTACGAGCTGTGGAGGACCGCGTTTCCCAACGAAACGCAGTTGAGCTCGAAGACTAATCCGGAATAGCCTGATCAGCTACCGGCATCAACCCTCAAGGATGTAAAAGAGGCAGTTGCCTGTGGAGCCCTGGTATAGACCAACACCAGGGCGGTCTCCCTGAAAGAAGAGACCAAAGAATTGAACCAAGGTGGTGGCTCCACCGGGTTTCGAGATCCAGCAAAACAAGCAAGGGAAAAGATGCTGGACGGCCCAGTCGAAAGAGCCGCCCAGGTTGGCATCAGTTGAAAGGAATCAATATCCAATTCGAGAACACTGATCTTTCACTGAAAACAAGAATGAGTGAGCCAGAAGATTGAGCCTGAAGTATTCTGTGGCGAAACAGATTGGAAGGAACAGATTGCAAAGAGCATCTGCCCGGAAGGAACAGATTGCGAAGAGCATCTGCCCGCACGAAAACGAAAATCCAAAGATACGAGAACACGGAAAGATCCAAAACGAAAAAGAGAACACTAAATTCTCAGGAAACAATCTTTCAATCTTTCACCACAGAAATACAAAATGAGCGAAATCCCAAGAAAGGATAGGAAAGCTCACAATCTTAAATTGCGACAAAAGCAAAAGCTCACACAAATACAGACAAACCGGAACGAAATTCGATCCGGATATACGAATAGATAAGCAAATCGCACTCGACAGCAGTCAACATTTACCATCCATATCTCACACCCAAACTCTCGATTCGATTACATTCTCTCTCCACATACCATCTTTCGATTAAACATCCTCAGAATATCCATCCTCCAAACACTCCGAAAACTCTCTTCAAAGCGACCATCCGACCATTAGAATACTCAACTCTCCACCATGGTACGAACTAGAGCACAAGAAAACAGTGACGAAGAAGAAGAAAAAATGGAAGTGGACGATCCACAGGATTCTGATGAGATCAACAACGGAGGAGGTATGGGAGACGATGAAGAGTTGGAAGATAAAATCATGGAAGTAATGGAAAGGGCCCTAGCTGACTCAGAAACCAACTCAACCATGAAGTCAATCATCGACCAAGAGGTAAAGAAGAGAATCAGAGCAATGAGAGATGCAGAAAGGAGGGGTGATAACCCAGATGACGCGGATAGTGACAATGACGAGGGAAACGATGCTAACCAAAATGCCGAAGATGCAAGAGCAGATCAACTGGGGAGAAGGTCATCCCAACCCAGGATAAAAATCAGGGGATTCAACAATGGTAGATTTCTGAACCCAGAACAGCTTGCTTTCAGGAGCAGCCTAATGGATTTTGGTATCAACTACGAATCAGCTGAAGAAATTACGAGGGGAGGGATGTCTAATATTCGTGAAATTACAGACCTCAACAAGGAAAGCATCAAATCGTTCATGCATGGATTGAAATCTATCAGTCCAGAATGTCCTAATCCAAAAAGTATCCACTATGGTAACAGACTATCATCGAGGCTTCTCACTTGGGCAAATTGGGCCCGGTATCAACCATTGATTGGAGTCAAGCCAAGGGCTATCGACTGGAAAGCAAACCCAAACAATCTGGAACTGCAGCAATTCAGAATCAAGATGATGGAGTCAAGTGTGAAATCACAAGAAAAGTCAACTCCACCTGAGCTAAAGGATCTTACGAAGTTCAGAGAATGGGAGGAAGGCTTTCGACAAAACTTGAGGTACAGATTCAACTCTGAGGGATTCCCAATCTTGTATGTCATAAGACCCCAAGAAAAGGAAGTTGTTACTGATGAAGCCAGGTCTGGAACAGTCGGGCAAAGTCCAACAGATACTTATCCAACTTGGAGTGACTACAATGAAAGGTGTGGCGTCTTGTCAGGTCACCAGTATGATGAAGATAACAACGTCGTCTGGAGACTGTTGTGTGATGCAACAAGAAAAGGTCCTGGTTGGGAATATGTGGCACATTTCCAAAACACTGCCCTGAACTCTGGTAATGCCAGAAATGCTTTCATTTCACTGATGCAACATGCTTACACTGATACCAATATCACTATGGTATTAAATTCCTTTCGTGACCAGAAGTACCAAAGCTACCATAGGGTAGATTTCCTATTCGTACGAATCAATGAGTCCCGTACCAATCTAAGTAATCGATTCCCACGGCATATCGATTCCCACGGCGCATCGATTCCCATCGCGCATCAACGGTGAGCAATCCCTGTTTTACAATATTGCCATTGTTCTTCGGTGAGCAAACTCTGATTTCATAAAATATCACACGAGCTACGGGAGCAATTCCTGACCTTAATGATAAACATATCATGAAGTCTTCCTAACGGAACAAGAGAAGAAAACCGTTGGCGTGTGATTCTCACACAATACATATACATGCATACAGATATATATGGTCAACGACAAATACATGTACGGAAATAATCAGCGAGTAATCTTAGCACTACGCAACAGCAGTTGCAACGTATTCATCTCAATAAAAGAGATATCTTGCATTTCAGCAAGATTTCACTTTATCTCATACTTTTAACATTCAACTGATTTAAATCCCAAAATTCACACTAGTTGTTACCAACTACTTGTAATCTACATACTAAGGTCTGTCTCACTGCAATCTGAATAAGTCACAGCAAGAAGAGATCTGGCGTCTCCCTAGCTTCGCCTGTAGTCCGATTATCCGTTGCCGAAAGTATCCAAACACATTTATCACGCGTAGAGTACAATCGTTCGTCTACTAACACACTAACGCAGCGTTGCTGTTCCTCAGAAGCCTTTGAATCGGACCCTCAACGAATCGGATTCAGAAGGAAAATAATATATGGTTCTGAACAAAACTTATCAGGAAATGAAAGATTCACACTACACTGGCGATGCTAAGAATTATGACTGGAACAAGCACAAGCGAAACTGGATAGCTTTCCATGGAACAATTCTGAGATTTGAAAAGAACCACAACGAAAGGAGATTTGTTTGGGATTTTATCAATTCAATCAGTGATGAGAGACTTGACGCTGCCAAGGCCGATGCAATTGATGAGAGCAAAGACTACCGGGACAATTTCAATGAATGTCTTATCCTATTCACCAATCGCCTTGGATTGAAGAAGCTTGCAAATGGGAAGCATAAAAGGGGTTCCAGAAGTGTGTATTCTGTGGGCACATCAAGCAATAAAAAGCAAAAGACAACTGGATCGTTTACAGGAAAAGTTGAGTGCAAGCCCTACCCAACAAGCGTCTATAAAACAATGTCAAAAGAACAGCGACAGGAGCTTTACCAGATGAGACAGGCTAAGAAGAAACGAAATCTCAAGGCTGCTGAGACTAAAAAGAAAGAAACTGAAAATGAAGGCGCGGGTGACAGTTTTGGCTCAAAATCTAAGAAATGACATAATAACCAGACACTATCACTAGAACACAAATTGTTAACAATGGTGAGCCGGTCATTATACAAGATGAATGTTCCTGTAGATTTTGATGATGGAGAAAGTGAAGAAGGATATTGTGAGTTAGACTCACATGCAGACACTACTGCGGCAGGAAGCAATATGGTATTGCTGAATCCTGATCAAATCACAACACATGTTGATGTTGCACCTTTTTCTGAAGAATACAAGCCCATCAAGAAGATCCCGATTGGAAGCTGTGCTATGGCATGGACAAATCCAACATCAGGCCAAGTATATATCGTAGTGTTCCATCAAGCACTGTATTTTGGGGACAAATTGAAGAACAGCTTGATATGCCCAAATCAAGTGAGGGACTGCAATTTCAACTCTGTTGAAGAGACACCTCGTCAGTTCGACCCAAGATCCAAGCATGGAATCACAATCCAAACACCAATGGAGGATGATGATCCGAAGAAAGTTTTTATCAAACTGAGTATGAGAAATGTGATCTCATATTTTCCCACAAGAAAGCCAACAAGACTGGAGCTTGATGAATGTCAACATTTGATTGCAACAAATGATACCCCTTGGGATCCACATTCACTGAAGTTCAGGATGGCCGAGCTAGCCATTGACAATGGAGATCCAATTTCAGGGGACCAGTTTAGCCTTCAAGCTATGTCGACCGAAGAGGATCAAGCCATGGATACAAGTTCAGTTGTAACAGAACCTGCTAGTAATGTTACAGGTATGCTCCCCAAGACCAGCTTAGACAACAGGCATCCAAGCGTGATGCAGCAATGCAAACTGATGAGAGTCCATCAGGTATCCACAAGGAGAATGCTAACTGAATGCCAGATTGCAACAGATGGAAATATTGCTCATCGAATTTCTTCAGTAAGGAATATTTCAAGCGCGCGAAGGGTAGACCAATTCTTGTTTGATGATATAGAATTTGACTTTATGGAAGCTCCTGAAGAAGAATCAAAACAGGCCCCTAGCTTGCAAGAAATTGACAATACACTTGAGAGAAGGTCTCTTGATAGAAGAAATCAATGGGGGCCATCAGTGATAACAATTGAAGGTCCAAACAAAGTTGACTGTGAACGCCTAGCCAAAACTTGGAATATTAGTTTCAAGAAAGCTGAGCAGACATTGAAAGTCACGACGCAGAAGGCACTCAGGAATTTGCAACTACCGTTGATGAAGAGGCTGCCTACACAGCGCTTCAGAAACAAGAGAATCGCACAAGGAACCTGGTACACTGATACTTGGCATGCCAGGACTACCAGTATTATGAGACAGGAAAAATGCGCCCAGATCTTCACAAATGGAAATGGGTTTGAAGTATTTATACCAATACAGGACAAATCACAAGCGCATCAAGGACTGAAGACATTCATTCATGAAATTGGAATCCCAGAGCATTTGATTTCTGATGGTGCTCCCGAACAAGGATCTCCAAGAACCTACAAGACCCACTGGAATTCAATTGTAAAGCGCAACCATATTCATCAGACATTCATCCAACCACATTGCCCATTTCAAAATCGAGCAGAGCAAGCAATTGGTCATCTTGGGGGTGCAATCACAACCAAGTCTGCAAAGAAGAAGTCACCGAGGAGATTATGGTCATTTTGTGGTGAACTATGTGCTAATATCAGGCAGAGAACAGCATCGAGCAATCCGTCTTCAATGGGGAGAACTCCATTTGAATTGGTCCATGGCTATAGGCCCGATATTACACTATATACTTCATCAGAATGGTATGATTTTGTGTTTTACTATGATAAAGGCGATTCTTCTACTCGAGGCGTTGAAAGGCTGGGACGATGGTTGGGTCCCTGTGGCAATAAGGTAGGTGGGGGTGATTGTTTTTGGCTCCTGACTGAATCAGCAATACCAATATCTACAAATTCAATAAGACCTGTCAAAGAATTTGAATGGCGGGATAGAGATATCCTCAGAAGAATGGAAGCAATCGACAAATCAATTGAATCCAAGATTGGAGATGAAGTGAAGGATAGCGCGTCCTTCTTCCAGGAAAACTACCCGGAGCCTCAAATGGAGCTATTTGAGAATCAACCAGTAGAATCACCTGATTTGAAACTTGAAATGGCTGAACCAGAAGCGTCAGTAGAAGATATTGATGAACCAGATGAATATCTGGGAAATGAGGTAATCATTGAAAGAGGTGATGAAAGACTCAGGTGCGTTGTCAAGGATAGAGTGCGTGACTTGCAAAACAGACCGATAGGACTCAGAAATGAGAACCCCATACTAGACACGAGGCTGTATAAATTGCAACTACCTGATGGCACCATGGAGGAATACACGGCAAATATTGTTGCAGAGAGTCTGTACAGTTCTGTTGATGATGACGGAAGGATGTTCACTCTACTGGATGAGCTCATTGACCATGAATGCGACAACACTGCACTAACTGATGATGAAGCCACGACCATAGCAAAAAATGGCAGGAAAACCCATAAGCCGACAACTAGGGGTTGGAGGATTCTCGCCAGTTGGAAGATGGCACTGAATCATGGTGTAAGTTAAGCGATGTGAAAGAATCATTTCCAGTGCAATTAGCTGAGTATGCTGTCAACAATAATCTTGAGAAATCACCAGCATTCAGATGGTGGGTGCACAAAATTTTGAGAAGGAAGGAACGGATCCTTAAGGCAGCCAAAACAGCCAAGTATTGGTTGAAGACGCACAAGTATGGCGTTGAGTTGCCACATTCAATCAAACAAGCGCTGGCTATTGATAAGAAAACAGGCACTGATCACTGGGAAAGGGCAATTCACAAAGAAATGACCAACAATATGGCAGCGTTTGAATTTTCTGATGATGATGTTATTCCCGTCGGTCATAAACAAATAACAACACACATGATTTTTGACATCAAGCTTGGATCCCTAACAAGGAAGGCTAGATTGGTAGGGGATGGTCATAAAGTTCCTGCAGTGGCAAAAGAAAATACTTTTTCATCTGTCCCCAGTCGAGACTCAGTAAGAATATTCTTCCTGCTGGCAGCGCTGAATGATTTGAAGGTTCTCTCAGCAGATATTCAAAATGCATATTTGACAGCCCCGATTAAAGAGAAATACTTTCTAAAAGCAAGAGCTGAAGATGGTTTTCCACCACATCTTGCAGGAAGGCCTTGCAAGATAGTGCGCGCATTGTATGGACTGCCGGTGGCAGGTGCATCTTTCAGGTCATATCTCACACAGCATTTGAGAGATCTTGGATATTCCCCTTGCAAAGCAGATCCGGATGTACACTTACGAATTGAAACCAGGAAAGATGGATCCAGGTACTGGGCAATGCTCATTGCCTATGTAGACGACATCTTATGTTCTGGTGAAGATCCAAAGTTCCAGCTTGAAAACATTGAGCGCAAGTTCAAACTGAAGGATGATACTATTGAAGAGCCAACCCTGCATCTGGGAGCAGATATTGGAAAGTTCTACTTTGAAGGTGATTCAAAGCCAAGATGGTCATTATCAAGCACTAAGTGTACGGCGAAAGCTGTTGCAGCAGTCGAACAAGAGTTAGGAACTGAAAAATATGGTTACAAGTATCTACCAAAATCAGCGTCCAGTCCACTGTCACATGATTATCGACCGGAAATTGATATATCAGAGGAATTGAATCCTGAATTGCAAAACTACTATCAAGGTTTAATTGGAGTCCTCAGGTGGATTTGTGAATTAGGAAGGCTAGACATTGTAATGCCAGTCTCGCTGATGTCAAGGTATCTGGCACAAGCAAGGATTGGGCATTTGAATCAGTTGTTTCATATATTTGCATATTTGAAAAAGTACAACAGGTCGAAATTGGTTTTTGACAATACTGTACCAAGCGTTGATGAGAGTAAATTTCAAAAATGTGACTGGTCTGAATTTTATCCTGGTGCTGCTGAAGTCATACCAGCAGATATGCCTGAAGCTTTGGGAAAACATGTGACAATGAGTTGTTTTGTTGATGCTGACCATGCTGGATGCAAGGCAACGAGAAGGTCTCATACCGGCGTTATTATCTTCATTAATAATGCACCGATCATTTGGTTTTCCAAAAGACAAACAACAGTTGAGACATCAACTTTTGGATCTGAAATCATTGCTTTGAAAATTGCAATCGAATTGGTTGAAGGTCTAAGGTACAAGTTGAGAATGATGGGTGTTCCAATTGATGGAAGCACAAATGTGTATTGTGATAATGATTCTGTTGTCACGAATGTTACACGACCTGAAAGCCCATGTAAGAAGAAGCACAACAGCATTGCATACCACAAAGCACGCGAATCTATTGCAGCAGGAATTATCAGAGTTGCAAAGGAACCAGGTTCAACAAATATTGCTGATTTGTTTACAAAGCTAATGAGTGGCGCTGTTTTCAGAGAACATTGTTCTTGTTGCATGTGGTAAAGTAAAAATCAATCGTTTGATGGAATGTTCGATCGATCGTTCGACCGAAGCAACAAGTTGATTTAAGTTCGATCATGGAAACGAATCGATCTGCAATGAGCATTTCGAAAGATGGATAATTTGATCCATGAATACAATATATCAAACCGGCAAGGATCAGGGCAAAATGCCATGATACAAGCCAGACTGAATGGCAAAATGCCTCCCCATTTTCTTTTGATAGGGCCTCTGATGGTATCTGGATACAGTTTGGTATTCAACACACGAATGACTAACGATGAACATATTAAGTCATAGAATCCAGCCGCTTAACGGTTGGAGGATTTATGACTGAAGGGGACTGAAAAGAATTCACCGTGTAACGCGTATTCGTACGTACTAAGCGGGCGTATTGTACGAAAAGTCATAAGGGCAAATAACCTTATTCGTAAGGTTATTTAACTTGAGTGAATAATCGTCGGCGCTTTCATGTGGATAGTCTCTTTACCGATTTACCGGATTCCCCATCAGCTCACTCTTCGAAGAATTAACCACTCTAAAACACTATCATGCCCTAAAATCTATGTACAACCTAGTACTAATTCTACATAATAAGGTACAAATACTGTGATATTCCAATGAGAATATCACGGTGAATTATACGGTAAAAGACCGATCGAAGATGGTTTGCGTGTGTTTTGTGTCTTAAGAATTACATGTGTTTTGTATGCTTGAAATTACACGATACGACGAGTAATTTACCGACGAGTAATTAACCTGTTGATCGACAAACGAAAGGACGATCGAATTGTAACAAAGGTCTTACTCACCAAATCAATCGTTCATAAGACCGATTGCGATTTGTTTGTTTGTTACGACACACTTTTTCTAATTGTGTACCTCTGTACAGTGCTTTAAGTATCTCTTGATACTCACCAGTGCTTATGTATAATTTACTTATGGTACTCATCACATTGGTCGCGTTTCACTTTTACTTATCGCGCTCAGCTTGTGATCTCTTGAAATTGTACGGTATACATAAATTATATGTTACGTATTACGTATACGTAAATTGTATTTACGTTATGTATTACGTATACGTAAATTGTACGTCCCGTATACGTAAATTATACGTTACGTATTAGGTATACGTATATCGTACGGTCCGTATCGCGTACGTCGAGACGATTTTGCGCGTACGTAAATTCACGCTTGATTTAGTATTCCAATACACCCTTGGATGGTCCTTGGATTATCTGGTTCATAGAGATATATCGGTCTTACCTTTTTATGGTGGCTTCCTGGATGGTGCTTGGTGGGGTAATCAGCCAGATTATGTTTTCCCGGTTCCCAGAAAATGTTGAATTGCCCTTGTTGTGCCCTGTCTTTTAACCAATAGAATCGCATATCAATGGCTTTGGACCGCTTTTGTTTGATCGTGCCGTTGAGTATGCCCTCTGCTGTATTATTGTCGGTTTTCAGTGGAGTGGCTGGTTGTGGGTGGCCTAGTTCAATCAGACATTGTCGGATGGGTAACGCTTCCTGTTGTTACTCTAAAAATCGACCGAAAAAGATAGGATAATTGAAATTTAAAGAGATGTGAGCTCTGAGAGAGACTCTTATTCTTACTGTGTATTTCGTACTGTATTGGGGCTCTCTGTATTTTACATGGTAGAGATCTTCCCCGGTTATCTGTTACTGTCTCTTTTACCGTCGTACCGATTCTTCTGTTGCTGTTGCTGTATTAGCGTCGTATCGGTCTTACTGTATCGGTCATTTGGTGGTATCGATCATTCATGTTGTTAAGTAATCTGTTCGATGGGGCGTATGCTTTTCCACGGTATATATGCTAGGTATGAGGCCCATCTGGAATCGGTATTGGTTTTCTTGATTGCAATAAGTAATTTCCTCACGGGATATCAAGTATATTCTTTTGAATGTACTTATGGATTCCAAGTGTTCACTTATTGGTCAGGTCTTTGGGTATGTCTTGTTTCTAACCAATTACTGTCTTTTGTTTGTAGTCCTAAGTGATATTGTTTTTACCACATAGGGATTTTCATGTAGTGGAGGTGCGTTTGGTTCTAACGCTCTATCAGCGGAATATTCGTATCTTGTATTGTGTATCATCTTCCCGCACCTCGGTCGTCGTTTCGTTTTGTTGGCTTTTCCGATCGAATTTGATGCCGACAACAGTCCGTATTTTTTTTGCCGACAACACACCCCTTGATCCAATACTCTACTTGCATGGTATTGGATTACTGTCGGAGTATATCATCTTGAATTTTATCGATTGATGGATCGCATGTTCGAATCGCATCGTTGAACAGAATGGTATCATTGTTTTATCGGTTGATAGGTTAAATGTTTGGGTCGAATTGACGTGTTATCGATTGATCGATCGGACGTTTAGATTGAATCGGTTCTAACGTGCCTGATTTAACCTGGGTAGTGTCCCATGATGTATCTTGCGTGTCGGGCGTGCAAGATCCATCCCAATGGTTTGGTTAGGTCATCAGCCGGATTGATAACTCCAGGAATATGGATCATCTTGATTTCACCATTTTCTTTCCATGCTTTGATGGCAAAGAACCTGATTTCAATATGTCTGGTCCTTTCAGTTGGCTTCTGGGCATTGATGATTTCAATTGCTGATGCATTGTCTTCATAGATCGGAGTTGGACCAACTTGGGCGAATCCTAATTCCTTGAGTATAGACCTGAGATATCTGGCTGTTTTGGCTGCTGTAACAGCAGCAATGAACTCAGCCTCCGTAGAACTCTGTGCAGTAAGTGACTGAGCTTTGGATCGGAAAACAATTGCTCCACCAGCATAAGTGAAAACATATCCTGTGGTGGACCTGCGACGTTTTGGATCATTGCCATACGCGGCATCAACAAAACACATCAGTTTGGCTTGCTTGATATCTTCAGGGAATGTCGGGAGTGATGCATCTTGGACTACGTCGGTGTAGGGTTCTCCTGATGGTAAAGATGGCTCCGCATTAGGTCTGTAGAATCTAATACCCCAAGATCTGGTTGTTCTGAGATAGCGGGCTATATTCTTCAGACTGGAATAGTGGAATGAAGTGGGATTGGAACTGTATTTTGACATGAGAGTCACTGCATAGCCTATGTCCGGCCGGCAACTCACATATGCAAACATCATTTCACCTAAGAGCGTCCTGTAGGAGAAACCGGATGTGGATTGTAATTCAGCATGTTCCTTGGTGCCTTCTAATGGTCCATCAGTATGTGATTGTAGTTGGCTCAGTACTTCAGTTGATAATGGTGCGGATGGCTTAGAATGAGGTTTCATCTTAGAATCGGTTTCCCATCCATGAGATCTCATGATTCTGTCAATGTAATTGGCACATGACAGTTCAATGTAATCAGCTGTCTGTTTGATATCAATGCCATTGAAGTCTTCAAGCAATCCCATGTTTGTAAAGGGGACAACATCTTCTCTAGGAAGCTTCAGTTTTGCGCCAATTATGTCGTAGATCTTGTCAGATATGGATTCAGATGTGCAGGCTAGCGCAAAGTCATCAACTTGTCTCAGCATGTAGACTGTTTCACCTTCAAAAACTGTTGTGTAGATCGTTCTGTCATGTGTGGTGGTCTTGAAGTTAAGATCGGGGCCTTTCAAGATCTTGTTGATGTGGGTTTCCCAAAGTCTTCCAGATTCTGGGCGGCCTTGAAGTGCTCGAAGGACAGGGAGCACCAATCTTCTGTCTATGTCTTTGCCATGCTTGTGTCGGTACCATTCTGAATATGCATCATCAATAGTCATGTATGTAGGGATGTTGGGCCCTGGAGAATGGGCATAGGCGTCAGCCGCATCACCGCCATAGATTTTGAGATTGAGGCTTGCTGCAATGGCAAAGAACAATCTTTGGATGGGGTGTTCAACACACGATGAGTATGACATGGCAATGGCGTGCAGGGTTGGGGCTGCATATTTGCTTCCATTGCAACATTGCCTGGCTCTTCTGACACCATTCCTTTTGACACTGTATTGCCAGTGAGGCCTGAGAATGATAGCGTCTGGGTCCTTAGGGTATTGAATTGGTGATCCAAACATTTCCAAATCTTCAAACTGATCAAGCTGTTTTCGCTCCCCAGCTTGCCATTCAGGCCATGTAGATAAAGGCTTGAGATTCCTTCGAGTGAAGTGCCCTAGTGCTTGTTCTTCAGGTGTAGTTGCTTTTGAATTGATGGCCTTGATTAAAAGTTCAATTTCTTCAGTTGGCAGTGAATCTGCATCTAGGGGTAATGCATGATTTCCTGGTTTATGAAGCTTAGTGATAGCTCTGAGCGATGCAATGTCAATGGTGGGAATGACAACCTCCATGTCATCTTCGATTGGGGCCAAGTGTTTTTGGATGGAGACATGGAGGGCTTCAGTGTGGTCAACTTGGCTGATTCTGGATTGGATGATATTCTTGTATTTAGTGCCAATGTTCTTGATAGCCTTGATGGATGAAATCCGGTCCAAGAATGGTGGATCTTCTTCATCAGTGGGTTCTTTCCAAGACGTATTTGGAGCAAATAGTCCATATTTGTTCGAATGTGTCCTGACTTCTTTCAGAGACAATTTTTCTTCAAGTGCAAAAGTGATAGGAGTATCGGTATCTATTGAATTCCTCACCCCTCGAGCGTGTGATTGGTGCAATGCGGTGGTGACATCAGCAGCAGTGAACACACGGTTGTGATTGATAGATACAATATAAGCACCTCTGAGCTTGGAGAGAGATCGCTTATGTGATGAGAAAAGTTTGGAGGCAGGGCTGTTGGGAAGGATATCTGTGACGTATGCTCTGCCAAGTAGTGAATCATTGGCATAGCGAAGACCAAAGGCTTGATCATCGCAAGTACGGGAGACAGTGAGCCTGAGATTGGTGAGATTTGCAAAGGGGGAGATGGAGAATTGAAAATCACTGGAGGACACCTCGTGTGGTTCGGCCGGAAGAGGAATGTTATCATCGGTCCTTAGCAGGTGCTTGACATTTGTTGGGAGATCTGCAAGGGGTAAATCATTCATCCCTTCATCAAACCTGACATGAGTGGCGATCTTGACTCTATGCGTTTCAGTGTCGTACCAAAGAATGTTTCTGGTAGTGTATGGGACAAAACCAAGAAATATGCCTTTTCTCGCATTGGGTTGAAGCTTGATTGATTTCTTCCCTGGAGGTCGCACCCAAACTCTGCACCCAAATGTGCGGAAGTCAGCAAGGTTTTCCTTATGGCCAGTTGCCAATTCTAAGGGTGAATGTTGTTGATTGCCTTCTGGAAAGGCATTGGACAATCGAAGGGCATGATAAAATGCAAAGGGCCAGAATTTTATGGGCAAATTTGCACCACTGAGCATGGTCCTCATGGAGTTAGCGAGAGTCCGGTGAGCTCGTTCAACTGTACCATTCTGGTGTGAAGCATCAGCACCAGTGGGGAAAATTGAGTACCCATAGACAGAGAAGAGGTTTCGGATGTCAGGGTTGTGGTAGAGTTCACCACCTTGATCAACGCTGATATACTTGTTGGCACAAGTTGGGTTGTGCTGTGAGAAGAAATGTTCCAGCCAATGTAGAGGCGCTCCCTTGGAGATTCTGGTATCACCATATTTCATACCAGTATAGTGATCTGTGATGAGAATCCAAGCTGTCTCGCCATGTATCCCTTCATAATCTGACTTTCGTTTGCTGTTGGAGGATCTGGCACCTGAGAATGCAAAATCAATTGATAAACCTTGAAACGGTTGCGTAGCCTTTCGTGTGGAATGTGAGCCAGCAGGTGTTTTAGTTTGCTTACATTGTATGCAAGTTGGGCATTGATCAAGAATACTTGTTTGGCGCTTGAACTTTGGGACTCCAATGATGTGCTTATGAGCTTGATACAGAAAATCATCGCATGGGTGTCCCAACCTTTGGTGCCACAGAAGTTTCGATGTCTTGGTTTTGATGGCTTGGATTGGGATACTTTTGTCCACAATCTTGGTGAAGAACAGTTTTGCATCAAACCTTGGCATGTCACTGGTATCAGACTGAGCTTTCGCTGCTTCAGTGCATTTTTGCAGATTGACAAGATTCGTGTATATATCATACCTGTAGTTGTTAATGGCTTCTTTGGAGGCCAGTTCACAAGCTTCCTTGAACTGCATGTCAGTCGCCAAAGCATAGGCTGACGATGTTGCACAATTAGCATATGGAGATGCAATATCAACGTCGGGGATCAGTACTGGGTGTGTATAGCATTGACCATCAATGATGCTTCCATGGAGGACAATGCTGCTGGCAGTGTTCTGCTTGTGATGACAAATGATTGTGAGGTTGCCGTTTTGTGGAGCAGGTGAGTCATAGTTGTCAATGAATGATTTATGGATTGATTGCCCACTGAACTGACATCGCATGCGAGATGTCATTCCACAGAGATCATTCTCACTCAGTAATGTCGTTGACAGGGAGGGAGAATAATAGAAGAAGACTTTAAGATACCCTATGTGATTGGGTGCTGGAATGTGCAAATATCCCGAGCCTTCAGGGATGCAGGTAGCTGCTTTTCCTCCTATTGCTGCCGTTAGCCTGACAGGACATTTTCTCATCCTGGTGTAAGGTTTGTAATCGTGCAGGATGTGTTTGAGATTGGTGCAGGAAACTTTCGCACCGGTGTCAATCTGAGCCCTGACACCATGTTGGAAGTAGGCTGTAGCTGCAATAGGGTCTGGCGGGACTAGAGATTGCACATTGTATGTATCAACTGGTGTAGGGTTGTCCCTATCAAAATTGGGATCTTCATTGGTCTTCAGGTGTGATTCCAATGTAGGAGTCGTAGCCCCAAGTGATTCCATATCACAGTAGACATTGATTGGGATTGATGACTGGATGCTGTCCTTGGGAATGAGATTGACGGCACCAATTTTGACAGATTCGTAGGAGCTGACACTGCTGGAGTCCAAGGAGGGGCATAAGCTGTTCACTTGGGGCGCTGTGACGTTGTCAAATCCTTGGGGATCATCTTGAGGTGATGTCATAGAATGGCTGCAAGAAAGACTCTATTCTTGGCCATTGCAAAAATTTTGTTCTTCTACTGCATCATCAGGTGAAACCTCATCTTGATCTTCATTGCCAATGTTGATCTGAGAGATTTGTTGGGTGGAATCTAAGAGTTGTTGTGTCTGTTTGTTGGATTTGTTCAGGAAAACAGCTGCAGCAATCCTATGTTTCTTCAGGGACTCAACATCCTGCAATGCAGGACAATTATCAAAATTATGACCGGACATGTGGCAAACAATGCATTTTCTGGATGTGTCAAAGAGACCAGGTTGCTTATCAAATGCAGTGATAGCATTGCAATATGCTTGGTGGAGGAAGGGATCGTCAGATTCTTCATCCATCTCCGGGTATCCAAGTGATTCAATCAGGCTGATTGAGTGAGAAGTCAAAGTAGAGGGTGTTCTAACAGTACTGTTGCTAGCGCGCTTTAGAAACCTGTCATTGCGGCGGGGACCTGGTCTATTGCCTGAGACAGGCAATTGCTTGGACTGGATCGGTTTGGAGGTGTTCCTCTTGTACTTTTGTTCAGCCTTGATCTGTTGCTCATATGTTTGCAGGGTTTGTAGAAGCCTACCTGCTTTGTACTTGTCCCGTTTGAATTGATCATCTGAGTCGCGTTCATCTTCAGTTTTCTCAAATAGTTCGTGACTGAGAGTGGTCCCTGCAATCAAATTACTGACTTCTTCTGTCGAACTCAAGGTGCCAGGTTGGTTTTGGAGGAAAACTCTGAGTCGCAAGTAATCCTTGTATCTGAAGTAGTATTCTTCAAGGGATTCATTTGCATCTTGGTTGGGAGGATTCCTGACCATTCTGGCTGCATTGGATTCTCTCTTTGAGTTGGGATGTGTCTGAGCAATTACGGTGTACAGAGCTTCGTAACCTTGTCCTCCTTCAAAGCTTTGAATTGTGGACTTCATTCTAACACATGAGTCAGGGATGATCTTATCAGTTCTGAGTGCAGTGTAGATGAGGTTACCCCATTCGTGAATTGCCAATTCATATCTTGCAGGTAGGTTGTGTGGTAGTTCATCACCAATGGTAAATCCTCTAAGATGGTCAGCTTCGCGTCTGTAGAGATAGTAAGGATGAATGTAAATATGATGCTGCTGTGCATGTGCAGTGATCTCTCTGTACCACTTTCTGACCTGAGGGTGGGTGTCATCCTTTAGTTGTGGAAATCCCGAGAGGAATAGTTTGTCTCTAGCTGCTTCCTTGGACTTGTCAGAAGCTCTGGTTAGATCAAAACAGTCACCACTTCTGGTGATCAGGCGCTGGTCATTTCTCCCACTGCCTAGGTTGTGTAGGTAATAGTTTTGCCTGACAATGGTTTCATTTCCCAATGAGTCGGTGTAGGTGATTGGGAAGTCTTTCATGTCATCTCTGGTGAGAAATTCTTCACGTCTGTAGTACCGATCCTTCACTGGTGGTGGTAATGTGGCTGGATTCCATGGAAGGTCAAGTGTTGCTTGATGGTTGGCACCAGCGTTGTTGTTGGTGTTGGTGTTGTTGTTGTTGTTGTTGTTGTTGCCGTTGTTGACCAATTGTTGGAGTAGGGTGGTCAATTCTTGCATGTCGGTGCCCGTTGCGGTGGGCGCTGGGTTTGGAGCATCTTCGTCATCTGAATCGGCCTGTGTGGCACCTTCATAGACCTTGTCAAAGCGTTGGGCTTTCCAGGTGGGTTTAAACTTCCAAGTTGTGATTAGTAGTTCTATGGTGATGGATGGTTTGGAGGAGTCGTCTGCGTGGTTCGCAAGCGCTTCCTTAGCAGCTTTTTCTAAATCAACAGGACCTCTCACTTTCTTGGAGTCTCCATTTGGTGCAATGTAGTATACAGCACAGCTAGAAAGTAGTTGGGTGATGTGACCTTTCTGGAGCTCTGTTAAGTGAGGAAGAGGATAGGTGATAGCGTTAACAACACTGCCTCGTAGATTGGTCATCATAGCGGGGGCTAGCACCTTAGCGTCCGTTGTGGTGCTCTCCACAAATAAGTCTTCTGTGTCGGTATCGTCCAGGATAGTGGAATATAGGGTATTCAATTGTTCATTGTATGGGCTGTTGCCCTTGAATTTGAATCGAATGCCTTCAATGGCATTCCAATCAAAGAGGTCGGCCATGCTTGCTTGTGGATTATCAAAGAACTGTGTGTAGAAACAGTGGATACACCCCCTGATTCACAAGCAGGAGGGGAAGAAGAAAAAAATGGGTTCGTCGTAACCGGCGGCGTAACGGGTGAAGAAAGAACCGACGAGCGGAGAAAAAAAAAAAAAAAAAAAAAACCGAAGAAATAGCAACCGGCGGAAGGGACGGGCGAAGATTCGAGGCGGGGGAGATAATTAACCTAGGAAGGGACCAAAGGAACGTTCCGCGGAGAAAGAAGATATCGTTCGGGGAAGGGCCGAAGGGTCGTTCGAGAATGGATAGCGTTCGTGCGAGAACGGTAGCCGAAAGGATGATTTAACCAAAGAAAGGACCGAAAAGAAATAACCGGTGTCGGCGGGAGAAGCGGCGATGACCGGAGAAAAGGAAATGAAGAGTGGAGAATTAACCGAAGAAATCGAGGAAAGGACCGAAGGAACGTTCCGCGGATAAGAATCGGAGTAAGAGGGAGATTGGAAGGGAGGCGCTCAACAGCGGGCTCACGACAATCTCTGCGCTGGGGGGAAGGCCTATCGCTCAAAAGCAATGTCCTCTGGCTGTGACCGGTCAGTGGAGGTGCTGATCGGGCGGAGATAGGCTCTTAAAGTATACGCCAATGCGTGAGTTATAAGGGCTCTATAACCTGTTGTTACTCTAAAAATCGACCGAAAAAGATAGGATAATTGAAATTTAAAGAGATGTGAGCTCTGAGAGAGACTCTTATTCTTACTGTGTATTTCGTACTGTATTGGGGCTCTCTGTATTTTACATGGTAGAGATCTTCCCCGGTTATCTGTTACTGTCTCTTTTACCGTCGTACCGATTCTTCTGTTGCTGTTGCTGTATTAGCGTCGTATCGGTCTTACTGTATCGGTCATTTGGTGGTATCGATCATTCATGTTGTTAAGTAATCTGTTCGATGGGGCGTATGCTTTTCCACGGTATATATGCTAGGTATGAGGCCCATCTGGAATCGGTATTGGTTTTCTTGATTGCAATAAGTAATTTCCTCACGGGATATCAAGTATATTCTTTTGAATGTACTTATGGATTCCAAGTGTTCACTTATTGGTCAGGTCTTTGGGTATGTCTTGTTTCTAACCAATTACTGTCTTTTGTTTGTAGTCCTAAGTGATATTGTTTTTACCACATAGGGATTTTCATGTAGTGGAGGTGCGTTTGGTTCTAACGCTTTATCAGCGGAATATTCGTATCTTGTATTGTGTATCATCTTCCCGCACCTCGGTCGTCGTTTCGTTTTGTCGGCTTTTCCGATCGAATTTGATGCCGACAACAGTCCGTATTTTTTTTGCCGACAACACTTCCCGAGCATTCAGGAATAATGATGCAACTTTGGCCTCTGCCGCGGACGCCATCACATTTTTTATGACCTTGGCTAACACTAGGATCGGTCCATTGAAGGTATCGGCCTTGGCGTCGCCAAGAAAATGGTATCCGCCCGCGCGGCTCTTGGCTCCCGGACACACAAGGTAGGCTGCGTCACTGTCAACACGGAGAATCATGTTGCTGGCCCGGTAAATGATGGTGGCGTCAGGATTGCATGCTGCGTAGTTGAGGAAGTACTTTGTGGCAGTTAACGTGGTTTGGTTGTTCTTGGCTGACGCTATATTGTTGAGTGCGTGTAACATTGTGCTGTCGATTGCCCGTGCGTAGAATAGAAATTTTCCGGTAACTTGTTGTATGAATTTTATCTCTTTGTCGGTTAGAGTGGTCGTATCCTCTAGTTTCGCGTATTGTATCTTCACGCCGTACGCGGGCACGTCAGCGCGTGATGGTCCCGCGTACGTAGGTGAGGGCCGCACGTGTTCAAATTCCTTTAAGGCTTGTTCCACGTAACCTTTCATGGACAATTGGACCTCGCGTTTGTCGTAGTCCCAACGTAGGTGGACCCCCACGTATTGTTTTCCTGTCCAGTCAACCTTGAAGGTGTATTTGGTCCCGACCGCCGCGACTAGATGATCCACGTCATCCTGATTGACGTATTTGATCCCAAAGTCATCCACGACTAGGGTGAAGCTTATGTCTCTCTCGTCGTGGAGGAATAGTCCCTCGGTATGGGGTGCCTTTTGATATCCATGTGATTGTAGGTGCGCTACTAAGTCATCATGTGCAATTTTGCCGCTTTGTTTGAGTCCATACCACGCCTTTTTGATCCTGGCATAGACGTATTCGCCTCGCTTGAGTCCATCTAGGCTGTAGGTCGCTCTGATGCGGGGGGGAATCATGTCCCATCAGAATTTTACGTATTCGGGTTCATCGAGCGAGGAGCATAAGTACATGTTAGAAATGTCGCCGGTACAGTACCTGGCCCCTGGAGTGGATACTACACTGTTCCAATGGGTTTTTATGGTTTCCATGCTTGCGGTTCAGGTGGACACGTCACCGTGGTACTCCAGTTGGTCACCTCCTGCTGTGATGCGCGTTCTGTAGGGATCGGATTTCTCGGGGCGTATGGTCACTGTGTATCGAGGATAAGTGACCTTCTTATGTACTGGCACCGCGTGTCTATCGATCCAATCCAATACATCCATCCCCTCCACTCCGTTGGGTTGGAACCCTTGGAATAAGCGGCCGAACTCGTCTTCACCTGATTTGAGCCATAATTCTTGTACCTGTGCTTTGGGGTGCTTGATTAGATCGCGGTATGCTGCCCACTTGTTCAAGTCATCATCCCATATGGAACCCCCACATGCTAACTGGGGCCTATATGTTAAATAGTTTGTTTGTAGGGCCTGTTTTGGGACGGGAAAACGAACCGGGTCACGTGGGTAAATTCCCATTAGTGCCTTGGGTTTAAGCTTGGCTTTTGAGTAGTATTGGTCGGATTTATAGTATCGGGACACTTCACCATGTGTGTAGTCGGCCATGTCCCCATCGGTGAATCTTACCCTGTAGTATTGGTTGGTCTGATCATAGCTTACGACTTCACCTTCATACCACCCTGAGTTGAACTTCTTCCTAATGATGGTGCCCACGGCCCAGGGGTGTCCCCGGCGGGCGCTGCGTTGTTGTGTAGGCGGCACCCTTGGAGGTTCACGCGCATTCACTGGCTCATCGATTGATTTTGCATTGGGCCAGTTGGACATCCTTGGAGGCTCGCGTGAGTCTATGGCTGTATCACGAAGTGTGGCTTTGGGCCCATCTCGTTTTTGTCGTGTACCCATATGCAAAAGATCCCGTATACTCCTTAGGGCCTCATTTACTTGGGTTCCCTGTTCCATATAAGGGATTGGTGGATGGGGCTTACTGGTAACTTCCTTTAGGTCTTGGAGGATCATGAGCAGCCGGTCTGTAGATGAGGTATGGGGCATATCAGTCTTGGGAAAAAACGCCACTGTGTTGCTGATTCTGTTAGCGCGGCTGGCCTCCCCGACGCACGTGTAATTCCTGTAGTGTTTTAAGGCCGGTCCAATGTAGTAACCCCTTGTCCCATGATCCTGCCATGCACCGCGTTCTTGAGCTCTGTCGTGAATGATCACCCGACAGCCCATAGGGGCGAGGGGGTGTTTGTTGTAGTCATAGATCCCGCGTCTGAGCTCATATGCTGATAGCTTCAGCTGGGTAGGTGAAGCGCGTAGCAAGTTGAGGGTAATGAGGGCCTGTGGGATCAGTAGGTCCCAGTCGTCCACCGGGAACTGGTCATCCACCCCATTCAATCCCGCTATGAAATGGTTCTTGAAGGTCTGTGTTGCCCTTTCTGCATGGTTGAGCCGGTGGTCCCCGGGTGACGCTAGTTGGTAATCGAGGTTGTTCTTTGTGATGTACGCAATTAGTTTCTTGGAGGTTTCGTTGTCCATTCGTACTATTTTTGCACTCACGTTGTCTTCTTTCATCCTCGCGTAGCACGCCGTGAATCCCTGTAGGAGGTCTTCACTCTTGCGTGACTGGATGGGCTCCACGTCAATGTAATTGGAATCGTAGACGTACATGAGGAATACGTACTGGTGCCCACAACGTGACGTGACGGGGTATCTCCCCGGTAGGTCCCACGCGATGAGTTCCTTTGGCTCGTCTTTGGCGCGTGGCCCTGCGTGGTTGGTTGGTTGCATCTCATTCGTGGATACTATGCCTACGCTGACGTTATGTATCTTCTTTCGGTCGACGCGGGGCGGCTCTTTATCGTTCGTTGGTTTGTTCTTCGGTTTGTCCGTTGGTTTGTTCTTCGGGTTGCGTGTGCTTTGGATGCCTTGTCGAACCATTTGTAGGTGTCCCATTGTCGTCTCTTCCGTGAGCGGGAGGTAACGGTTGACACATTGTACTGTGAGACCCGGCCACGTGGCAAATGAGCCGCGCTCAATGGCGCGGACCCATGTCTCTTTAGTGGGGTATCCTGCTGCTGCGTGGTAGAATCGGATCAGCTTGGGGATGGCTTGAATCTGGTATGCCCCTGCCCCCGTGTGTATTGGATATTCGTTTTCGGTATCGTTTTGGACGGCGCTGGTTGCGCTGCTGTCGGTTTCGTTTTCGGTTTTTTCGGTTTGCGGGGGGGGGGGGGGGGGGGGGTCTGTCACCCTTGGAGATTTAGCCGTCCCCCTTGGAGGGTGAGCTGGTTCACGTCCGCTTGGAGGACGGCCATTGCTGTTTCCCATTGATTGGTCATTGTCATTGTCGATGCTGCTGTGGCTGTCTCAGTGACCTGGGAGTAGATTTCGTGACATACGTTGGCCAGATCGCGTTGTTTGTTTTCAAGATCGGTGAAGCGTTGATCGGCCTGTATATCTACTAGGTTCGCTGTAGACGTATTGTTGTGGTAACTCCTGTATAGCTCCTTCAGGCGTTGTCCCCAGAACTTTTTGTATTGGGTGAATCCGCTCTTAACGAGTGTGTCCCGGTATTTCTTCCAGTCCTTGTCTACACGGTGTAGTGTGATGGGGTCGTGTTTGCTGCGAGCAAAGGCCTCTCGTGAGTAATCGATCATCTGTGCGTCGGTCACGTTTGCTGTCTCTGGGAGCAAGTTGATTTGATGTTGGTATTTAGTGAGTTGTCAGAAGTACTCCTTGGGCCCGATCGGGTTTGGTGTATATGTTAATGTATTCATTTTCTTGGTGAGCTCACGAGTGAGCTGATGCTGCGCGTCGGTAGTACATAGGTCCTCCTCCATGGCTTGGAAGGCCGCGAGCACAGTGGTACCTTGGGGGAAGGCATCCGGCCCCGGGTCCTTCAGATCCCCGAGCATGTTGGGGAATTTCTTGTCTGTGATTAGTAGGGCCTCCCTGTCATATTTGTTCCATTCTACATAAAGGGCACGGCTCCGCTTCCACAGCTTGTATGCGTCTGAAGTGAGCTCGATCGTACTATCGAGTTCTTGTGGTTCCGTCGGCGCCTTGGGGAATGGCGCTTGGGGGTCCCTCGTGTGGTATTGTGCTTCTGTTTCCAGTAGGAAGGCGTAACCCCCTCCCTGAATGTACTTGATGGAGGGTACTTCGGCTAATGCATTTGCTAGTGCCTTCTTGAACTCGTATACGTCTATGCTCGATGGTACAGTTACCGGCTTCATTTGTGTCTCATCCAAGAAGTGGTCCTTGAGAGTCGCGTAGTCCTTCTTCTTGGTCATCTCGTCCTCGGTATCACTATCCTCACTGTCCTCGGTATAGTCGTATAGAAGCCTGTTCTGAGTCTGCAATTGTGTGTTTTGTTCTTCGGAGTACTCGAGTATATCCCGGTTGTACTGTTCGAGCTCTACCAGTTGGTCTCTCAGATCACGAATTGCGGTTGAGCCTATGTTTCCGGAATTGTCAATGCTGGTGTCGGGGGTAACTCCTCTTGTTGTGGGGCTGTGGATTCCTTCGGTTTGTGTTCCTTCTGGCATTGGGTGTGTTAATCTTATTGATAACTAATAAGACCAACGCTGTAAGACGGCGTTGGGTTAGATTGGTTACTTTTAGTATTTACGTTATTTTGCTCTTTTTACGGTGTTGGAAAGAGTTATCGATAAGATTATGATCGGATTGTTTCTGGACCATATTGTTCTCTCATTTACTAATTTGTCTTTCCTTTGTGTGGAGATACGCGTATCGAGAGTTTGATCCCCATATTGTGTACCTCTGTACAGTGCTTTAAGTATCTCTTGATACTCACCAGCGCTTATGTATAATTTACTTATGGTACTCATCACATTGGTCGCGTTTCACTTTTACTTATCGCGCTCAGCTTGTGATCTCTTGAAATTGTACGGTATACGTAAATTATACGTTACGTATTACGTATACGTAAATTGTATTTACGTTACGTATTACGTATGCGTAAATTGTACGTCCCGTATACGTAAATTATACGTTACGTATTACGTATACGTATATCGTACGGTCCGTATCGCGTACGTCGAGACAATTTTGCGCGTACGTAAATTCACGCTTGATTTAGTATTCCAATAGAGGAGATTATGAATGACCCACATGCTGCCCGAAATGCACCAAGCAAAAACAAGGCACTTTGGGGAACTTTGTTGTCAGCATGCAGTGGGGGCAGCGCGCATTCTAAGATAATCAAGCATGAAGACACATTTGATGGACACGCAGCATGGCAAGAACTGTTGGGCTGGTATGATTCTGACAACCGGAGAGAATCTTACGCTGAGACACTGAAGCTCCGTCTCCGTTATAATCAGTTGCATCCCAATGGCAATATTTCTGATTATATTAACACTTTTGAACTGACTTATCATAAACTTCGGAAAATCCCACCATACCACATGACTGAATGGGACGCAAAAAGCATCTTTGCTCGAAACATTCGAGACCCAACCCTGGAGAGATTCAAAGAGGAATTGCTGGAACACAAGACAGACCGGACTCTAGAAGAAATGATTGTTAAGCTTCGAATCCATGATGAAGAACTTGCTCGGACAGCGTTTGACAGCAGCAGAGGAAGTCACAAACGTGTCCGGCGCACCCCTGACGGTCCTAACAAAAGACAACAAACTGGCGCCTTGGGCACGGGCACTCTTACCGGTACTATTCACCCCAATCTCAAGGGTATTCTTCGGATTCCTCCCGAAACATGGCACGAGCTCTCTCAACTTTATAGAGATTGGGTCCTAAAATACAACCAAGCGATCCGGCACAGCGATACTCCACCACCCACTCCGGAGGGGGTTATTGTTGGTTCTCCACAGGATGATGGTTTGAATCATTTCATTCCTAAATCCAGCCGTCAACGTCGGGTTTGTCGTGAAATGGCACCCACTACAAATTTAACTCCACCTGAATCGCCGCCACCTGTAGGGTCACACACGTCAGCAGAGGACACTGAGTCACCTACACCGGATGCCGATAGTGATCAAAGCATTGGTACAATTGATGAAACTGAATTATTCCCTCCCGGATCCACTGCTCTCAAAACCGTTCGATTTCACTTACATTCTGGGGGGGGAGATGGTGAGGATCAGGCAACACAGAATGCAGCGAATTCTACACCACGGAGAAACGCATCATCTTATTTTTACATAACACGAAGAAACAAGATGGAAATAAAATCCGATGAAAGCAAAACCAACGATAATGATACCAAGAAACAAGAACAACGAGATCGAAGAACAACAATCAGAAAAATTTACCAAGAAAGAAGACCCAGAAGAGCAACAAGAAATTCAGCAGCCACGAATATACATCGATACAGAGAGGTTCAACAAAATGATAATATTGCAGTTATCAACAGTGGTGGAGGAAGAAGACCAACGGTTACAGAACAAGCATGGCTCCGAATTGGAGGAGAAACTGGAATGACGTCTGCAATGAGGCCGTACATGAGTAATGATACCAGTGCCTATGTGGAGCATCCAGTTTGCAGTGCTGTAACGAAGGCTTTTATTCCAGGAAGAGAAGATCCAGTACTCCTAATGGTCCACTACGTCACTTATGTGACCAAGGATAAAGATCAAACTGATGGTGAATCACTGTTGACAACAATCGACATGGGTGATCATGGGGTGCTGGTAAATGGAGTGCAACCACAATTGAGCAAATGTGGGATTACAATCGGAACGACATTTCTACCATTTTCATATGATGATGAAAAAGTGTATTTTCATATTACCAAACCAACAGAAGGAGAAGTCGATACATTGGAAAGATTTGAGTTGAACAGCCCAGCACCACCAGATATGCGAAAATACCCAATGCTGAGAAGGAAGAGAGCAAGAGAAACCTTCAAATTTTCAAAACTACCAATGCTGGAACTTCAAAAACGTTTTGCGATGCTACCAGAAATGACAGTACTGAAAACATTGGAAAACACTACGCAACACTATGAAGAAATAGAAGAAGAAAACAGAGAGGTTCCCAGAAAACATTATAGAAAAAGATTCAGGGCCTTCCACTACAGGAGACAAAATGAAACAGTGAGCACTGATTATACTTACTTTTCAAAGAAGACATCTCAAGGACACGACGGTGGACAATTTTTCAGTGGCACCAAGACAAAGCTCTGGTCTTTCCATCCTCTGAAAACAGAATCACAATGTACTAATGCGCTACAAGATTACCTTCGGTAACATGGAGCACCGGATACCATACTCAGTGATAATGCACGGTCCGAAACTGGGGTCAAGTGGACTCAAATTCTTAGAGAAAATATGATTAAGACCAGAACAAGTGAACCACACCACAGCCATCAGAACCTATGTGAAGCTGAATGGGGAAGATTGTCCAAGATGGTACAAAACAGTCTATGTATGTTTCAGGCGCCAATCAGTTTAGCGCATTGGTGTGCAAAATGGTGTGTGTCAGTTAACAATTTGGCAGCGCGCAAGTCTCTGAATTGGAAGGTACCTTTAGAATTGCATCAAGGTTGGACACCTGATATCTCCCATCTGAGATTTCATTTTTATGAACCAGTGTGTTATTTTGAACCGAGATTCAAGAGCCCCCAAAACAACATGTTAAAAGGGAGGTTTTTGGGTTTTGCTGACTCCACAGGTGATGCAATGACCTACTACATTTTGACAGAACCTGACAAATAATAATAATATACGTATTTAAGTAACTTTAACCACTGAAGGTGGATCTAAACTACTCAGTCTGTATCCAGACTTTAACGTCGCCTCAATCAAAGAGAGTTTAAGCCCCAAGTTGTAGAACGACAAATTTGTCAAACGAATCCTGAAAGCAAGCAGCGAGAGTACAAGTGAAAACTGTTGAAGGATACCGGTAGCATAATCCGAACTGGGAGCAGCTACCAACAAACAGGCAGGAGGAAGGGTAAAATACTGGGAGCCGCAGGGTGGGCAGAGGTGGGTAACTGGGGGAAGAACTAGGAAGGGCACCGGGTGGAGCAACCCTGGGCGCGGAAGGTGGTGATACAGTGGGAGCAGCGCTGGGGACAGTGCCAGGAACCACACTGGATGCAGCACAAGGAGCAGCACTGGTGGGTGCAGAACCGGGTCATACACTGGGGGAAGCACTGGGGTGCAGAAGATGGGGATATATTGGAAGCAGCGCCAGAAGCCAAACTTGATGCAGCTTGTACCTGGTGAGAAACTGGAATCAGCGAGGGGTGCAGAACCTGGTGAGACACTGGGAGCAGTACTTGGTGAAACACTGTAGCGATGTGGGCTGCAGTGGGGGAGACACTGGGAAAAGTACTGGGGAAAGCGCTGGGTGAAAAGTGTGGCCCATCCGTTAGGATCCATTCAGCCAAGCCCTCATCAAGGCAGCCTCCTGGCGATACGGCTGCTGGGAAGGGAGAGGGACTGCATAGTGTCTCCTGGCAAGCTGGATGGTCGCAAGCCATTGACGCTTGGCAGTAAGAGTGTAACCACGGAGCACTTGGAGAGGGATCTGGAGGAGTGAGTGAGATTGAGGCAGAGCACCAGCTAAGCCAATGGCCAATTCAGATGCAATGGAATCATTGAGAGATTGGTGTTGTTCTGACTCAAGCAGCCCTCCAGTGCCATGGAGCCGTTGGTTTCGGTACGTCCAGAGATCCCAACAGGTGAGGAAAAATTGATGAATCACTGCAGTGGCCCATCGACGAGGAGATCGCTTGCTACCAATTGAAGAATAATAGTCAGCCTGAATCTGATGCCAGAGGGGGGTCCACCTCCCAAGGAACCAGTTGTGCCATCCAATCCGACGCTGAGCCCTTATAGTAGATGCAATATCAGGGGAGTATGAGGAAGGGTGGATACGCCTACCTTGACGAACCCTAGTGGTAACGTCCACAATGGCGAGAGCCAGTGAAGGTTCTGTAAGCTCAGAAGTAAGGCGCTGTTGCAAAGGGCCCCGAAAGGAAGACAAGCAGTGCTGGACAGCCCCGGGGTCGGCACATGAAAGAACGTGGGAAACCTTTTCCTCATCTTGGGCACACAGAGGGCATCGGGAGTGATCCTGGTGCTGGTAATGAAGTAGCTGATTGCCAACACCAATACAACCAGAAGCAAATTTGACAAACCACCGCTGCATACCAGGAGGGAGGCGCTTGAAAGCAGAGTGATGGGCACACCAATGGATAGAATCGGAGACTTGTGGTGGAATGGAGATGTCGTGGTGAGTTTGCCAATAGTGAAGAAGTGGGGGACCTGAAATAAGAATGTGCAAGGCATCTCTGTCAAATCGAGAGCATTTGAGACCCTTCTGTGAAAGAGCCCAGGGCTCAAACACAAGTCGGGGATAGTGGTAAGGAGAAGAACGATTCATGGATAGAAATGCCTTGGCCATGCCATCAACTTGATGATTGCGAAGCGCCCACCAGTCAAGAGAAAGACCCTCTTGATGGCCCTGAACCCACTTGAAGGTGACAGTGATTGGAAGAGCAGAGAGCATATTGCGAATAACATAGACATAGTCAAAAGATTTCTGAGAGATAGACAAGGGCCAGGTTCCCTGAGCCTGTTGAAGAGCCGTATCCCCATCAAGGGCAATGGTGAGTGAGCCGGAGGGTACATCATAGATGTCCACCAGAGCCATACAGCAGGTGAGGACACCAATGATGCCAGCCAATTCACTGCGGTAAGAAGACTGATCTGCAGGGGAGCCACTGACAAGGTTAGAACCAGTGAGGAACGCCGTAGGAGACTTGGTGGAGGTGTTGGGGGAAAGGATGAAGGAAGATGTACCGCGGAGGAGAATGGGATCATAAGAGCCATCACAGACAGCACTGGCAGAGCCACTCATAATGGCATCGGCAAGAGCCTGGCATCCATCCTGGGGAAGGGAGTATTGATGGAGAAGGACTCGGGGAGAAGCGCAGAGAGCATCAAACGCATCCCCTGGGGTGGCAGGAAGACACGCAAAAGGATCATAGGTCAAGGGATCCTCGTCGGGTGGATGAGAGATAAAGGAGGATTGACCGACAATCCGGAACACATTCCCACTGATAAGGAGGGAGACAAGAGTGTCTGCACTGGTAGGTTTAGCACAAAGGATGGTAGTGTTAAAGCTATAACGTCCTCGACCTTGCGAAGATCCGACCTTCCACCCAGTGGGGCATTTGGAGAAGATCCGGTCAGTAGAACGGCACAAAAACCAGGGCCAAACAGAGGAGGACTCGGTTGACAGCCAATGCCCCAGGTGAAAGGAGGGGTGGAAAGCTCGGTCCGAAGGCAAAGCCAACGGGGGTAAGAAGGATTTCCGAAGGGCACGTTGCCAGAGCTGAAGGGCGGGAAGATGCCACGGAGGGGGGCAACGAGGCCAGTCAAGGTGAGCACGAAGATGGTTGGAGGACTGCAGCTGGAAGGCCATAGGAGAAAGCCGTGTGCCATTGGCAGTGCAGATATCAGCAAGGGAGATAGCCTGGAGAGACATCCTGATGAGATTCAGAAGAGACAGGTCGGCGCCCCGAAAGCCAGCAGTGACAAAAGCTTGCATGAGGTAGCAGTCATTCACTCTAAGCAGAGGAAGTGTAGGAAAGTCTTCCACCATACTCACAGGGTGCATAGAAAAGAAATGCCACACATGCTTATACCAGCAAGGAGTGATATAAGAGGCATAGGGCTGATAGGGGGTAAGACCGAGATGAAAAGGGATCCCTAGTTCAAGCCGAAATGCTTCAGCGGTAAGCCTAAGAATATGGCCTGTCTGGGAACCACGTACAGATTCCTGAAGCAGGGTAGCAATGTGGCTGAATTCCTGGAGAAGGAAAGGGTGAATAAAACCAAAGCCTTGATACAAAGATGGACCAAAGAAAACCTTGCGAGGAAAGTTGCGAGACATGCCGGCCTTATTGAGCACTGGAACCAGAGTTGGTTGGAGAATTCGGTTCCAGGTAGAAGCGTTGAGCTGAGTGACGGGCATGGGGTATTCAAAAGACTTCATAAATGAGTACCTGAAGGTGTAGAGGGAGGTGTTCTTCTCGCACTTGGAGGACCTCAATTGAGATCCAAAGGACTGGGACTGAGTCTGCAGGTGATCAACTTGAGCTTCCTCATTGCCATCCATAGAAATGTAGACACCCAGAGTCTTGTCCGCGTGGTCAACCTCAAAACGGTCAAGAGGTGATTGGGCACCAGATTTGTCAGTGATGGTGAAAACACCGGGCATTTCATCAACAGATCGATAGTCCCAACCAGAACCAGTCCACTTGAAATCTATCAAGTAGCAGAATGATTTAGCAGGTTCAATAGCGCCGCCAGTAGCAATGAGACCACCAGCCCATCGGTCTAAAGCGGCCTGAAAATCAACAGCCAAGGCCTCACCAGAGGTAGTAGAGGAGGAACCGGCACAAAAAAGATCAGTATCATCCACAAAAGCAAAACCAACCAAGGAGACCAGCTGAAGAGATAGGGAGGTGAGGAGATGAACCCCATGGCCTGCATTCTGCATCATCCGGAAAAGGATGGTTGACACCAGAGCCCACAGAGTTGGGCCAAGACCGTTGCCTTGCCCAATCCCACTGAGAGGAATGGATTCATCACCATACATAGGACCGGACCGGCCAAATCCAGTTTTAATGTGATGGGTAGCACGCTGGAGAGTGGAGAGTAGAACCTCGCAAACGTGAGCCGGAATCCCAAAGCTTTGGAGGGTGAGACTTGCAATGGGATGGGAGATTCTGTCATAGCAGCCCTTGGCATCATTCATTGCAACCGCCCCCGAGCGGCGCTTCTGGCGGAGGACATCACAAATGAGCTTCTTGTTGAGACAAGTGTTGATGGCTTTGTGATGCTTCCGGCTGCCATGTTGGTCAACTGCCACCGCGTTGGCCTGTTCAGCATGAGCGAGAATGCGTTTACCGATCATCTTGTTGTTGATCTGGAACTCAAGAGACATCAGTTGGATGAGTCTCATCTTGTCAACACGGTATTCACCAGGTTTCTTGAAAATTTCAACGTCGGTGATAACCTGCCAAGCAGAGGGCGAGAAGCCAGCAAGCAGAGGAGCAGTCCGCATCAGAGTATCAAAGGAATTCAGCTGAGTGTCCAAGGCAAAAGATTTATGGTGGGCAAAACTGAGGCAAGAAGGCTCACCTGCAGTGCGTTCCTTCTGGCATTTCCAGGCAGCAGCATTGTCAGCAGGGGTAACAGAATAGTCAAAGGGAGGCAAGGACTTAATAGCAGCGGGCACTTGAAGGCAAGTAAGAAATTCATTCAGGTACTGGTCAGTTCCTGAAGGAGGGACGTAAGTGCCGGCAAGGACGTCAGCTGAGGAAGGTCCAGTTCCCAAGTAGCCGAAGGCCTGAATGAATGAGGGAGACATGGAGGGAGTGTCTAGGCATTGTTGTTGACGGCAGACATTGGAGGCAGCCATGGCTGGCACCATGGCAGATTGAGACTCCAAGACTTGTTCAGCGCCATCGAAGCTGACAGCAACCGCTTTCAGAACAGCAGGCTTTGAGAGGCGACCACGGATAGCGCGAGCAGCGAGCCCTAGATCCCGTTGGAGCCGTTCACGGCGCATGCGTGCCCGAATCTGAGAGGCGCTCTGGTTGTAGGGCTTGCCTTCAGTAAGAAGGGCGTCCACCAAACCTTGGTTGAAGGAGTCACGCCACGAAGGAGCCAGGGCTTTGACAGCACGGTATTGCTTGTAGGCTTGCTTCAAGTGAAGGACAGCCGTGGCCAGATCACAGTGTTCACCCTTGTATAAGGAAAGCTTACATGCCAGGCGCTTCACCTTGGTGTGACTGGTGGAGACACCTTGACGAAGCTGCACAATCCGCCTCCAAAAATCTATGGTGTCACGGTAAACCTGGAGCTTGGGGGACCACGGAATCATGCCAGTGCGAAGCCGGCAAAGATGTTGTTCAACGGACAGCCGGATGGAGGCAGAGGTAGCATGGAGGACATCATAGGTAGTGATGAGAGTATCGCGCACAGTGGTATCACCAGATAAATACAGTGCCACCAGGTGTTCTAGCTTAGTCTGAAGGGGGACCACACCAGCAGTAGCAAAGGCATGTTTGACCCGCTTGAGATAGCGCTGCCGAAGGTGAGGGTGGGAAGATTTCAGGCGAGGAAGAGAGGGCCGCACAGGAGGTGGAAGATATTTGCCCAAGATACTGCCATTACACACTTCGATCCAGAGCAAGCGATGGTCAGAAACCATGCCGTGCTCACCATCAAAAGCACAGTAACCAGCGCGGACGACATCAACATGCTCAGTAGTCCAAAGGGCATCAATGGGAGTCCTGGTAGTATTTCGATTGTGGGTGGCAGGTGGGGAACGTGAAGGGTGGGTAGTTAAGATGGCATCCTTGAAGCCGAGTGCTGTGAGCTCAGAGGAGAGACCGTCAGACCGGGCATCAGAATTATGGTCGATCCCTAAGACAACGGAGTCACCTGCCTCTAGGCAAGCCTGAAGGGCAGCTGTGAGGTCACGGCGAAAGAGGATGCGTGGGTTGGGACAGCATAGATCCTCTTCAGCCTGGAAGTAGCGACAGTGTTGGTTCCAAACAGAGCCGAGGTCCCTGTCATTTTCTACTGGGCAGTAGGCTGAAAAGATGGTCACCGTAGCTTGAGCCCTCCCCTGAAACCGAACAAAAGTCCACCGGCCAAGCCCCGAAGGATCAGCACCGTGGGCAAGCTTGTGAGAATGAAAGAGCCGGTCAATAGTAAACCCCGTACCACCAGGGAGGCGCCACGTGCCAGAGGATGCCTCATGCTGGTTGCTAGCAAGGAAGGTGAAGCTGGAAGGGTAGGCCTGTTTGATGCGAGAGTGAAAGAGATCACAAAGGAGGAGCTGAGGTTCGTTCAGACAATGCTCTGCGTAGAGAGCAACCCCAGCTTTACTTTGAGCAACACGCCGAGAGTTGTGACGGGAACGAGACATGAAGGCTGACTTCCGCTGGGGACCAATATTTTGGAAGGTGATGAGGGTAGAGTTTGAGGACGGAGACTGGGGGAAAGGATGGCCAAAAGCATCAGAATCTGTAGTCACAAGGATGTCCCCATGAAGATTGGATTGGGCGAGACGGGAAGCAGGAGGAGGCAAGGAAGGGGAAGAAGGACTGGAGGAATCCAGGTGGGGATGAGAGTTGGAGGGCATCCCACAGTGCCCTGAAGGAGACATACTAACCATGATCCGACGCATACCGTGTCTGTCACACGGAAGAGGAAGCGTGGGAGGCATAGGTGTGGACTCCCGAAGGCCACAGCAGGGGCAGCACTGGGAGGAACACTGGGGGCATATCAGGGTGGAACACTGGGAGCACCAGTTGATGCAGCGCTAGGTGGAACACTGGAGGAAAACCTGGGGGAAGCACTGGAAGGCAAGCCAAATGCATGGCAGGAGGAAGCACTGGGAGTGGCGCCTGGTGCAGTACTGGGAGGAACACTGGACGCACATCAGGGGGAAAAACTGGGAGCACCAGTTGATGCAGCACTAGGGATAGCACGGGAGGCAATCCTGGGGGCAGCACTGGAAAGCAAGTCAAATGCAGGGCAGGAAGAAGCACTGGGAGTGGCGCCTGGCGCAGCGCTGGGCGGAGCACTGGGTGCATATCAGGGTGGAACACTGGGAGCACCAGTTGAGGCAGCGCTAGGTGGAGCACTGGAGGCAATCCTGGGGGAAGCACTGGAAAGCAAGCCAAATGCATGGCAGGAGGAAGCATTGGGAGTGGCACTTGGTACAGTTCTCGGAGTAACACTGTTGGCAGAATAGGGTGAAACACTGGGAGCACCAGGTGATGCAGCACTAGGTGGAACACTGAAGGCGACCCTAGATGAAGCACTGGAAAGCAAGCCAAATGCATGGCAGGAGGAAGCACGGGGAGTGGCGTCTGGCGCAGCGCTGGGAGGAACGCTGGGTGCATATCAGGGGGAAACACTGGGAGCACCAGTTGATGCAGCACTAGGTGGAACACTGGAGGCGACCCTAGATGAAGCACTGGAAAGCAAGTCAGATGCATGGCAAGAGGAAGTACTGGGAGTGGCGCCTGGTGCAGTTCTGGGAGTAACACTGTTGGCAGGGCAGGGTGAAACATTGGGAGCACCAGTTCATGCGGCACTAGGTGGAGCACGGGAGGCAATCCTGGGGGAAGCACTGGAAAGCAAGCCCAATGCATGGCAGGAGGAAACACTGGGAGTGGCGCCTGGTGCAGCGCTGGGAGGAACACTGGGTGCATACCAGGGTGAAACACTAGGAGCACCAGTTGATGCAGCACTAGGTGAAGCACGGGAGACAAGCCTGGGGGAAGCACCGGAAAGCAAGCCAAATGCATGGCAGGAGGAAGCATGGGGAGTAGCACCTGGTGCAGTTCTGGGAGTAACACTGTCGGCAGAGCAGGGTGAAACATTGGGAGCACCAGTTGATGCAGCACTAGGTGAAACACTGAAGGCAACCCTAGATGAAGCGCTGGAAAGCAAGTCAAATGCATGGCAGGAGGAAGCACTGGGAGTGACGCCGGGGGCAGTTCTGGGAGGAACACTGTCGGCAGAGCAGGGTGAAACATTGGGAGCACCAGTTGATGCAACACTAGGTAGAACACTGAAGGCGACCCTAGATGAAGCACTGGAACGCAAGTCAAATGCATGGCAGGAGGAAGCGCTGGGAGTGGCGCCTGGTGCAGTTCTGGGAGGAACACTGTTGGCAGAGCAGGGTGAAACACTGGGAGCAACAGGTGAGGCAGCACTAGGTGGAGCACTGGAGGCAATCCTGGGGGAAGAACGGGGAAGCAAGCCAAGTGCATGGCAGGAGGAAGCACTGGGAGTGGCGCCTGGCGCAGCGCTGGGCGGAGCACTGGGTGCATATCAGGGTGGAACACTGGGAGCAACAGTTGATGCGGCGCTTGGTGGAGCACTGGAGGCAATCCTGGGGGAAGAACTGGGAAGCAAGCCAAATACATGGCAGGAGGAAGCACTGGGAATGGCGCCTGGTTCAGCGCTGGGAGTAACACTGTCGGCAGAGCAGGGTGAAACACTGGGAGCACCAGGTGATGCAGCACTAGGTGGAACACTGAAGGCGACCCTAGAGGAGGCACTGGAACGCAAGTCAAATGCATGGCAGGAGGAAGCACTGGGAGTGGCGCCTGGTGCAGTGCTAGGAGGAACACTAGATGCATATCAGGGGGAAACACTGGGAGCACCAGTTGATGCAGCACTAGGTGGAGCACTGGAGGCAATCCTGAGGGAAGCACCGGAAAGCAAGTCAAATGCATGGCAGAAGGAAGCACTGGGGGTGGCGCCTGGTGCAGTTCTGGGAGGAGCACTATCGGCAGAGCAGGGTGTAACATTGGGAGCACCAGTTGATGCAGCACTAGGTAAAACACTGACGGCGACCCTAGATGAAGCACTGGAAAGCAAGTCAAATGCATGGCAGGAGGAAGCACTGGGAGTGACGCCTGGGGCAGTGCTGGGAGTATCACTGTCGGCAGAGCAGGGTGAAACATTGGGAGCACCAGTTGATGCAGCACTAGGTGGAACACTGAAGGCGACCCTAGATGAAGCATTGGAACGCAAGTTATATGCATGGCAGGAGGAAGTATTAAATTCCTTTTGCACGCACGCGAAAACGACAGTACTCTAAATTACGTACGTACATTCCTACGTAACTTACAGTACTGCAGATGGAATGATACGATCATACGAGTGGAAGATACGAATGATCAAGTCATATGCACCTTTAGCGCTTGGAATAATGAGACTCGAAGGTTACCTCTTTCTCTATGTGAGATTGGAATAAGACCGAACCAGAGGTGCAATCGTCATTCTGACACCCAAATTCGATACTTAATGATCAAACAACAGTCATTCTTACGATTGACGTTCGATACTTAGTAACCGAAGAAGAACACACACTAGAGGTTCACACATGCAATCTCTTGTTAAGTGTGCTGTTTTCAAGAAAAGACAGCAGAGGTTCGAAGCGCTGCTCACGAACTTGTTATTTGTTTTCTGCTGTATAAAATACGTGCTGTATTAGCAGCAACACGTACATCCGCGTGCTGTATTAGCGGCAGCACGCTTTAAAGCGGTAACTTGCTCTCCAGCAAGCCAACACGCTTATACCTTTTAGATTATTTGATTATTCAACCTTAAACCTTGCATCGGTAGCCATGCTTCCCACTGTAGAACTACAAGCCTAAGATCTAACTGACTGAGCCCACCGGTAGTTAGAATAGATCTGATTGGACTAGCGTTCAATCGTAGTGGATATCAGAGAAATATTAGACCACAAACAGACCGGCACCTCAACCGGCCTGCAGCCACAGCTCCTGTTGCTCTTCTTTGCCTTTGGATTGAATCAGCTCAACAGCCAGTTTCAAAAGGAAATTAACAGATTAACAGTCGCAAGCTTGTTGAAGCTTGCAAAAGAGGAAGACAACGGTAGAAGCACACTTCACGACGAAAAACAATCCGACAGCAGATCATCAATTGACTCGACTACGGAGGACGATTGTTAGTTCTCTGATCCAATTACAGTATAACAAAGACACAAAATCGGACAAGCCGAAGTCTTTAATAGAAGCCCATTGCATTGGACACGCCAATAGCAATCCCTCCATCCAAGGACCATATTTTTTTTTCTCGCGTCTACACTCCTTGTGACACCATCTTGTCAAGGACACATCGACGCCCATCATTTGATTGTGCTAAGCACCATAAACCCAACGACCACAACAATTCCAACGGTAACCGTCTTACATCTTTTCGTCTACAAAACAACATCAATTTCGTGCACAAAGCCAGTCAATTCAAAGACACCGATTGCAAAACAACAGCAACAACCAGCGGCGCAACGAAAACGAAAACGAAAACACAACGAAAATAAACGGAATTTCGATGTTTCACCACGTCCCCGACTACAAATATCCATCGATAATTGCCTTAATCCATACGCAATAATTGCAAGACAACCAACACCAACACCAACCAACGACGATCCAAAATTAATCGAATCTTAGATGCGAAAACGAAACAACGACGGTCCAAATTCAACGAATTTTCGAAGACTCGCCACAACGCCTGCACGTCGTATCTCATCGGGAACGACTTCTCCTCGCTATTGCGGACACGCTGGTCCCATTCTGGCCCTCTCTCTCCCAATACTGACAGAGATATCCAATTTTCTCACCGGAAGAAGACTACGGCGTTCTTGGTCTACAGCAACAAACGCAGGAAACGGATTTTCGTTGCCTCTCCGCGTCACCGGCAAGTCATACCTCATCGAAAACGGCTTCCCCTCAATATTGCGAGCACGCTGATACCAGTCCTGCCCTCCCTCTCCCAATATTGATAGAGACACCCAACTTTCTTGATACAAGAAAATTACGGCGTTTGTAACGATTTGCGCCTGACGAAGCGCTGGGAGGAGCGCTGGGGGCATATCAGGGTGAAACACTGGGAGCAGCAGTTGAGGCAGCGCTAGGTGGAGCACTGGAGGAAATCCTGGGGGAAGCACTGGAAAGCAAGCCAAATGCATGGCAGAAGGAAGCACTGGGAGTGGCGCCTGGTGCAGTTCTGGGAGTAACACTGCCGGCACAGCAGGGTGAAACTTTGGGAGCACCAGTTGATGCAGCACTAGGTGGAGCACTGAAGGCGACCCTAGATGAAGCACAGGAAAGCAAGTCAAATGCATGGCAGGAGAAAGCACTTGGAGTGGCGCCTGGCGCAGCGCTAGGAGGAACACTGTTGGCAGAGCAGAGTGAAACATTGGGAGCACCATTTGATGCAAAACTAGGGGGAGCACTGGAGGCAATCCTGGGGGAAGCACGGGAAGGCAAGGCAGATGCATGGCAGGAGGAAGCACTGGGAGTGGCGCCTGGTGCAGTTCTAGAAGTAACACGGTCGGCAGAGGAGGGTGAAACACTGGTAGCACCAGTTGATGCAGCACTAGGTGTAGCACGGGAGGCAATCCTGAGGGGAGCACTGGAAAGCAAGTCAAATGCATGGCAGGAGGAAGCACTGGGAGTGGCGCCTGGCTCAGCGCTGGGAGGAGCACTGGATGCAGATCAGGGTGAAACACTGGGAGCACCAGGTGATGCATCACTAGGTGGAACACTGAAGGCAATCCTGAGGGAAGCACTGGAAAGAAAGTCAAAAACATGGCAGAAGGAAGCACTGGGAGTGGCGCCTGGTGCAGTTCTGGGAGGAGCACTGTCGGCAGAGCAGGGTGAAACATTGGGAGCGCCAGTTGATGCAGCACTAGGTGGAGCACAGGAGGAAATCCTGGGGGAAGCACTGGAAAGCAAGCCAAATGCATTGCAGAAGGAAGCATTGGGAGTGGCACCTGGTGCAGTCCTGGGAGTAACACTGTCGGCAGAGAAAGGTGAAACATTGGGAGCACCAGTTGATGCAGCACGAGGTAAAACACTGACGTCGACCCTAGGTGAAGGACCGGAAAGCAAGGCAAAGGCATGGCAAAAGGAAACACTGGGAGTGACGCCTGGGGCAGTTCTGAGAGTAACACTGTCGGCAGAGCAGGGTGAAACTTGGGGAGCACCAGTTGATGCAGCACTAGGTGGAACACTGAAGGCGACCCTAGATGAAGCACTGGAAAGCAAGTAAAATGCATGGCAGAAGGAAGCACTGGGAGTGGCGCCTGGTGCAGTTCTGGGAGTAACACTGTCGGCAGAGCAGGGGGAAACACTGGGAGCACCAGTTGAGGCAGCGCTAGGTGGAGCACTGGAGGCAATCCTGGGGGAAGCACTGGGAAGCAAGCCAAATGCATGGCAGGAGGAAGCACTGGGAGTGGCGCCTGGCTCAGCGCTGGGAGGAACACTGGGTGCATATCAGGGGGAAACACTGGGAGCACCAGTTGATGCAGCACTAGGTGGAGCACTGGAGGCAAGCCTATGGGAAGCACTGGAAAGCAAGCCAAATGCATGGCAGGAGGAAGTACTGGGAGTGGCGCCTGGTGCAGTACGGGGAGTAATACTTTCGGCAGAGCAGGGTGAAACATTGGGAGCGCCAGGTGATGCAGCACTAGGGGGAACACTGAAGGCGACCCTAGATGAAGCACTGGAACGCAAGTCAAATGCATGGCAGGAGGAAGCACTGGGAATGGCGCCTGGTGCAGTTCTGGGAGTAACACTGTCGGCAGAATAGGGTGAAACACTGGGAGCAACAGGTGGGGCAGCGCTAGGTGAAGCACTGGAGGCAACCCTGAGGGGAGAACTGGAAAGCAAGCCAAATGCATGGCAGGAGGAAGCACTGGGAATGGCGCCTGGTGCAGCGCGGGGAGGAACACTGGGTGCATATCAGGGTGAAACACTGGGAGCACAAGTTGATGCAGCACTAGGTGGGGCACAGGAGGCAATCCTGGGGGAAGCACTGGAAAGCAAGTCAAATGCAAGGTAGGAGGAAGCACTGGGAGTGGCGCCTGGCGCAGCGCTGGGAGGTACACTGGGTGCACATCAGGGTGAAACACTGGGAGCACAAGTTGATGCAGCACTAGGTAAAACACTGGAGGCGACCCTAGGTGGAGCACTGGAAAGCAAGCCAAATTCATGGCAGGAGGAAGCACTGGGAGTGGTGCCAGGTGCAGTGCTGGGAAGAACACTGCCGGCACAGCAGGGTGAAACATTGGGAGCACCAGTTGATGCAGCACTAGGTGGAACACTGAAGGCGACCCTAGGTGAAGCACGGGAAAGCAAGTCAAATGCGTGGCAGGAGGAAGCACTGGGAGTGGCGCCTCGTGCAGTTCTGGGAGTAACACTGTTGGCAGAGCAGGGTGAAATAGTGGGAGCACCAGTTGAGGCAGCGCTAGGTGGAGCACTGGGGGCAATCCTGGGGGAAGAACTGGGAAGCAAGCCAAATGCATGGCAGGAGGAAGCACTGGGAATGGCGCCTGACGAAGCGCTGGGAGTAACACTGTCGGCAGAGCAATGTGAAACACTGGGAGCACCAGTTGATGCAGCGCGAGGTGGAGCACGGAAGGCGACCCTAGATGAAGCACTGGAAAGCAAGCCAAATGCATGGCAGGAGGAAGCACTGGGAGTGGTGCCAGGTGCAGTTCTGGGAGTAGCACTGTAGGCAGAGCAGGGTGAAACATTGGGAGCACCAGTTGATGCAGCACTAGGTGGAGCACAGGAGGAAATCCTGGGGGAAGCACTGGAAAGCAAGCCGAATGCATGGCAGAAGGAAGCACTGGGAGTGGCGCCTGGTGCAGTGCTGGGAGTAACACTGTTGGCAGAGCAGGGTGAAATACTGGATGCACCAGTTGAGGCAGCGCTAGGTGGAGCACTGGAGGCAAACCTGGGGGAAGCACTGGGAAGCAAGCCAAATGCATGGCATGAGAAAGCACTAGGAATGGTGCCTGGTGCAGCGCTGGGAGGTACACTGGGTGCATTTCAGGGTGAAACATTGGGAGCACCAGTTGATGCAGCGCAAGGTGGAGCACTGAAGGCGACCCTAGATAAAGCACTGGAAAGCAAGGCAAATGCATGGCAGGAGGAAGCACTGGGAGTGGCGCCTGGCGTAGCGCTGGGAGGGACACTGGATGCATATCAGGGTGAAACACTGGGAGCACCAGTTGATGCAGCACGAGGTGGAGCACTGGATGCAATCCTGGGGGAAGCACTGGAAAGCAAGCCAAATGCAAGGCAGGAGGAAGCAGTGGGAGTGTCGCCTGGCGCAGCGCTGGGAGGTACACTGGGTGCACATCAGGGTGAAACACTGGGAGCACAAGTTGATACAGCACTAGGTGGAACACTGGAGGCGACCCTAGGTGGAGCACTGGAAAGCAAGGCAAATGCATGGCAGGAGGAAGCACTGGGAGTGGTGCCAGGTGCAGTTCTAGGAATAACACTGCCGGCACAGCAGGGTGAAACATTGGGAGCACCAGTTGATGCAGCACTAGGTGGAACACTGAAGGCGACCCTAGATGAAGCACGGGAAAGCAAGTCAAATGCATGGCAGGGGGAAGCACTGGGAGTGGCGCCTGGTGCAGTTCTGGGAGACACACTGTTGGCAGAGCAGGTTGAAATACGGGGAGCACCAGTTGAGGCAGCGCTAGGTGGAGCACTGGAGGCAATTCTGGGGGAAGAACTGGGAAGCAAGCCAAATGCATGGCAGGAGGAAGCACTGGGAGTGGCGCCTGGTGCAGTTCTGGGAGTAACACTGTTGGCAGAGCAGGGTGAAATACTGGGAGCACCAGTTGATGCAGCGCTAGGTGGAGCACTGGAGGCAAACCTGGGGGAAGCACTGGGAAGCAAGCCAAATGCATGGCATGAGAAAGCACTAGGAATGGTGCCTGGTGCAGCGCTGGGAGGTACACTGGGTGCATTTCAGGGTGAAACATTGGGAGCACCAGTTGATGCAGCGCAAGGTGGAGCACTGAAGGCGACCCTAGATAAAGCACTGGAAAGCAAGGCAAATGCATGGCAGGAGGAAGCACTGGGAGTGGCGCCTGGCGTAGCGCTGGGAGGGACACTGGATGCATATCAGGGTGAAACACTGGGAGCACCAGTTGATGCAGCACGAGGTGGAGCACTGGATGCAATCCTGGGGGAAGCACTGGAAAGCAAGCCAAATGCAAGGCAGGAGGAAGCACTGGGAGTGGCGCCTGGCGCAGCGCTGGGAGGTACACTGGGTGCACATCAGGGTGAAACACTGGGAGCACAAGTTGATACAGCACTAGGTGGAACACTGGAGGCGACCCTAGGTGGAGCACTGGAAAGCAAGGCAAATGCATGGCAGGAGGAAGCACTGGGAGTGGTGCCAGGTGCAGTTCTGGGAATAACACTGCCGGCACAGCAGGGTGAAACATTGGGAGCACCAGTTGATGCAGCACTAGGTGGAACACTGAAGGCGACCCTAGATGAAGCACGGGAAAGCAAGTCAAATGCATGGCAGGGGGAAGCACTGGGAGTGGCGCCTGGTGCAGTTCTGGGAGACACACTGTTGGCAGAGCAGGTTGAAATACGGGGAGCACCAGTTGAGGCAGCGCTAGGTGGAGCACTGGAGGCAATTCTGGGGGAAGAACTGGGAAGCAAGCCAAATGCATGGCAGGAGGAAGCACTGGGAATGGCGCCTGGTGCAGAGCTGGGAGTAACACTGTCGGCAGAGCAGGGTGAAACATTGGGAGCACCAGTTGATGCAGCGCGAGGTGGAGCACTGAAGGCGACCCTAGATGAAGCACTGGAAACCAAGCCAAAGGCATGGCAGGAGGAAGCACTGGGAGTGGTGCCAGGTGCAGTTCAGGGAGTAGCACTGTCGGCAGAGCAGGGTGAAACATTGGGAGCACCAGTTGATGCAGAACTAGGTGGAGCACGAGAGGAAATCCTGGGGGAAGCACTGGAAAGCAAGCCGAATGCATGGCAGAAGGAAACACTGGGAGTGGCGCCTGGTGCAGTTCTGGGAGGAACACTGTTGGCAGAGCAGGGTGAAATACTGGGAGCACCAGGTGTGGCAGCGCTAGGTGGAGCACTGGAGGCAATTCTGGGGGAAGAACTGGGAAGCAAGCCAAATGCATGGCAGGAGGAAGCACTGGGAATGGCGCCTGGTGCAGAGCTGGGAGTAACACTGTCGGCAGAGCAGGGTGAAACATTGGGAGCACCAGTTGATGCAGCGCGAGGTGGAGCACTGAAGGCGACCCTAGATGAAGCACTGGAAACCAAGCCAAAGGCATGGCAGGAGGAAGCACTTGGAGTGGCGCCTGGTGCAGTGCTGGAAGTAACACTGTCGGCAGAGCAGGGTGAAACACTGGGAGCACCAGTTGATGCAGCGCGAGGTGGAGCACTGAAGGCGACCCTAGATAAAGCACTGGCAAGCACGGCAAATGCATGGCAGGAGGAAGCACTGGGAGTGGCGCCTGACGAAGCGCTGGGAGGAGCGCTGGGGGCATATCAGGGTGAAACACTGGGAGCACCAGTTGATGCAGCGCAAGGTGGAGCACTGAAGGCGACCCTAGATGAAGCACTGGCAAGCACGGCAAATGCATGGCAGGAGGAAGCACTGGGAGTGGTGCCAGGTGCAGTTCTGGGAGTAGCACTGTCGGCAGAGCAGGGTGAAACAGTGGGAGCACCAGTTGATGCAGCACTAGGTGGAGCACAGGAGGAAATCCGGGGGGAAGCACTGGAAAGCAAGCCAAATGCATGGCAGAAGGAAGCACTGGGAGTGGCGCCTGGTGCAGTTCTGGGAGGAACACTGTTGGCAGAGCAGGGTGAAATACTGGGAGCACCAGTTGATGCAGCGCTAGGTGGAGCACTGGAGGCAAACCTGGGGGAAGCACTGGGAAGCAAGCCAAATGCATGGCATGAGGAAGCACTAGGAATGGTGCCTGGTGCAGCGCTGGGAGGAACACTGGGTGCATAGCAGGGTGAAACACTGGGAGCACCAGTTGATGCAGCACTAGGTGGAGCACAGGAGGAAATCCTGGGGGAAGCACTGGAAAGCAAGCCAAATGCATGGCAGAAGGAAGCACTGGGAGTGGCGCCTGGTGCAGTTCTGGGAGTAACACTGTTGGCAGAATAGGGTGAAACACTGGGAGCAACAGTTGGGGCAGCGCTAGGTGAAGCACTGGAGGCAACCCTGAGGGGAGAACTGGAAAGCAAGCCAACTGCATGGCAGGAGGAAGCACTGGGAATGGCGCCTGGTGCAGCGCTGGGAGGGACACTGGGTGCAAAGCAGGGTGGAACACGGGGAGCACCAGTTGATGCAGCGCTAGGTAGAGCACTAGAGGCGACCCTAGATGAAGCACGGGAAAGCAAGGCAAATGCATGGCAGGAGGAAGCACTGGAATCGGCGCCTGGCGCAGCGCTGGGAGGAACACTGGGTGCATATCAGGGTGAAACACTGGGAGCACCAGGTGATGCAGCACTAGGTGGAACACTGGAGGCGACCCTAGGTGAAGCACTGGAAAGCAAGCCAAATGCATGACAGGAGGAAGCACTGGGAGTGGCGCTGGGTGCAGCGCTGGGAGGAACACTGGGTGCAAATCAGGGTTAAACACTGGGAGCACCAGTTGATGCAGCACTAGGTGGAGCATTGGAGGCAATTCTGGGTAAAGCACGGGAAAGCAAGCCAAATGCATGGCAGGAGGAAGCACTGGGAGTGGCGCCTGGCGCAGCGCTGGGAGGAACACTTGATGCATGTCAGGGTGAAACACTAGGGGCACCAGTTGGTGCAGCGCGAGGTGGAGCACTGGAGGCGACCCTAGAGGAAGCACTGGAAAGCAAGGCAAATGCATGGCAGGAGGAAGCACTGGGAGCGGCGCCTGGCTCAGCGCTGGGAGGAACACTGGGTGCATATCAGGGTGAAATACTGGGAGCACCATGGAATGCAGCACTAGGTGGAGCACTGGAGGCAATCCTGGGGGAAGCGCTGGAAAGCAAGCCAAATGCACTATTGAGCGCAGCACGGGTTGGAGTCCTGGGTGAAGCACTGGGGGGGAAGCCAAATGCATGGCGGAAGGAATCACTGGGAAAGTCGCCTGGTGCCAGGCTAGGAGAAACACTGGGTGCAGATCAGGGTGAAACACTGGGAGCATCAGTTGATGCAGCACTAAGTGGAGCACTGTAGGCAACCCTGGGTGAAGCACTGGGAAGCAGGCCAGATGTAATGCTGTGAGAAGCACTTGGAGTGACGCCTGGTGCAGTGCTAGGAGGAACAATGGGTGCAGAGCAGGGTGAAATGGTGGGATTCCTAGGTGGAGCCCCGCTGGGTGTAACAGTGGATGCAACCCTGGGTGAAGAGCCGGGGAGCACGCCAAAGGTGTTATGGGGAAGAGCGACTGAAGGAACACTCGGTGCAGGGATAGGAGAAACACGGTGGGGTAGACAAGGCGGGAAGCAGGAGGAGCGGAGGGAGAGGAAGGGTGACTGGGGGATGCAGAGGTGGAATTTGGAGAGGTAGGCATTCCACTAGGCCAGAAGAAAAGGTGCCTAACCATGGTCAGAGGAAAACCATGTCTGTCGCACGGATAGGAGAGAAGCCGGTGCAGAGCTAGTTGAGGCATTGGTATGGCTCAGCTCGCTGATACTAGCGTCGGTGCCGGGAGAAAAAGCTATGGAGGTGAAACCGGAGCGGAGAGGGGAGTTGAGGGCGGTAGGAAGTGTGCGAGCGGGGGGCACAATGTCAGCCAAGGCAACGCCTTCAAGAGAGGCAGCAGCCGGAGGTGCACCCAGAACAGAAGTGATGTTGGAAGTGCCGGTTGCAAGAGTAGACATGGACTGGCCATCATCAAAGCCACACCCAGCGCTGTCCTCACGTATCTGAAAAGAGAAGTGCATATCCAGGTCAAAAGTAACAGCGTTGGAAGTGGAGTCAATGGACAGGTCATCATCCACGAGTTCCCAATCACAGACGTCACCACGACCAAAGAAGGGCAGAGCATCCTCCGGTTCCTGGTTCGGTGCAGGGGCATTTTCAACAACCCGTCCTTCAGTGGGATCCCAATGAAAGTCCTCCAACTCAGTGAGACACTCAGTAGAGAACCATTGGCGAACACAAGAGCCATACCGGGCCTCCAGGAAGATAGGAAGAAAGGACAGCATGGCTTGGGCTTCAGCTGAGGTAGTAGTGTTGTACAGGGCAAGGATTTCACCACGGTAGGAGCTGGTGTCAACAGAGAGAAACAATGGCCATGACCAGTTGTCCCTAGTACGAATTCCCAGAAGAACACGGCGCAAAGTGGTAGCGCCCAGGCCATGACCCAAATCGACAGGAAGATCCAGGTCAACCACACCGAGAACAGAAGCAGTTTCATGGGTCTGGATGAACTTGGCTTGCCGGTGCTTAGCTTGACGAAGGGTCTTCAGTTTGGAAGGGGAAAGGCATCGGTCAGAGGGATTGGTAGCAGTCTCAATGAACTTGTAGAATTTACCATCAGGAAGGGAGGCTATATCAGACGCAGAGCAGCGATTGAACTGAGCCTTAAGTAGCTTGACAGTCTGAGAACGCTTGGTAGAATCACACAAGATGTGAGCGGCTGGGACAGGAGAGGGGTCAGGGGTTCGTGAATTGTCGAGCCGAATGTTCTTCCGGATGACAGCGATAGGGAAGGCTTGAAACCGAGGATGGGTCTGGAGCAGGGCATTGTAATGATTAAGATCAAAACTCTGCATATAGGAACCGAGCAGGAAACCACAGGTGACAGTAGTGGAGGCTTGAATATGATCGTACTTGAGGTCCATTTCACGGTCCTGGAGGCGCTGAAGGAGAGTGTCAGACAAGAGAGCATCCACTGGGACACTGTGTCCGATATAGAACCGAAGGTGGGGTGCTGCGCGAACCCGGAGCCATAGGGAAGCAACGTAGAGCTCAAGAGTGCGCCGGTCAGGCAGGGTAGACCAGAGTTTGGGAACTGGCTTAGCCTTGGGGTTAATGCTGGCGCGGGAGGGAAAGACATAGAGGACCAGCTTCCGATCCGCCGACCAGAGCAAGCTGAGTGCATCCGTCAGGGACGCCAGCATTTCGTCGTACAAATCACTAGGGCGGGGTGACATCAGCCGAGGGAGAGACAGAGTGAAGTAGGAGCTGTAGGAGCACTTGGTACCTTCAGTGACATCAACCGGAGCCCTGGAATCACTGGAGCAAACCCCACGCCGTTGAAGAAAGTGGCCGACAGAAGAAGAAAGGACAGAAGCAGCTCCAACAGAAGGAAAAAAGGAGACAGACCGAGAACCCGGCGCCGGGCTGGAAGAGGCAGAGGCAGCTGACGGAGCAGGGGCAGGGGGCTTAGTCTTGAAAAACCAATGAGAGCCGAGAACCCGGTTGGCAGACAGCCACACCAGCCCTTCAGTACTAGGCAGAAGGTTGCCTTCACAGTACAGGGCATCAAAGCATTCGGGAGACATTTTTGCAAGACCAATGAGACATTTCCGAAGGGCTTGGCCGGGAGGGGATTTGGTCCACGCAGCAGAGCCTTGGAAGCAAGCCGAAGCAAGGGGGACCAGAGACTCCACAGTAGCAGTCCTCCAGTCAGAATCAGCGGGATTGACCAGGGCATACACCGGGGCGACGGAGAGACGGCACACATCATGAATGGATTTCTTGTCCCGGCCATCCTTCTTGCTGAAGAAGTGGGTAGGACTGGGAGAGGCGTTCCAAACTCGGGTCTGCGCTGGAGACTTCCGGAGACGGTGGATGAAAGAGGGGGTAGGGAAACGGCCATCACCATAGAAACGCCACAGGAAGGACGCAGAGTGGGCCTGATTGGCAGCGGCCAGAGCCTGTTGACGAAGGGCTTGACGATCCAAGCTGGGGGAGGGGGTCAAGGAAGGGGACGGCGGGAGGAGAGACTGTTTAAGAGCTGTAGCAGGGGCGGGACGCGCGGCAGATGGTGCTGGCTGCTGAAGAGCTGGGGGAGTAAGGACAAGCTGCTTGAGAGCGGGAGGCTGAAGGGGAGGAGACTTAAGGGCTGGCTTCTTAGAATCCTGACGAGGAGCAGGCTTCGTAGCAGACTGAGTAGAAGAGGCCACAGAGGAATCAGAGGAAGAGACAGACATGGAGGTAACAGAGGATTGGCTGGCCGAGGAAGAGGAACAAGCAGACAAGGAAGCATCCTTCCGGGGGCGAAGAGAGGAAGGAGAAGGAGGGGCCTGGGTAGGAGCTGGGGTAGGGGTGGAGGACTTCTTCAGGTGGGCGCGCTTGGGGTAGCGAGAGCCAGAGGCAGAGCGGGCAGATGAAGAAGATAGAGAGGGCGTGGACTGGAGTCTTTTCTTGGGGGAAGAAGCAGAGGGGCGGCCCGCAGTGGGCTTGGTGGGAGTGGTGGGGGTAGGCATGCTGGGAATCGTAGTAGGGGAGGCGGATGAGGAAAAACGTGATAACTCAGTCAATTTCTGGAGTCCGGGAGCAGAGCGGCCGGTGGAGTAAAAACGGGAGGATGGAGGCTGTGGTCGCAGCAAACGTTAAACGCGTGGGGTAGGGTGATTCGATCGAAGGAGCGGCGGGTCAAGCGGCTGTACGATTGCTGGTAGAAGGTGCAAGCGATTCGATGAAGCAGTCAGGAGCAGCAGCGTCGGGCGGAGCTGTGAGCTGCAGGTGGAATGGGGCTGTGGCCGCAGCAACCAACGGTGGTGTTGTGGATGGTGTAAAGCAACGACGGGCGAGGGAAGAGGGACAGGGGACCGTGTGTAGAAAAACGATCGTTCGTAGAAAACGAAGCAGAGAAGGCGAGAGAGTGAATGGAGATTCTTGTGGATTGAGAGAAGCAACGAGCAATGGAAGAGCTTTTCGGTAGGAGTAATGTGGAGGATGGGTCGGCGTGTTGGATGGGGTGGCAAGCAGGAGGTGATCGTTTGTAGAAAACGAACGTTCGTATAGAACGAAGCAGAGAGAGAGTGAATGGAGATGGGGGATGGAGAGAAGGACGTGCGGTCGATGGATCTGCTGTTGGATCTGCTGTTGGAAGAGTCAAGGGGGACAGGCAAGAGCGCGGATGGATCGGCGGTCGAGAGGTTAAATGTCGAAGCAAAACAGAGTCGCCGGCTATGTAGAAACAGTACTAGAACCCTCGTAGAAAATTATGTGTCGGCCCGGAAGTCCAACAACGTCGGCGAGAGAACAGCAAAAGTAACCACAAAGGCCAGCAAGCGGACAACCAACCAATAACAGCAACAGAAGGGTCACCAAGTTGCAATGGAGAGGTGTGGGGCCTGTTATCTGGATTGGTAAAGGGATAGGGGAGGAAAAAGAGTATAAGGAATACTGCGTAGAAGTCTACGTGTTTTAAGTACTAGAAATTCGGAACGTCGGACAAAGTCGCTGGGGCCGAAATTGTTTGACAGAACCTGACAAACCAAAACAGAAACGACAAGTGCTGATGAGATCGGTAGTCCGAACAAGGCGAAAGGAAATTGGTACAAAAGATGAATATGTGAATGACAGCCCAGAGGCTGAGCAGTTTACTCTCTCTTTGTCAGAGCACCAGCAGAACATGGAAGATATCAAGAGCACTGATGAAGTCCCATTGTTATCTTCAGGGGAGAAATTTGCAGCGAGCTCTGAAGGAATGGAAAATTCAACCAGTACCAATCCAATGGAAGGCAGTGACGAAAATGACAATGCAGTTTCAGGGGAGCTTGATGCAGATGAAGCGGATGTGGATCCGGAAAACATTTTGGATATGGAAGAAGAAATGTTACCAAGTGATATAGATGGATGCAACAATGCTGAAACCCATCAGGATATCTTGGAAAGCACGGAAGTGAATTTGGATATGGACTTCAGGAAGATTTTGGATCATTTTTGGGAAAATGGAATTTTGGTATTCAATGCGCAATATATTGATGAGCTGCAAGGAAATACAGTTTTGAATACCCCCTTCCCACAATTGAAGAAAGATCAACCACTGGCATGCGCAAAGTATATCAAGGAATATATTGTTGAAAGCCGGAGAGGAAATAACAGGCCGTTGAATGTATGGGCAGAGCAAGTAATAAAACAACAATCAGGTATCCTCAGAAGAATACGATTTATGAAGTCCTTAATACACAAGAGTGTTCAACGCGCAGTCAAGAAGAAACCATCCTGGAATCAAAGAATGGCAAAGAAGAAGAATCGTGAAAAGTTTGGACAGAAGATTCCAAATACTTATGAAGAATGTATGCAATTCGATGCTGAAGCTGGCAATACAAAATGGAAAGACTCAATTCAGAAGGAGATGGATAATTTGGAACGTCTAAAATGCTTCAAATACCATTCAGCAGAAAAAGAATTTCCAAAAGAGGAAGGTTGGCAACAAGCAAGGTTACAGATGATCTGGGATATCAAGAGTGAAGATGGCAGATACAAGAGTCGATTGGTAGCAGGCGGTCACAGAGTTGATTCAAGTGAATACAACACGTACTCCAGTCAAATTAACAGTTTATCTGTGTACTTACTATTCTTAATTGCACAACATCAACAACTGGATTTGATGACAGCCGATGTGGGAAATGCGTTCCCAACTGCACCGGTCCAAGAAAAAGTATGGGTGTGGGCTGGAGACGAGTTTGGTGAAAAGAAAGGATGCAAGGTAGAAATACAAAGAGCACTGTACGGGTTGGCAGGTAGTGGTAGAGCATTTATGGATTTCCTGGCTGACACACTCATGAATTTGGGTTTTCGACCGTCAAGAGCAGACCCAGATTTATGGCTACAGAAAGAAGGAGAAGGCTACACATATATTGGGACTCATGTTGATGATCTCATGGTTATAGGACGGAAACCCCAAGATTGGATAGCCAGAATTGAACAAGAATTTGCACTGAGAAATGTTGAATCGGAGCCTCAGTATTATCTTGGTACAAGCCTCACAAGAATCAAGGATGGAAGATTACTGATGAATTCTACCAAATACATCAGTGAAGTAATTCAGAAATATCAAGAGAAATATTCAGTGACTCTCAAGAAAGAAAACCTGCCAATGAAAACTGACTGCCATCCAGAACTAGATGATTCACCTCCTACTGACCGTACTTGAACACAAGGAATTCCAACATATCATCGGTCTAGGACAGTGGTTGGTGTTATCTGGAAGAATTGATATTGCATTCGCAGTGTCATCTCTCTCAAGATTTGCAGCTGGACCGCGAGAAGGTCATTTGCAGATGGCTAGACATATCCTGGGATATTTGAAGAAATACAAGAAGAAAGGAATTCTAGTGGATCCAAGACCCCCAAGGATCAGTTCAAATGGTGATGTCAAACTCAAATACGAAGAATTTACACATCATTACAAATACTACAAGGAAGAATTGGATCCAATGTTTCCGGTGCCACTAATCTCTGAAATGGACTTGAACATATTTTGTGACAGTGATCACGCACATGATTTGGTGACTGGAAGAAGTATCACTGGACTGATTGCATTTGTTGGGTGTATGCCTGTTTACTGGAAATCAAAGAGACAAACATCAGTACATACCAGTACGTTTGGAGCCAAATTTACTGCACTGAAAGATGCGGTTGCGCTGGCCATTATGCTCAGATATCATCTTAGATCAATGGGAGTGGTCATAACTAAACCGGCAGAGATCTATGTGGATACCAAGAGCGTAGTAATTAACTCCACCAATCCTGCAAGTTCACTTAACAAGAAGTCAATCGCATTAGCCTACCATTTCGTCAGACAACACCAAGCTGGAAAAGTTGTATCCATCAGCCATATTAACTCGCAAGACAACTACGCAGACATCCTCACCAAACCATTGAACAGTAATGCCTTCAGAAATCTCCTAAATGAATTCATGACAATGTAAAAACAAAGTTAAGTACCACAATTCAGTAATAAAACAACCACACTAAAAATCCATGTCTAAAGAACTATGTTGTATGCTTCCCTCTAAAAAATCAATAGGAATCTAAATCAAGATCATGGATTTAGGGGAGAACAACCGGCAAATCGTGTTGTTAAGTGAAAACAAGAAATAACCGTTACGTGTGGTTAAATATGAACAAATAAGAAAACAGAGTGACACGTGCACACATACACGAATGAGATGCGCGGTGAAATTAACCACCAACTACGAAGCTACGTGAAAGACGATGAGCAAGATTAGATGACTGATGGATAGACACCCGGGCATATAAAGACCAACGGGATGATATAAGCAAGGAAGGAAGTCTATCACAGAAAACAAACTGATGGTCACGATGACAGAAAAATGAGTCACAATCGAATGAATAGATCATTGATAGAAGAATTGGACACAGTGAAATATCACAAGAAAGTATTACATGAAAATTCAGAGGCGTAGGATCCGGTACTAAGTATGCTGATGATATTTATGTGTGTATCAATGACATATGAGAAAATAGCATTGACACATGAAACGGATACGCGAAGCCCAATTATGTTGGAGACAGACAAAATGAGACACGTTTCTCCGACAAATTAACCGAGGAAATACTAGTTAATCTACAACATGAGAATGCACGTGCAGTCTCATCATGGAGGATTGCTTAACACGGGATTGCATGTGAAATCCGATTAAGTATTCGAAAAACAGAAAATAGATTAATTAACTCATAATCCGGAATTACAGTTGTTAACAACGGCAATAACAGCGTCGGACGCTGCGGAATTTGTGGTGGAAGACATGCAGCACAACAACACTGCTGGGAAGATGAGAAGAGTGCAAATAAGCGGCCTCGAAAATGGAAGTCAAAACTGAACGACGTACAAGGAGCTACTTCGTACTGACAAGTTTGATTTCTGTCTATGAGAGTTAGAGGATTCCTTTGAAGCAGGGGAGTGTGTTTGGACCCGGTCGAATGACCAGTCGTGCTTCTTCTAGGAATCACGCGGTTAAGGACATACAGATATACTAAACCAGTTACTCATGATAGCCGCCAAAGCAAATAACTGTTTATACGATTCATCTCAACGCATATACGACCCGTAAAGAGGGACCGACAGAGGTGCAGTTCGGTCCGGGTATAACTTAATCCTAATGCTCACAATTTTAGAATCTAATCAATATTACTGCAATCTCCCTAGTGCAATCTCCCTACTGCAATCTAACGACACGAAGTAGAAATCAGAGTTTATCAGACCCAAGAGTTCTAACCAAAATAAGGAGTGTTCAGTCGACAATAGATGAAGCGAAACCGATTACCGACTGATCACCGGTTAATCAAAGACTCTCCTGAGGGCTATGTCCATGTTTGGGCACTTAGACGGGTAATGGTACTAGTGCAGCCGGGCTTGAGCTAATATCTCTCGCTTCTCTCAAACGACATAATGGCCTAGGGGAACAAGCAAATGCCATCGATACAATATATCGAATTTCGGGGCCAGAACAGCCGCAGTCTCTACATTCAAATGTAAACGTGTTCCAATTCAAGCATGGAAGAGACCCACACGGCGTCTCAAAATAACACGATAAGGACAAGCCGACGGCCCCACCACCAACAACAACAGTAACACCAACAGTTGGGAGCATAAAGCTCACGAATAGCAGTAGGTGCAAATACAGTTAGGAGGGATCGATTCCTCCATACGGGTAAATATGATACTACCAAGAGGTGGGACAGCGTACAGACGTGTGCACTAAGCTACTCTAAGCCTCTACACGGAGAGGGCAGTTGAATTATTCTACAGTAATCTCAACTCCCGCCGAATAGAGGGATCCGGCGAACTTGTAACCGTAAAATAACGGGAAAACAAACCAACGGCCCCAATCCCTGTGAAAACAATTCAACGGCCTCAAACTCCTGCGGGAACGAGTAGCCGGCCGGATCTAACGGCCATTAGATCCCCGCACGAATAAATTCAACGGCCGTGATTCAAAATCGGAACCCGAACGGTTTGTTTAAGTACCGGGCAACTGAGGGATTTCCATTCGGAATAGAAACGTTTGTAGAATTTTACAAGGAGAAACACTAGAAAATATCCACTACTAGTGATATCGCGAAGAGAGTGATTGTTTGAGAAATACAAAATTCTTTCAGAAAATCATTCATATATCACTTACAGAACAAGTAAACACCTATTCTGGAAGAAAGATACCAACCATGGTGAGAGGAAGAACAGCCCGACAGAACCAACGCAATGACAATGCGGCCGCTAATCCAGCAGCTGCAGCAGCTAACCCAGTAGCTGGCGGACCTGCCAACAATGGACCAGCCATTCCTGCCAATCTTGGTTTTACAGCAGCGCAAATGGAATTCATTAGGACCATGATGGATACTAACCGGGCTCCGTCGCTCACACAAGAGGTTCAAGATGCAATCGAATGCGCTAATCAACTGGAGGGAATCCCCGGATACGCAGGGGAAAGGACTCTAACCCCGACAGAGGTAGTTTTCAGAGAAATCTTGGAATCCTTTGGGCTGAACCGGATCACGGCAGACGAGCTTTTCCGGACTGGCTACAGCAGCACAGACTCCCTCCGAGACATGGATGAATCTGCAATCAAATCCCTGGTGAATGGTGTCAACAAGACCAAACACAATTACTGTCCGGACCCAAAGCAAGTGTATGTGGGAAGGGTTTTTGGGGATCGGCTCAAGTTGTTTGTGGCTTGGATCGAATTCCAGCCTCTCATTGGAGCTACAGCTACTTCCGTTGACTGGGTGGCTGATCCGGATGCAGAATCCAAGACCCGGGACCGCCTCAAGTCTCTCAAGGAGGATGACAGCAACACAGCAGCAGGGGACCTCACTCTCCCAGAACCACTCACTGCAATGTCGAAATTCAAGGAGTTTGACGAACGGTTCAGGGAGTATCTTAGACACAAAAGGGGCGTCACCAAAACATCTCTGCTCTACACAATTCGAAAAGACTCGATGGTCGGCGATGCTGAGAGGGGGGGGGCTGTCGGATCTACCCCAACGGATATGTATGCCAACTGGAACGAATACTCTATACGATGCACGGTGCATTCCGGATCCCACTGGACCAAAGACAACAATACACTATGGGGAATCCTTTTCAAATTGGTAGGAGCGGGCCCCGGTTGGTCCTACATCCAAGGCCTTGGCTCGGAAGGGGATGGGAGAAAGGCATATTTCACCCTCTATTCCCAAGCATACGAATCAACGAATATAAGACTCCTCATAGAAGAAAAGAGGGCCTTCCTACAGAGTTCTACCTACTCCGGGGACACCAAGAACTACAGTTTTGACAAGCACAAAAGGCGTTGGTATGATGCAAAGGAGTTCCTGTTGCGGCATAAGGCCTTCCCACCGGAAGATCAGTTCGTTACTGACTTCTGCCACTCTATCTCGGATCCAAGACTCGAGATGGCAGTGCAATTGGTCCTAAATGAAGCAGGTGGCATGTACGACAACTTTGACAAGGCTGCCGCCCACTTCACTCAAGCGCTTGGTATCAAGAAGATGCAAGCCAGTCGCAAAGACAATCGCAGAAATATCTCTTCCTTCAAGGGAAAAGGGGGCAACAAACGCAACAATGGCAGCAACTCCTCCTCCAACAAGAGACACGGCAACAAGAAACAGAAAACTTCTGGTACATACGATGGACCTCTTGAGGGTAAAATCTATCCAAAGGAAATCTGGGTCACTATGTCTGCTGCCCAGAAGAACCAAGTCCGGTCCCTACGCCCAGCTCTCAACTCCAATTCGAAGTCTGCGCAGATTTCTCTTGTTGAAGCCAAAGGGGACAACACTACAGCAAAAGGGTCGGCCGGCGATCAGTTCGGTAGCCATACTCACAAGAGGAAGAACCAGGACTGATTTGCCGGCCGGGGCCTGTCGATTGTATTCTGGGTAGGCCTGGCCGATAGTCCATATCAAGAGTTTTGGCTCACCGTCTCACGCTAACGGTCGATACGAGTTGGACAGCCATGCTGATACAACAGCCGCGGGATCAAATATGGTATTACTGGACTCATTGGATTCTATCTTGACATATGTGGATGTTGCACCATTTTCAGATACATACTCACCGCTTAAGAATGTCCCTATTGCCCGTTGCGCCACAGCTTGGACTGACCCAACCGATGGGATTACCTACATCTTGGTCTTTGGGCAGGCTTTGTTTTTTGGCACCAAGTTGCAACACAGCTTGGTATGTCCCAATCAAGTCCAGGACTGCAACTTCAACAAGGTTGAGGATACTCCACAAAGATACGACTCCAATTCTACACACGGGATTACGTTTCAATCAGAAGACACTGAACTCTTCATCCCTCTCCAAGTTGAAGGAGTCATATCCTATTTTGACTCCCGCAAGCCTACAAAGAAGGAACTGGTGAACTGTGAACATATACTGGCTACTGATACCCACACCTGGGACCCCTACTCTGCTCACTTTGCCGAAGAGGAAGAAGCCACCAATGCCTCTTTCCCGCGAGTTGTTGCCACTCTTTCAGGGTGCCTGCCGGCTTGTGGGACCCCAGTCAAATATTCATCCACGATTCATCCAGAACCACTCGGCACAGGGTACAACACAAACCGGCTCCTCTATTTGGCTTCTGTCTGTACTAGTCGAGTTCCTTCCCAACGCACAGGATGTACTCCAACGGACGTTTCCACCCGATTCATTTCAGCCCTTGCTGGAACCAACGGGGAGGACCAAGAAAATCTTCGAAATTCAGCAAATTCTATGATTTCTGATGTTTCCACCAAGCCTTCATTATCTGAAGCTGAGCTTGTCATTCAACAGGAAGCCAAGGCTCGAACCAAGGAGAGGAAGCTACTAAGGCGGCAACAAGATGTCCTAGACCAAGAAATGTCTCTCGACAAGAAGTCTTTCATACGACGAGGACAATGGGGACCTCCAATACGGATCCCCGACAAAGTTGACAGGTATGATGCCAAGGCCATTGCTAAGATGTGGAACATCAGTGAGAAGCGAGCCAAGGCTACTATTGACGTCACTACCCAAGATGGCATTCGTCAACTGTCCCAGCCTATTACAAAGAGACTGAAGACACAGAAGTGGAGGAATAGGAGGATGCTTAAGGGCCGATGGTATGCTGACACTATGAAGTTCAAGGTTCCCAGCATCATTCGCAATGATACAGCAGCCCAGATCTTCGCAAATGGAAAGGGCTATGTGGCCTTCTACCCTGTCAGGGGAGAAGTTCGATGCCACGATGGCTTATCTTGCTTTATCAATGAAGTAGGAATTCCAGAACACCTTGTTACTGATGGGGCAAAGGCCCAGGGGAGCCACGAGACACACAACACCGGTTGGAACAAGCTCAGGTCGGAGTACCGCATTCGACAAACATACATACAGCCTCACTGCTCTTGGCAGAATACAGCAGAACACAGTGCCGGGGACCTAAGGAGGGCGATCCGTTGGATGACTTCTAAGAAGGGCAGTCCCAGGAGGTGTTGGGCCTTCTGTGGAATGTTAGCGGCCGGCCGGATGAATCTCATGGCATCAAGTGACCCTTCCTCAATGGGGAGGACTAGCTTTGAATTGGTACACGGATACACCCCAGATATCACCCTGTATATGATCCATGACTGGTATGACTTTATTTGGTGGTACGACTTAAATGGGAAGACAAATAGGCTTGGCCGGTGGCTGGGCCCATGTGGAGATACTTTTGGTGGTGGAGATTGTCACTATATCTTATTTAAGACTGGGAAGGTTCACATAACGAATAGCACTCGGGCTATATCTGAGGAAGAATGGAGACATCCGGATATCCTATCACAGTTGGAAGCACACAACAAAGAAATCAACGCAAAAATAGGTGACGAGGTTAAACCTTCCGATACTTATCTTGAAAACGAACTTGGCGAACCACCTCTGGGCCTATTTGATGGCAAATATGAGGGAGAGGATGAAGTGCTCATGGCAGAAGCTGAGGCTTCTTCCCCGGATGTTGATGACCTATCTGATAAAGACCTTGATGAGTATCTTGGGACTGAAGTATTACTCCAGATAGGGGACCAACATATCCGGGGGCTAGTCAAGAGCCATTGCAGGGATAAGGATGGTGTGCTGATTGGTGAAAAGAACAACAATCCCCTCTTAGACACGAGGTCTTACGAGGTCGCTATGCCAGATGGATCTATTGAAATCTATACAGCCAATACACTTTCAGAGAGTATCTATTCTTCCGTTGACGATGAAGGGCGCATGTATTGCCTGATGGATGAGATTATCAATTTCGAAAGGGATTCGGAGGCCTTAACTATCGAACAGGCTACTTATACAACAAAGTCCGGACAAACTAGAACAAAGCCAACAACCAAAGGATGGAGGTTTCTTGTTAGATGGAAGGATGGCACTACATCCTGGGCAAAGTTAAGTGATATGAAGGAAAGCTTCCCGGTTGAAACAGCAATATACACCCGAGAAGAAGGCATCATAAACGAGCCAGCGTTTAAATGGTGGGCTTATAAAGTACTTCGGAGAAAAGACCGGATCCTATCCGGCGCTAAAACCAAATACTGGACCAAGTCCCATAAGTACGGGGTCCGGCTCCCTAAGTCTATTACAGAAGCAAAAGCAATTGATAGAGAAACGGGGACCGATCATTGGGCTCGGGCTATTGCAAAAGAAATGAGGAACAGCTCTATTGCCTTCGAATTCAATGAGGAAGACAAGATACCAGTGGGGCATACCAAAATAACCATGCACATGGTTTTTGATGTCAAGATTGACTTAACACGGAAGGCCCGGTTAGTCGGAGATGGACACAGAGTCCCAGAAATCTCCAAGGAATACACCTATTCCAGTGTACCCAGTAGGGATTCGGTTCGATTGTTCTTTCTAGTGGCAGCACTTAACAACCTTGAAGTACTCAGTGCGGACATACAGAACGCTTACTTAACAGCACCCATCAAAGAGAAGTACTTCACAATAGCTACGGAGGCTCAAGGATTTGCGCCAGAGCTATGTGGAAGGCCCTGCAAGATTGTAAGGGCCTTATATGGACTCCCGGTTGCTGGGGCATCTTTTCGATCACACTTGGCTAGTCACTTAAGAGAGCTTGGTTATGTATCTTGCAAGGCCGATCCTGATGTACATCTCCGATCTGCATTCAAACCAGATGGCTCGGCTTACTACGAGTACTGTGTGGCCTACGTTGATGATATTCTTGTATGTGGAATGGATCCAAAGTTCCAAATGGATGCGATAGAGAGGCAGTTCAAGTTGAAGAATGGAACAGTTGAAGAACCTTCTTTCTACTTGGGAGCTGATATAGGAAAGACCTACATCAATGGTAACCCGTATTGGTCCATGGCTTCATCTAAGTATACTGCAAAAGCCATCAAATCAGTTGAAGAAGAACTACTAACCGGAAAATATGCGTTTAAGGTACTACCAAAGACAGCGAGATCACCTTTGAGCGCTGAGTATAGGCCTGAGATAGATGCGTCACCAGAACTCGATCCGGAGAAACAAAACTACTATCAAGGTTTAGTTGGGATACTCCGATGGATATGTGAACTAGGTCGATTTGATATCATTATGTCCGTGTCACTTATGTCTCGATATCTTGCGCAAGCCAGGGAAGGTCATCTCAACCAGTTGTTTCATCTGTTTGCATACTTAAAGAATTACAGCAAGTCTAAGTTGGTGTTCGACGCATCTATGCCCGAGGTAGATGAGTCAAATTTTCAGTCGTGCGACTGGAGTGAGTTCTATCCAGAGGCCAAAGAGCTATTGCCTCCAGATATGCCTGAACCAAAAGGGAAGGCTGTCATTACTACGTGCTTCGTAGATGCAGATCACGCAGGTTGCAAGGCTACCAGAAGATCTCATACAGGAGTCATCATCTTCGTTAACAGAGCACCTATCTTGTGGTTCTCTAAGAGGCAAACAACTGTTGAGACATCTACATTTGGCTCAGAAATAGTTGCACTCAGGATAGCAATCGAGATGGTAGAGGGGCTAAGGTATAAACTACGAATGATGGGCATACCAATAGAAGGACCTACCAATATCTATTGTGACAATGAGTCAGTCGTGAAGAACACTACACGACCAGAAAGCCCTTGTAAGAAGAAGCATAACAGTGTTGCTTATCACAAAGCACGGGAGTGTATAGCAGCAGGAACTATCCGGATTGCAAAGGAGCCAGGCGAGTCGAATATCGCGGACTTACTCACTAAACTAATGAGTGGGACCAGGCTAATTGAACTAGCAATGAGGTGTATGTGGCGAGACGGGGTCGATGAAAAAATTGAGACCCGCGGGATAGGTATCTTCTACTAGTTCTATACTACCACGAAGACACGGGGACTCTAGGAATCACGCGGTTAAGGACATACAGATAGACTAAACCAGTTACTCGTGATAGCCGCCAAAGCAAATAACTGTTTATACGATTCATCTCAACGCATATACGACCCGTAAAGAGGGACCGACAGAGGTGCAGTTCGGTCCGGGTATAACTTAATCCTAATGCTCACAATTTTAGAATCTAATCAATATTACTGCAATCTCCCTACTGCAATCTCCCTACTGCAATCTAACGACACGAAGTAGAAATCAGATTCTACAGGAAAGGAATACGACTAATCCGGAGTGGGAATGAGAATTTACCATCTGTTGGAGAAGTATCTTCATGGATGACATGTCCGGAGAAGTATCTTCTCCACTTCCTTCTCCTAAATCCTTATGTACCGGATCTTACAGGGGGGAAGGTACAAGGCTACAGCCCCTGGTAGACAAGTGTACAGGGCATGATGAAAGGACACCGGACGATGAGATTGCCGGTGTAAATATTAGTGATACCATACAGTGATTTTAGTAGAGTGCATTCATCCGCTCATAAATTCAACATTAGATAATTCAATGTAATAACCAAATAAAAGTTAGCTAAACGCCAATCTCCCTCCTCATCCTTCGGAGCCCTCCAAACAGTCGTGCCAACCAAAACGGAAGAGGGGTAAATACATAATAATAATAGTACCATACAGTACGGTACGAAGTACTTCATTATCATCGTTGTTGTTGTTCCTGCTGTTGTGAAGAATCAAGAGAGTGTGTGCTGTGCTGTGCTGTGCTGTGCCGTGATTGTTTCGTTTCGAGTACTAAACTACGTAGATTGGAATGAATGAATGAATCGGTATTGTATCGAACAGGACAGAACAGAACAGAACAGAACACAGCACAACACTACCGGTTACCTATCCCGCGACTCGACTCGACTCGCGACGCACCAATGAACCAATGAACCAACAAACCAACTAACTAACTAACTCACTCACTATCGTTTTCTACCCACCACGTAGGTCAGCCACACAACATCGTAGTGTTCGTCGACCCGTTCCTTCATTACGGCCTCCGGCTTGGAGCAGATGTCGTACCCGACCTCCAAAACGTCGAATCCGTTGTCCTCGAGCAATAGTGTGAGAGCTTTGTGGCTGAACCGGTAGTGGTCGTCGGGGGTGGCGTGGTACTGGTACGACCAGGGCACCAAATGCATCGTCAGCCCGCCGCGCTTGGTGATCCGCGCTATCGTCTGGAAGGACTTCCACGGCCGCTTGGCGTGTTCGAGGACCGTGTGGGAAAAGGTGACGTCAAAGGCACAGGTTTCGGCGGAAGGGCAATCGTCGATGTCGCAAGAAAGGGTCCGCTCCAGGTGTTGGGCGGCCGGATCGGAGTCGAGTTTCCAATACTGGAGCGGTCCCGCAAAGTGCTGGAATTTGCTCGTCACCCTGGCCATTCCGGATGCTGTGCTTCCCGTGCCTCCAATGTCAAGGAACCTGCCGGGTGTTTGTGTTTGTGTTTGTATTTCGCTACTCGACGACGACGACGACGACGACGACGACGACGATGAAAACGATGCTTCTGCCGGGTAGGTTCGGTAGTGGTCGTTCAGGTGCCTTGCAAATACCTCGATGTAGTGTCCAAAGAGGTTCCGGTCGAGTTTTAGGTACGGCGTGCGGTCCGTGCGATGGGTTTCGAGGTGGTCGTACCACTCGAATCCCTTGTTGCAACAGTACCAACCGGAGATGCAAGCCATTTTCTCGCCGCCGTCCGCTCCTCTTCCCGACATGAGCTGTGGCGTGATTTTGGTAAAACGGGCGTGTTGTTGTTGTTGTTGTTGTTGTTGTTCGTCGTTGTCGGTCGTTGTTGTTGTTGTTGTTGTTGTTGTTGTGATAGAAGGAACCGAAGCGCACATTTTTTGTATTCGTTCGTCGTCCATCGCAACAACGTCATCGGTTAGGCGTCTCGGGGAATCGTTTTTGTCGTTCTGTTCTTCGTCGTTCTGTTCGTTTCCGTTTCCCCTTCCGTTTCCGTTGTCGTTTTCGTCTATTATCACTTTCTTGAGGACGATCATGTTGTAGGAGAGTTTTCCTTCGACCGTCAGTCGCTGTCTCCACTTGGAACCCATCCATCCCTGGTGGTTGCGGTCGGCCACCGGTTGGATGACCGGTTTCTTGTTGCGATAGTTTCGTTTGACAATGTCGTACTCGGCGAGCAAATCACGGTTTTCCACTACGGTCATCGTCGTCCGCCCACCAGCGTCGTCGTCGTCGTCACCAAACGAAGGATTGCGATTGCTATTGCTATTGCGATTGCTATTGCTCACACTCGCAGCGAGCTCCCCAAATTCGGTGGGGGTGATCAGCACGTTTGCCAGCCACGACTTGGAAAATGCCATTAGGTCTGGATCGTCGTGTTTTGTGTCTGCGTCTGTGTTTGCGTTCGCGTTTGCGTTCGCGTCCGCTGTGTTTGCATATGCGTTTTCCGACACGTAATCGTCGATGATGACGATGATTCCCCCGGGTTTTAGGTGATCCACCCACTGTTTCAGGGTGTGGGTGATGTTGGTGGAATGAATCAATGCCTCGATGCTGTAGATCACATCGTAGTAGGAAGTGGAACTGTCAACACCTGCATCATCATCATCATCGAGTTCGTCGTAGGATCGAAGGTTCACTCGAAAGTTGTGTTTCGGGAGTTTGGTCTCCACGAACCGGTGCTGCTCCTCCGATACGGTGTGTCCGGTCAGGTCCCATTCCGGATGCCTCTTCTCGAAGAACATCAACGCTGAACCCAATCCGCATCCCGCGTCAAAGACCTTTAACCGATTGGTGGTGGTGGTAGTGGTGGTGGTAGTAGTGGTCGTCGTCGTCGTCGTCTTCAACATATTCTTGCTACTAGTGTTACTAGTGTTACTATGGTTGTTGTGGTTGTTGTGGTTGTTGTAGTAGTGCTTCGCCACGGCACGGTCGATCAGTTCGTAGTGCTCCGTGGTGGATCGTTTGGGTCCCATCCATCGGTGCACCGCGTAGGAGGCAATCTCGGAGGGGTCCCTGTCGTGGATTTGTGTTTCGAGAGAATTGTAGTACGCGTTCAGATCGCCGTCGAACCATTTCCAGTCCTTGTCCTTGTTGTTTTTGTTGTTGTTGTTGTTTTTGTTGTTGTCGTTGTTGTCGTTGTTGTCGTTGTTATTTTTGTTGTTGCTGGCTGCTGCTGCGGCTTTTGGCGGTTCGTTGTCGTTTTGTTGTTGTTGTTGTTGTTGTTGTTCGGTGCTCACATCCTTGTCGTTATCGTTATCGTTATTGTTATCATTATCGTTATTGTTATCGTTGTTGTTATCGTTATCCTCGTCGTTGTCGTCGTGGATGCCCAGACACAAACGGAGGGTTTCCCGCTTTCGTCGGTTGTAGTTGTAGTTGTCATTGTCATTGTTGCTGTCATTGTCATTGTTGAAGTTGTAGTTGTCTAGTTTCGGAAAGTCCTGTTTGTTTTGTTTGACACTGCCCTTCTGGGCACCGATTCCCACCGTCCAGTTGTCGAGAGCGCAGGTGGCGTGCAGCCAATCCTTTGGAAACAAGATGATCTCCCCGGGATTCTGGACGCACGACAACGCGGCGGTATTCGCATGAATGAGCAGTTGTTGTTGTTGGTGTTGGTGTTGGTGTTGTTGTTGGTGTTGTTGTTGTTGTAAATACATGCACGAGTCCACCCGTTTTGGTTTTGGTTGCGTGTTTGGTGGAAGGAACCACCACACCCTTCTCCCGGAAACCTGTGCGAGCCAGGATTCCCCGTGCTGGTGCATGGAGTGGTACCCTCCCCTGCCCATCGCGCTAAAGACCCGGAAGCTGTTGTCGTCGTTGTTGTTATCGTTGTGGATGTGTTGTTCGACCACACGGGGGACCTCGTAATACCGGTTCAGTTCGTCCAGGAATGGCTTGTTTTCCCGGTCGTTTGTGAAAAAGAGCAACGGCCATTGAAATTGCGATTTGTTCGATTTCGATTTCGATTTCGATGATTGCGTCGTTATTATGTTCGATTGCGATTGCTTCTTCGGCTTTTGACGATCGTTGTCGTTGCTGTTGTCGGCGTTGTTGCTGTCGTCGTCGTCGTCCTTGTTTCTGCTCTTTGTTGTTGTTGTTGTTGTTGTTGTTGTTGTGCCGCTGTTGTCACCACCACCACCACTACCACCACCACCCAACAACAACAACAACTCGGCGACGTCCCTTCCCTTGAGTACGCACAGATCGTTGTCGTCGTCGTTGTCGGTATCATCTGCAGCTGTTGCTGTTGTTGTTGCTGCTGTTGTTGTCGTTGTTGTTGTCGTTGTTGTTGGTTTTCTTCTTGTTGTTGTTCTTGTTGTTGTTGTTGTCTGTTTCGGTTTCAAAAGAGGCCGTACGGTCTTGTCCTTGAGATACTGGGGAAAGTCTCCCAGACGCCCGTTGTTGTTGTTGTTGTTGTTGTTGTTGGGGTCCAACATCAGATTCGATACGGTCCAATCGCTCGGTCGGAATCCGTTCCAGCCCTCTAACAGCACCGGTCCGGATCGCAGCAGTTGTTGCAGTTGTTGTTGTTGTTCTGTTCCACCACCAGCAACAGCAGCACCACCACCAGAAGAATCAATTTCAATGTTTTTGATGTGAAAGCGCGGAATGGTGCACTCCGGTAGTTGTTGTTGTTGTTGTTGTTGTTGTTGCTGTTGTTTGTTGTTGCTGTTGCTGTTGCTGTTCTCGTCTTCTTCGAGACGATGCGATTGCGGTGGTGGTTGCTTCGTCTTCGTGTTTGCATCGTGCTTTTGTTGTTGTTGTTGCTGCTGCTGCTGCTGCTGCTGATGTTGCTGCTGCTGCTGCTGCTGCTCGGCAAAATTGTTGTGATTGTTGGAATAATAATCGTTGTAGGGTCGCAACAGTTGTTGTTGCAACGGTCGCAATCGCTGTTGCGTGACTATCACAACCACACAGCAGAGAAGGATTGCTATCGCTATTGTTGCGATGGAAGATCTCCGATGAACGGCAGCAACAATAGCAGCAACAGCAGCGGTAGCGGTAGCGGTAGCAGTGTTGTTCTTGTTGTTGTTGTTCTTTTTTTGGCGGCGGCTGTTGCTGTTGGTGGTGTTGGTGCTGCTTTTGTTGCTGCTGCTGCTGCTGTTGCTGTTGCTGCTGTTGTTGGACGACCTTCGACGACCGGTCCACAACGCCCGGCGTTGGCCCAGACCCATCGTTGCGTTGCGTTGCGTTGCGTTGAGTGGAGTGAAGTGGCGTACTTTGTTTACTCACAGCAGTTGCTTGGTTTGGCTTGGTTTGGTTTGGTTTGGTTTGAGGCGGTTAAAACAGCTGGTTGTTTGTTGGTGGTGGTGGTGGTGCTGCTGCTGCTACAGCTGCTGTTGCTGTTGTTGCTGCTGCTGCTGCTGTTGCTGTTGCTGTTGCTGCTGCTGCTGCTGCTGCTGTTGCTGCTGCTGCTGCTGCTGCTGCTATAGCTGGCTGTTATTGTAGCTGCTGCTGTTTGTTGTGTTTCGTGTGTGTTTCGTGTTTCGTGTCTTGTTTCGCGTTCGATCCGAGTTTCGTTGCCAATGCCTATCGAATTGAAAAGACTGGTTATTATGGGCTTCTTTTTCACGTGTTATGTATAATAACTGTCGAGGTACTCGCGCAGCGAGTGAAACCCTTTTGCAATCTGGATGTGCACCGTACAATTCAGTACGAAGTAATTTCTTAAGTAATTATGCGCACACACGAGAGCGAGTGCAAAGAGCCGGAGTGTGGGCATAATTACTTAAGAAATTACTTCGTACTGAATTGTACGGTGCACCACATCCAGATTGCAAAAGGGTTTCACACTGCAATCCACCTGAGGTCAAAGTGGAGTGCAACGACACTGAGACCAAAGGGGGATGTGCAGCAGTAACACTCCTGAGGTTGAAGTGGAGTGCAACGACACTGATACCGAAGGAGTGTTACTTGTTGGAGGGAGTATCCTCGACAGTTATATATGTAACTAGTCGAAGTAGCACCTATTTTCCTTGCATCCTGCGCGCGAGATTGCAAAGTGCCACAAACTACAAGCAAGCACTGCCTCCCCCACTCTAGGGGAACAGGAGTGTATTCTCGCTCCGGCGTCCTACAAGCACTGCCAGCTACGATATAGGGGAATGGTATATTCTTGCTCTGGCCGTCGGAACTACAAGCACAGCAGCCTGCTCTGATCTAGGGAAATGGTGTATTCTTTGTTGCCCCAGCGTCCAAACAACAAGCACTGCCAGCTACGATCTAGGGGAATGATATATCTTCGCTCCAGCATCCGAACTACAAGCACTGTTCGCTCCGATGTAGGGGACTGGTGTATTCTTGCACCAGCGTCCAAATAGGTGAAAACGGCAATGAATGATGACGATGATGACAACGACGGCAAAATTAATTTTCGTTGCTCCCCTAAGCTACAAACGCAAAGCCGTTTAGGATAATTGATACCGCCTTGTCATTGCGGACATTTTGGTACCAGTTTGGTCTCCTAGCTCCCAATATTCAGGGAGATATCAATCTTTTACTGTCACCATTGTTGGTCTCCATCTGACATGGGTTGCAAGTTTCTTGTTTTCGGCCGGTTGCAAGTTTCTTGTTTTTGGCCGGTTGCAACAAGTTTCTTGTTTTCGTTTTCGTTGGGCTGGTTGCAAAAACAAAAAGAAACTGCCCGGTAGAGGTGCCGCGATAAATATACGGTGTTGAAACCTGATTTTATTTATTAAGAAAATTATATAAGGAGAACTCGAGGTTTCATAATCAGGTTCTTTTTTCAGCTGAGCTTGATCTGAAACCTGACGAGGTGCACATATTAGGTTAAAAATTAACTAGTGTTTCTTAGTGTTTGGGCACTCCAATTTTTTAAGAACCACTTTGCAATCTCGCGGGCAGGATTGCAAGGAAAATAGGTGCTACTCGACGGTTACTCCCTATTTTACACACGAAGCTAGAAACTGCCCGACAACAAGCACCTGTCCATGGTATTGTTGGATCTCAGGCCATAGAACCTCCAAAAAGTTGGTACCGTAGCACAGGCAAGTGAATCCCCACATTAAGAGGGCTATTCATCGATGTATTTGTAGCTTATTTACTCCAACGGTAGCATACGGTAGGTAGTAACGACTCACATGTTTTTTTTCAATTTTGTCGCTGTTTTCTGATTTTTGCACCTATGTGGTTAATTTTGGTACTGTTTTTGCTGTACGGTAGGAACGCTGTAGGAATGCTGAGTGGACAGGTTAAGATTTAGTGGTTAATGATTCCCGCTGACGCTCTGTAGATTTTGTACCGTACACTTTCTACGTGTGTGTCCGATAGGAAGGAGTAACCACTAAACTAACAGTACAACAACAACGAATGTGATGTCCATCGATCGAATCTTGTAGCCTAGTATACGGTAGACGGGGAGGGGGCGTGTGGTGTAATTTTGCTCTCGTTAGCCTAAGACTTCACTAACTGTTACTTCTCACGTCTAACTACGGTACCGTACCAGGAGTCATAGTAATTTAGAGGGGTGCGATGTGACACGCGATTCTAAAAAAATGATTGGGGTCCTTGAAACCAGCATGATACTACTCCTACCGTACGCCACTTTGTATGATGAGGTTCTTCTTCTTGGGTTACTACCGGTAGTAGCTAATCGAGGTTTTTTTAGTACTTTTCGTGATTTTCTTCTTCTTGCTGACCGAAAGAACTGTAATGATCATAAAGTTGGAAGTGGGGTCCGGCGCTGTGACGGCGCGCAACCCCAGCAAATTGGGTACGAACCTACTACTATGGATAGTACGGTAGTAGTAGCTCTTGCTCTTGCCTTATTTTGGGGTGCAGTGATTACTTTGGTCAGGAAGTTCCAGCCGGAGAGTAAAATCAATAAGACTACCAGCAGCAGGACCAAAATCGATGGGTGTAAGGAGTGGGAGGGGGGGGATAGGAAAACAACAAGCTGTCTCTCCAAATGGTCGCCCTCCTTTAACACACATCCTCGTACCGTACCGGTAAGCCTTGCGTGGAGTACGAATTAGTCGCAACGTATTACGAAGTACTTTGTTACGTACTACGTATGTACCGTACCGTACCGTACGTAACGGCACGTTCTCGTTGAAATTACAGTACGAGTAGTACAGTACGATTACCGGTACGAGTATCGTACGTACTAGAAGTATTACTGAAGAGACCCTTCGAAACGAATTTCCACGACCCGACGAAAATAAATACGGGCAAGACTAATCTTACTCCGTACTTATTGTCGGATGATCCTGTCAGCATCCCGAATAAATACAATACTCGTAAGATTACTCGTACGAGTACGAGTACGAGTACTCGTACTAACTACGAGGTACGATACCATTCGTACTAAGCATTTTTAATTGCCATTAATTTCGCACAAAATTATCATCATACCCGCCCCGATAGAAACTATTTTTTATTTAGAATATTTCTTATTTTTGTTTGTTTGAACATAATCCTTGACTTGACATCTCTTAATCAGCAGTGAAATTTTCATCTGCGACCATAAAATATATGTTTATGTCCGTTGATGCTCTCCTTGTGACTAAAATTTGGCCTGGCGCGCCACAAAAGTCGAACAGTTCACGCTTTGTCCATCCGTATGTGTAATACCGGTTTCCCCTTCTCGGATCTTACTGTAATTAATTACGAAGTATTAATTATTATCGATGGTGCCGGGTTTATTGTATGTACGGTAATTACGGTACGAATGTTCGGTGCAGTGATGTTGTGTTTTTCGGCAAACGCAGTCCATGGTCGGGTTCATTACTGCGGGTGGAGTGCCGGTTGCGTTACATTACGTTACGTTGCGAGTACGAGTACGAGTACGAGTATCAGTATCAGTATCAGTATCAGTATCAGTCCCTGTACTCTTACTTGCATTCGAGTAGCCCGAGTTGGCAAGCAAGGAGGGTCTCAAAACAAATCGAAGTATCAGGTACCGTACCAGGCAGAAAACTCAGTCGCATTGGCAAAGCCCGAGCTCTCTAGTTTGTTGTACAATCATATTACTATCGACGACGCTTCGCCTTATTCCATCAATAGTATTCCATTCCATTCCATTCCATTCAATACTGTTGTTATTGATCCGATCTGATCTGATCCGAGCTGATCCGATCTGATCCGAGCTGATCTCCTTTCCCTTTGAAACTGTCTCTCTCACTTCGGAACAAAGGTGACCTATCCTATTGCTTGGTAGTTCCAACGTTTGAAAATGAAGGGATCGTCCGCTGCCGTAGCGCTCCTGGGCGGGTTGTTGCTGCTGCTTTCGGTGGCAAATGCAGATGCAGATCCAGGTGCAAATACTAGAAAGAAGCAGCGCAACCCCCCCCATCACAAAATGTTCAATACGGTCAGTCTATCGATTGGCAGTTTTGTGGACTGGGAAGTTTGTTACTCCGCTATCGATGAATCCATGAGTGACAAGAAGGGCCCAAGCGGAGACAAAAAGATGAACCAAGAAGATTACGTGGATTTTGTGAAAGCCTATGGTCCCGATGGATTCCTGGCGGATGTCACTGCGTTCGAAGAGTTGCCTCTGATATTTACAACCAATTTCTACTTTTTGGCGTGTCTGTGCGATGCCGATCCCGGTGGCGATGGCGATGCCGATTTGCAAATCGACAGCAGCGACAACTGCATCGAATCGTGTGTGGGTTCCAATGCCGGGATCGAGACGAACGGGGTGCAACCCGGAGACGATCCCAGCGAAGCAGAACGGTCCTTTTTGTTCTTGGTTTGCTCCCAGACAAAGACTTCGATCGATCGTTTCATCCAAAGCATTACACCCACAACGACGCCGGATCCGTTCACCCCTTTCTCCCACTCCTTCCGATACGGATACGGATACGGATTCCCCTCCACCACCACCATCGAGGGCTCCGGTGGATGACGATACGATTCAAGAAGAAGCCGTAGTCACGTATATTATTGGTGTCAACGGGAACGAGAACGAGAACGACACTGAGAACGACACTACGTTCGATGATTACAGCGAACAACTGATCGGTGCCATGGATTCTCTTGCCCCGACTGTTCTACAAGAAATGAGACGAAGACAACTTCGCATTGCGCCCTACCGGTACCTCCAGATCGAACCTACTATCATTCTACCAACATCTATTCTAGACCATGAATCCACTGGTGAGTTTGGTGTGTGTGTGTGTGTGTGTTTTTGCGAATTCTGTTTGTGTGTGTTGGAACTTGTGTTGGAACTTGTGTTGGAACTTGTGTTTGGACTCGTGCACGAGGTTTTGTTTTGTTGGATTTAACTAAGGCAAATACTACTTCGTTTGATGCATCACTCTCTGTGCCGTGCCGTGCAGATTGTCCCTCGAATATGGAGAAGCCCGCGGACCGTTGCGAAACGATCACGGCGTCGGTTCTTGTCTTCTTTCAACCAACGGTGACGGATCCCGTCCGGACGGTCAAATTATTCCAGGAGAACCTGTCGAATGCGATTTTCGAGGGTGAACTGCAAGAGTTTCTGGAGAGCACTCTTGTGTTTATTGTGGACAAGAACGTGCTGGCAACCGGGCAGAGAGGAGGGGGCACCTCGAGTGCCGGAATTACCGTCGGCGTCATTGTAGGGGTGGCGCTCGTCGCGGCGATTGCTTACTTTGTCACGGGCCGTCAACGCACGGACGACGATAGCGACGCGGAAGAATCCGAACCGGCAATGGCAGATACTAATCTGAAACTCGAAGTCGCCCATTCGCCCCCTACAGTCGAGAAGATGTATACCCCTGTTGTGGGCGAGAGGACGGACGATTCGGAGGATACCAATCCCATGAGTTCCACGAAACCACGGGACGGTGATTCCTATGCGGGTGACGACATGTCGAACCTCGAAAGCGGAGACGCATCTTCCTCGAATGCCGGATCTTCTGGTTGGTCGAGCAGCGCGGGGATTGACTCGATGAACACCGGTAGTGCCGATGGACTCGACTTTGAGAAGTCGCCCATCATTCCCGCCATTGCAACCACCCTTCCACTCGTATCCAGACAATCGTCACCCGGGAAAGGGATGGAAGAGGACTCGGCGGCGGCGGCGGCGGCGCCACAACAAGTCACGAGGGACGATCTCGATTCTGCCATTGAAGCCGGTGATTGGGCCGCCGTAGGAGCCACCGCGGCTCTCCTCGCAGCGGCCTCGGACTCTCAATCCTTCTCGTCAAAATCGGAGCAATACACGGGGACCCGATCCAGAAGTGGCTCCTCCGTATCGAGCTTGGACGTTGCACGTGCTGCCGAGCTCGATCACTTGGTAGATGCCGGCGATTGGGAAGGTGTCGTTCTTGCAGCTGCCAAATACGAGGGCGACGAAAGCAAGGACAGCATTCCTTCGGCTTCGATCAGCGGAAGCGACACGCGGTCAAACCCAGATGTCCAAACGGCCGATTCGAGCGTCGGAAGTTCGAAGGGACTCAAACGCCAAGAGTACAGAGCTATCGTGGAAGACCTGGTGCTAAGAGTAGTGCCGGAAGAGATTCAAAACGTCGACGAGATGATGTTGCAGTTCCGCGGTCGCGAGGATGAGTTGGTCGAGACTCTCCGAACGATGCAAGAACGTGCTGTAGCCCAAAAAGCGCGTAGCAGTTCACAAAGAGCTGCAAAGCAACAAGCGAAAATGGCGTCGGCTGCGGCAAAAACAGAAAGCTTCCCTCCCACATCAAGCAAGAGCATCGGAACGGGCCAGGTAACAACGGCGGTTGCGACGGCAAAAAGCTTGGGAACGGGAGAAATCGCAAGCTCAACGAGCAAAAATACTGTCAAACAACCGCAAGTCGGAGACAAAAGGGCAAAGGCAGCAACCAAGGACACCCAGAGTGCTCTTGAAGCGGCAATTGATGCCGGTGATTGGGACGCCGTTGGAGAAGCTGCAGCGCTACTCACGGACACCAATAGTCTAACATCAGCCGACACCGATGAAATCAATAAGTTCGCAGACGGAATTTCAACCGATGGCTCATCGGCAGCCGGATCCGGATCCCAAAACCTGGCCGACGTTGCAGACGAAATAGAAGAATTGATCGAAGCGGGAGATTGGAAAGGTGTCGTGGAAGCGGCGTCTAATAACGGGGCCAATATAGGCAAGAAACCGGAAACCAGCGAGAGTAGAAGAATGCGCCGATTAAAACACTTGCAAGAGGAACAGGAAGCACTTGCTCAAGCGGAGATATGGTCTGCAATCGCCGAGCAATCGAAACAGGAGTCAGAATCAACACCTCAAGGGGCTGCAGATGCAGCAGATTGGGCAATTTCTAGAAGCCTGAATGCCCTTGTGGAAGCTGAGCTAAGCGGTATCAACGATCAATCAACTGTCGGCACCGATGGGGACTCTTTACAACAAGGAACGACAAAAGGTGATGACGATGATACCGAAGGTGGAAATGAGGTATAACAATGGCCACCGCCAAGCAGGACCTCTCCATTGATTCCTTTGGAAGGTATTTCTTGGAGGATTCACTGTCACGTCCATGTTCAACGTGTTTGCACTTGTAGCTGTAGAAGGTTGCAATAACGCATCTGTATAACTAGTATTGATAGGGATATTTTTATCTACGCATCCCATCAAATCTTTCTATAGATGACAGAATCTGGTGCTAAAAAATGAAACACAACAAAGACAGGCTTTGCACTACGAGTACCGTAGCGTTACACACTGTACTATTGTACTGTACTGTACACCAAACTTGCATCAATACGGATGATCTGTTGGAGACTACGGTAGTACGGTACGGTACTATGATTGCTTGAATAGTTTGTCCCTGAAATTCGTCACATCAAGGATGGACACTAAACAGTACTGGTACGGTAGTAGTTGATGCATTGTCCTCTGGGCTGGATGGATACCGTATGGAGATTCTTAGTTGTACTAGTGACTAATGTACTACTATGACACATTGAGAATGAAGCTCCCCAACCGACGAGACTGAACTACTACTACTACTACTACTGTGTTTCCCTTCTGTACCCACCAGTGGTTGAGGATGCCCAAAACCAAGAGTTTCCACCACCAATAGTGAAATACAGCAAGCAAGGTGCCAGAAGGCGGAAGCACCAATCGGAATAGCCAAGTGGTCCGGTCCAGAAGGACAATCAAGATCCTTTTCAAACAGCACGCACAGCAAACAAGTTACCGTCAAACGTCAAACACACGTAACGTACTGGCTGGAAGGTGTGCCCCTTGTGGAAGAAATTCACCACCGTGGAAAACAATACAAGAACAGAACAGAGCAGAGCAGAACAGACACTGCTTTTCTTACTAGAATTACTAGCACCAGCCACTGCTGTACTGTAGTAGTAGTAATGAGGAATTCAACCGCACCCAACCCCCCTGGCAATGACTCAGTTATGCATGTATACTATCCACACACAACAGTGACTTATTAGAGGAGGAGGAGCTTGAATATTATTCGGTTGGTGTGACTCCACCACCGACGACTGTAGTACTAGACTCACCATTTATTGCCATGGAGGATGCTGTATCTCCCTACACTTGTTGCTTGTAGCCAGGTGGATAGCAACAGCAGCAGCAGCAACAACAACAACAACAACAAAATCCTGGTACCCACCTGTGACGAACAAGCATCTCACCAAACCTACTACTACTACTACTACTACTATTGCCTAGTAATGGTATCATACTCTTTCCATCTTGTTCACCCCAGAGCATTGGGGTTACTGGAGGAGAGGTGACTACGAGCAGTAATATGTAAAGTCAATTTCTATTGGAAATATAGTAGTGAACCCCAGCAGAAACACAGGGCACGGAGCAACAAAGCTGTACACTACACACTGCTGCTACTAGTAGTATGGATGATGTTGACAAGAAATGAGCAAGCAAGAACAACAACAACAACAACAACAACAAGCAGAGGAGGAATAGCTGCTGCTGCTGCTACTACTATTATGGATAGTATGATATCTACTAGTATCTGAAATGCAAACCAGCACCAGGCCAAAGACAAGAACGCTTGCAACATCAATCATAATGAATGCTTTGTAGCAATGAATTAGAGTCAACACGACAAGAAGAAGAAGAACAAGAACAAGAACAAACAACAACAACAACAACAAGAACAATGTGGATCTGTGGGGACCACCACGAGGCAGGCCGACAGCAGCAGGCAGGGTATACTAGTGAACAACAAAGGCACCAACAAGCAGCAGCAACAGCAGCAGCAGCAAGCCTGTTGTAAAAATGTATCATCTCAGCATCATGCATGCATAGTACTACTACTACTACTAGTAGTAGTAGTACTAGTATGACTGTGATGGATCCACCAGTGGCTGTTTGGTTGGAAGTTCTTGCTGCACTAGTAGTAGTAATGTGCGATGTGTGACCCCAACAAGAACTCGTATGATGAGCAGGTGGCAGTGCCAAGAAGGACAACAACAAGAATGACTTGTTGACTTCTGGGCTACTAGTACTACGGGGCAGGACTACTACTAGTACAGCTGTTAGGAGCTAGTACTAGTACTACTACTACTACCTCTATTTCTTATTGTTGGCTACCACAAGTACTAGTACTACTACTAGCTAGTGTAGTAGCGTGCTTGCTACTACTACTACTATTATCCCCGTCACTTGACTTACTACTACTACTACTTGAGAGGCAGGTGGTGCTCCTGGGAGGATTGTTGTTGAAGTGGTGAGGATTATTATTGTTATCCTTTCTCTACCGATCATGATCCACCATTCCCGACTCCGCAGCAGCACTCCACGACGAATAATGATGATAGCATTGGTTCTTGTTGTTGTATCGAGGACTCCGATCGCATACTACTACTATAGGTGACTCCTGCCATACACTGGGCAATGCAATGCAATGCAATGGAATGAAATGGAATGCAATGAAATGAAATGGAATACAACACAACACAATAATATTTTTTATTATGATACTATCCATACGTACGGTAGTAGTTGGAAAAGGCGCCGACCGACTGTTTGCAAAGTTTCGTGTACTCATACAACCGTACTAGGTGGTACGTAGTACGTACAATACAACTGTATCAAAAAAAAAAAAATAATAATACTACGGTACTAATCATCATCACAAGAAGAAGCTATCAATCAATCAATCAATCATACAACCGTACGAACGGTGGTAGATAATTCAATCAAAAATCAGTATTTATTACAAGTACTATCTATAAGGTACAATTTGTTGTTGTTGTTGTTCTTGTTGAACTCCGTATTTATGATTGACGCCCTACGTCTTCCTAATACGTGTGTGTGTGTGTGTGTGTGTGTGTAAGCTTTGTTGGTAGTACGGTACAACTGGTGGTCATGGTGGAACGGTACGTGTGTGTGGCGGTTATTACGTACCGCACGGTGCTGCTGCTGCTGCTGCTGCTGCGGGTGCTGTGGTAGTAGTTCGATCACCCGGATGGAATGCGGAAATGGGTATGTGTGTATTGGATACGGTGGTTGTGGTTGTGGTTCGTTCGTACGGACATTGACACTGATGATGCTTGTAGACACTGATGCTTGTAGACACTGACACTGACAGTGATGCTGTGCTTTGGGAATGTACCATACCGTACCGTACCGGTAACTAACTAACTGACTAACTGACTAACAAAAACTGACTAACAAAAACAAAACTGACTGACTGACTGGCTGACTCACTAACTATCAGTTGTTTGTTTTGTTTGTTTGTTGTTTGTTTTTGTTAGACCTCCGGCCGCACCATTTCCCACGCTTGTCGTTGAAAACAGTTGTCGGGAAGCTTTGCCGATTGCTGGTGGTAGTGCTTCCTTAGATACCGAAACGTCTTGAGGTTGGGCAATCGCAAGATTTCCGCCGATTCCCCGTTGACGGCTTCCATGACCTCGTGGCTGAGAATGATTTCCTCGCCTCCGTTGTTGTTGTTGTTGTTGTTGCCTCCGTTTCTGCTGCTACCGTTTCTGCTGCTGCCATTGTCCATTGCCATTGGCTATTGCCATTGGTATTGTTGTGCGCTGTACTAGCACTAGCATCCGCGACGACATTGTCCCGGACCTTGTAGTGCATCTCACCCTCGGCAATGGGCAGACCGGAAAAGAAGCAGAACTTGACGTACAGGCTCCAGCACGAGGGGGAGCGCACCTGTACGGGTAGCGTTTCGAATTGCGTCGGGTACCGGATCGCCATCTCGTCGAGCAGTTCCTGTTTCGGTTCCGGCAGGACGCGGAGCAAGAAATCCCGGTCGAGTTCCCAGTTCGGATCGAGTTCTTCTTCCACGCTGTATCCCAAAGAGGTGGCGTCGTCCATGCTGGACAACCGGGACACCCTCGAGTTCTTGCGGCTCAAAAGGGACGCGCCCGCTACGCTCCGGGGGTGGGTTCCGTTGTTCGTGTTGTTGTTTGCACTATTGTTGTTTGCACTATTGTTGTTGTTGTTGTTGTTGTTGTTGTTGACATTGAGCGAATGCGAATGAGCAACGCTGGCGTTGCCGTCGTGTCGATTCGACAGATTGGATCGGCGTCCGGAACCGAGACTGGCAATGGTAGGAGATCGCGAGGCATTCGAATACGAATACGAATTATTGGAATTGTAAATACCCTGCTTGTTGTTGTTGCTGCTGTTGTTGTTTTTGTGTTTCCTTGGGCAATCCCACAGCGGACGGCAGGCAAAAGACGACGAGCGTTCGGAGTCCCTGCTGTACGCTTCCCGCGTAGAACGGAGCGCCTCCGAGGATGAGTTTTCCGGTAAAGTAGCACCGTCGGTTTCCCCCCCGTCCCGATTGCCGGTGGTGCCTCCCCACCGCGTAGTAGGCCATTCGTCTGTTTTCCGCGATCTTCGCGGTCGCCTCACCGTAGGACGATCGCATGGTCAGTTCCGATATGCATCGCTCCAGTTCCACGGCTTGGTGCGCGTTGAGTTCGAGAGATTTGAGCGGCAGTGGGCGGGGAACCGCCTGTGTTGCGTTTGCGTTTGCGTTTGCGATTGCGGCCGTGGAATGGTGTTTGTTCTTCTCCTTGTTGCCGTGCGTGATCACGACCCGATCGGGAGTGACCTCGTAGGCTTCCTGGGGGCTCGATACATCTTCGGCGTTGTTGTTATTACTATTATTATTATTGTTGTTATTGTTCTTCTTGAGCAGCTGGCGCCGCTTGTGCCGTTGTCTCCTCCGATCGGCGGCTGTTTCTACCGTGGTGGTAGACTTTTCATCGAATGTTTCTTTGTTGCCGATACTACCGATGAGTCTGGTGGACGTCGTGGTAATAGTAGTGGAGGGCTGCTCCAGTCATCATCATTGTTGTTGTTGCTGTTGTTGTTGTGCACACATTATTATTGGGAGGTGCGAGTCTCGAAATCCCCAGGGGTGTGTCGTCGTCGCAATTGACCGAAAACGTGTCCCCTAGGTTCTTTGGCTTGCACGGCGAGCAAACCGATTCGAACAGGTTCATCACGGGGCTCTCGCTCTCGCTCTGGCTCTCGTCGTCGTCGTCGTCGTCATTGTTGTTGTTGTTGTTGTTGTTGTTGTTATCTTTCGCCGAATGATTTCTGTTCTTGTTCTTGTTCTTGTTTGCTGTTGCTGCTGCTGTTGTTGTTGTTGTTGTTGTTGTATCTTCTAGGCATTGAAGATTGTTCCAAACCCGACCAAACATTCCTCTTCCTCCTCCTCCCGTGGAATCAAAACGATCCTCACCGTCTGGAGTAAATTCATGGGACGACTTTGTGGATGCAGTGCCTTGGCTGTTGCTGTTGTCTTTCGAAATGTTAACGTTGTTCGCATTTGCATTGTTGTTGGCATTGGCAGCAACCGTCACCGCCTTTGACGGTGGTGTTCGGAATCTACTAGCATCGATATCATCGGCACCGTTCTTCGTTTCATCGGTATACGCAACCTTGCCACCATCATCATTGTGGTTGTTGTGGTTGTTGGGGTTGTTGGGGTTGCCATCGCCATCGCCTTCGTCGGTGCTCAGCGAGTGAGTGGGACCCCAGATGGGAGTCTTGGATCGAGTCGCGGCGTTGTTGTCTCTGTTTTTTCGAAGCCACGGGGTCTTGCCAGTTCTATTTCTGTTGCTGTTGCCATTTCTATTTCTATTACTATCGCTCCCCTCTGTTCCGGGATGCGAGCAAAGCCACGACATGTCCATGTCCGTTTTTGTGGAACCCAACAAGCGCTGGTACACAGATTTGCCGCCACCACCACCACCACCTGTACCCAACAAGCTTGGCATGATATGATATGATATGATTGGTTGATTGATTGATTGGTTGTTGTGCTGTTGTTGTTGCTGTTGTTTTGCTGTGCTGTGCTGTGTTTTGTATTACGTCGTATTACGTCGTATTTGGTTTCTACCGTTTGTTCGTACGGTATGGTTTCGGTTTCTATTCTAAAATAAGCAAGCAACGTATCGTATTGTATCGTATCGTATCGTATTGTCTTGTATTGTATTGTATATCAAAGCAATGATAATCGTTATCGTAATTGAGATCCAGATTCAGATTGATTGATCGGTGGTGGCAATGATGGTGGTGGGTTGTTAGTACAGTTGTTGTCACTCTTGTTCACCTTGCCCGAAGTAGTACCGTATAAGTACTCGTACCGAAACTGCAACTGATACGATACCGTACTATAATTACGCACTTATATATTTACCGTACTGTTTGTTCGCACGAGTAAGATTACGAGTATTGTATGTATCGTGCCGTGCCGTGCCGTCCCGTTCACCCGCCCAACTTTTTGTCGGGATGAAAGGAATGAAGGAAGGAATGCAAAATCAATGAATGAATCCTTTGGTTTTTGTCTTTCTCCGTCGAGGAGTTGTCGACTCTTTCGTGATCCGAGGCAGCACGGCTCGGCACGGCACGGCACGGCACGGCTCGACCGACCCACCCGGCGGATTTTCATTGTACTAATAATAGTACTTGTATGACACTATTTTCTCGTGTACAAGTACAAGTACAACACGTAAGGTACCATACTACCGGTAGAGTTTCGTTGGGAGGAATTCTCTTTTATTTTATTTTTTGGGAACCGTGTGTGACAGAGATGTCCACAAAAATAGATAGTACAAAATACGAGTACGAGAGAGCACGAGTACGAGTACGTACTGGGTATAGTACGAACTACTGTACAGTAGGAATACTATGCCGTAGGAACGCTAAATTGCAACAACAATGCAACATCATCATCCATATTATACCTATAATACGAGTATTACAGTACCGTACGTATCAGTACTTGTCATACCGTACTCGTACGGTACGGTAGGACCGCACAATTTACGAGTAAGTTACGATTGTCGTACGTACTCGTCGTACTATAACCATACGCTAATTACCGTACGAGTACCGTACCGCACGCACGATACCGTACAATACGATACAATACAATACAATACAATACGGAGGGGGGGGGGGGGGGGAGGGATTCTTAGGTTTTTCTTTGGCGTCTCGTCTCGTCTCGTCTCGTCTCGTCTCTCTCTCTCTTTGCACGACTCTGACTCTTGTCTGCCGCGCTCAATGTCACCCAAAAAAGGTGGGATGGGCACGAACCAAAATTTTTGAGGTCACACAAATTTATCGATGATAAAATTAATAATAATAATAATGAGAGATGGTGTGTGTGTGTGTGTTGCGACCAACAAAACAACAGTTACTTTTTAATCGCGGTAGCTAACGGCAATTACGAGTAAGTACAGTACGGTACACTACGGTACGGTACGGTACGATACGTACGAGTAATTACAGGTATCGTATTTTGCTGCAAACTGCAACGTACAAGTAAGATAACTTACGTAAGATGATACGAATACTTGTAATTAAGACTCGTACCGTACGGTACCGTAAGATTACGAGTACCGTACTTACTTGTAACATACCGGTACGAACGAAGCACAGAATTATTACACTGCGAGTACAACAAGTACGTACCGTACCGTACATACCGGTACTTCGTACGGTAGTAGTAATGACTGTAATTATTAGTGCGTACTTCGTACCAAGGTACGGTACCTGGTATGTGCGTATGCACGTACGTACCTACCGGTACCTACCTACCTCGTGCCAGGAGTCATAATTGATGTAGCGAGCCGAATGAAAGTAATGGTAGTGCCACGTGGCACTCCCTACAACTGGTAGAGAGCCAGACTGGGGGAAGTCGAAATCTAGTAGATTTCACTATCACTAAAACCAGCTTCTAAGCACATGCTTAGACCCCCGATAGCCTCAACAAGCCAGCAAAGGATTCCTCTAGCAAAGCGCAAGCCTACCACACGCAGAAGGAATACGATCGATACGATCGATTTTCCCTGTATCACTAAAACCAGCTTCTAAGCACACGCTCGAACCTCGAGTAGCCATAACAAGCCGGCAAAGGATTCCCCCAGCAAACGCAAGCCTACTACACGCCCTACCGGAAGGGAGACGATCGATTCCCTGTATCACCGGATAGATGTACCACTGTGTCACTGTGTCACTGTGACACTGTATCACGGTAGCTCATATGAATGGATCGCTTGCGACCAAAAGACGCGTCTGCAATCGAAATTTACAGGCTAGCACTAGAACAAGCCTGTAAAGGATCATCCCTCCCGGAAAAGCAAGCAGCTCACTCTTTCTGTTCCTAAAACGATTAGTAATAGAATAAGTAAAAAGGCAAATCCGTCCTGGTCCAATAGTCATCCTATTGTACCCGTACGACAGCCTATCAGCAGCGATAGTCATTCTATCTCGCCGGGTGCCAAAGAAGCTACTATCGACCGCATCGACGAAACGACAGCGCCAGTATTACTAACACCCTCACACCTTGACCACTCCTTTGTCACTACAATAGGCCTGGCCGTGATACCCGCGACCGCACCCCAAGCGTCCGCTTGCTGACACTTCTGAGAACCGACAATCTTCCAAGCAGTCGAATCGATTTTGATACCGATCCGCACCTCCAAGCAGTCGAAGCGATTTTGGGCTACCGATCCACACCTCCTCCTCGCACCTCTATCCGCACCCCTCTAGAGAGATGTTGACCTACTCAGAGTACTTCCGGACCACTCCAAGCCCCTTTGGGAGCACAGCAGAGCGCGACAAGGCCTACTCGACCATCTTCAGCTACTTCACTCTGGCCTCCCCCCCCCAGGTCCTCTTGGAACATCTACTCAACCTCTTTGAGGCTGAGGCTGTGGGCGCGCTGGGGATCTTTGTAGCTGACTCCCAAGGCCTGCCCTGCCTCCGATTGGTGCATGGCCTTCGAAAGTACCCGGGGCCCTTGGCTCAACACAGCCCCAACAAAAACAAGGCCTTTGGGTACCTGGACGACAATGAAGGGGAAGCTGGGGAACTGGTGCTAGTAGATGCAGCCATGCTGTCCCCCACAACAGCCACGCGAGTGCTAACCCTGGATCATCACCTGGCAGAGTTGGAGGCGCACCCCGCAACGCCCCTCCCAGTGATACCAGAGGGGACCGCCCACTCTGAGTTGATACAGGCCCACAAGTCTTTCTTCATTCCCTTTGAGTTGGTGCACTTTCTCTTGGGAAAAGGGCTCTCTCCAAAACAAGCCCTGGAGATCCTCCATCCTTGGGCCAACATGGCTGGGCTAATGGAGTCCTGCACCCCCCTGTTTAACACTCTCAGGTTAGCCGGGACTACAGCTACAGAACCCGGTGGCAGCCCCACGCTCCAGCAACCAGGTCCATTCTTTAGAAACGAGACCGGCCTTATCAGCTACATGAAGCTTAAGGTGATGTACCGGGACCTGCCAGAACTGGCTCGAACTGGGGCTCCACCAGGAGACCCAAAGCTCACAGCAGCAGTCACGGCCCTCACAGACCACCAACTAAAGCTAAGTGAGAATATGGACCACAAGCGGTCGCAGACAGTGAAGACCACTTGGGGCCCCTTGTACACCCAGCGCTTGCTCCTGCTCTGTGGTAAACAGGAAGAAGCGAACCTCCCCCCTATCTACCAAGCCTGGGCTCAAAAGAGCAAGCACGAAAGGACCCACATGATTTTCCAAAGCCAAGTGGCAGCCAGGGCTTCTGAGTTGGGGATCCAAGCCCCCTTGATTACCACCGCCGCTCTCAAGAGGTTCCAGGATGGCAACTTCCATGGTACTGACCCCTTTGATGTGGCAGATGGAATACTCCCCATGGCCTTCACTCCCCCGGGTGGGTCTGCCGCCACCCTGAAAAGGGAGCAGGAGGCAGCCTCCACTGTGGCAGCATATGACACTATGATCTCCACTGTAGGCAACTCCCTCACCTTGAAGGACTCCCTGGAGCTCCAGAAGACAAAGGCCTACATCCCTGTCGACTGGACTGAAGCCACCACCCAGCTGGAGAGCTACCTGGCCGTCCTAGCCACCATCCTAGGACTCAACCATGATGTCGTCACCAGCTACCAACAAGGCCTCCGCAGGCTCAAGATCCAGCAGATGCCCCTCCGAAGAGCAATTGAAGATGAGGTGGGCGAATTCCTCACACCTGCCATTGTAGTCTACTACTTCCAGATCCGGGTCAGGGGATGGCTTGAGGAACAGTGGGAAGCAGCCTCCATCCTCCCATCCCCCGACTTTGGGGTGGACTTCCACACTTTCCGAATGACCCAAAATCTCAACTGGCTCCCCAATGTCTCCAATGTGGCTGCCCTGAGACTACTTCAAAGACCGGATCCTCCTCCATCCCCCACCAAGGTGGGCGCCACGGGGCTCAGCAACAACAACAACAACAACAACAGCAACAGTCCCTCCAGCAATCTGGGAGTCCGCAACTCGACAGGAGGGACCACAACTCAACAGACACGACTCACCAATCCACACCGGGACTCCCGCCTCCAAGACAGCAATCATCCCATTGTCAAGAAACTGGAGTCAGCAAAAATGAGGGAAGCCCTACAAACTATGAGAGACAAAGGAAAAGGCCCCCTCTCCAGACCAGATGGGCAAGAGAGATGCCACTCGTGGCACATCAAGGGTGCCTGCTTCAGCGGCTGCAAGCACATATATGACCACGTGGCCATCACTCCCACCGAGCAAGATCAGCTCTGGCACTGGTGCCAGGAGGCATATGCCTGACCAGTCGGCAAGCGCCATCCGACTCATGGCGTCGCGCCCTCCACATCAACCGGGAGGACCATACTAAGTAACAATCCATTATCTAACGAATCTAATCCTCACTTAAGAATCACACATGAATTAGGTAAGCACAAACAGCACGCGCGCGCAGGTACCCCCCTCAATTTGTATGTGCCTTCCCCATCTTCCACAGGTTCCAAAGAAAACCCCCCCCTTGCAAGGCCTACGTCCGAGTCCCTAGTCCCTGCTACAGTCCCTACCCCCTTGCCAACCACCAACGCGGTGCCTCGGTCCGAGCCCCAAGTCACCCCCCTCCTTTCTCAGTCCAGCGGCATGCTGGCCTCTCCACCCAGCAACATGCTGGCTTCTGCAACCATCAACGCGGTGCCTCGGTCCAAGCCCCAAGTCACCCCCCTCCTGTCTAAGTCCAGCGACGCGCTGGCCTCTCCACCCAGCACCTCGCTGGCCTCTTCAACCAGCAACGCTGTGCCTCGGTCCGATCCCCAAGTCACCCCCCTGCTGCCGTACCCCACTGACAGGCTCGACGTGCACGTCAACCGGGCTATCAAGGTCTACAACAACAGCACTAGCTGGGGGAACTTCATCCGGACAATCCGGGGACAAGGTGACATCCACCCAGATGTGGGTAATATCCCCCATCCAGCCAGTCTACTCTTAGCCCACTTTGGGAAAGAAGGCACCCCGGCCTCCATGACAGGCCAACCTTGGACCCCTGCCAGGATTGACAGTGCCCTCTCCAGGGGGCCTCACCAATCTTCCCACCAGGGCATTGCCTTCCTGCGGGAGGAGTATGCCGACATGATGGACAAGCAGCAATGGACGGTCCTCCCAGCCAGCCTCATCCAAGACCTGCCCGACCTAAGGCTCAGCCCACTAGGGCTAGTCCCACAACGGGGACGGCGCCCGCGCATGATCTCAGATTACACCTACTCTGAAGTCAACCAAGACACCAATCCCCTAGCCCCAGCAGAGGCCATGCAATTTGGCCACACCCTGCCCCGGCTCCTCACCAAGCTGCACCGGGCGAACCCTCGGTTTGGCCCAGTCTACATGTCCAAGATTGACCTCGCGGATGGATTCTACCGGGTCCAGTTGAACCCAGAAGACACCATGAAGCTAGGAGTGCTATTCCCTTCCCGAAAGGGCGAGCCACCACTCATTGGAATCCCCCTCACCAACCCCATGGGGTGGAAATCCAGCCCACCAAACTTCTGTGCCTTTACAGAAACCATTGCAGACCTGGCCAACGCCACCCTCTCCACAGGGCTGGCAGAGGCCAGGATCACACCCCATCGACTGGATCTCACCTCTGAAGCCACGCCCGCCGCGCCTCCAGCTCCCCCTGAAGCTACTACCCCTAGGGTGCCCCATCTGCCCACTCCTCATAGTACCACTCCCACCAAGAAGCCGGTGCGATACTGGGATGTCTATGTGGATGACTTCTGTGGCCTTGCACAAGGCAACCAATGGACCCGACGCGCCATCAAGCGGGTGCTCTTCCAGTCTCTGGACAAAGTCTTCCGGCCCCTGGAGGCCTCTGACACTCCGTTCAGACAGGAACCAGCCTCCCTCAAGAAAATGCTCCAAGGGGACGCCAGATGGACCACCAAGAAAGTCATCCTGGGCTGGCTCATTGATTCCATCAACAAAACCATCAGCCTTCCTCCCCATCGAGTGGCCCGGCTACAGGAGATACTTCATTCCATTTCCCCCAACCAGCGCCATGTTCCTATCAAACAATGGCACCAAGTCCTGGGGGAACTCCGATCGATGGCCCTTGCCATCCCTGGCGCCATTGGCCTCTTCTCCATCCTCCAAGAAGCCTTCCGCCACCAGGAACCGGGCAGGCAGCGCCTCCAGCTCACCAAGCGCGTCCATAGCTTCCTTCGCGACTTCCAATGGCTGGCCAATGACCTATCCAACAGGCCTACTTCCATTGCCGAACTAGTCCCTGACACTTGCCCAGCCACCCTCGGCGCTTGTGATGCCTCTGGTATGGGCATGGGGGGCATCCATTTTGTCCCCCTTCCCACTGGCGCGGTGCAGCCCATCATGTGGAGGCATGCATTCCCCAAGTGGGTCTCCACCCAACTAGTCACCTTTGACAACCCCAGTGGCACCATCACCAACAGTGACCTTGAGCTCGCTGGTTCCATTGCCCACAATGACATCCTTGCCCAAGCTGCCTGTGTCCAATCCAGAACCACTCACAACTGCTATGACAACACAGCAGCAGTCTATTGGCAAAGGAAAGGCGCCACCACTACTACTGGGCCTGCAGCCTACCTCCTTCGAATTCAGTCCCTGCACCAGCGGCTCCACCAATATGTCCCCCTCAGGGATTACATCCCTGGACCTGTGAATCACCTAGCTGATTTGCTCTCTCGCTCTGACCTCTCTGACACTGCCCTTCTCAATCATTTCAATACCAACTACCCCCAGGACTTGCCCTGGATCTTATGTCCCCTGCAGCCTCCCATGCATTCTGCTCTGACCTTGGCTCTATCCAGAAGACCATGCGCGCTTCAGTCACTGAGCTCTATGCCAAGCACAAGGATGCCCATTGGAATCAATGGGTTCAATTCTGTGTGTCTCAAGGCTTTGAACCAACCCTCCACTCTGTTACAGATCCAATCCCCATCCTCCAAGTCTTTGCCCAGCGCCTCCATGACGGACGACTATCCCATAGCGGCAAGCCCATCAGATCTCGCACAGTATCGGACACCCTCCGGTCAGTGGGCCAGACGCTGGCCCGCTTGGGGTCCAAAGACCCAAGAACCAACTCTACCGGCAGTCTTGACTTCAGGCTAACTGCCCAGTTCAAGGCCTATGCCAAGCTAGACCCAGCCCCGTGCCGGGTCAAACCAGTCCCCATCACCCTGGTCATGCATGCCCTTCGCTTTGCATACTATGACTCCCCTTCCCCTACCAGACAGGCCATTGCAAACATGATTTGCATAGCCTTCTTTTTCTGTCTGCGCCCTGGTGAGTACACTGGTACTACCAGGGACGACCAAGCCTTCCACCTCAAGGAGGTCTCCTTCTACCTTGGCTCCAAATTTCTCCACCATGATGGCCCTGAACATGAGCTACTGGCTGCTACCTCTGTCACCCTGACATTCACCACACAGAAGAATGGGGACAAAGGTGAGGTAGTTGCTCATGCCAGGAGTGGCGACAACCTATGCTGCCCTGTAGCAGCATGCGCGCGCCAAGTGCTCCACCTCAGGGGCTGCTGCACCAGCACCCATCCCTTCAGCCCAGATCTCAAACTTGCCAGTTACTTTGACAATGGGGTTCTCACCCTCGTTCGCGCAGCAACTGTCACATCCTCCATGAGAGTCTATGCCCAGACCCTCTATCAGACCACCGGCATCTCCCCTGCAGCAATCTCTGCTCGGTCCCTTCGAGCGGGAGGGGCTATGGCCCTGCTCCAGGGCAAATGTGATTCTAATGTCATCAAGCTCCTTGCAAGATGGCACAGTGACTGCATGATGAGGTACTTGCACCAGCAGTCCCTCCCCATCTTCCAGAATCTTGCCTCTGTAATGTTCAACAATGGAACATACTCCTTCCTGCCAGAAGAGTGGGTGCCGGCTGCCGCCCCCACTCCCCCTGGCAGCTCTCTCTGATTCCTCTTGGGGAATCTCCCACCCTCGCAGTCTGGCCTCCTGTCTCCTCCAGGTCCAGTCTCCATCCAGCTCCCACCCTGTGGCTTGTGGCCCAATGGCAGAAAAGGCTTAACAGCCAAAGGCTTAACTGCCCAAGCTGTTAAGCCAGGCTGTGCGCCGGTGTGTGTGGGCACAGCAAACTAAGGGACCGGACTACAGCCTGCAAAATAACCAACAGGCTGGAGTTCCCGGCTCCCCCTCTAGCATTTGCTTAACCCACCAACACACCCATGAACTACAAGCATTGCACATACAGTACTACAAGTAGGCTGGCTACTGAGGCTATCACGAACGTAGTGAGTGATAGTTGATGTAGCGAGCCGAATGAAAGTAATGGTAGTGCCACGTGGCACTCCCTACAACTGGTAGAGAGCCAGACTGGGGGAAGTCGAAATCTAGTAGATTTCACTATCACTAAAACCAGCTTCTAAGCACATGCTTAGACCCCCGATAGCCTCAACAAGCCAGCAAAGGATTCCTCTAGCAAAGCGCAAGCCTACCACACGCAGAAGGAATACGATCGATACGATCGATTTTCCCTGTATCACTAAAACCAGTTTCTAAGCACACGCTCGAACCTCGAGTAGCCGTAACAAGCCGGCAAAGGATTCCCCCAGCAAACGCAAGCCTACTACACGCCCTACCGGAAGGGAGACGATCGATTCCCTGTATCACCGGATAGATGTACCACTGTGTCACTGTGTCACTGTGACACTGTATCACGGTAGCTCGTATGAATGGATCGCTTGCGACCAAAAGACGCGTCTGCAATCGAAATTTACAGGCTAGCACTAGAACAAGCCTGTAAAGGATCATCCCTCCCGGAAAAGCAAGCAGCTCACTCTTTCTGTTCCTAAAACGATTAGTAATAGAATAAGTAAAAAGGCCCACCACGCCCGCCCGCAGAAAAGGCTTAACAGCCAAAGGCTTAACTGCCCAAGCTGTTAAGCCAGGCTGTGCGCCGGTGTGTGTGGGCACAGCAAACTAAGGGACCGGACTACAGCCTGCAAAATAACCAACAGGCTGGAGTTCCCGGCTCCCCCTCTAGCATTTGCTTAACCCACCAACACACCCATGAACTACAAGCATTGCACATACAGTACTACAAGTAGGCTGGCTACTGAGGCTATCACGAACGTAGTGAGTGATAGTCATAGAGGGGTGCGACACAACAACGAGTTTCCACTGAAACCATGATGATAGGAGGATTTTGGAAAAAAACTTCCCCAGCTAAATGTTTAAAAGTATGTTTTTACTAGTACTGGATACTAATGCTAGTAGTAAAAGTGACAGTGAAACACCTGCTGATTGCCAAAGGTGGTAGTACTTCCAATCACTTTCTGACCTTCATATTACAAAGTACACACCTTCCCGCCTTATACTCTTGAGAGACGCATAGTAAGTGGCGTTTGGCTGCTGTATTGTTCATCTGTGGCGTTCTTGACAAGCACATGATGTGCTGGGGTGACCACCAAAAGATATTGGTTCAACGGTCTGTCTGTCGTCTGTTTGTTTTTGCTGGTCGGTCCCACCAAAAATGATTCCAAACCCACAAACAGTCGGTCCGTTGTCCATTTTTGCTGGTCGGTCCCACCAAAAATGATTCCAAACCCACAAAAAGTGGTCTGTCCATTGTATGTTTTCGCCACTTTTTTCTCACAATATCTTGTGCTGTCTCTCTCTCTCTCTCTCTCTCTCTCTCTCTTTAATAAATACAATTCTGTGCATAATCAGCCCAAACAAGCTCAATGATATTCAGCTGCTTCCTCACAAAAAGTTGGTTTAAAATGAACCCCCCTGTTGTAACTAATTTTAATATTGATTTTTGATTGAGTTGCTATCATTTGAAAGTGGAGTAGTTTTAGCTAGTACTACTACTAGCATTATGCAGTAAAAACAGACTTTGAAAAATTTAGCTGGGGAAGTTTTTCACAAAATCCTCCTTTCATGGTTTCAAGGACCCCCATTTTTTCTTCGTCTAGTATCATACAGCAAAAACAGATGACGGGCAGACGGCGTGTCGCATCCCTCTATTATTATGACTCCTGGATGCATCTAGTAGCTCCTGTACGGTAGTAGTACAAGTTCTACCATTATTTTATACTTCTAGTAGCCAATAACTGAAGTTACTATTGATCCTCTCAGCATAGGTTTTGTACTGCTGGGCACTCGTTATTTTCGTGCTTGTCCAACAGAGGATGATGAACCCGAACCCATTCCAGAAGTGACCAACACTCCAGTTTTGTATATCAATATCAACAAGAACTGAAGATCGAACATAAGCTACGACAGCCCTACCCGCTGGGACTAAACTCGCCGGCCGACGAGGTGAATCCCAAAACTTTTTCTTAATTAATTAATAATTACTAATATACTTATTTAAGTAACCTTAACGACCAAAGGTGGATCTAAACTACTCAGTCTGTATCCAGACTTTAACGTCGCCTCAATCAAAGAGAATAAGTTTAAGCCCCAAGTTGTAGAACGACAAATTTTTCAAACGAATCCTGCAAGCAAGCAACACAGGGAGGGTACAAGGAACAAACTGATGAATGGTGCCCCAAGCAGAAGCCTAGTAACAGGACGAGGCAGCTGCCAGCAATCATACGGTGGGAAGGGATACACTATTATATTGGAGGAGCAGCGGCGCATGGCTGCACTCAGGTGGGCTGGTCCCACGGTATGTGGGATGGAAAAGACAGGGGCCATAGTAGTAGTCTTGGAGGAAGAAGAACAAGGTGAGGGAGTTTGAGTAGTGGAGGTGCGTTTTGTCAAGGACAAGGAGGTCCGAGTTTTTTAATCGAATTTTCCGCCGACAAGGTCCGTATCATTTTTTGACGACAGCCAAAGAAGGGATCCGAGTTTTTCAATCAAATTTGCCGTCAACAAGGTAGAAGGAATTTACATAGGAAGGGCATAGCGCAGCACTGCTTGGTGGAAGAAGCTAGCGGGCGGTACACTGAGATCCTAAGGTAAGGAAATGGAAGCCCCTAAGTGGAATTCAGTTAGTGGAGGCACAGGGGCCACGGTCTTGGAGGAAGAAGAACAAGGCAGGCTGTACACTGGAGGGGTCCTACCATATGTAGGATGGGAACCATAAAAGAACAACACTTAGGGGCACAGGGGCCATGGTCTTGAAGGAAGAAGAACAAGGCGGGCTGTACATTGGAGGGGTTCTATGTAGGATGGAGAACCATAAAAGGAAGGGTCCTCGAGGAGTGTTTTGATCAAATTGTTGTTACTCTAAAAATTGACCAAAGGTATATGATGTTAAAATTTAAAGAGATGTGAGCATATCATGAGATTGCTCTGTTACTGTGTATTTTACTGTATTCAACCGGTATCCCTGTGTTAGTGTTGTATGTAGGGATGTCTAAACCGGTCGTCGTCGATCATGTGTAATTCGTCATAAGACAGAGAACACATGATGTGACATAGATATCTTGATACTTGAAGTCATTTTTATCTCTGTAGGAGTATAAGTAACTTTTCAAGTGTAGAATGGATATAATTCCTGTAGAATGTACGTAAGTAGAGTACGTGTATTTTTTGACCGACAGCACACCCCTTGATTCAACACTTAGTAAAGGAGTGTTGAATTACAAGTCGGTTCTCCATCTTGTAGAACTCTAAAAACTTAAGTATGGGCTTGGATATCAAATTGGATGATTGTAATCGTAGAATCGAACCAATCGTAAATCAATGATAGAGGAGAGGTGCTTGAGTATGTAGTGGTCGTGAAATCGATGAGAGGGTTATTCGGAATCGATTGGATGGGTAACGAATCATCAACTCGTAAGAGACAGTAGGAATCGATATGATTGGAGAATCCAATCGTATAAGTGGAGTGAGCGGCATCGAAGACAATTGATTGATCATGGGAGAGTTACCAATCATAATCGATGGATTGTGGAATAGAATAGACGTCGATGGAGAGAGTGGATTGGACAATGCTTGGTATCACGGAGGGGATGACCAAGGGTCGTCGGTGAGGAGATACTGAACCGTTGTTCACAATTGTACCATAGAATCAAATGTTGGTGTTGATCTTAGGGAGAAATGGAACATCGACAACCGATTCGAATTCGGAGTAGGCGAAGGGATCGACAGTCGAGGGATCAGATATTGATGTAGATTGGAGAATCGGAATCAATTCATAGAAGTTCGATCGTAGATTGTCCTAGATTCAATTGTGGAATCATATCAAAGAGAGGGAGAGGTTGCAGAGTCAAATGTCGACGAAGGGGACAAATGGTGAAATCTATCAATTCCACATGGAGTATTGAGTTGAATCCTTGAAGAGTAGATCGGATCCAACGTAGTAGGATAGATGGATCGAGACAGAGGAAGACGCAAATCGTTTGATCTCGCTCCAAGCTGTAGGATAGAATCGTACGTAGAGAATGGAAGAACACGCCGTGCGTATTGGTTGAGCGTAGGAAGAAGATCTATTGATTCCACGATCAAATATCAAACGCCGACGAAGGGATTGAATCGTAGGAAACGGTTGAGTGTGGAATACGATTGAGAGATGGTAGGAATCAATATGATCATAGAATCGAATCGTAATCGTTGCATTGTTTGGATGGCTTAGAAATACGAAGAGACGTGTCCTTGGGGAAGAGGAAGGCGGACCAACGGCAAGTCGTAGGTGCGGAATCATACGTATCATTCGATCTGTGGATCGAATCAGAATCACATGTATCGTGCGATCAGTGGATCAAATGATAGATTGGAGAATCAGGATCAACTCATAGAAGAAACACAAAGAGACCGAGGGAAGGGATCAAGCATGAGTGGGCGATTGGCGAATTGTAAAACGTATTGTTCGATCAAACGTATCGTTCCAGGATCAATGGTTTCAATCCGTAATCGAATGAAACTTGGCAAATCAATTGGATTGTCGTGGCATTATGTGATGCCGTAGAATAGGATTGGTCTGAAGGAATGCAAGGAGTATATCAAGGCAAGGATTGAAGATCGGGGTCCAAAGCCGATTCGTAGACGGAGTAGTATCGAGACATAGATATTCATTTGAGCATCATGTTTGTAGTCAAAGTGATGACAATCGATCATCAAATACGATTGCTAGATCGTAGGAATTGATATGATCGTAGAATCAAATCGTAGTTCTTAGAGAGAAATGGATGGTCTTAGATTCACTCGTGGAATGATATCAAAGAGAGGAGTTGTTGATCATTGAGAATCTCAACGGAGGGAAGACCAATGAGGAGAGATCTATTGATGCCAAGTGTAGAGAGTCAAAAGAATCGATCATTTCAGAATCCAAAATTGGAGAGAAGAAGAATGCTTGTGGGATATCCCGGATGGAATATTTCAGAATCCAAAATTGGAGAGAAGAAGAATGCTTGTGGGATATCCCGGATGGAATAACAAACAAGAAGAATGGATCATAAATCGTAGGGACAAAGTGGAACATTGGGATCACACGTAGAGGTAGATCGATTGCACTGATAGAAATTGATTGTGAGACGAATCGTAGAAACGAATGGGATCGGAGGGGATTCATTTCTGACTTGGTAGGGAGAAGATCTATCAATCCAAGGGATTGAATCGTAAGAGCGGAATGCGATCAAGAGATTGTAGGAATCAATATGATCGTAGTGGCGAATCGCAATCGTAGTTCATTGGGGAATTGATTATCGTAGTGGCGAATCGCAATCGTAGTTTATTGGGGAATTGATTGATTGACTGTAGAATCATGAGGAGACGGGTTGTAGGAATTAGATAGAATTGAGGGAATTAAGATTCGAAGCTGATTGATTGATGTTGGAGGAGTTCTCGAATGGATCTAGCTCGTGTGTTAGTCACGCTTTGAATCATATCTTCGTCTTGATACCGTCAGAACCGGCAACACACCCCTTGATTCGGCACGGAGTGGAGGAGTGGTGAATTATCAGTCGGTTCGGGGAGGGTGTTTTCAGTGGGATCCATAAGTAAAGTGGTGGAGGCTTATGGTGAAAAAGCTGGAACATAAGCGCGTTCAAATTAGCCCAAAGGTATATGATGTTAAAATTTAAAGAGATGTGAGCATATCATGAGATTGCTCTGTTACTGTGTATTTTACTGTATTCAACCGGTATCCCTGTGTTAGTGTTGTATGTAGGGATGTCTAAACCGGTCGTCGTCGATCATGTGTAATTCGTCATAAGACAGAGAACACATGATGTGACATAGATATCTTGATACTTGAAGTCATTTTTATCTCTGTAGGAGTATAAGTAACTTTTCAAGTGTAGAATGGATATAATTCCTGTAGAATGTACGTAAGTAGAGTACGTGTATTTTTTGACCGACAGCACAAATTTGCCGCCGACAAAGACAGTAGGAAGGGATACACATACCGTAGGAAGGGCATAGCGCCGCACTGCTTGGTGGAAGAAGCAAGAGATCTTACGGTAAGGAAATGGAAGCCCCTAAGTGGAATTCAATTAGTGGGAGGCACAGGGGCCATGGCCTTGGAGGAAGAAGAACAATGCAGGCTGTACACTGGAGGATCCTATGTAGGATGGGAACCATAAAAGAACAACACTTAGGGGGCACAGGGTATGTAGGCTGGAACTTAGAGTTCGACCTGTGAGACCTCTCTGATCTCACAGGGAAGGGACGTGAAGAATCAAGTGGAACACTGGCAGGGTCCTATGTAGAATCGGCCTTTAATCGAAGCCACTTAGGAGCCAAGGAGGCTGTAGGTGTGAAAACAGATGCCAGCTGTAGGGCACACCTGAAAGGTATATGTGGGAAGGAGGGCTTCAAGTGGAAAGACTTAGGGACCAGGGGCCATAACTGAATTCACCCTTAAAGGTCAGGGGAGGAACGTGGGTAAGTTGAAGTTCAACCTGTGAGACCTCTCGTATCTTGCAGGGAAAGAGACTTGAAGAACCGGAGGATATAAGGTATATTGCAACGTGAACTTCTTGCAAATACTTAAGGGTCAGGACTTGAGAAACCTTCTAGAAGGGAGGGATATGTGTATGTTCGTCAACTGCAACTTGAAAAGACTTAAGGAAACCAAAACGTTAAGTGAAAAGCACTGAGGGGGGCTTGGAAACAGTTCAAAAGAACCTTGAGGAATGACGAACGTTGAGTGTAACAGGATAGAGCCTTTAAGTAAAGATACTTAAGGGCCTTGGGGGAGAAGCTTGGAAACAGATGGAAGTGTTAGCGCTTTGCAAAAACAGATCAAAGAAGTAGCTTCATGGGTTTAGTACTGGTCTACAGGATTCAGTGTATGTAGAAGTGATACTGGATTCAGCATAGAAGGAATTTAGTGTTGGTTTGCAAGCTCAATGACCACCAGCGGACGACCAGCAATGGTGAAATAGGAGACCACAGGGGCCAAGGAAGGCGCCAAACGACCAAGCTGATAGCAGAATCGAAAAGACCAGGTCTTGGTTAGTACGTGTAGGTCCTGGCGTCGTTTGTGGCGGTGTAGAAGTGAGCAAGATATGGCAGGGGAAATATGTGTAGAAATCTATGTGGTTTTAGTACTGGAACATTGGAAATTTGGAATGTCGGACAAAAATTGCGCGGGGCAAAAATTGTAATCCCAAAACTTTTTCTAAAATGATTTCTGTTTTTCAATATTCAACTAAACACAACGCGTTCTTCGATACTCAACAAAATGGGATCCATTTCCACGATCAGTTGACACAATTGCTGAGAGTGATTTGCAAAAGGAAGAAACTCTAATTTGCAATTTGCACGTGATTCCACTACGTAACACGCAATTTTACTAGATAACGACTGATTCCACTTCATAATTTCTACTTTTGCAAGGAAGTGCTCATAATTTCTAACTCTGCAACTTTTTTGGCTCTGTAAACTTTGCCAAGCCAAATAATCTTGGAATCGAATCGACCATGGGATTCCTCCACCAATCTACTACTAAACGGATGCTAAGCAAAACAATCTTGGAATTGAGTTGACCATGGGATTTGTTGGAACAATCAACAATCGGCTCTCAAATCTGCTCTCTAATCTGTGCTCCAATAATCTCTTCTCCAATCAACTCTCCAATTGGCCCTCCTCTCCAATTGGCTCTCCTCTCCAATCCAATTGGCTCTCCTCTCCAATTGACAATGGGAAACCAATCAACAATCTACAAGTCAAACTGTCTGCAAAGTGTTTGATGCTGCAAAGTGTTTGATGCTTTGGGGACGGGCCAAAAATAGATTGTTGATTGGTTGGTGGTGGGAAGTTGAAAGGAGGTCGACTTGGTCTTTCAAAGATGGGTGTGGAGTTTTGAAAGGGTCTTTGCCTCTGTCTTCATCATTAAGTTGCCACCTTCTTTCAGTATTGCCTCTAAGGATTGCTTTGCCAGCAACAAGAACTCTATCCTTCACATAATCGATAATACACTTGAGTCGGGAGAAATGCTTCTGATCAGCTGTGTTGCTTGTAGTAATGCTTTCTCCATCCACTGGCGCCGTCTTCAATACCCCCAGGGAAGTCAATGTCATTGAAGTCCCCAAGTCCAAACCACTCATTCCACATCAAGGAAACCGGCATACTACTACTATGGGTACAAAACAAGCCCTTTCTTCTTGTTGCTGGAGGAGGATCATCCGGCGCGCCGGTTGTTGCTTCTGTTGGCGTCGTTGGCATTGGCGGTTGAAATGAATGCATGTGCTGCAGGAAGTGGTGGAGTTGGGTGTTGACAAGAACACCTTGTTGTTTTCTGAAGGTGGTAACCGAAGAAGCCTGTATCCTCTGAATGTCCTGCTGTGAAGCATTGTTATGGACTTCTGAATGAAGATTTTGAAACCGGTCCCCAACCGCCGGCGGAAGGGCAATGTCAATACTCCTTTCGATTGAGGCAGTACTAGCTCCCATTCCCGCTTCGATGCTGACCTTATCAATGAGTGCTGCTGCTTGATAAGCGTGGAACAAATCAGTTGCAAAAACAGGCAAAGAGAAGAGCCGGTTTTTCCTACCTTGGGGGAGCAAAATGGCAGTGTCCTGCATCAGTACCAGCACGGATTGTACATTGAGGAGGAGCTCAATGTTTCTTGTTGTTGGAATCAAGAAAGAAGTACACCGTGATGTTTTTGTTCTTGTGTTTGTTGTTGTTGTTGGTAATTGAGAGTACTACTATTATTGTCGCCCCGGGCCCTGCTCTCGCAGCAAAGTTGCTTAAAGAAGCTGATTATCATGATTGGCTATAGAAGAATTTGGGTAGTATTGGAGAGGGTCCGGCGTGGTCAATTGGTCACGCACATGGCTGGTTCCCACATGATTGAATTACATGGTTGAGTTTGATTGTTGGTTGGTTTTAGTGTAGTAGTAAAGTTCTTGTTAGCTTAAGATTCTTGTGACCGTTACGGTTAAATCAGGCACAAGAAATTGCTAAGAGAGGAGTCCGACACCGGTGCTCTGACTGTTATACCAATCATAATCTCTTATTATTATTATTATTATTTGTTGTTGTTGTTGTTGTTGTTGTATTCCACTGAAAGTGGTTTTTGTGTTTTATCATTCTTGGATAAGAACAACAACAAGTGTCGCCGACAGTTGACTACTACCCCCGTGCAGTATGAACACCCCCGTGTTAAGTATGTACGTACTGGACGAATACGTACGAGTCTGTAATTACGTGCGTACCGTACCGTTGTACGTACCCTTAGTGATGCAAATACGTAAGATTACAGTGTGGTATAAGTACGAACGTACTCGTATCGGTATGGTGTAGGCACCGTACCGTAGGTACGAGTACGGTACAACAACAGTGTACGGTACGTACAACGACACCCAAAACCTGTGCCCACGAGACGAGGGGATATTTTTGTGGACGAAAAGATCTCTCGTCAGTTTTTGAGACGTTACCGTTAGTATTGAGTATTGTGAAGAACGTCCTGCCGGTAGATAAGTACGATACTCGTACTCGTGTTCGTACTCGTACGGTATACTCGTAGTTCGTAAATACTTGCACTTCGTATTCGTACGGTACAGAAACAACGACGGTTGGATGGAACAACACACCCGTTCTACAGTACGTACCGTACGAGCCTATTGATGTACGAAGTAATGATAATAATATTATTGTACTTCGTAAAAAAGAATGGTTGTTCTGCGTGAATTTGTGTTGAAGGGGGGGGGGGGGGGGGAGTGGTGAGTGTGCATTGCATTGCATGCGCGCTCTCTTCAAAGCCAAGCCAGGCTCGTCAAAAAAGAAGGATTGTAAGACGAATCATCTTTACGCATTGGAATTGCAGTGGAAGGCGGCGTTGCTACTAATAGTAGTTCGTATCTACCGGTCGGTACGAGTACGGCCCTGTACAGTACAGTACAGTACAGTACAGTACAGTATTGTACGAGTAATCTAAATCAGCCCGAACGCAAAGAGTTACGAGATCATGCACGAGTTGTAGGACACGCGTGCGTCTAGTACATTACAACGTAGTTACGGTAAGATTACTCGTACGGTACGGTATATCCGCAAGGTAAGTAACTTGGAGTGAAACCTGTTGGTACTATACGGTACGGTACGGTACGGTAATCTTACGGTACGAAAGTCAATTCGACGCTTAGTATTCACATGACACACCAGCTGTTGTCCCAAAACAATCTCTATCCGACAACAACGAAGTCTGTTGTCACCGTAGTAGTAGTTGTTGTTGTAGTAGCAGTATAAATATATATAGAGAGAGACAGAGAGAGAGAGAGAGAGAGATCGACAGCTACCGATAAATTCCTGGCTGGTGACCGATTCGTATCTACTAGCCGCAGAGAGAGAGAGAGAGAGAGAGACAGAGAGAGAGAGGATCTAGTGAATCCCGCGGATGGGTTGTTGTTGTTGTTGTTGTTGTTGAGAACCCCAAGAGAAACACAATTAGCTTGTGAACGCATCCCAAAACAAAGCAAAGCAAAGCAAAACAAAACAAAAGACAAGACAAGAAACCCAAAACAAACGAAACCCAAAACAAAACAAAACAAAAACAAAAACAAAACGAAATAAGCCGCCTGCTCTATAATTATTATTTGTTGTTTTGTTTTGTTTTGTTTTGTTTTGTTACAATGGGCAACCAGCTGTCATCCACAACAACGTCGTCGTCGTCGTCATCGTCGAAGAAGAAGAATAATAGGCGCAGCGGAAGCCGCAGCAGCAGCAGCAGCAGCAAAAATCAGACGGCGGCCGAGCAAGCCGCAGAACGCGCCAAACGAGTTGTGGGAGATTTGCAGGAGGGAATCAAAAATTCGGTAAAGAAACTCGACGATGATCACCCCGCGGCTCAGCTGTTGGATCAAATGTGCGGAACCTATTACCACCACGGGCACAACAGCGAACGCGAGCGTGACGACGACGACGACGACAACGACGACAAATATCGAAACAGTAATTCTCGTTCGGCGTCGTACTACAGCGAAGAGGCTTCGGACGACGGTTCTCGGACATTCCATTCCGAGGACGATACAACCTATGACGGGCGCAACAGTCGTGGTAGAAGATCGGACAGGTCCGTAGATTCACGATCGTACGTGACACAATCCGACTACGATTCCGACTCGAAAGGAGGACGAGGCACGGGACGAGGCACGGGACGAGGCACGGGCACGGGACGAGGAACAAGATCAAGAACAGGATCGGGAGCAACCACGGGAACATCAACGGGAACAACCACGGACACGGGCGGAGGCACAAGCTTCGACACGGAAGACGAATCCAGGGTTACGCTCGAAACCACCGAACCGAAACTTATTTCGAAGCCATTGGCGAGTAGCTTTGCCAAACGATGTTACTTCACGAAATCCGGAATCGGAAAGACAACGCAACATTACGAAGGACTCACTCTCACCGGCAATGTAGTCTTGATGCTTGCTTCTGCCATGAAGTTAAAGGGCTGTCCCACAATTTGTGACGAAGATTTGCGCCGTGTCGAACAAACGTATCCAAACCAGTTCAGTCGTCTCCCGGATGAACTACTTCTTAGCAGTGGCTGGAGGAGAATAAGTAAATATTGTCACTTTTCGAACAAGTCGATACCGGATGGAATACCTTTTTTTCGTAAGTTGCAAATTACTTGTATAATAATAATAATGTTGGCACGGGAACATGCACGGGAACATGCACATGCACATGCACAGGAACATTATTGGCACAGGAACATGCACTCGAAGAAGAATACAATTCGATGGAACCGTCGACCGACGGTTTTCGCCATCACATCACATTGCATTGCATTGCATCATTATATTACACAACATAACATAACATCACGTCACGTCACGGTCAGATATTGTTGTCTTACACGTGAGCTGTTTCAAATCTCTCGCCGCTTTCAGATTCAAAACAACGGTTGCACCCGTCGGGGGGATACTACTTTCTACTGGCAGCATCTGTTGGCATGATTCGTCCTCTGGATGTAGAGCCTCTTACGAAAGATACATTGGTGCTGCTGGAGACCGATTACCCGAATCAATGCGATGCAACACCTAGCATCCTGATTAGGGATCCCGACCAGTGGGTACTCGTGAACAAATTTTGTTTCTTCTCCGGTGGTCCGATCAATACAGAGGAAGATGTTTATTATCAGGCAGACTTTGACGGCAATCCGATTTATATGCTGGCTTTTTTGTCACCTTCTCTAACGCCGGAAGAGCTGTACAAACTCATGGAAACTGGGCCCGACAACGAACCGGGCCTAAGATCCGTGGCCGATGTTCGCGACGTGGAATCTGTGTACGACCTCACCGAACGAGATTTTGACGACCTCAAGCTCTATCATCTGGGTCCGTGTCGTGCGTTGCCTCAATATATTTTGCAGCCGTCTGCGTGGACAAAGGTTCTTCCGCCTCACTTTTTAGCTGCGAGACAACAGGCCATGCTCAGAGCACAAGACTACAATGATCATCATCATCATCATCATCATCAGTACGACGAGGAGGAACAACCACAACAACGACAACAACAACAACAACAAGTTATCACCCAACAGAATGATACATACGAGCCAGAAGTTCATCATCATCATGCACCAGCACCAGCACCAGCACCAGCAGAACCAGAACAATGCCTCGATCCCGACGCAAACCGCCAATTCGTTGGGCCCGACTTCGACCAAGAACCGAATAGTTTGGCGGCCGGTGGTGGATCAGCGTATCTACGCGAGGCGGAGGAAGAGGGCGCCTTTCACAGCATCCATTCGTGAGTCCAACCAAAACGGAACAAACATTGTTCTCTTCTTGTTCTCGAACAATTCGTGTTTCGTGTTTCATGCATCTGCTTTTTTTTTCTTTTCTTTTCCTTTATGGGATATACGATAGTATCATACGATACTATACGATACGATATTATTATGATATTTTCCTACCGTAGAAATCTAACTTGCCTTTTTGTTGTTCCAGGGGTGAAAGCAATGAAATGCTCACAAACCAAGGAGAACCCTCCGAATATGCTGGAGAGATCTCTAGTCCTATCGGAGGTACACATTACACAGAAGAACCTGTCGGGGTCAACCCATTACGAATGGATCCTCCCGATGACGAACCGCCAAGCCTCAAAATAGGATCAATGGAAGAGAATGAGCACTTTACTCCTTACTCTCACCCCGACAGTCAAGGTCGTGCATCTTCACCTGTTGAGCCAGATGTTGACAATCAAGGGTTTTTAACCGCAGAACCATCTTTCGACAGTCCACGAGGAGACAATGCAAGCAAAGGGGACAGGTACTCGTCGGATCGGTATCTTTCACCGGTATCCCAATCCCATCGCAACCAGCACGTCGGGGTCGATTCGGGAGGAAACGGAAACGACCAAGTTCCCGACGAATTCCGATCCCCCGATAGTAGTTATCAGAACTTTCAAGACGAAGCAATGCCGCGCAGCAATCATCATCGCATCGAAGAACAACCTATTTCTATTACGGTACAAAGTTTAGACGGTTACAACAACGCCAAAGAATTACATGAAATGGGGGGAGGAACTGCAAGTACAGTCGAGAAGAACAAATGGACCAAATCACCCGAGAAACATCATGCTGCAGAAACTTATCAACGAGGCATTCAAGAACCCCTGGGAAGCAACAATGAATATCAATATGATTCTCAATTTCAGGACGCCGAATCGCTGATTAAGGTGTCGAACACATCATCCGAAGAGAAGAAAATTGGAATCGATAGAGAAGCAGACCTACTAGTTTTGAATAATTCAGGTGGCATGTCGAAGGAAGAAGTTAAGAAATCATATTCAAATCATGATCAGAGCTCTGACAATGTTATCGAACCCATTGATACATCATTCACAAGGCAATTTCAAAGCAACGACAATCCGTCGCCTTATCCGTTTTCTCCGGCTGGGATATCCACCAGCTCAGGAATGGAAAGTCGTACTATTCAATCTCCAGCTTTGCGTGGAGCTCATGCGATCTTAAAACGGAATAGGCGGAGAAGGGCTGAATTGTGAGTGTCGTTAGTTGCTTGTGCTTTAGAGAGACATTGTGCTCTGGTTGTATATATATATATATATATATATGGCTCACTCACTATTGATTTTGCTTCGTTTTTAATACCGTAGTAATAACCGATCTTCCGTGGGCAACCAAATGTATACTACCAATTCAACGGCATCCCCGACAATGAGTGAAAAACCGGAATCCACAAGATCAGATATCAGTACAGATACATGGGAGGAAAATAGCACAGATATTACTGGTTCTGCTGTTTCGGTCTCATCTGGAATGACGGACAAAAGCTCCCGAAGACAACTCATTCTTCAAATGGCGAAAGCAAGAATGAAAAGCAACCGAGACTCGCCTACGAAAATTTCATCTCCCATGAATGACGACGACGACGACGACGACGGAGCAAATACAACCATTACCGAAGGGAACGCAACTCTTGCAACTCATGAGTTTGATTTAACAGGTGATCTGGATTGATGTTTGGAGATTACAGAATTCTTGTTGTGTCCCTCCTGCGCATATTGTTGTTACTGCAGTCAAACTATAATGTTGTAGCTGTTATATGTTTCAAACTTTTTTCTTATTATTACAGCCAACAATATACTACGAGTACTTATGGGGTAGGAGTACGAGTACGTACCGTAGACGTATGGTGTGTTTCTATGATGTTCATTCAATGCGTGCATTTTTCTTTTTGCCTTCGTTCAGCCGAGGGCCAAAATAAATAAGATACGATACGGTACGTACCGGTACCGTACGCGGAAGGATTTGAGCTCTCCCTACGGTACGTACTCGTACGTACCGGTAAATCTTACCGTTACTTAGTGCTCTCATTTTTTGTTGGGCCATTCCCGAAAACACAGAATGGGTGATTCCCGAAATAGTCTGGTGTGGTATTCCTGTCGTACGCCTCTAAAAAGGTACTAAAATAAGGTTTATGTATTTGTTAAAAACTAAGATTGAGATTGTGAGCTAGCTCTGTCAACTACTCCGAGGAGCCGTTGAGAAAGCTTATAACAGTAAAAAGCCGTTGAATGGAAATTCAACGTACATTGCACATAGAGAATTTGGATATGTTCTTCATCCAGTCTTCAATATTGAAGACCGGCTTGCTTTCTCAGATTTTCTTGAATCGTGGGTAATTTCAATCGTGCTGAGCGTTGGAATACCACACTCTTCTCCTTCTCGTAAAAGTTCGATTGGTGGCACAGAATTTTTGTTAGTCGTGTGCGACCAGTATTGCTTAGATAATAAATTTTTAGTTGGTGTGATATGGTTTCAGATTTCGAATGTTCATGCGTTGGATTACTTGATTTCATAAGAGAAAGGAAACTGTACCATTCGTGTGGATTTGCTGTATGGTGTAGGGGCCTTTGCTTCTTGCTTCGAAAGCTCCAGGGATTTGCTTTTCATTTTTCACCATAACTTGATCTCCTACACTGTAATCATGAAGCTTCCTGTGGCTGTTCTCTTTCATAGCATTCTTGTCGATTTGAGCTTGTCTTTTGTTTCTGACCATGGCCAAGTCAGTAATTACTGGAATCGGTAGGAACATATCTCTGTGGAATACAAGGGCTCCGGGTGTCATTCCAAAGGTCTTGTTGATGGTTGATCTAACTGCGAACTGAGCCGATGCGAAGATGGTGTCAATAATATCAGTTGCTTCCTGGAGAGTCTGTGGAGGGTTGGTGTTGAGTTCTGTTCTCATTGCAGACTTCATGGTATCGTGGACGCGTTCAAGTACTGCATTGGATTGTGGGTTCCGGACTGAGCAGACCTTGGCTTTGATTCCTAGGTTGGAAAGATGGAGTTGGAAGTCGTTGCTCATGAAGTTGGTTCCTTGGTCAATAATACAATTTACTGGTTTGGGATATCTGGAGAGCCAGCCATTGTCGAGGGCATGAACTGCCATGAGGCCGGTTGGGTTTACTTGTGGGGCTCGGATGATTTCAAGGAGGTTGGTGCACATGTCCATGATGGTAAAGCCATTGAAGGAGACCGTTCCATGGCCAGGGATCTTGATTTTCCAGGGGCCTACTCCATCGATTGCAATGGTGTCCCAAGGAACATATTGGTGTTCTTTGGTAGGGAGCTGTCCGTGGCTTTGGTGGCTATTCTTGTATCGTTGGCACGTGTCACAAGTTTTGCAGAAGGCGTTGATTTGGTCCTTCAAGTTTGGGGCATATACAAATTGATTGATGGTTCGGTACAATCGTTCTGCGCCAGCATGGCCAAGCACGTGGTGGTAGTATTTGATGGTGGCTTGCACTCTGTTTGGAGGGAGTACAATTTTCTGTCGACCGTTGGAGTCTACAACTTTCAAGTCGGTGCCATTGAAGTTTTCAGTTGTGTACCGGGGATTGGTAGAGATATCTACATTGGCTGCTTGATCTTGGGCGAGTTGGTCGAAGGCTAAGGGGTACATGGGAATGTCTTCTGGGTAGTTAAGGAACAATTCAGAGAGAGAAGGAAGGTCGGAGTCCGTTGAGTCAATTGCAGTTTCAAGGTCCGAGTCGTCCGTTGGGTTGGGACCGAAGAACTCCTTCTTCTTCTCCGGAGTGTCTTGCTGGAGCGGGAGCCTTGAGAGGGCATCAGCAATGACATTGTCTTTGCCTTTGATATATTTGAATACTGGGGAAAATTCTTCAAGGAGCATGCGCCAAGTCATAATCCGATGGCTTGTGAGGTTTTGGCGAGTTAGGTTGATATAATCTGTCCATACAATAATTTCGGCACCCCAAAGAATGGTGCGGAATTCCTTGAAGACTTCGACAATACAGAGCATCTCTTTATCGACCGTTGGGTATTTCCGTTGAGCGGCGTTGAGTTTTCTTGAGAAGCAAAGGATGATTTTGCCGTCTTGGAGGATGACAGCTCCGAGTTGGTAATCAGAAGCATCAGTATAGACATGGAAGGGCTTGTTTGGATCAGGAAAGGCAAGGAGGATATCATTGGCAATAAGGGATTTGGCTTTGTTGAAAGCTTCGAGAAGTTCTGGTGTTGGAGAGATTTTGCCTTTGGCTCTTCCAGAGAGGTCAGTAAGGGGTGCAAGGACTTCAGCGCGTTTGGGATAGAAGTTTCGATAGAAGTTAATCATCCCAACAAAGGATCGAAGTTGGGTTGTTGTTGAGGGAAAAGCAAGTTTCAGAATAGGAGCAATCTTGTTTGGATTGGGCCTAATACCATCGCGCGAGATAATGTGGCCAAGCCAAGGAGCTTGGGATTGAAACCAGTGGCACTTGGAGGGCTTGACAGAGAAGTTGTGACACTTCAGTAAGGACAGAACAGAGGAGACTGATTTGCAATGGGATTCAAGGGTGTCTGAGAAAATACCAATATCATTCGATATATACTTCAATGTCCTTCAAGTGTGAGAGCATTTGTTCCATGCAGCCTTGGGCCCAACTTGGAGAGTTAAGGAAGCCCATTGGCAATCGGAGCAGTCTGAACTTTCTGAATGGAGTAACAAGGACACAAAGCCAGGTGGACGCCTCGTCAAGTTTGAAGGTGTGGAACTGCATGCTGACATCGATAAGGGTGACATATTTGAAGCCTCTTCTTCTGTGGAAGATATCTTGGAGCTTTGGGAGTGGATAGTGAAGTTTCTTGGTGACCTTTGTTGAGTTCTCGGAAGTCACTGATGAGTCTACAGGAGCCATCTGGTTTGGGCACTACAAACGTTGGCATTCCCCATTCAGTTGCATAGCACCGTTCGAGGATGCCAAGTTTCACTTGTCGATCGATTTCTTTCTTCACTGCTTCTTGTTGGTGCAGTGGAATGGAATAGGGCTGTTTTACATGATATGGAGTTGCGCCTTGCTGGAGATCAATGTGGAACGTTTGATTAGGGAAAATACCTAATTCTTTATCATTCAAGCCTTCAAAAAGTTCTTCGTTTTGGAGGAGTATTGGTAACAAGGCTTGTTTCTCTTGGTAGGAGAGATGGTTTTGGTCGGTGACAAGCTTGTGGAGGTCAGTTTTCTCGTACTTGGTGGTTCCATCTACATAAGATTGTTGGATTGATTGGTTGGAGTAACTTTCTGCAACCGCGTGTGGTTCTGCAGACATAACCTTGTGGAGCAAGGACTTGTTGTCAAAGTAATTGCGAGGATGGAAGTCCATTGTCTTCTCATACCATTCTATGGTACAAGTCTCGAAGTCCATTTTCATTCCAAGATCTCTCATGGTTTTCCTTCCGATAAGGAGGTGGTAGTTGATATTCTGAGAGACTACAAAGCACTTGATTCGTAGGACTTTCATGGAATAGGATAGTTCTGGGAATATGGTGTTCTCCAAGGTTACGTAGTGGTTGCAAGTGGTTTTGCCGTTTGTCGTCTGCATTTGAATTGGTTGGTCTAGAAGGTTCTTATTGATTCCAGAGGGAATTGCTGATTCCACTATGAGGTTGTCGGTTGATCCGGAATCGAAGAGGGTTTTCAAGTAGTACTTGCCAAGGAATCCGTTGATTGAGTTGCAGACACTTACTGTGGTTGGAGCAAGGTCGATGTCGACGTTGTCCTTGCTAGGGGCAACATCTTGCTTGTTGTTGTCGGAATCGGTCTTTTCAGAGGGAAATCTTTGAAGATCCGAGTTGTAGTATTCTTCATCGATATCCATATCGACATGGAAGAGATCCGGCAAGGAGTTGCAGGGATGGTAGTTTCTTCTGGTTCATTGATGAAGACACACATGTGTTGTTCTGGTTCATGGAAGTTACTGCTGTGGGAAGAGGTAGTGGATCGATTGCTGTTGTTGGAGTTGCTGCTGCGATCATTCACGTGCGAGTCGGTGTTGTCCCTAGAGTTGTTATTGGACTGATTGGAGTTGCTGCCATACTTGTTGGTGTAGCATTGACCCCAAGTGTGATTGGTACCAGGGTGGATAGGACACGGTGAGTCATTTGAGATCCTAGTCGAGCCTTTGTTGTTGTTGTTGCCTTGGTTGTTGCTGCGTTGATTGTTGTTGTTGTTGTTTTTACGTTGGTTATTGTTGTTGTTGTTTCGGTTTCGATTGTTGCGATTGTTTTGGTTGTTGCGATTGTTGTTGTTTCCGTTACGGTTGTTACGGTTGTTACGGTTGTTGTTGGCATTGTTGTTGCTGTTGTTGTTGTTTTGAGACTGGTTGTCTGATTTCTTGTTCTTTTTATTCTGTACAGATTGGAATCTTTCAAATCTTATCATCATTTCAGAGAGAGAATCTCTATGGGGAGAATGGTGTTGTTGATAGATGTCTTTCCAGTCCTCTGGCATCGATTCGAAGACTAGATTCTTGAAGTCACTTTCATTGATCTCTGCATCTTGCGGTGGGTGTCCCGGTAGTAATGGGAGGATAACATGGTTGTGGAAGTTGACTTGAGCTACGAATTGATGTACAGTCATGGAGGTTGTCTTCTTAATGTTGGTGAGGAATCTTTTATGATTCTGATAGGCATCAAGGTTGCTGTTGAACTTGAAGCTGATGAATGCTTCCACTGTCATCTGGAAGTTGTCCACAGTTCTCTGTGGGACGTTGGCTGATACATAGCTGTTCCACCAGCTACAGTCGGTGTAGTCTCTGAGGAGATCTACAAACTTGTCATAGATTCTTGGTCCTGTGGTTAGGTTGAGGGTCTTCTTAGATCTAATGAACTCATTGATGGTGAAAAGAATTTGTAATTTGGTTGATCCTGCAGTAATCAAAGGGATTTTGATCTTGGTAACTTCTTGAGATCCATTGACTTGTTGGGTGTTCTTGTATTCAATTTTGTCAATAGACTCTTGATCAAAGTCATACTTGAAGGGAATGACTGAGTAAGACATACTGGCCGTTTTCTTCTTGTTACTGGACAATCGTCAGGATCAGTTGTTTGTTTGTTAGTTGTATGCGGTAGCAGTAGTGGTAATTTTTATTCGTGTAGTAGTTGAAGTAGTCTTTACCGGTAGTAATAAGGTCAAAGGTCGAAGCGGTTATTCGACTGTTTAAACAGTGTCGTACGCCTCTAAAAAGGTACTAAAATAAGGTTTATGTATTTGTTAAAAACTAAGATTGAGATTGTGAGCTAGCTCTGTCAACTACTCCGAGGAGCCGTTGAGAAAGCTTATAACAGTAAAAAGCCGTTGAATGGAAATTCAATGTACATTGCACATAGAGAATTTGGATATGTTCTTCATCCAGTCTTCAATATTGAAGACCGGCTTGCTTTTCAGATTTTCTTGAATCGTGGGTAATTTCAATCGTGAGCGTTGGAATACCACAATTCCAACGCTCACGATTGAAAATTACCCACGATTCAAGAAAATCTGAAAAGCAATGTCACGCAAGGCAAGCCGGTGTTCAATATTGAACACTGGATGAAGAACATATCCAAATTCTCCATGTGCTTCTCTATGTGCAATGTACGTTGAATTTCGATTCAACAGCTGTTTACTGTTACAAGCTCCCAACTGCTCCTCGGAGTGGTTGACAGAAGAGCTAGCTCACAATCTTAGTTTTTAACCAATACATAAACCTTATTTTAGTACCTTTTTCTAGAGGCATACGACACTGTTTAAAAGACTACTTCAACTACTCGAGTAAACACTACTACAACTACTATAAACAACCACCAATTGATCCTGAAGATTGTCCAGTAACAAGAGAAAACAATGTCTTACTCTGTCATTCCCTTCAAGTATGACTTTGATCAAGAGTCTATCGACAAAGTGGAATACAAGAACACCCAAGAAGTCAATGGAGCTCAAGAAGTTACCAAGATCAAAATCCCCTTGATTACTGCAGGATCAACCAAACTACAAATCCTTTTTACCATCAATGAGTTCATCCGATCCAAGAAGATGCTCAACCTAACCACAGGACCAAGAATCTATGACAAGTTTGTAGATCTCCTCAGAGACTACACCGACTGTAGCTGGTGGAATAGCTATGTGTCAACCAATGTCCCACAGAGAACTGTGGACAACTTCCAAACCACAGTGGAAGAATTTATCAACTACAAGTTTGACAACAACCTTGACGCCTATCAGAATCACAGAAGATTCCTCACCAATATCAAGAAGACAACCACCATGACAGTACACCAATTTGTAGCACAAGTCAACTTCCACAACCATGTTATCCTCCCATTACTTCCAGGACACCCACCAGAAGATGCAGAGATCAAGGAAAGAGAGTTCAAGAATCTAATCTTTGAATCGATGCCTGAGGACTGGAAACACACCTATCAACAACACCACTCTCCTCATAGAGATTCCCTATCTGAAATGATGATGAGATTCAAGCGATTCCAATATGCTCAGAGTAGAAAGAACAAGAAATCAGATAACCCATCTCAAAACACCAACAACAGCAACAACAATGCCAACAATAACCGTAACAACCGGAATGGAAACAACAACAATCGCAACAACCAAAACAATCGCAACAATCGAAACCGAAACAATAACAACAACAATAACAATAAAAATCGAAACAACAACAACAACAATCAACGCGGCAACAACCAAGGCAACAACAAAGGCCCGACTAGGATCTCGAACAACTCACCATGTCCTATCCATCCGGGTACCAATCACACTTGGGGTCAATACTACACCAACAAGTATGGCACAAATTCCAATCAGTCCAATAACAACAGAGACAACACCGACTCGCATGTGAATGATCGCAGCAATTCCAACAACAGCAATCGATCCACCACCTCCTCTTCACATGGCAGTAACTACCATTGACCAGAACAACACATGTGTGTCTTCATCAATGAACCAGAAGAAACCATACCTGCAGCCCCTTGGCCGGATCTCTTCCATGTGGATATGGAAATAGATGAAGAATACTACAACTCGGATCTTCAAAGATTTCCCTCTGAAAAGACTGATTCCGGAAACAACAAGCAAGCTGTTGCTCCCAGCAACACAGACGTCGACCTTGCTCCAACTACAGTAAGCGTCTGCAACTCAATCAATGGATCCCTTGGAAAGTACTACTTGAAAACCCTCTTCGATTCCGGATCCACCGACAATCTCATAGTGGAATCAGCACTTCCCTCTGGAATCAAGAAGTATCTCTTAGAACAACCAATCCAAATGCAAACAACAAATGGCAAAACCACTTGCAACCACTATGTGACCTTGGAGAACACCATATTCCCAGAACTATCCTACTAAATGAAAGTCCTACAAATCAAATGCTTTGTAGTCTCTCAGAATATCAACTACCATCTCCTCATTGGAAGAAAGACCATGAGAGATCTCGGAATGAAGATGGACTTCAAAAATTGCACTATCGAATGGTATGAGAAGACGATGGACTTCCACCCAAGAAACTACTTCGACAACAAGTCATTACTCCACAAGGTCATGTCTGCAGAACCACATGCCATTGCAGAAAGTTACTCCCATCAGTCTATCCAACAATCGTATGTGGATGGAACCACCAAGTATGAGAAAACTGACCTCCACAAGCTAGTCACCGACCAAACCCATCTCTCCTACCAAGAGAAACAAGCCTTGTTACCAATACTCCTCCAAAATGAAGAACTTTTTGAAGGCTTGAATGACAAAGAATTAGGCATTTTCCCTAATCAAACCTTCCACATTGATCTCCAGCAAGGCGCAACTCCATATCATGTGAAACAACCCTATTCTATTCCACTGCACCAACAAGAAGCAGTGAAGAAAAAAATCGATCGACAAGTAAAACTTGGTATCCTCGAACGATGCTATGCAACTGAATGGGGAATGCCAACGTTTGTAGTCCCCAAACCAGATGGCTCCTGTAGACTCATCAGTGACTTTAGAGAACTCAACAAAGTTGCCAAGAAACTTCACTACCCACTTCCTAAGCTCCAAGATATCTTCCACAGAAGAAGAGGCTTCAAATATGTCACCCTTATCGATGTCAGCATGCAGTTCCACACCTTCAAACTTGATGAAGCCTCCACCTGGCTTTGTGTCCTTGTTACTCCATTCAGAAAGTTCAGACTGCTCCGATTGCCAATGGGCTTTCTCAACTCTCCAAGTTGGGCCCAAGGCTGTATGGAACAAATGCTCTCACACTTGAAGGACATTGAAGTATATATCGATGATATTGGTATCTTCTCAGATACACTTGAATCCCATTGTAAATCAGTCTCTTCTGTCCTGTCCTTACTCAAATCCCACAACTTCTCTGTCAAGCCCTCCAAATGCCACTGGTTTCAATTGCAAGCACCCTGGCTTGGCCACATTATCTCTTGTGATGGTATTAGACCCAATCCAAACAAGATTGCCCCGATCCTGAAACTTGCTTTTCCCTCAACAACAACCCAACTTCGATCCTTTGTTGGGATGATCAACTTCTATCAAAACTTCTATCCCAAACGCGCTGAAGTCCTTGCACCCCTTACCGACCTCTCTGGAAGAGCCAAAGGCAAAATCTCTCCAACTCCAGAGCTTCTTGAAGCTTTCAACAAAGCCAAGTCCTTCATTGCCAATGATATCCTCCTTGCCTTTCCTGATCCAAACAAGCCCTTCCATGTCTATACTGATGCTTCTGATTACCAACTCGGAGCTGTCATCCTCCAAGACGGCAAAATCATCCTTTGCTTCTCAAGAAAACTCAACGCCGCTCAACGGAAATACCCAACGGTCGATAAAGAGATGCTCTGTATTGTCGAAGTCTTCAAGGAATTCCGCACCATTCTTTGGGGTGCTGAAATCATCGTATGGACAGACCACATCAACTTAACCCGCCAAAACCTCACTAGCCATCGCATTATGACTTGGAGAATGCTCCTTGAAGAATTTTCCCCAGTATTCAAGTACATCAAAGGCAAAGACAATGTCATTGCTGACGCGCTCTCCAGGCTCCCACTCCAGCAAGACACTCCGGAGAAGAAGAAGGAGTTCTCCGGTCCAACTCCCGATCCAACGGATGATGACTCGGACCTTGAAACTACAACAGACTGTGACTCAACGGACTCCGACCTTCTCTCTCTTTCTGAATTGTTTCTTAACTACCCAGAAGACATTCCCATGTACCCCTTAGCCTTCGACCAACTCGCCTAAGACCAAGTAGCCAATGTAGATATATCTACCAATCCTCGGTACACAACTGAAAACTTCAACGGAATCGACTTGAAAATTGTAGACTCCAACGGCCGACAGAAAATTGTACTCCCTCCAAACGGAGTGCAAGCCACAATCAAATACTACCACCACGTGCTTGGCCATGCCGGTGCAGAAAGATTGTATCGAACCATCAACCAATTCGTATACGCCCCAAACTTGAAGGACCAAATCAACGCCTTCTGCAAAACTTGTGACACGTGCCAACGATACAAGAATAGCCACCAAAGCCATGGACAACTCCCGACCAAAGAACACCAATATGTCCCTTGGGACACCATTGCAATCGATGGAGTAGGCCCCTGGAAAATCAAGATCCCTGGGCATGGAACAGTCTCCTTCAACGGCTTTACCATCATGGACATGTGCACCAACCTCCTTGAAATCATCCGAGCCCCACAAGTAAACCCAACCGGCCTCATGGCAGTCCATGCCCTCGACAATGGCTGGCTCTCCAGATACCCCAAACCAGTAAATTGTATTATCGACCAAGGAACCAACTTTATGAGTAATGACTTCCAACTCCATCTCGCCAACCTTGGAATCAAAGCCAAGGTTTGCTCTATCCGCAACCCTCAATCCAATGCAGTACTTGAAAGGGTCCATGACACCATGAAATTGGCAATGCGAACTGAGCTCAATACCAATCCTCCACAGACCCTCCAGGAAGCCACTGACATCATCGATAGTGTGTTTGCTTCTGCCCAGTTTGCAGTTAGATCAACCATCAACAAGACCTTTGGAATAACACCCGGAGCCCTTGTCTTCCATCGCGACATGTTTCTACCAATCCCTGTAATCACTGACTTGGCCATGGTCAGAAACAAAAGACAAGCTCAAATCGACAAGAATGCTATGAAAGAGAACAGCCACAGGAAGATTCATGATTACAGTGTAGGAGACCAAATTATGGTGAAAAATGAAAAGCAAATTCCTGGAGCTTTTGACGCAAGAAGCAAAGGTCCATACATCCTCCAGCAAATCCACACTAATGGTACAGTTTCCTTTCTCTTAAGAAATCATGTGATCCAACGTATGAACATTCGGAACCTCAAACCATATCACACCAACTAAAAATTTATTATCTAAGCAATACTGGCCGCACACGGCTAACAAAAATTCTGTGCCACCAATCGAACTTTTACGAGAAGGAGAAGAGTGTGGTATTCCAACGCTCACGATTGAAAATTACCCACGATTCAAGAAAATCTGAAAAGCAATGCCACACAAGCCGGTGTTCAATATTGAACACTGGATGAAGAACATATCCAAATTCTCCATGTGCTTCTCTATGTGCAATGTACGTTGAATTTCGATTCAACAGCTGTTTACTGTTACAAGCTCCCAACTGCTCCTCGGAGTGGTTGACAGAAGAGCTAGCTCACAATCTTAGTTTTTAACCAATACATAAACCTTATTTTAGTACCTTTTTCTAGAGGCATACGACATCTGGGTACTAGCTAGGGGGTAGGGGCCCAGATTTAATTCTGTACCATTTTGACCCAGATTTCCTTGAAATCCAGCACGGAATTCCGGACTGACGAAAATTTCATTCCCTTATACTCACCCTGTCAACCGACTAGTCACCCATCCATCCAACGGATCGCCAATTTTGGCTGCTGATACACGACAAAATAGTTCAATCCAATCATACTCGACTGCATAGTACTTCGTTTGTATAATATTGCTTTATCTGCTGCTGGTTGTGGTGCTATGTGACAACGATGAGGGAGGAGATACTACATATTCACCTCCGGACATAATTTTTATATCGTAACATCATCAGCGGGCACTAGGAGTATGGCACCGGCAGCCAATGCAGCAGCAGTAGCACGGGCGGGACGCAAGTCTGGTGTGACCAAGAACTTGCTAGTACAGCAAAACTGAACTCATCGAATTGCTTCTACTACACGCCATCAGATCAATCCTTCCCATTGGTCCTGAGGAATGGGAACAAGTCGCCCAAACCCATAGAGGCAACTTCCCTGACAGACACTGATAGAACTGCTCCCGACCTCAGTACTAGGAAATAGCTACACGAACCTTTTATTATCGGAAACAAATGCCTACTACCGGTGATCCAAATTGCCCCGAGGAGGTGAGGTTGCTGGCGAAGAAGATCAGGTGTTTGATTTATGAAAAGGCGGAAATTGGTGACGGAGAAGAAGAGTTCGATATGGAAGAAGGATACAACAATAGCAAGGACATAGTAGGTAGTGAGGATGATGACTCTGACGATGATATTCTTCTTCCTCCACTCCCACTCAGTCAACCTTCGCAAGCAACGCAACCAACCCAGCCAACCCAGCCAACCCAGCCAACCCAGCCAACGCAACCAACCCAGCCAACGCAACCAACCCAGCCAACCCAACCACCGCTACATCAGCCTTCCCAACTAGCAACTGCAAACAATGTTGTTACTGTTACTCAAAAATTGACCGGATAGGTATAATGATGTTTGAATTAATTTAATTCAATATACTTATTTAAGTAACCTTAACCACCAAAGGTGGATCTAAACTACTCAGTCTGTATCCAGACTTTAACGTCACCTCAATCAAAGAGAATAAGTTTAAGCCCCAAGTTGTAGAATGACAATTTTTTCAAACGAATCCTGAAAGCAAGCAGGGAGGGTACAAAGAACAAAGTGATGAATGATGCCCCAAGCAGAAGCCTAACAGGAGGCAGCTGCCAACAATCATACAGTAGGAAGGGGATACACATAGGAGGAGCAGCGCCGCATGGCTCCACTCAGGTGGGCTGGTCCCATGGTATGTGGGATGGAAGAAGACAGGGGCTATGGTCTTGAAGGAAGAAGAACAGGGCGGGCTGGAAGGGAGGGTACAAAGAACAAACTGATGAATGGTGCCCCAAGCAGAAGCATAACAGGAGGCAGCTGCCAACAATCATACAGTAGGAAGGGATACACATAGGAGGAGCAGCGCCGCATGGCTCCACTCAGGCAGGCTGGTCCTATGGTATGTGGGATGGAAAAGACAGGGACCATAGTCTTGGAGGAAGAAGAACAAGGTGAGGGAGTTTGAGTAGTGGAGGTGCATTTGATTCAATCAAATTTTCCGCCAACAACAATGAGGATATTTTTGATTGAATTTGCCGCCAACAAGGTCCAAGTTTTTTATCGAATTTGCTGCCGACAAGGTCCTCACGTGGGCGTTGAGTTTTTTGATCGAATTTGCCGCTGACAAACAATAGGAAGGGATACACATAGGAAGGGCATAGCGTTGCACTGCTTGGTGGAAGAAGCAAGAGATCCCACGGTAAGGAAATGGAAGCCCCTAAGTGGAATTCGGTTAGTGGGGGTACAGGGGCCATGGTCTTGGAGGAAGAAGAACAAGGCAGGCTGTACACTGGAGGGGTCCTATGTAGGATGGGAACCATAAAAGAACAATACTTAGGGGCACAGGGTATGTAGGCTGGAACTTGAAGTTCGACCTGTGAGACCTCTCTGATCTCACAGGGAACACTTGAAGAACAAGGTGGAACACTGGAAGGAGGTTCCTATGTAGAAACGGGCTCTAATCGAAACCACTTAGGAGCCAAGGGGCTGTAGGTGTGAAAACAGATACCAGCTGTGGGGCACACCTGATTGTATAGGGAGGAAGGAAGGGCTTAAGGGAAAACACTTATGGACCAGGGACTATAAGTGAATTCACACTTAAAGGTCAGGATAGAAACAGAAGGGAACTTGAAGTTCGACCTGTGAGACCTCTCTTATCTCACAGGGAAGGGACTTGAAGAACCGGGTGGAACACTGGAAGGAGGTTCCTATGTAGAATCGTCCTCTGATCAAAACCACGTAGGAGCCAAGGGGCTGTAGGTGTGAAAACAGATGCCAGCTGTAGGGCACACCTGATTGTATAGAGAGGAAGGAGGGCCTTCAGGGAAAACACTTAACGATCAGGGCTATCAGTGAATTCGCACTTAAAGGTCAGGGAAGGAACAAAGGGGAACTTGAAGTTCGACCTGTGAGACCCCTCTTATCTCACAGGGAAGGGACTTGAAGAACCGGGTGGTACTATTATTTTCCTTCTGAATCCGATTCGTTGAGAGTCTGATTCAAAGGCTTCTGAAGAACAGCAACGCTGCGTTAGTGTGTTAGTAGGCGAACGATTGTACTCTACGCGTGACAATTGTGTTTGGATACTTTCGGCAACGGATTATCGGACTACAGGCGAAGCTAGGGAAACGCCGGATCTCTTCTTGCTGTGACTTATTCAGATTGCAGCGAGACAGACCTTAGTATGTAGATTACAAGTAGTTGGTAGCAACTAGTGTGAATTTTGGGATATAAATCAGTTGAATGTTAAAAGTATGAGATAAAGTGAAATCTTGCCGAAATGCAAGATATCTCTTTTATTGAGATGAATACGTTGCAACTGCTGTTGCGTAGTGATGAGATTACTTGCTGATTATTTCCGTACATGTATTGGTCGTTGATCATATATATCTGTATGCATGTATATGTATTGTGTGAGAATCACACGCCAACGGTTTTCTTCCCTTGTTCCGTTAGGAAGACTCCATGGATAGTTTATTATTAAGGTCAGGAATTGCTCCTGTAGCTCGTGTGATATTTTATGAAATCAGAGTTTGCTCACCGAAGAACAATGGCAATACTGTAAAACAGGGATTGCTCACCGTTGATGCGCGATGGGAATCAATGCGCCGTGGGAATCGATATGCCGTGGGAATCGATTACTTAGATTGATACGGGACTCATGGATTCGTACGAATAAGGTATCTACCCTTTGGTAGCTTTGGTACTTCTGGTCACGAAAGGAATTTAATACTCCCCATGTCTCCTTGTGAAGGGTCATCACGCTCTACATGATGCTTCCATCATCTTGGAGAAGGTCGCCGGTATTGCCACAGAAGTGGAAGATGGGCCTGAGCAGTGGATACACAACTGAGTGTCCCCAATGCTTGGTGAGAATGTCTGCACAGTTATCCTTACCTGGGATGTGCATCATTAAAATGAAACCTCTCGCTATCATGCTTCGTACGTAGTGAAACGATAGAATGTTATGACGCTTGTGCAACCTTGCGTAAGGGAAGGTTGACGTTTGGATCATCTTTTCGTTGTCACCCCAAGAGTAGGAGATATCATGGATTCGTGTTCCTAGGTATCGGAATGAGTGGCGTAAATTGGCAATCTGTTCGATGCAAGTTCTTCCTGCAACAAATTCAGCTCCAAAGGTGGCTGTTTCCGTAGTGGACTGCTTCTTCGAGAACCACATCATGGGAGTCTTGTTCGCGAAATGAAAATGCCGGTTACAGCCTTACTTCTTGGCAATACTGTAAAACAGGGATTGCTCACCGTTGATGCGCGATGGGAATCAATGCGCCGTGGGAGTCAATATGCCGTGGGAATCAATTACTTTGATTGATACGGGACTCATGGATTCGTACGAATAAGGTATCTACCATCTGGTAGCTTTGGTACTTCTGGTCACGAAAGGAATTTAATAGGTACACTGGAAGGGGGGTCCTATGTAGAAATGGGCTCTAATCGAAACCACTTAGGAACCAAGGGGCTGTAGGTGTGAAAACAGATGCCAGCTGTAGGGCACACCTGAAAGGTATATGTGGGAAGGAGGGCTTTGAGCAGAAACACTTAGTGACCAGGGGCCATAAGTGAATTTGCACTGAAAGGTCAGGGGAGGAACGTGGGTAACTTGAAGTTCACCTGTGAGACCTCTCTTATCTCGCAAGAGACTTGAAGAACCGGGTGGTACACTGGAAGGGTCCTATGTAGAATTGGCCTCTAATCGAAACCACTTAGGAAGGGGACTGTAGGTGTGAAAGCAGAGGCCAGCTGTAGGGCACACCTGAAAGGTATATGGAGGAGGTAGGGCCTTAAGTGGAAACACTTAGGGGCCAGGGGCCATAAGTGAATTTGCACTTAAAGGTGAGGAAAGGAACAGAATGGAACTTGAAGTTCAACCCGCAAGACCTCTCTTATCTCGCAAGAGACTTGAAGAACCGGGTGGTACACTGGAAGGGGGGTCCTATGTAGAATTGGCCTCAAATCGAAACTGCTTAGGAACCAACAAGAGGCTGTAGGTGTGAAAACAGATGCCAGCGGTAAGGCACACCTGAAAGGTATGTGTAGGAAGTAGGGTCTTAAGCAAAAACACTTAAGGACTAGGGGCTATAAGTGAATGCACACATGAAGATCAGAGGAGAAACATAAGGGAACTTGAAGTTTGACCCGTGAGACCTCTCTATCTCACAGAGAGAGAGACTTGAAGAACCGGACGATAGAAAGTATATTGCAACCTCAACGTGCAAATACTTAAGGGTCAGGACTTGAGGAGCCTTCTAGAAGGGAGGGATATGTTTATGTGTGTCAACTTCAATTTGAAAAGACTTAAGGACACCAAAACATTAAGTGAAAATCACTTAGTAAGGCTTGGAAAGAGTTCAAAAGAACCTTGAGGAATGAAGAACGGTGAGTGTGACAGGGTAAAGGGTTAAGTAAAGATACTTTAGAGCCTTGGGGGAGAAGCTTGGAAACAGATCGAAGTGTTAGCGCTTCGCAAAAAAAGGGGGAAGAAGTAGCTTCGTGGGTGTAGTACTGGTCTACAGGATTCAGTGTAGGTAGAAGTGATACTGGATTCAGTGTAGGAAATTAGTTGGTGTGCAAGCTCAATCACCGTTATGACCACAGTGTTGACGGTGAGGACCGACAATGGTGAAAAGGAGACAAAGAGGGACCAAGAGAGGCAACAAGAGACTGAGCTGATAGCAAAATCGAAAAGGCTAGGTCTTGGTTCATACGTGTAGGTCCTGGTGTCGTGTGTGGCGGTGTAGAAGTGAGCAAGATATAGCAGGGGAAATTTGTGTAGAAATCTATGTGTTTTTAGTACTGGAACATTGGAAATTTGGAACGTCGGACAAAGTTGCGCGAGCGCAAAATTGTATAATGATGTTTGAATTGAATTAAAAGAGATGTGAGCTCAAGGTGAAGCTCTTATTTTGCTATGTTATTCTTGTAGTGGACTGGTATCCCTGTGTTATTCATGTTGTAGGGATGTCTTAGCCGGTCATAGATCATGCGTCATTTGTCATAAGACAGAGAACACAGTAGGTGACCTAAATATCTTGATACTTGAAGTCACTTTTATCTCAGGAGGAGCATAAGTAACTTTTCAAGTGTAGAATGGATATAACTGCTGTATAATGTACGTAAGTACTGTACGTGTATTTTTGACCGGCAGCAAACAAAAACAAGATCGCCAGGATTGCAAACGGACAGTTAAATGCATTCATGAACATACCACCGTCCCTGGCAGTACCCCAGCTTACACACTCTTGGTCCTCTTCTTCCTCAACTGCACCCACCAAGAGACAATACAAGAGTTCCAAAGTCAACGGCCAGGAGATCCTTTCTTTCTTGAGAGAGAACTCCGAGCTTGAGAGGGAACAAAGGAGAGATCAATCCCGGCTTGAGAGGAAAGAACGACAGGCCATCTTGGAATTGTTTGATGTTGGCCATCATCAACATTGCCACCTTATTTGTACGACAAATTTCCAATACCAGAAATGAAGCTCAAGCTGAAGGTCCCCCCAAGCCCGCGATTCCCCCCGAGACGGCGATTCCACTTAAGTCATTGGTTCCTGTTTAATGGCAAGAGGTAGTTGCGCATTTGGGTGGGCTTTGATGTGAAGGGAAGGCTCCAGCCACGTCACTTGACAAGAGATGGGGTCTGTGATAGAGACGACTCTGACAACTTGAACTAGATATGAACTTGGGTCAAGATCCACCTCCACCCAGCACGGATTGCTGACTTTGAATCTCAGCTTCATCACCATGGTTGATTGATTTTAGTATTTAGATAATTCAAAGATTAGTAGATTTGAACTAAGTAGAAGAAGAATTCTATTCTGTTTTGGTTTTGGAAGAAAACAAATTATGAGCTTTAAGTTGCAAAGAAATGAAATAATGAATTACCAGACATAGACAGGATTATCGGCATGGGAGGAAGGAGGTTGATGATCAGCTTGGAGAGAGAAGAAGTCGTGATCACATTAGGAATTGCAGAACAGGGGAGATATGGGAGATTTTACCGGTTGGAGGAAGAATAAGTCAAGGTGTTTCTGTGTTATGGCCTTGCAGAAAACAATGTCTAGGAGCGGAAGAGGTGGTGAAATCTTGTTGTGCAGAGAGATAAGAAAACAATTTAAGGACTCGCATCAATTGTAGAATCAAATTGTAAAACAGATTGTGAACGGCCGAATTAGGAAATCATCAACACAAAGACGAGGATTGGTTGTAGGAATTAATCACCCTTGGATGGATGGATTAAGACACCTATTGATGCATTAGTTGCAGTTGGTGGTTTGAGGTACTAGTGCTTAGGCAAGCATAATCAAATGGCCATTGTGAGGTCTGTGACACTCAAGGACACAAAATAATGAACGGAGGATTGATATTGGCTTGTCTGGTGCAATGGGTTTCTACTAGAGACGTTGCTAGTCTTTATTTTGCAATTCAGAGAACTGGTTGTGGATTACAACATGTGCGTAGCAAGTATACCCCGTGATCCACGAGCAGGAAAGGGGGAAGAACATGTCGGGAGGCCTAGAAGCACTGCTGCTGGGGCTAAGCACAAATTTCCTCAGGCAATAACCATCAGTGGAGGTGCTGATTGGTCAGAGATAGTAGGTAGCTTAAGGTAAGCAGGATCAAGGGCCGATCGTGCAAAATATGGGTTCTATAAAATGTTGTACTCAAAAACGAACCTAAAAGGATGTTTGAAATAATTGAGAAGGGACCTCATGAAGAGATCACTATGGTGCTATTGTGCCATTCATGTAAAAGATGTATGGGCAGATCATATATATCATATTTTTTGTCATAAGGCAGAGAACACATGAGGCCTAAATATCTTGGTACTTGAAGTCACGTTTATCTCGTGTGGAGTATAAGTAACTTTTCATGTGTAGAACATATGTAAGTACATCATGTATTTTAAACCAACAGCACCAGTTGCATCTACAACAATTTGGGTGCATCTTTCATGGATACTTTTCTGCTGTTTGCAATAAGTGTGTGTTTGCCTCTGCATTTACAAAGTCATCCCCTTTGTCTCCAAATGTATTGAAGTTTTTTGAAATGGTGAGAAGCTTCTTTGCATACTCACGGTGGAGCCAAATCCAGTTCTGCTGCTGTTCTGTTGTTACTGTTGTGGCACTTGCTGCCTGTGGATGCTGTTGCAGTGCTTGTTGCCACCACTTCATTTGTTGTTTGCGTGGCGCTCACCGCTGCTTCTTTTTCTGCTGTTTTTTTTTTTTCTGACATCAGTTTTTTCTTATTTTTGGTCTTTTATTGTTATTGTATGTCTTGGCACATGAGCTTCCACTTGTTTTAGTGATTCAATCATTTGGTTCTAAGAAAGGAACTCTTGCTGGGCACTTGTTTTTTTGTCTATTAGTAGAGCTAGCTCCATGTTGTGCAGTGTCTGTATGATGTAGCTGCTACCATTGGCCAGCAGCTGCATTTTGTTGGCATGTTCGTCATCATCATCATCATCATCATTATCATCATTGTTGGTGTTGGTGTTGGTGTTGGTGTTGTTGCTGTTGCCAAATTATGTATTATGTGTTCTAAACTTTTTCATTGCAGGATCCTCCCTATATTGCGGACTCTGTTGAACCATTCCAAGAAGTCAAAGTGCTGCGGCTTGCGCTGTCATGTCATTGGTCCCGATTCATGTTCTGGTTGTATTGGTGTAACGTCACAAAGAAGTTCCCAACCACCATTCTTCTAGTACATATTTTGTTTGAATGAGAGGGGTGTGTCTTTTCCTTCCATTGTATCAATTGTTTGTTAGGAATGAGGCTGCTGCTTGTGAGGAGGATAAGCAAAAGTTCTACTTGTTTACTTTGCTGCTGCTGCTGCTGCTCCTCCTCCTCCTTAATAATGTTGTTAATAGTGAGCAGATCAGCCAAGAACTGCTGATTACAAAACCAAGAAAAGTTCCTTCGCAGTACTGCTGTAGAGGTAGATGTGATATGGTAAGTATACAGAGAGAAGAAACCAAAGTGTAATGAAGTGATATTTTAAGAAGAAGCTTATAGTACGAGTACTAGTAGTATGGACAAGCAACTAGTAATCTGATTACTTTTAACATTTTCAGGTTAGCTGGATCTGTACCGGTACCGTCCTACTTTGCTAGAGGAACAAAATGCACATTGACTGATTAACGAACGAGTGTTTCTGAGTGTCGGTCAGCTTGACTTTTTACTCGTAATAATTTAAAAAAAAATCACGCGCGCAAAATCGGTCCGACTCCAAGGTTACGTAGCATGCCAATATCCAGAGAATGCGCTTACAGATCGTGTACGTACAAAAGGCCAGACCGCGCCATATTTTTAAATAGCATTTGATTTAGGGCATTGTCGCTGCCAACTCTCTTTTCAAATCTCCTGCGAAATGACGAGTGCATTTCCTGTAGATTCAGTACAAGGACATGGTGCGCAAGCGCCCTAAGGACGCGGTCTAAAACTAACACTTTCGTACACATATAATCCATCATCAATTGCAACTCTCACATAGTTGTCACAACAACAAGGTCCCGCCGACCGACCACGAGTATCTTACCATTTCCAATTCGATACGATACGATACAATACGATACGATACGATACGAAAGAATTGCAAACGCGAGATTTGCACTCGAAACGAAAGCTGTGTGACCCACATATTGACTGCGATTGCTGTACGGTCGGTACCTTGAGTTCGCTGTCAGGTGAAAAGACACTGGAAGGGAAATCCTGGAATCGGTAATGGCTCAAGTCGCCATGCAAGAAACAACAACTTCGTCGACTTCTTCCCCGCTTCCCAATGCAAACATAACAGGAGATGCCACCACCGGAGGTGATTTGTTTTCACCGACATCAGCTGCAGCCTGGGCACTTTCGACCTTGCACAACTTTGGGGCGGCGGCTCCAAATGAAACCGGAGGTCCGCGTCCGACGGCAAGTTCGTTGACAGGGACTCGTCTCTTCAACTCTGCCGGAGAGTCCAATGCCGAATCCACAAGACCTCCCGTTACTACGTCGGCACCGAGCCAAATAAACAGCACGATGCACGGGTTGTCTGGATCTGGATCTGGATCTGGATCGAGTACCTGCACACAACCAACAACTAGCGTAAGTTGGGGCCAAAATCAATTTCAAAATCCCAATCATGTAAGTATTATTACATGTGCCCAAGCACCAATAGCAACAACAACAGTAACAACAGTTACAACAGTTACAACAGTAACAGCAGCAGCAGCAGCAGCTGCAGCAGCAACGACAACGACAGTAACAACAGAAGCAGCAGCAGCAGCAGCAGCAATATCAACGCCTACACCAACAAATACATGTGATCTCTATTGTTACCTCCGGCGCACCAATGAAACTCACGAGTATTTTTTCGGGATTGGTGAAACTTTGTAAACTTTTTCTTCTGGTTCTCTCATTCCGTGCAGTCAAACTTTGTGGATCCATCACCTCTTGTTGTTCGCACCAATGATGCCCAAACATCTGGATCTGCTGTGAGAGAAAAACCTCTTGTGCGCATGATGGGTTCTACCAGTATGGTCACTCCCACCCCCAAGAAACTCAAAGTCGATAGCAACGTAGGGTCCGCAGGGTCTGCAGCGTATTCACGAAAAAAGAAGAGCCTAGGAGTACTGGCGGAGAATTTCATCAATCATTATTCGAAATATCCACCAGGTGCCGTTGTTATTGTGGATCATGCCGCAGTTGATCTTGGAGTGGAACGCCGAAGGATTTATGATGTAGTTAATATTCTTGAATCGGTCAATTTGGTAGAAAAAAAGCAAAAAAACACATACTCATGGATGGGAATGGACCACTTCGATGACTTCTTTGGTAAGCTACAAGCCAAAGCCGTCCTAGAGTATCCCGAGGATGCGAAACAATACCTTGACGAAACAATCCAAGTGGACAATTCAACGAAGACTCGCAAAAGCAAAGAAAACAAGTCTCTTGCGAAACTTAGTGAAGAATTCTTACAGGTGTTCCTAGTCGGATTTGAGACACTCTCTCTTCCCGAGGCATCCGACAAGATCCAAGGGACCACATCGATGGAAGAACTCATTGCCATGGGAGGGGGTGCGCGTGGAAAATCAACGACAGCGGGGGCTATTCCGGACGCGCGAGAACTGAAGGCCGCTGCGGCTCGTGGTCTCAAAACAAAAATTCGTCGACTTTACGACATCGCAAACGTTTTTCTCAGCGTAGGACTCCTAAAGAAGGTGGAGAACATAGATACATCCAGGCGGCCTAACTTCTCTTGGAACTATAAGTTAAGCGCAAAGGAACTCTATGATCGACACAAGAGCAAGACAACAACGTCTAATGTGACAAAAGATCCGACCCCCGACATCAACCGTTCTGTATCGGACACCCCTGGTGCCGTGACACCATCTGTGCACAAACAACATTGATTGCCATCAAATCAACGCATCCCTGTAATGGAGCCTTCGGTGAGTCGTCTATCGAACGGCTCGAACGGCTCGTCAAGAGTTTACACCATGAGTGAATACTAGCCGACCGAGACCTTTTCTGAAGGAAGGGGATTACTAGTGCATAGAAACGCATAGTTACATCACAGCTTTCAGATGAGCGAAGGCTGTTGACTGTAAACTCGCTCAGACTTGAGCGGAATGAACTCGCCCACTAATTCGCCCTGAACAAGGTCATTGTTGACACATCTTCTTGCCAACATAAACTTAAGCCAAGGTTGGAAGAAAGCTACATTTCTTGTTTAGAATGCATATATAGTTGCTGTTTTGTTTCAAGACACTTTACGTACCGGTAGGATTGAAAATTGAAACTGTATTCCTTTGCTCTGTGATGACGTTGCCACTGAAGGCCATTCGAAACAAACAAGATAGAAAGCGATAAATCTTCCGTCTGGTCTCCACTAGCGACCTTCTTGTGCCTGCTCTTACTCGATCTGAGGGGAAGAACGGATCCGCTATCACTTACTATGTGCGTGATAGCAAAACCTCAGTAGCAATTCCTGCGTACGTCACTTGAACGATGCTCATGCTAGCTTCAAATTCTTGTGATTTATTGAGGGTGCGGGAAATACGGTAGGTGCGTTTCCCGCAGACAGAAAATGATTCCCGCAGAGTCTGCTGAAGGGAATCCCAACTTTCCCGCAAGTCCAACATTCTCTGCGGGAAATGAAAATGGATTTGCGGGAATCTGGGTTTTTCTGCACGAATCTTGTTGTCGTCTACCAACAGGAATTTTCCTGTATGCGGGAATCGGTGTCCACCAACAGGAATTTTGCTGATGCCTGTAAGAAGCCTTAACAACAGGTCCACTTCATCTCTGGGTTAAGTGCTTAGTGCTGGATGCCGTCTAAGATGGTTTGTTGATTCGCTTGAGGAGATCGAGGATTAGATGATTCATTTGGTAAAATTGCACGAGGAGTGAATCGCCCACCTATTGCCACACCTCTGATACAGTCCTGATTGCTAATCCGGTGATGCCAACAGGGTTGCCCGTGGATTTGATGATTCCTTTGGTAGAATTGCAAGAGGAGGAGCAAATTGCCCACATATTGCCGCACCTCTGATACCGTGATCACTAATCCGACACGACACCTGTGATGCCAACAGGTTGCCAATTCTGTCACTATTGGCAAGAATGGCCACTAGTAGGTCTAATGGCCACAACAGTGCCAATCAACAACAATTGTTGCTGCAATTTTTGGCGACAGGGCTTGACCCAGGTTGCTAGAAGCAGCAGCAGTGAAAACAGGAATCGCAACAAGCACACAAGTAAATTATTTAAAACATCACAACAACAGAAATAGTGAAATGCTGCCCAATAAGAAACCTTCCGAGGAAGACAAGGCAGTGGCTGCTCTTGTGCAGCAGATGACTGGGATGTCGGTGAAAGACGGTACGAGATTGTCAAAGAGGCTCCAAATGCCTTCGCAAGACTTGGTCCACCAATTTGATACTATGAACACGAGGATGACAAGTCTTCAACACAATCGTATAATCAGCTACAACAGCAAAGAATGGACAACGATATCCTTTTTCGGAATACCAGCAATGATACAGGCAAAGGTTTTGGGAGCTCATTGTGCAACACGGAGTGGCTCCAAATGGATTCAAAGAAAAGCATTTGCTGTGGGCTCTACATTTTCTCAAGCAATATCCCAATACAACAGTCATGGCATCAACAGTGAAGCCCTTTGAACAGATGAAAACAACATACGACAAGACTTTGCAAAAGTGGAGAAACATTGTGCTTCCCGCCCTCAATGCTTTGCATCCACATGTTATCAAATGGAGCAATCGCTTTACAAATGATTGTGGCAATGATGTACTGGCTGGTGTGGATACAATGGACTGTCCGTTTCAACAAATTCTTGTTCCCCACAGAACCAAACCAGGAAAATTCACAAGAAACAAGGTACTCTATTCTAAGAATCTTAACGGCCCCTCATTGTACTACAAGGTTGCAAGAAGTTTGCTGTCATCTGATATTGTTTACAATTTTGCAACGAGCAACTTTGTCCGATGTTCCAAATTTCCAGTACTTCAAACACGTAGACTTCTACACAGAATTCCTCATACTCTTTCCCTCCTTTTTCCCCTTTGTCAATACAGATCCCAGGCCCCACACCTACCATCTGTGACTTGCTCCTTCTGTTGTTGCTATTGGTTTGGTTGTTTGCTTGTTGCTTCCTTTGGTTGCTTTGGCTGTTCTTCACCCCTGACATTTGGGCTTCCGGTCCGACACATAATTTTCTACACGGTCTCCAGTACAGTTTCTACGTAGCCAAAGGCTCTGTTACGATACGACACATAATTTTCTACACTGTCTCCAGTACAGTTTCTACGTAGCAGCCAACAAGCTTCTCCCTATCCGCAACCAATCAACGCCAACAGCCGCTGCTTCCTCACTTGTTGCCATTGCATCTATTCCATCAACGCCAGCTCCCCCTATTGTCCCCTCCAGTCAATACGTTCTGGAGCCGCCGTCATCAATTGCACCGTCTCCTACCCGTCTTATTGCCACCGGCATCCCTCCGATTTTGCCATTACCCTATCTCCCTGTCTTCTCTGAGATTCCCCCTTCATTCTGACATCAATTATCTTTCTTTTAAGCACCCACCATCGACACCGCAACACCCGTCGACGTTGCTATTGACTGAACCACCCATCTGCAGCTCTATCGCATCGATTGAACCCTCTTACAGCCACTCCATCAATCACACAGCCGCTCCATCGCTCGACCCCCGCTCCTTCGATCGTTTCACAATATACGGCTTACACCATTTGTTGTGGCTACAGGCACCCCCATCCACCTGCAGCTCCATTGCATCAATCGACTCCTCTCCCAGCCGCTCCATCGCTCGGATTGCCACTCCATCGATCGTTCCCGCGCTCATCCGCTCTTTCTCACTCGCATCGACGCTACAGCATCAATTGCATTCCTTCTGCTCCGTTTCCCCACTACACGCTCTGCCGCTTTGTTTGTGGCTACAGCATCTTCTCCCCCCGCTGCTCAACACGTTCCCCGGTCTTCCCGTGCTCTTCTTTCCTCTCGATCACTCTCCTCTTAAACAACTTCTCCACTTTGTTTTCTTCCAATGCCTGCCCCCACTTCTCCTACTACAGGTCGCTCTTCCGCTTCTACTTTGATGCTCCTGATTGGAGGTCTGCTTCTGTGGAGTCTCTGGTTTCCCTTGCTTCCGCTTGTTTCCAAGGCTCTGCCGACTGGACCAAATCCCCTCCTGGACAAGTCCTCCGGAAATGCCTCATTGGTCTTGCCAAGATGTCTCCTGAATGCTTTGATGACCTATACGGTGAGGGCAACCTTATGCCTAGCACTGAAGGGAAGGTGTGGCTGGCTGCCAACTGGGTCCTTGGCTCTCACTGGTTTTTCAAGACCAAGCCTCCTGCTCCTGCTCCTGCTCCCACTGCCGCGTCTGAGTCCTCCACCCAGGCATCAGGCTCTAGGTCTGTCTCCTTCCTTCCCTCTGTTGGTGCTGCCTTGGTCATTTCTTCTTCTGATGGTCACTTTCTTCAACAACGGGGGGTTTGCTCCAGTGATTCCAGGGCTCCGGTTGATGTCACTGAGGGAACCAAACGCTCCTACAGCTCCTACTTCACTCTGTCCCTTCCCTGGCTGATGTCACCTTGCCCTAGTGACTTGTACGATGAAATGCTTGAGTCCCTGACTGATGCACTCAGCTTGCTCTGGTCTGTAGACTGAAAGCTGGTCCTTTATGTCTTCCCTTCTCGCACAAGCCTCAACCCCAAGGCCAAACCTATTCCCAAGCTCTGGTCAACCCTTCCAGACTGGCGAACTCTTGAACTGTATGTTGCTGTCCTCTGGCTCTGGGCTAGAGCTGCCCCTCACCTCAGGTTCTATATGGGTCACAGTGTTCCAGTGGCTACTCTGCTGTCAGACACTCTCCTTCAGCGCCTTCGGGACCGTGACATGGACTTCAAGTATGATCACATTCAAGCCTCTACTACTGTCACCTGTGGTTTTCTGCTTGGGTCCTATATGCAGAGTTTTGATCTTGACCATTACAATGCATTGCTCCAGACTCATCCTCGGTTTCAAGCCTTCCCTATTGCTGTCATCTGGAAGAACATTTGGCTGGACAATTCAAGGACTCCGGATCCCTCCCCTGTCCCAGCTGCTCATATTTTGTGTGATTCTACCAAGCGTTCTCAGACTGTCAAGCTTTTGAAGGTCCACTTTAATTGCTGCTCTGCTTCTGACATAGCATCCCTTCCTGATGGTAAATTCTACAAGTTTATTAAGACTGCTACCAATCCCTCTGACCGGTGCCTTCCACCTTCCAAGCTGAAGACACTTTGTCAAGCCAAGCACCGTCAAGCCAAGTTCATCAAGACCCATGACACTGCTGCTGTTCTAGGTGTTGTGGACTTGGATCTTCCTGTTGAGTTGGGACAGGGTCTGGGTGCCACCACATTGCGCCGTGTTCTTCTGGGAATCTGTACTAGGGACAACTGGTCTTGGCCCTTGTTTCTCTCTGTTGACACTAGCTCCTACCGTGGTGAAATCCTGGCCTTGTACAACACCACTACCACGGTTGAAGCTCAGACCATGCTTTCGTTTTTACCCATCTTCCTGGAGGCTAGGTATGGCTCTTGCGTCCGCCAATGGTTCTCTACAGAGTGTCTCACTGAGATGGAGGACTTTCATTGGGATCCTACTGAAGGCCGAGTTGTTGAAAACGCCCCTGCGCTGGACCAGGAGCCAGATGCCGCTCTTCCCTTCTTTGGTAGTGGCGATTCTGTGATTGGAAACTTGTTGATGATGACCTGTCTATTGACTCTTTGTCCAATGCTGTTACCTTTGATCTTGATATGCACTTCTCTTTTCAAGCCCGCGAGGACAGTGGTGGGTGTGGTTTTGATGATGGCCAGTCCATGTCTACTCTCGCTACTATTATTTTCCTTCTGAATCCGATCTGTTGAGAGTCTGATTCAAAGGCTTCTGAAGAACAGCAACGCTGTGTTAGTGTGTTAGTAGACAAATGATTGTACTCTACGCGTGACAATTGTGATTGGATACTTTCGACAACGGATAATCGGACTACAGGTGAGACTATGGAAACGCCAGATCTCTTCTTGCTGCAAACTTATTCAGATACAGCGAGACAGACCTTAGTAATGTAGATTACAGGTAGTTGGTAGCAACTAGTGTGAATTTTGGGATATAAATCAGTTGAATGTTAAAAGTATGAGATAAAGTGAAATCTTGCTGAAACGCAAGATATCTCTTCTATTGAGATGAATAGGTTGCAACTGCTGTTGCGTAATGATGAGGTTACTCGCTGATTATTTCCGTACATGCATTGGTCGTTGACCATATATATCTGTATATATATATATATATATATATATATATTGTGTGAGAATCACACGCCAACAGTTTTCTTCTCTTGTTCCGTTAGGAAGACTCCATGATATGTTTATCATTAAGATCAGGAATTGCTCCCGTAGCTCGTGTGATGTTTTATGAAATCAGAGTTTGCTCACCGAAGAACAATGGCAATATTATAAAACAGAGATTGCTCACCGTCAATGCGCGATGGGAATTGATGCTCCGTGGGAATTGATTACTTTGGTTGATACGGGACTCATTGATTCGTACGAATAGAATATCTACCATTGGGTAGCTTTGGTACTTCTGGGCACGAAAGGAATTTAATACTCCCCATGTTTCGTTGTGAAAGGTCATCACGTTTTACATGATGCTTCCATCGTCTTGGAGGAGGTTGCCGGTATTCCCGCAGAAGTGGAAGATGGGCTTGAGCAGTGGATACACAACTGAGTGTCCCCAATGATTGGTGAGGATATCTGCACAGTTATCTTTACCAGGGATGTGCAGCATTAGAATGAAGCCTTTCGCTATCATGCTTCGTACGTAGTGAAACGATAGGATGTTGTGACGCTTATGCAACCTTGCGTAAGGAAAGGTTGACGTTTGAATCATCTTTTCGTTGTCTCCCCAAGAGTAGGAGATGTCATGGACTCGTGTTCCGAGGTATTGGAATGAGTGACGTAGATCAACAATTTGCTCGATGCAAGTTCTTCCTGCAACGAATTCAGCTCCAAAGGTGGCTGTTTCCGTAGTAGCTTGTTTCTTTGAGAACCACATCATAGGAGTCTTGTTTGCAAAGTGAAGGATGCCGGTTACAGCCTTACCACTGAGAATATCATGCATGAGATTTGCATCATAGAAGTGTGTTAACACTACTGTCTTCCCAAGTGGTGTAGGAGCGCCGTCGGGTAGCTCTTCAGAATGCTCCCCATAGACGGTGTTGGACCAATCGATGGTGTCCGGTTTAGTCAATATAAAATCTGGGGGTTCCACGCGGAACCTGATTTTAAAATGTCTAAACTTGGAGATATATCCGTAGATACGTTTGGCACGATCAAGGTGTCCGTCTCGTGGTTGAGCTCTGAAACTTGAGAGCGTCATCACGGCTGTTTGAACATCAAATCGTCCAATGGCGATGATCCATTGGAGTGAACCGATCATGCTTTGGTATTTCTGTATACCAGTTTCCTCGAGAAAAGCGGAGGAGTCCAATTCGGGATGGTCGTTTTCCACAATGGGTGACTGGAACCTGGTGTTAGGTTTGCATCCGAAACATTTGTTCGTAAGACGCTTCCATCTTTTCGATGAACTTCGATGGGATTCATACAAAGAACACCATGCGCTGTCGCGCTCAAATCCACAACCCAGATGAAAGTTCATAGGTCCCGATCCCTTCAGTTTGAAGTTGTATGGCTCCGACTGTAGTATTTCCAGGAAAGAATTGGGATCTGCCATGCAAAGACATAGATCATCGACATATGTGCATATGAGTTCATATACTTGTTCCCCATGCTTGTTCATTCCAGGCTTGAGGAAGATTTCCGGTTCCGTGCGGGATCTTTTGAAGCCGAGTTCAATAAGGCAAGCTGCTAGTAAATCACCAAAGCACCTGCCTGAAGATCTGAGGCCAATTAAGGCCTTGTAGATGATCAATAGGTGACCGTCTAGTGATCCGAATTCTGGACCTGCCTTGATACAGACTTTCTTGCAAGTAACTGCTTCGAGGTAAGCATTACCTATATCGGTACCCCATGCTTCTAGGCTGTTCAGTTTGGCTAGGAACAGACACATATGTAGGCCGTGGAGAGATACGACACCGGCATAGACACTGTGGATGGGGGCCTCAGTGAGATTACCATTTGCAACAAGACGGGCCTTGTGTCTACCGTTGTGTTTGACAGCATATATCATGTGTGCCTTGATCTGTTGGAACCCGGTTGGGATGGAGCTTGCCTTGTACACGCCTTTATCAATGAATGTATTGTATTCATAGAGCTGTTCCATTTCCAGAGTGGTGGCATCTTCCCATTTGTGGTTTCCATTGGCTTGATCAAATTGAAGGGCTTCTTTGTGGTTACGAGGTACCTTGAATCCATATTGGTACTGTGGGGTGGTACAGAAAGACCGAAGTTTGGCTTGATGCACGAGTCAATCACGTTTCTTGGTTTGTTGTGCTAGATTGGTGATTCGTTTGAGACGTTTCCAACCTGGGAGGTCAAGCAAGTTGTTGTCTTTACCATATTTGACAACAGGTAACAGGATCATCGGCCGCAATGTTGGCTAATGGTTCATATGTCCGTTCCATACTTTCCCATTCAATCCAAAGGTTATACTTGGAGCCTTTGTATTGAGGGTGCTTGTTATCCAGTGGACCTTGGTGTCCTAGGATTTGTTGTAACTCTAAAAATCGACCAAAGGTATATGATGTTAAAATTTAAAGAGATGTGAGCTCAGAGAGAGGCTCTTATTTTACTACGTATTTTCACTGTGTATCGGGGCTCTCTGTATTTTCATGGTAGAGATCTTCCCCGGTTATTTGTTACTGTCTTCTTTACCGTCGTACCGATTCTTCTGTTGCTGTTGCTGTATTAGCGTCGTATTGGTCTTACTGTATCGGTCATTCGATGGTATTGGTCATTTTCTGGGTTAAGTATTCTGTTCGATGGGGCGTATGCTTATTCGTGGTATATATGCTAGATATGAGGCCCATCCGGAATCGGTATTGATTTTCTTGATTGCAATAAGTAATTTCCTCACGGGGTACCAAGTACACTCTTCCGAATGTACTTATGGATTCCAAATGTTCACTTATTGGTCAGGTCTTTGGATATGTCTTGTTTCTAACCGATTACCGTCTTTTGTTTGTAATCCTAAGTGATATTGTTTTCACCACTTAGGGATTTTCATGTAGTGGAGGTGCGTTTGATTCTAAGACACGATCATCGAAATAATCGTATCTCTGTGGTTACTCCGTGTTAATATTCTGCACCTCTGTTGTATTGTTTTTGTCGGCTTTTCCAATCGAATTTGATGCCGACAATGTCCGTATTTTTTTTGGCCGACAACACACCCCTTGATCCAACATGTTACCTTCAATGTTGGATTACTGTCGGAGTAGATCTGGGTCGGTTATATATGCTGGAAGCTTATCAGAGTTTTATTGACTGGTAGATCAAACATTCGGATCGAATCGAATCGGCATCCCGATTAATCTTGCTGATTCGGATTGAATCAATCGTAGCAATTGTCGAAGCGCGCACCGTTGAATCATTTAACCTGGGTAGTGTCCCATGATGTTTCTTGCATGACGGGCGTGCAAGATCCATCCCAATGGTTTGGTTAGATCATCAGCCGGATTGATAATTCCAGGGATATGTATCATTTTGATTTCACCGTTTTCTTTCCATGCTTGAATTGCAAAGAACCTGATTTCAATGTGCCTGGTTCTTTCAGTTGGCTTCTGAGCGTTGATGATCTCAATTGCTGATGCATTGTCTTCATAGATAGGGGTTGGACCAGCTTGAGCAAATCCTAATTCTTTGAGTACGGATCTGAGGTATCTGGCTGTTTTGGCTGCTGTGACTGCAGCAATGAATTCTGCTTCTGTAGAACTCTGTGCGGTAAGGGACTGAGCTTTGGATCTGTAAACAATCGCTCCACCGGCATAAGTGAAGACGTAGCCTGTGGTGGACCTTCGGTGTTTTGGATCATTTCCATATGCGGCGTCCACAAAACACATCAGTTTGGCTTGCTTGATGTCTTCCGGGAATTTTGGGAGTGACACATCTTGGACTGCATCGTTGTATGGTTCTCCTGGTGGAAGAGATGGCTCAGCATTTGGCCTGTAGAATCTGATACCCCAAGATCTGGTGGTCCTGAGATAGCGGGCTATATTCTTCAGGCTGGAATAGTGGAAAGCAGTGGGGTTGGAACTGTACTTTGACATCAGAGTCACTGCATAGCCTATGTCTGGCCGGCAACTGACATATGCGAACATCATTTCACCTAAAAGCGTTCTGTAGGAGAAACCCGATGTGGATTGTAGTTCAGCATGTTCCTTGGTGCCTTCTAATGGGCCATTAGTATGTGATTGCAGTTGGCTCAGTACTTCAGTCGATAACGGCGCCGATGGCTTGGAGTGGGGTTTCATCTTAGAATCAGTCTCCCAACCATGGGATGTCATGATCCGGTCAATGTAATTGGCGCAGGACAGTTCAATGTAGTCAGCTGTCTGTTTGACATCAATTCCATTGAAGTCTTCAAGCAAACCCATTTTGGTGAAGGGGACAGCATCTTCTCTAGGGAGCTTCAGCTTTGCGCCAATTATGTCATAGATCTTGTCAGATATGGATTCTGATGTGCAAGCCAGTGCAAAATCGTCAACTTGTCTCAGCATGTAGACTGTTTCACCTTCAAAAACTGTTGTATAGATTGTTCTGTCATGCGTGGTGGTCTTGAAGTTGAGATTGGGACCTTTCAAGATCTTGTTGATGTGGGTCTCCCATAGTCTACCTGATTCTGGGTGGCCTTGAAGTGCTCGAAGGACTGGAAGTACCAATCGTCGGTCTATGTCCTTTCCATGCTTGTGTCTGTACCATTCTGCATATGCATCATCAATAGTCATGTATGTAGGGATGTTGGGCCCTGGAGAATGGGCGTAGGCGTCTGCAGCATCACCCCCGTACACTTTGAGATTGAGGCTTGCAGCAATAGCAAAGAATAACCTTTGAATGGGATGTTCAACACATGATGAGTATGACATTGCTATGGCATGCAGGGTTGGGGCTGCATATTTGCTTCCATTGCAACATTGCCTGGCTCTTCTGACACCATTTCTTTTCACACTGTATTGCCAGTGAGGTCTGAGAATGATAGCGTCGGGGTCCTTAGGGTATGGAATGGGTGATCCAAACATTTCCAAATCTTCAAACTGGTCGAGCTGTTTTCGCTCCCCAGCTTGCCATTCAGGCCATGTAGATAAAGGCTTGAGATTTCTTCGAGTGAAGTGCCCTAGTGCTTGTTCTTCAGGTGTAGTTGCCTTGGAATTGATGGCCTTGATGAAAAGTTCAATTTCTTCAGTGGACAGTGAATCTGCATCTAGTGGTAATGCTTGATTTCCTGGTTTATGAAGTTTGGTGATAGCTCTGAGGGATGCAATATCAATAGTAGGAATGACAACCTCCATATCGTCTTCAATTGGCGCCAAGTGTTTTTGGATGGAGGCATGGAGTGTTTCAGTGCTATTGACCTGGTTGATTCTTGATTGTATCAGCTGCTTGTATTTTGTACCAATGTGCTGGAGAGCTTTGATGGATGAAATCCGGTCCAAGAATGGTGGATCTTCTTCAGCAGTGGGTTCCTTCCAGGAGGTATTGGGAGCAAATAAACCATATTCATTGGAGTGTTTCCTGACCTCCTTCATAGATAATTTTTTTTCAAGTGCAAAGGTAATTGGTGTATCTATTGAAGAATCCCGCACCCCTCGATCGTGATTTTCCTGTAAGGCTGTGGTAACATCAGCAGCAGTAAAGACACGATTGTGATTGATAGATACAATATAAGCGCCGCGGAGCTTGGAGAGAGTCTTCTTGTGGGAGGAGAAAAGCTTGGAAGCAGGACTTTTGGGAAGGATGTCAGTGATGTAAGCTCTACCAATCAGTGAGTCATTGGCATAGCGAAGGCCAAACGTGGGATCAGCACAAGATGGAGAGACAGTGAGTCGTAGATTGGTGAGGTCTGCAAAGGGGGAAATTGAGAATTGGAAATCACTGGATGAGACCTCACGGATTTCTGCAGGAAGTGGAGTGTTGTCATCAGTCCGGAGCAGGTGCTTGACATTGGTTGGAAGATCTGCAAGAGGTAAGTCATTCATTCCCTTCGTCAAATCTGACATGAGTGGCGATCTTGACTCGATGCGTTTCAGTGTCATACCAAAGAATGTTTCTTGTAGTGCATGGGACAAAACCCAGGAAGATGCCTTTTCGGGCATTGGGTTTGAGTTTAACAGATCTTTTGCCTGGGGGTCTAACCCAAACTCTACAACCAAAGGTTCGGAAATCAGCAAGGTTTTCCTTACGGCCAGTTGCCAATTCCAATGGTGAATGTATTTGGTTGCCTTCAGGGAATGCATTGGACAACTGAAGTGCATGGTAGAAAGCAAAGGGCCAGAACTTGATGGGCAAATTAGCACCAGACAGCATTGTCCTCATGGAGTTAGCAAGAGTTCGGTGAGCTCTTTCAACTGTACCATTCTGATGTGAAGCATCCGCACCGGTTGGAAAGATTGAATATCCAAACGCAGAGAAGAGGTTTTGGATGTCAGGATTGTGATAGAGTTCTCCACCTTGATCAACTGAAACATACTTGTTGGCACAAGTTGGGTTGTGCTGGGCGAAGAAATGCTCTAACCAGTGTAGTGGCGCTGCTTTAGAGATTCGCGTGTCTCCATATTTCATACCAGTATAGTGGTCTGTGATGAGAATCCAAGCAGTTTCTCCATGAATGCCTTCATAATCACGCTTGCGTTTGCTGTTGGTGGATTTGGTACCTGAGAATGCAAAATCAATAGATAAACCTTGAAACGGTTGTGTGGCCTTTCGTGTGGAATGTGAGCCAGCAGGTGCTTTGGTTTGCTTACATTGTATGCAAGTTGGACATTGGTCAAGAATACTGGTTTGCCGTTTGAACTTTGGGACTCCAATGATGTGCTTATGAGCTTGATACAGAAAATCATCGCTTGGATGTCCCAACCTTTGGTGCCACAGGAGTTTCGATGTCTTGGTTTTGATGGCTTGGATTGGGATATTTTTGTCCACAATCTTGGTGAAAAACAGTTTGGCATCAAACCTTAGCATGTCACTGGTATCAGACTGAGCTTTCGCGGCTTCAGTGCATTTCTGCAGATTGACAAGATTTGTGTATATATCATACCTGTAGTTGCTAATGGCTGCTTTGGAGGCCAGTTCACAAGCTTCCTTGAACTGCATGTCAGTTGCTAAGGCATAAGCGGACGATGTTGCACAATTGGCATATGGAGAGGCAATATCGACGTCTGGGATCAGTACTGGGTGTGTATAGCATTGACCATCAATGATGCTCCCATGGAGGACAATGCTGCAGGCAGTGTTCTGCTTGTGATGACAAATAATGGTGAGGTTGCCATTTTGTGGAGCAGATGTGTCAAGGTTCTCAGTGAATGATTTATGGATGGACTGTCCACTGAACTGACATCGCATGCGAGATGTCATGCCACAGAGATCGTTCTCACTCAGTAATGTTGTTGACAGGGAGGGAGAATAGTAGAAGAAGACTTTGATATATCCAATGTGATTCGGTGCTGGGATATGCAAATATCCTGAGCCTTCAGGGATGCAGGTAGCTGCTGTTCCTCCTATTGCTGCTGTAAGCCTGACAGGACATTTTCTTATCCTGGTGTAGGGTTTGTAACCGTGCAGGATGTGTTTGAGATTTGTGCAGGAAACTTTTGCGCCGGTGTCAATTTGAGCCCTGATACCCTGTTGGAAGTAGGCTGTAGCTGCAATAGGGTCCGGTGGGACTAGAGATTGTACATTGTATGTGTCAACTGGCGTAGGGTTGTCTCTATCGAAATTGGGATCCTCATTGGTCTTCAGGTGTGATTCCAATGTAGGAGTCGTAGCCACGAGTGAGTCCATATCACAGTAGACATCAATTGGGATTGATGACTGGAGGCTGTCCTTGGGAAGGAGATTGACGGCACCAATTATGACAGATTCATAGGAGCTGACACTGCTGGAGTCCAAAGAGGGGCATAAGCGGTTCACTTGGGATGCTGTGACGTTGTCAAATCCTTGAGGATCATCTTGTGGTGATGTCATAGAATGGCTCCAAGAAAGACTTTCTATTCTTGGCCATTGCAAAAATTTTGGGTTTCTACTGTAGCATCAGGTGAAACCTCATCTTGATCTTCATTGCCAATGTTGATCTGAGAGATTTGTTGGGTGGAATCTAAGAGTTGTTGGGTCTGTTTATTGGATTTGTTCAGGAAAACAGCCGCAGCAATCCTATGTTTCTTCAGGGACTCAATATCTTGCAATGCAGGACAATTATCGAAATTGTGACCGGTCATGTGGCAAACAATACATTTTCTGGATGTGTCAAAAAGACTAGGTTGTTTATCGAATGCCGTGATTGCATTGCAGTATGCTTGGTGGAGGAAGGGATCGTCAGATTCTTCGTCCATCTCCGGGTAGCCAAGTGATTCAATCAGGCTGATTGAGTGAGAGGTCAGAGTAGAAGGTGTTGTAACAGTGCTGTTGCTAGCGCGCTTTTGAAATTTATCATTGCGCCGGTGACTCATTCATTCTTTCATTCGCGTCTCATTCATTCACTCGTGTCTCATTCATTCGCTCGTGTCTCATTCTACTTCATTTGTGTCTCATTCGTTCGTTCGTGTCTCATTCATTCATTCATTCGTGCGAGAAGATTCCTGTAGAAGCAAGATGACTAGTACGATCGAAACCCTCGTTCAATCGACCTCAAACACACTCCCCTGCTTCAAAGGATAGATGCTCGTACTCGTCACTCAAAGATGAAAATCGAAATCGATCACAGCTCCTTGCATATCAGTTTTCTTCTTTGGTTTCCAATTGGGTGGTCGTTGATGCGCATTCCTGTCATCTTCCCAGCACAATACGTCTCTATGTCTTCCACCACATATACTGCACTTGGGACGTCCGCGCTGTCCTCCATTGCTGTTGTTGTTGTTGTTGTTGTTTCCGTTGTTGTTGTTGTTGTTGTTGTTGTTATTGCCGGTGCTGCCATTGTTACCGTTGTCGTTGTTGTCATTGTTGTTGGTGTCCACTTTCGGGTTGCCTGCTGTGCGTTTAGGACAGTTGTATGCTTTGTGACCTTGTTCTTTGCACCAATAACAAACTGCGTTGGTGGACCACTTGTCCCTTGGATCAGCAAAATCAGCTGTTTCCGCACCAAACAAACTCATTTCCTTGGTGTTACCACCCCGGCTTTGGATACTCCGAGCTGAGTCGTACAAACTTTTGGCTTGAACGTTGAGTGATTCCCAAAACTCCAATTCGGTGGTTCCATTCGCTTGCAGCAAATCAATGAAGGGTGTGAGCTGCATCAGTAGGTAGGGCGGTAGGGCATCTTTGTAGGCCACAATAAGTTGTGCCATAGTGGGCTGAACGGATTTGTATTGGTATTGCCTTTGCAGGTCGTAGATGTCATCAACCAAATCCTGTGGAGAGGCGCCAATGGTCACCTTGAGACTCCTTAGGTCAATGTCCAATTGTTGTTGGTCGCGGGACTGGTTCATTATTCTGTATTCCCTCATGAGCTCTTCAATCACTCGGTGTACTCTACCGCGGGGCCACTGTTTCCTGAGCTTTGCATTCTGTTCAGCTGTACCCCCCCTATCGATCTTGGACTTCTCCATGATGGCTAGGGCTGTCCTGTTGTCGGCAAAGGCCCTGTACAGATCGTTCAGTGCTTTGTTGTGGTACCGGTAGGCCTTCTTCTGTGCAGTACTCATGTCCTCCCGGGGCGTAAGCTCTCCTTCGGGAGGTAGGTCCTTGTGTGGCTTGGTAGACAACATGTCACGGTACTTCTTGTTATCTGCAAATGCTTCAAACTGGATGTACCAATGCTCGAACTTCTTGTCATCCCCTTTCGCCAATGTGGGCACTTGACTATCCGTATACTCCACCATCTTGTATTTGTACTTTGTCGTGCTCGGATCCTTTGTGTGGACGCTGCTGCTTGCGCTTCCAATGCTTGTGCCGCTACTCTCTGAACTTGACAGTACACTGCTCTCTTCTGATGGCGATTCTTCAGAAAAGGCGATCTCTATCTCTTGGTGCCTTGTTGGTTGATCCTCCTCCATTCAGCTGCTCAAAATAAATTGTAGTATTTCGTTCGACGTAAGTAAATTGTCGTATGTCTCAAAGTAAATTGTCGTATTCCGATTCCGCAAATCGATGCGTATTTCTGATACGTATTTCGCAAATAGATTCAAACGTAAGTAAATTGGTGTAGTTTGCAAATTGTGGGTCCGATGTGTATCCCGTAAATCGTCGTACTCCTATTCCGACAAAAATATGTAATTGGCCCAATCGATTCTGGTGTGCCGATACCAATCCTGCTGTTGTTTATCGTCCCTTATCGCTTCTGGTGTGGCGAATAATTGGTCCGTAAATTGTCGTACTCCTATTCCGACAGAAAGAAAGAAAAAAATATGTAATCGGCCCAATCGCTTCTGGTGTGGCGATACCGATCCTGCTGTTGCTTGGTTCTTGATAATAATCGGCCCTATCAATTCTGGTGTGTCGATACCGATCCTGCTGTTGAGAAATGTCGGTCCAATCTTGCTGGGCAAAAAAAAATATTCCGCTGAAGACGTGCGGATGAAAAGTAACCGTAGAAAAAAAAAGTCGCTGGCTCCGAATGGTGGCCAGCAGTCCGCTGAAGAAGGGCGGGTGAAAAGTAACGTATGGTTGAAAGGTCCGCTGAAGACGTGCGGATGAAAAGTAAATCGTAGAAAGTTCCTCTGAAGACGTACGGATGAAAAGTAACGAATTGTAGAAAGGTCGCTGGCCCCGATGTTTGGCCAGCCTGCTGCAAAAATAAGAAAATTCTCTTTCTTCTTCGACCAAGTTCCGATCCTCGGGAGCGCTCCGTAATTCTTCGAAGAATGTTTGGAGGGCTCTGAAAATATGGAGGTGAACAGTCGGTATTTGGTAGTTTAACTTGGTTTGGTTATTACATGAAATTGTTACTTGAAATTGTGAGCAGAAAATTGCTCTTTCTACTAAGATCACCATATTGGTGCATCGGACTGCTAATACTCCAATGCACACACTAAATCACTAATAGTCGGCATCGACCCGCTAATACTTCGATGCTGCACGTGCCCTTTGTACCAATGGGCTGTATAAATTACCTTGCGCCCTGTATGTCCGGTACATAAGGCCCTATTTTTAGTAAGAAGGAGAACCGGAATCGGTAAGTGGTAAATTCTCATTCCCACTTCCATTCCCATCTCCAATCATGTTAGTCCATTCCTGCAGAAGCAATATGACTCGTACGATCGGTCCCGAGACTCATTCGCGTCTCATTCATTCACTCGCGTCTCATTCGTGTCTCATTCATTCACTCGTGTCTCATTCGTGCCTCATTCGTGTCTCATTCATTCATTCGCGCGCGCTCGTTCGATCGACTTCAAACAACAATTGTCAAATTGTCGATTCGATCGATTGTCGGAACGATCCTCGGAGGTGCAGAAATGACCGAAGGAATGTTCCAAAGGAAGACAGACGAATGATCGTCGTTGCCGTGGTAATCGATCGTGGGGGATGAGAGAAGATTCTCGTACCACAATCGTCGGTGGAACAATCGTAGAAATTCTTCGGTGTTGTGTGTTGTCGAACGATTGATCGTAATCGTGATCGTTCGATCGTCGGCCTTGAATGTGTATTACAGAAGGAGATTCTTGGTAGAATGTTCTGTAGATACGCCCCTTGATACGTATGCTTGGTCGTGTATTACAGAAGAAGATTCTTGGTAGAAGGATCTGTATACACCCCTTGATACGCGGGCAAGGAGGAGAAAGAAAGAAAAGAAGAGAAGAGAGGCGGGGAGGTCTATTGATACAGCCCGGCGAAGCGAGTCCCGTACCAAGTATACTCTGGCTGTAACCGACAGTGGAGGTGCTGTACGGGGCGGAGATAGGTAGCTTAAGGTATCCACTTGTTAGTGGAAGGTATAAGGGCTCTATAACCTGTTGTAACTCTAAAAATCGACCAAAGGTATATGATGTTAAAATTTAAAGAGATGTGAGCTCAGAGAGAGGCTCTTATTTTACTACGTATTTTCACTGTGTATCGGGGCTCTCTGTATTTTCATGGTAGAGATCTTCCCCGGTTATTTGTTACTGTCTTCTTTACCGTCGTACCGATTCTTCTGTTGCTGTTGCTGTATTAGCGTCGTATTGGTCTTACTGTATCGGTCATTCGATGGTATTGGTCATTTTCTGGGTTAAGTATTCTGTTCGATGGGGCGTATGCTTATTCGTGGTATATATGCTAGATATGAGGCCCATCCGGAATCGGTATTGATTTTCTTGATTGCAATAAGTAATTTCCTCACGGGGTACCAAGTACACTCTTCCGAATGTACTTATGGATTCCAAATGTTCACTTATTGGTCAGGTCTTTGGATATGTCTTGTTTCTAACCGATTACCGTCTTTTGTTTGTAATCCTAAGTGATATTGTTTTCACCACTTAGGGATTTTCATGTAGTGGAGGTGCGTTTGATTCTAAGACACGATCATCGAAATAATCGTATCTCTGTGGTTACTCCGTGTTAATATTCTGCACCTCTGTCGTATTGTTTTTGTCGGCTTTTCCAATCGAATTTGATGCCGACAATGTCCGTATTTTTTTTGGCCGACAACAGATTCGGCGAAATGACCAAAGTGTTCCATCTTCTTGGGTCGAATCACAGTGGATGTAATTCATGACATCATTGTATGCAATGATATCGGCAAGTTTGTCATCAGAGTGCTTGCACTTGAATTTAATGAAGTTGTTATTGCGTTCAAGACTGTCTTCTACATCGGCGATGGTAAGACGCTTTCGAGTACCATTGGGGTTGGTTACAAGGAAAGATCTTCCTTGTAGATCGGCAATCGGGACCGTAGGAATGGTAAGTGGTTTACCATCATCATCAAATTGTGCATTGCCTTCTTCATCGGTAACAACTACCTGTGATGGGTCTACTGAAGGAGTAGCAGGGTTGGTGTGTGGAGTCGTGACGTCACTAACATCAAAGTATGCTAGCTCCGGTGGATCAAAATCATCTTCAGTAAGGAGAACACCATCGGATGTCTTGCTGAAGATGTGTGTCGTAGGAGGACCATCAAAACTCTCCCCATAGTTGTTAGGGAGTGGAGAAGGGGACCAGCTTGGGCTGTCATCGACCTTCTTATACAGAAAGCTCGGTAACGAGGGGTGGGCAGGTGGTTTTATAATAACCTGATTACCAGATGCGGGAGGTGTTTTACCTGGTTGCTCGGTAGGTACAGACGGCGTGGTGTCGTCATCCTCCGCAGGAGTGTCGAGGCTTCGATCGGTGTCGGAGTCAGTAGTTGAGATGCCAAGAGCAGGAGTAGCTGGGACGTCCTGTAGTGGGACTATTCGTAGTGGTATGCTCCCCATGTTTCGTGGCGTACAATCGGGGTAAGGAATCCTTGGCCTTACGCCATTTGATGAAGCCGTCATCTGTAAAGAGGCCAGCGCGTTTGTTGCGTGACTCAGGTGTAAGAGCAGAACGTACACCAGAACGGTCAAGCAATTTGTTGGTGACTGGATCCCAGATGCGGAAACAAAGTCCATTGCCAACATGTTCGGCAATGCCAACAAAATGACCAAGGCGTTCGGTAGACTGTGTACCAAAAGGGGAGTCATTGGTCTTGAAATAAACAGGTTCAAACCAGAAGAAACTGGTGTACGCGCTTATATCGCCAAGTGTGCCGGTAGCAATGAAGACTGGTTGTTTGTCCCACAGAGTAGGATCAGAAATAACATTGAGGAGTCCGGCGACGTATGTCATGCACAACAACCAGAGATGTGGTGGTGTGCCTGTACGGTCCATGGCACGATTGACAATACGCTTAAACGTTTGATATCGCTGTTCAAATTGATTCTGGTGTTGGTGATAGGGTTCACTTTGCCAGAGTCCAATCCATAACATTTTGAGATAATCGGTGACCCTCTTACTAGATTGGTAGTTCCCATGATCACATAGGAGGCAAAGAGTGCCTGCCCCATTTTCGAACGAAATTCTGAAAGCATGATAGAAAGTCCGCATCTCTTCAACATGTATGATATGAGACTTCTGACCAAACAAAATCTGGGCGAGTTTGGAACCGCCATCAATTGCTGGGACATCGGAATAGACAGCGTCACACAAGACGTCGTTGTTGAATGGCCGAATGTTCATAGCCGGCTGGGGGGAATGAAAACGTTTGAAAATGTTACCATCAGGGCTAACCGCTAACGAACCATATTGCGTTGAATTGTCAAAGGTAGCTTTGATGCAATCTGTTGAAACCCAGCAAGAGAAAGGTTTCAGAGATAAGTAATCATGTTCGTTGGGATAGCGTTCACGGGGTGTAGTTGCGATACGTGTAGCATCACTAGCAGTACAATCCGTGGGAAAAGCAGTGACCGTCTCGGAGATTGGAGGGGGAATGCAGCATGCGAGGCGCTCCTGATGAACATAGTCGGTAGGTGTAAGCCAGAATGAGCGGTCATTGGTTCCATGATCATCGATAGGGAGAAAGGGTGATCGAGTGCAGTGACTGGAGTACAAACTGAGAGACGTAACCGTGGATGAGCCAGGAGATACAGAGATATCTAACCCTTCAAGACAACGTGGGTTTCCGTATTTGTCGTATTCGGGATATGGAAGTTGTTGCGACTGAGGAGGATATTTCTGAAGAAAGTTTTCATCTTTAGCACTGATTGTGGTATTGAGGACGGATGGGTCCCAGTGTTTATCAGATGTCATGATAACATGTGGGAGCGTGTCAAATTCAATAGTCGTGTACTTTTGCATGGCAAGGTATGGCAAACCATGTCGAATGCTGAGAGGCAGTGCATATCCATCGGAGGTGGTGATTACCTGTCCACCGCCCGCTTTGATGGATGTGTCATCTACATTGGAGAAATATGCTTCCATCTGGCCGGAGGACAAAATAGAGGGATTGTTGTCCCGTATATGCACATTCATTGAAAATGAGGATGATGGGACCTCTATTTGAAACGGAATAGGCGCCGCATGTTGCAATGGGAATATTCTTCACTTGGTGATTGTTGATGCCTGTGACATTGACATATCGTGGCGGAATATCTTTGGAGATGAGGCATGCATCATTACCGATGATACAACCATTTGCACCGCGGTCAACCATAGCGAAGCCGGGATTGGTGACCGTAGCTTTGTGAGCACGGTAGGTGTACGATGGTATTTGATTATCATGTGGGAAGGTCAGATCATCGTCAGGGTTATACCATTGATGAAAATTGACGGAATAAGAGGATGTTCCCACAGGTATCTGGGTATTGCCGTCCTTTTTGTACCAAATGTCAGGATTCTCAGAGAGGAATCTTGCGGGATGTGCAGGCGACACGGAAGACTTGAGGGGTCTTTGGTCCTTGGGGGAAGAAGTCTAAGACTTGTATACACCAAGTGATGCATGGAAGACGCCTCTACGGTCATTTTCCACAGCGGGATGGAGGTCTGCTGAGGCATTGGTATGTGTATCACCGCTCGAGGTATCATCTTCAAGGAATGAGATGGAGTGCCCATGTGTGTATTCCTTCCGGGTGATGGGTTTGACAGCATTGGGATCCGGCTGATCATCTGGGAGCAATTTGCGCCGTAATGATGCGACCACTATTTTCTTGCCTTCCGGGAAAAATTCAGCCAACTCTTCATGTCTTGACGTGATATGGCCTTCCATATGCCAGTGGGCAAGCGCGTGGTAGGGTCAGGTGAATGTCCAGCCTTGAATACCGCATAGTCTTGGTAGTCACCTTCGAATTCGATAGGGAGAGCATAGTCGTCATGGTTTTGGCCTTGTCCAGATGAGAAGTTGTGTACATGTGCACGTACCGTTGACTTAGGAGCCGACATCGCGGACTGGGAATCGAGTCGGGTTGCTTCGAGTAGGAGCGTGATTTTGAGTTTGTGGATAGCAGCTGCCTCAGCAACTGCATCTGTCACGGTACTATTTGTGCCGCCTGGATCCTTGACTTTAGCAAACTGTTCACTGAGCTGAAAGCTGGAATAGCATGCCTGACATAATGCTGATTTTGCAGTATGGTACTCAAGGGGCTTGTTGGGAGGACGAAGCTTGTTGAGGTGATTCAATTCTTCAAACCAATGTGTGATAAACTTCACTTTAGATTCTTTCCAGTTGCTGAGATTCAACTTCAGCAAAGCTTGCAATTGAGTCGAGTTGTCATATACCTTGGCTTTTGACTCACTGTGAAGGCTCACAAAATCAAAATATGCTTGACGTCCATTGCGTGTGAGGGAATGGCTGTGAACGCATGACGCGGATAAGTCACTTTTGAAGACTTCCAACATAAGAACCCAGAAGAAGGCACACTGTTTGACGAAGAGGTCACGTGTATAGCCTTGTAGTGCAGCAGGAGGCCAAGTTTCATCAAGGAATGTTTCGGTGTCAATGTTGTATGCCTCGAGTTTAGCCTTGAAACCCACGAGCCAATGTTCGAATCTTGAGTCATTCGTGAGGGGCGTGAAAGACTTTTCATCTCGTGATTTTTGGCACCAAGATTCGTACTTCACTTGCTGAGGTGACTTTTTATTGGTTCCCAGGGGAGGAGCTGGGGAATTCAGGACAGATTCATTCTGAAGGCGCAGAGCGCGTCCCATACGGAAGGTTCTGAAGCCCTCATACGTATATGATATTACATCCTTCCAATTCTTCTCGTTCTTGCACAGATCATTCGAGAATTCCGCAAGTGCTTCTATGGTCCGTTGGATGGACCGATGGAGATGGGTTGGTAGTCCACTGTGAGTGTAGGTAAGCTCGCGGGCAAAATCAGGCTCGATGAGTGCGTCGAGAAAGGTCGGCCACTCGCGTAATCCTCCCTGTCAGAGAGCTTCACACAGACAGCTAACTTCTTCCTTTGCTAGACGGAATATGGTTATGAGTATCATCTTCATATGGGTATCAAAGCTAGGAAAACTGGTTACAGTAGCGGCGGTGCCATCTCCAGTGCTGTTCCCACCACCGAATGGATTGGCAGGCATGTTCAGTCTTGATGATGATTCCGATTCAGTTGGAGGAATCGCGTGGTGAAAGGAAACTGCTCCGTAGACGATTTGCGATTGGCATATGCCAGCGTAGGGATTGTGTTCAATTCCGTCCCTGTTCTTTGTGTGCAAGCCACCTTGGAGCGTGCGGCTGTTAATCTATTATTTTCCTTCTGAATCTGATCTGTTGAGAGTCTGATTCAAAGACTTCTGAAGAACAGCAACGCTGTGTTAGTGTGTTAGTAGATGAACGATTGTACTCTACGCGTGACAATTGTGATTGGATACTTTCGACAACAGATAATCGGACTACAGGCGAGACTATGGAAACGCCAGATCTCTTCTTGCTGCAAACTTATTCAGATACAGCGAGACAGACCTTAGTAATGTAGATTACAGGTAGTTGGTAGCAACTAGTGTGAATTTTGGGATATAAATCAGTTGAATGTTAAAAGTATGAGATAAAGTGAAATCTTGCTGAAACGCAAGATATCTCTTTTATTGAGATGAATAGGTTGCAACTGCTGTTGCGTAATGATGAGGTTACTCGCTGATTATTTCCGTACATGCATTGGTCGTTGACCGTATATATCTGTGTGTATATATATATATATTGTGTGAGAATCACACGCCAACAGTTTTCTTCTCTTGTTCCGTTAGGAAGACTCCATGATATGTTTATCATTAAGATCAGGAATTGCTCCCGTAGCTCGTGTGATGTTTTATGAAATCAGAGTTTGCTCACCGAAGAACAATGGCAATATTATAAAACAGAGATTGCTCACCGTCAATGCGCGATGGGAATTGATGCTCCGTGGGAAAAGCCATGCCAATGCTTCCACCAGCTCTGCTGCTCCAGCTTCTCTCCTCTCTGTGCGACAGACACGGTATGCTTGTGATCATGGTTAGGATCCCTTGCATAGGGCCTGGTGGAATGCCTTCACCTCCAAATTCCACCTTTGCCTCCTTCAGCTTCCCTTCCCTTTCTTCTGCTCCAGTGCTGCTCCTGGTGTCTCACCCTGTTCTGCACCCAGTGCTGCTCCTTGAGCTGCACCAAGGGTGGTTACTAGCCCTGTACCCAGTGCTGCTCCCAGTTTATCACCACCTTCTGCCCCCAGTGCTGTGCTGGGTGTCTCACCACGTTCTGTACCCAGTGCTGCTCCTCGAGTTGCACCATGTATGGTTCCTCGTGCCTCACCCAGTGCTGCTCCCACTGCATCACCGCCTTCTGCCCCCAGTGCTGCTCCCCATGTCTCACCAAGTTCTGCCCCCAGTGCTGCTTTTTGCGCTGCGCCATGCGTGGTTCCTTGTGCTGAACCCAGTGCTGCTTCCCGTATCTCCCCACCTTCTGCACCCAGTGCTGTTCCCATTGTCTCACCAAGTTCGGCCCCCAGTACTGCTCCTTGAGCTGCACCAAGTGTGGTTGCTAGCGCTACAGCCCAGTGCTGCTCCCATTGTATCACTACTTTTTGCGCCTAGTGCTGCCCCCAGTGCCTCTCAAGGTTCTGCAACAAGCGCTGCTTCTTGAGCTGCACCAAGTGTGGTTCTTGTCGCTGCACCCAGCGCTGCTACCTGTCTCTCCCCACCCTCTGCCCCCAGTGCTGCTCCCAGTGTCTCACCAAGTTCTGCCCCCAGTGCTGCTCCTGCAGTCGCCCCAAGTGTGGCTCCTAGCGCTGCACCCAGTGCTGCTACCAGTATCTCACCATCTTCTGCACCCAGGGCTGCTTCCAGTGTCTCACCAGGTTCTGCACCTGGTGCTCCTCTTCGCACTGCACCACGTGTGGTTCCTCGCGCTGCACCCAGTGCTGCTCCCAGTATCTCACCACCTTCTGCACCCCGTGCTGCTCCCAGTGTCTCACCAGGTTCTGCACTTAGTGCTGCTTCTTGAGTTGCCCCAAGTGTGATTCCTAGCGCTGCACCCTGTGCTGCTACCAGTATCTCACCACCTTCTGCACCCAGTGCTGTATTAAATTCCTTTCGTGTCCAGCAGTACCAAAGCTACACGACGGCAGTTATTCTATTCGTACAAATCAAAGAGTCCCGTATCAACCAAGTAATCGATTCCCACGGCATATTGATTCCCACGGCGCATCAATTTCCATCGCGTATCAGCGGTGAGCAATCCCTGTTTTCTAGTATCGCTCTTGTTCTTCGGTGAGCAATCTTTGATTTAGAGAAATATCACACGACCTACGGGAGCAATTCCTGATTTTATTGATAAACGTATCATGGAATCTTCCTAAGATAACAAGAGAAGAAAACCATTGTCAGAAGCTTCTCACACAATATATATATATATATATACATATACGATCAACAATCAATGCATGCATGGAAATAATCAGCGAGTAATCTCATCACTACGCAACAACAGTTGTAATGTATTTCATCTCATTAAAAGAGATATCTTGTGTTTTGGCAAGATTTCACTTTATCTCATACTTTTAACATTCAACTGATTATATCTCCAAAATTCACACTAGTTGCTACCAACTACCTGTAATCTACATTACTAAGGTCTATCTTGCTGTATCTGAACAACTTCACAGTAAGAAGAGATTTGGCGTTTCCATAGTCTTGCCTGTAGTCCGATTATCCGTTGCCAAATATCTCAATAAAAGAGATATCTTGCATTTCGGCAAGATTTCACTTTATCTCATACTTTTAACATTCAACTGATTTATATCCCAAAATTCACACTAGTTGCTACCAACTACTTGTAATCTACATACTAAGCCAAAAGTATCCAACCACAATTGTTACGCACAGAGTACAATCGTTCGCCTACTAACACACTAACACAGCGTTGCTGTTCTTCAGAAGCCTTTGAATCAGACTCCCAATGGACCGGATTCAGAAGGAAAATAATAGATTAACAGTCTTAAGCTCCAAGGCAGCTTGCATATGAAGAACAAGTGAGAAAGTGAACACACGCCCTACGCTGGCATATGCCAATCGCACATCGTTTACGAAGCAGTTCCCTTTCTCCACACAATCGACACTCTTCTCCTCCTCCATTGGATCAGTCGAGTGAGACGACGTCATCCTCCTCATCCAAGTCCTCTACATCCTCCGACAACTCGGACGTATTAGAAACAAACATGCCAAACATACCGGCGAATCCCGGTGGTAATGGGATCAACAACGAAGATGATGACGACGTAGACACAATTAGTCTTCCTAGTTTTTACTATTTTCCTTCTGAATCCGCTCTGTTGAGAGTCTGATTCAATTTCTTCTGAAGAACAGCACCGCTGTGTTAGTGTGTTAGTAGACAAATGATTGTACTCTACGCGTGACAATTGTGGTTGGATACTTTCGACAACGGATAATGGGACTACAGGCGAGACTATGGAAACGCCAAATCTCTTCTTACTGTGAACTTGTTCAGATACAGCAAGATAGACCTTAGTAATGTAGATTACAGGTAGTTGGCAGTAACAAGTGTGAATTTTAGGGATATAAATCAGTTGAATGTTAAAAGTATGAGATAAAGTGAAATCTTGTCAAAATGCAAGATATCTCTTTTATTGAGGTGAATACGTTGTAACTGCTGTTGCGTAGTGATGAGATTACTCACTGATTATTTCCGTACATGCATTGATCATTGACGGTATATATTCGTATATATATATATATTGTGTGAGAAGCTTCTGACACCGGTTTTCTTCTCTTGTTCTTTTAGGAAGACCCTATGATATGTTTATCAATAAAATCAGGAATTGCTCCCGTAGGTCGTGTGATACTTTTCGGAATCAAAGTTTGCTCACCAAAGAACAAGGGCAATACTAGAAAACAGGGATTGCTCACTGCTGATACGGGATGGGAATCGATGTGCCGTGGGAATTGGTATGCTGTGGGAATTGATTACTTGGTTGATACGGGACTCATTGATTCATACGAATAGAATAACTGCCAGTCGTGTAGCTTTGGTACTGCTGGACACGAAAGGAATTTAATAGGTTTGACAACCACATGAAGATGATACTTGTCTCTATATTCTGCATTACGAAGGAAGAAAATAACTTGCTATGTGAGACTCTCCTTGAAGGAGGATTGCACGAGTGGTCAACTTTCCTTGACACACTTCTCAAACATGATTTTGCTCGAAGAACTTACCTACATGGATACTAGTAGCGGACTACCAACTCAACTTCACAGATCTATCCAACGGACCATAGAAGCACTCGCAGATTTCACCAAGGACTTACGCAAGAATAAAAAAGATTGGAGGGATGTAGAATCATATTCATGCGACAACTTCAGTGTTTTCTGTATGGACACGTGCACTGCAGTCTCCAGAATGAATCTATCTTGAATCCTCCACCTCCTCCTCCAGGAACAAGCAAGACCAAGTCTACACAACAAGTACAGTACAAGTCTTGGTGTAGAAAATCACGTGATGAAAAGTCCTTCACGCCCCTCACAAACGACTCAAGATTCAAACATTGGCTTGTTGGATTCAAGGCAAAGCTTGAAGCATATGATATTGACACCGAAACGTTTCTTGATGAGATCTGGCCACCTGCTGCATTACAAGGTTTCACTCGTGACCTCTTTGTCAAACAATGTGCCTTCTTCTGGGTTCTTATGTTAGAAGTTTTGAAAAGCAACCTATCATCGTCATGCGTACACAGCCATTCCATCACACGAAATGGTTGGCAAGCGTGCTTTGATTTTGTAAACCTACATAGTGAATCAAAGGCCAAGGTGTACGTCAATTTGACTCAACTGCAAGTGTTACTGAAGTTGAATCTCGATAAGTGGAAAGAATCCAAGGTAAAGTTTATCACAAACTGGTTCAAAGAGTTCAGAGGGGCACACCAATCCTCCCACCTGGGTATTGGGTTCCTTCGAGAGAACCACCTCAATAAACTTTGTCCTCCCAATAAACCTCTTGAGTATCATACAGTCAAATCAGCATTATGCCAAGCTTGTTATTCCAGCTTCCAACTAAGCGAACAATTTGCCAAGATCAATGACCCTGGTGGCCTGAATAGTAGCGTCACGGATATCCAAGCTGAAGCGGCTGCTACCCACAAGCTCAACAAGATCACTCTGTTACTTGAGGCTACTTGTCTTGACTCTCAGTCAGAGATGTCTGCTCTAAAATCTACAGTACGAGCACATGTTTACAACTTCTCTTTCGATCAAGGGCATAATTCTAGCAAATATGCACTTCCTATCGAATTTGAAGGCGACTATCAAGACTACGCGATATTTAAGGCTGGACGTTCACCTGATCCTACCACACATTTACCGACTGGCATATGGAAGGCATTATCACGTCAAGACATGAAGAATTGGCTGAATTTCCCCCCCCCGAAGGCAAGAAAATAGTAGTCGCTTCCTTGCAATCTGAATTGCTTCCTGACAGTCAACCGGACCTCAACGCCACCAAGCCTATCACTGGAAAAGCTTATACGCATGATCATTCTGTCACATTCCTCGAAGATGATACTTCAAGTGGTGATAACCATACCAATGATTCAGAAGATCTACATCCGGCTGTTGAAAATGATTGCCGAGGCGTCTTCCATGCATCCCTCGGTGTCTACAAGTCTCAGACCTCCTCCTCCAAGGACCAGCAACCCCTCAAGTCATCCCTATCACCTGCTCATCCTGCCAGATTTCTTTCTGAGAACCCTGACATCTGATATAAAAGGGATGGTGACACTCTTGTGCCCGTTGGAAAATCTTCCTACTCAGCAGTTAATTTTCACAAATGGTACAAACCTGAAGACGACTTGACCTTACAGCATGAAAACCAAGTATCCGCGTATACCTATCGTGCACATAAGGCTACTGTCTCCAACCCCGGTTTCGCTATGGTTGACCGTGGTGCCAATGGTTGCATCATTGGTAATGATGCATGTCTCATCACCAAGGACATTCCCCCTTGGTATGTCAATGTCACTGGCATCAACAATCACCAAGTGCAGAATATTCCCATTGCAACATGTGGAGCATATTCCATTTAAAATAGAGGTCCCATTATCCTTATTTTTAACAAATGCGCATATACAGGAAGATACCCCTCTAGTATCCTGTTGTCTGGTCAGATGGAAGCATACTTCTCTACTGTCAATGATACATCCATCAAAGCGGGCGGTGGACAAGTCATCACCACAACTGATGGATACGCATTACCCCTCAGCATCCGCCATGGCCTGCCGTATCTTGCCATGCACAAATACACCATTGATGAATTCAACACACTGCCACATGCTATCATGACATTGGATAAACACTGGGACCCTTCCGTCCTTGATACCATCATCAGTGCTAAGGATGAAACCTTCCTCCAGAAATATCCACCACAACCACAACGGTTCCCTTACCCCACATATGACGAATATGGGAACCCGAGATGCCTTGAAGGCTTAGATATATCTGTTTCCCCTGGTTCATCAACGGTTACGTCTCTCAGTTTGTATTCCAGTCAATGTACTCGATCAGCATTTCTCCCTATTGATGATCACGGCATCAACAATCGCTCCTTTTGGCTTACTCCGACAGATTATGACCATCAGGAACGTCTAGCTTGTTGTATTCTGACTCCATCATCTGGTATGATCTTTGCCTTCCCTACGGCATGTACCACTGATGACCCACCTCGTATTGCAGCTACACCTTGTGAATGTTATCCTAACAAGCATGACTACTTATCCCTGAAACCCTTCTTTTGCTGGGTTTCTACAGACCGCATCAAGGCAACCTTTGCAAATTCTACGCAATATGGTTCCTTAGCTGTTAGTCCAGATGGTAACCTCTTCAAAAGATTTCAATCTCCTCAACTGGCAATGAATTTTCGACCATTTAATGATGATGTCTTGTCGGATGTTGTGTTCTCCAACATCCCAGAAATCAACGGAGGTTCCAAATTAGCCCAAATCTTCTTCGGTCGTCAATTCCATATCATTCATGTCAAAGAGATGCGTACCACCGGTGATTTCTTATCATGTTTCCAGAACTTCGTTCGAAAATGGGGTAGACCTCTCCATCTCTTATGTGACCATGGATCCTACCAGTCCAGTAAGCGTGTCATCAATTATCTCAAGATGTTATGGATTGGACTTTGGCAGAGTGAACCTTATCACCAACACCATAACCAATTCGAACGTAGATATCAAACATTCAAACGCATTGTCAACCGCATCATGGACCGCACCGGCACACCTCCACATCTATGGTTGTTGTGTATGACATACGTCGCTGACCTCCTGAATGTTATTTCAGACCCTACTCTATCTGATAAACAACCAATCTTCATTGTAACTGGTTCTATTGGTGACATTAGCGCATATACCAGTTTCTTTTGGTTTGAACCTGTTTACTTCAAGACCAATGATTCACCCTTTGGTACCCAGTCCACCAAACGCCTTGGTCATTTTGTTGGCATTGCCGAACATGTTGGCAATGGCTTATGCTTCCAATCTGGGACCCCGTTACTGACAAATTGCTTGACCGTTCTGGTGTTTGCTTTGCTCTTAGTACGCCTGAATCACGCAATAAACGAGCGGGCCTATTTACCAACAATGGTTTCATTGCGTGGTTTAAAGCAAAGGATTCAGCAAACCAACTATATGCAACCGGGGACGCATCTACGGTCACGAAACATGGGGAGCATATGACTAAGGATGTCCCAGATGAGGAGTCCAAACCTCATGACTCTCCAACTGCTCCTACTACTGCAGAATCCTCCACGGACTCTGACACCAAGACAAGCTCCGGCAATTGTGCAGCACCTGAAGAGAACAAGCCTACGGCACCTGACAAGCACCAGGCTACGGCATCTCCTATTCAGACACCTACAGACAGCAAACCTACAGCATCTGGTAATCAGTATATTATCAAACCACCTGCCCACCCCTTGTTACCAAGCTTTCTCTATAAGAAGGTTGATGACAGCCCAAGCTGGTCCCCTTCTCCACTCCCTCACAACTATGGGGAGAGTTTTGATGGTCCTCCTACGACACACATCTTCAGCAAGACATCGGATGGCGTTCTCCTTATTGAAGATGATTTTGATCCACTGGAGCCAGCATACTTTGATGTTAGCGACGTCACAACTCCACACACCAACCCCGCTACTCCTTCAGTAGACCAATCACAGGTAGTTGTTACCGACGTAGAAGGGAATGCGCAATTTGATGATAATGATCAACCAATCACCATCCCTACCATTCCAATTGCCGACCTACAAGGCAGATCTTTCCTTGTACCCAATTCCGATGGTACTCGGAAACGCCTTACCATCGCCGATGTAGAAGACAGTCTTGAACACATCAAGATTTCATCAAATTCAAGTGTAAGCATTCTGATGATGAACTTGAAGATATCATTGAATACAACGATATCATGAACTACATCCACCGTGATTCGACCCGAGAAGATGGCAAGCTTTGGCCTTTTTGCTGAATCCTAGGACACCAAGGTCCATTGGATAACAAGCGCCCTCAGTACAAAGGCTCCAAGTATAACCTTTGGATTGAATGGGAAAATATGGAACGGACATATGAACCATTAGCTAACATTGCGGCCGATGATCCTGTTACCGTTGTCAAATATGGTAAAGACAACAACAAGCTTGACCTCCCAGGTTGGAAACGTCTCAAACAAATCACCAACCTTGCACAAAGAACCAAGAAGCTTGATTGACTCGTGCATCAAGCCAAACTTCGATCATTCCATACCGCTCCGCAATATCAATCCGGATTCAAGGTACCACGTAACCATGAAGAAACCATCCAATTTGACCAGGCCAATGGGAACCACAAGTGGGAAGACGCCATTACTCTTGAAATGGAACAACTCATGGAATACAATACCTTCATCGACAAAGGAAAGTATAAGGCAAGCTCCATTCCAAACGGGTTCCAACAGATCAAGGTACACATGATATATGCCGTCAAACATGATGGTAGACACAAGGCCCGTCTTGTTGCAAATGGCAATCTTACTGAAGCTCCCGTCCACAGTGTATACGCCGGTGTCGTATCGCTTTGTGGCCTACGTATGTGCCTGTTCCTAGCTGAACTGAACAGTCTGGAAGCATGGGGTACAGATATAGGAAATGCTTATCTTGAAGCAGTGACTTGCAAGAAAGTCTGTATCAAGGCAGGTCCAGAATTCGGATCACTAGAAGGTCACCTCTTGGTCATCTACAAGGCTCTATATGGACTTAGATCATCAGGGCAAGTGCTTTGGTGATTTACTAGTGGCATGCCTTATCAAACTCGGCTTCAAAAGGTCTCGCGCCGAACCAGAGATCTTCCTCAAGCCTGGAATGAACAAACATGGGGAGCGCGTATATGAACTCATATGCACATATGTCGACGACCTATGTCTATGCATGGCTGATCCGAATTTGTTTCTGGAGATCCTACAGTCAGAGCCATACAACTTCAAGCTGAAGGAATCCGGGCCTATGAACTTCCACCTGGGATGTGGTTTTGAACGAGATGAGCATGGTGTTCTCTGCATCAACCCCATTAAATTCATTGAGAAGATGGAAGCGTCATATGAACAAATGTTCAGATGCAAATCCTAACACTAGGTTCCAACCACCCATCGCCGAGAACAATCATCCTGAATTAGACTCATCAGCATTCTTTGAAGATACTGGTATCCAGAAATACCAAAGCATGATTGGATCACTTCAATGGATCATAGCCATTGGACGATTCGATGTACAAACCGCTGTAATGACGCTCTCGAGTTTTAGGGCCCAACACAGAGAAGGACATCTGGACCTTGCCAAACATATCTATGGGTACATCTCCAAGTTCAGACATTTCAAGATCAGGTTCAGAGTGGAACCTCCAGATTTTATATTGACTGAGCCGGACACCATCGATTGGTCCAACACCGTCTATGGGGAGCATTCTGAAGAGCTACCCAACGACGCCCCTGCACCACTCGGGAAGACAGTAGTGCTGACACACTTCTACAATGCAAATCTCATGCATGACATCCTCAGTGGAAAGGCTGTAACCGGCATCCTTCACTTTGCAAACAAGACTCCCATGATGTGGTTCCTGAAGAAACAAGCCACTACAAAATGGCCACATTTGGAGCCAAATTTGTTGCAGGAAGAACTTGCTGCATCGAGCAAATTGTTGACTTACGTCAAAATTCCGATAACTCGGAACACAAGTCTATGACATCTCCTACTCGTGGGGAGATAACAAGAAGATTCCCCTATGCAAGGTTGCACAAGCGCCATCATATTCTATCGTATCACTACGTACAAAGCATGATAGAAAAAAGATTTCATCCAAATGCTGCACATCCCCGGTACGGATAATTGTGCAGATATTCTCACTAAGCATTGGGAACACTCAGTTGTGTATCCACTGCTCAAGCCCATCTTTCACTTCTATGGAAATACTGGCAATCTCCTACGAGATGATGGAAGCATTATTGAAACGTGATGACCTTTCACAAGGAAACATGGGGAGTATTAAATTCCTTTCGTGTCCAGCAGTACCAAAGCTACACAATGGCAGTTATTCTATTCGTACAAATCAAAGAGTCCCGTATCAACCAAGTAATCGATTCCCACGGCATATTGATTCCCACGGCGCATCGATTCCCATTGCGTATCAGCAGTGAGCAATCCCTGTTTTCTAGTATTGCTCTTGTTCTTCGGTGAGCAATCTTTGATTTAGAGAAATATCACATGACCTACGGGAGCAATTCCTGATTTCATTGGTAAACATATCATTGAATCTTCCTAAGATAACAAGAGAAGAAAACCATTGTCAGAAGCTTCTCACACAATATATATATATATATATATATGATCAACAATCAATGCATGCATGGAAATAATAAGCGAGTAATCTCATCACTACGCAACAGCAGTTGCAATGTATTGCATCTCATGAAAAGAGATATCTTGCGTTTCGGCAAGATTTCACTTTATCTCATACTTTTAACATTCAACTGATTATATCTCCAAAATTCACACTAGTTGCTACCAACTACCTATAATCTACATTACTAAGACCTATCTTGCTGTATCTGAACAACTTCACAGTAAGAAGAGATTTGGCGTTTCCATAGTCTTGCCTGAAGTCCGATTATCCGTTGCCGAAAGTATCCAACCACAATTGTTACGCGTATAGTACAATCGTTTGTCTACTAACACACTAACGCAGCGTTGCTGTTCTTCAGAAGCCTTTGAATCAGACTCCCAATGGACCGGATTCAGATGGAAAATAATATGCTGCTCCCAGTGTCTCACCAGGTTCAGCACCCGGTGCTCCTATTCGCACTGCACCACGTCTGGTTCCTCGCGCTGCACCCAGTGCTGTTCCCAGTATCTCACCACCTTCTGCACCCAGTGCTGCTCCCAGTGTCTCACCAGGTTCTGCACCCAGTGCTGCTCTTCGCGCTGCACCAAGTGTGGTTCCAAGCGCTGCACCCCTGCTACCAGTATCTCACCAGGTTCTGCACCCAGTGCTGCTCCCAGTGTCTCACCAAGTTCTGCACCCAGTGCTGATCCTCGAGCTGCTCCCAGTATCTCACCACCTTCTGCACCCAGTGCTGCTCCCAGTATCTAACCAGGTTTTGCACCCAGTGCTGATCCTCGAGTTGCCCCAAGTGTGGTTCCTAGCGCTGCACCTAGTGCTGCTCCCAGTATCGGACCACCTTCTGCACCCAGTGCTGACCCCAGTGTCTCACCAAGTTCTGCACCCAGTGCTGCTCTTGAGCTGTACATGGGTGGTTCCTCAAGCTGCACCCCGTGCTGCTCCTAGTATCTCACCAGGTTCTGCACCCAGTGCTGATCCCAGTGTCTCACCAAGTTCTGCATCAAGTGCTGCTCCTTGCGTTGCCTCAAGTGTGGTTCCTAGCGCTGCACCCAGTGCTGCTCCCAGTATCTCACCACCTTCTGCACCCAGTGCTGCCCCCAGTGTCCCAGCTACTAGTTCTGCACCAAGTGCTGCTCCTTGCGTTGCCCCAAGTGTGGTTCCTAGCGCTGCACCCAGTGCTGCTACCCGCATCTCACCACCTTCTGCACCCAGTGCTGCTCCTAGTGTTACACCAAGTTCCGCACAACTTTGCTTCCCGCAACGTTGTCCGACGTTCCTAATTTCCAGTACTTAAAACCTGTAGACTTCTACACAGATTTCTTTTCTAATACCTCCTCCCCTTCCGCTCTGTCCTGACCGACACCAAGCGACCCATCTATCTTCTAGGACCTGCCCCTTCTGTTCTTGCTATCAGTTTGGTTCCTTGTTGCCTCCTTTGGTTGCTTTGTTTGATCTTCTCTTGGAGTCGTCCGCCGGTGTTCCCGGTACGACACATAATTTTCTACGCTGGCTCCAGTACAGTTTCTACGTAGCCAAACCATCCGACAGCAGACTCATCTTCAACCCCAACAAGAAGACCCATATTCAACACCAACGAGACACCGCCAAGATCCTCTGACACGCCGTTGCCCCTGTTGGTTGCCCTTCCTATGCCCCACCCTGTCTCTATTCCATCAATAGTCTGCTTGCTACAAAGCCGCTGCCTTTGATTGCACTGTCTCCTACACGTTTGATTTTCTCACACCCGGCACCCACACCTGGCACCCACACCTCCAGCCGCAGCTCCATCGTATCGATCTCCTCCAACCTCCACTCCTTTGATCGACTTCTGCTCTTAATACAACAGCGGCAGCTCCATTGCTCGACCCAGCCACCAACAGCTCCCTCCATAGCATCGCTTCGGTTCTGACAGACACCGTCTCTTACACGTTTGATCTTCTCGCACCCGGCACCCGGCACCCCACACCTCCATCCGCCGCTTCATCAAATTGATCTCCTCCAACCGCCACTCCTTTGATCGACTTCCGCTCTAATTACAACAGCAACAGCTCCCCGCCGCTTCATTGATCGCATCGGCGCTACATCGCATGCTTTGCGGCTTTGCATCTGTTCCCCCCGCTGCTCCACACGTTTCCCCGGTCTTCCCGCGCTCGACCCCCCGCTCAATTGCTCTCCTCTTAAACGACTTCTCTGCTTCGTTTTCTTCCTATGCCTACCCCCACTTCTCCTCCTGCGGGTCGCTCTTCCGCTTCTTCCCCCAAGAAGAGACTCCAGGCTACTCCCTCCCTGTCTTCTTCATCTGCCCGCTCCTCTGGCTCTCGTTACCCCAAGCGCGCCCTCCAGAAGAAGCCCCCCCCCCTCCCCTACCCCAGCTCCCACCCAGGTCACTCCTTCTCCTTCCTCTCTTTGTCCCAGGAAAGATGCATCTCTGTCTGCTTCCTCTTCCTCGGCCAGCCAATCCTCTGTTACCTCCATGTCTGTCTCTTCCTCTGATCCCTCTGTGGCCTCCTCTACTTGGTCTGCTAAGAAGCCCGCTCCTCGTCGGGACTCTAAACAGCCAGCCCTTAAGTCCCCTCCCCTTCAGCCCCCCGCTCTCAAGCAGCTTGTCCTTACTCCCTCAGCTCTTCAGCAGCCAGCACCTCCTGCCCCTATGCACCCCCCTCTTCCCGCGCCTGCCCCTCTGACCCCAGCTCTTAAGCAGTCTCTTCTCCAGCTGTCCCCCTCCCTGACTCCCTCCCCTGGCTTGGATTGTCAAGCACTTTGTAAGCAGGCTCTGGCTGCTGCAAACCAGGCCCACTCTGCCTCCTTCATTTGGCGCTTTTATGGTGATGGTCATTTCCCTACTCCATCTTCCATACAACACCTCCGAACGTCGCCAGCTCAGACCCGGGTTTGGAATGCCTCTCCTAGTCCTACCCACTTCTTCAGCAAGAAGGATGGCCGTGACAAGAAATCCATTCATGATGTGTGCCGCCTCTCAGTTGCTCCAGTGTATGCCTTGGTCAATCTCGATGCTCCTGATTGGAGGTCTGCCCCTGTGGAGTCTCTGGTTTCCCTTGCCTCTGCCTGCTTCCAAGGCTCTGCCGACTGGACCAAATCCCCTCCTGGACAAGCCCTCAGGAAATGACTCATTGGCCTTGCCAAGATGTCTCCTGAATGCTTTGATGACCTGTACTGTGAGGGCAACCTTATGCCTAGCACTGAAGGGCAGGTTTGGCTAGCTGCCAACAGGGTTCTTGGCTCCCACTGGTTCTTCAAGACCAAGCCTCCTGCTCCTGCTCCTACAGCCGCCTCCAAATCCTCCACCCAGGCGTCAGGCTCTTGGTCTGTCTCCTTTTTTCCTTCTGTTGGGCTGCTTCGGTCATCTCATCTTCTGTTGGTCACTTTCTTCAATGGCGCGGGGTTTGCTCCAGTGATTCCAGGGCTCCGGTTGATGTCACTGAAGGTACCAAGTGCTCCTACAGCTCCTACTTCACTTTGTCTCTTCCCCGGCTGATGTCACCTTGCCCTAGTGCCTTGTACGATGAAATGCTGGAGTCCCTGACTGATGCACGAAGCCTGCTCTGGTCTGTACGTCCAAGAACTGTTTCTCTACCCCCCGCGGGCTATCACGCGGTATTTTTAAAATTCTCGACCCTATTTTTAAAATTTCCTATCTTTTTAGGTCGTGTGTCTACTAAAAAACCTCGCGCGTCGCACACCTTTACTTTCGAGACAATATCTCGTCACTCCTCAAATAAAATAACTATTTTAGGGTTAAGGATATCATATTCTTTTCATGACAAGCACTATTTTGTGTAAAACTTATGCACGAATGACTATTTTCATCTTCTCAACTTTTCTGTTGACTGTACTGGCTGTGCACTACTAAACATATTGTACGAGGAATGTTGCAATCATCACTAAGTAGTAATGCATTTACTGTACGGACCATTTTTGCAATCGAAGTATGGTAGTAAGGTAATCTACCGTACAAGAAAACACATCACACACAAAATAATACATTTAATTTTTTCCTTTCAACGATTCATCTTTTTGACCTCCGTCCTTTCGACCCATTCTACTGATATTTTCCTTCAAACAACTCAGCAACATCATGCCTCCTGTTATTAAAACCTCTCTTCTATTCTACTGCCGTGGTTGCTGGGATAAGAAAGGGAAAAAATCCAAGGAGTTTTCAGGATATAAATCCATTTCAAATGGTAACTTGAAATACGTCTCCACCGGCCTAAGAAAACATCTCTGGCATAGAGATACGTGCCGCGATCTTTACCATAGTCAGGGTCTAATTAAACGAAAGATCTATAACTTCTCCACCTCTATCAAAGTGCAGCCTACCTTGCCGTCTGTTCAACATTCTCCGTCAGATTTTGGGATAACTATGACACAAAACGGCCCATCTGTTCCCCCTTCCCATCTCTCCCACAACACCGTCTCAAGTCAATCAGCCACGGGTCTTCATTCTGTTCTAAACCGACAGATTGTACATGATGTCTTTTTATCGCCAATTGATCGGAACGCAATTGAATCTTACATGGCTGTTTCTGCTGTTCAAGATGAAGATGCATTCCCGCTGAATAATGATATCAACAATTCCGATGACGAGGATGACAATGTCGTTAACGTAAATGAAAATAACGACAACAATTCTACCAACAACATAGATTGTGGGGACAACGAAGAAGATCACACTAACGGTTCTGATGTTAACGTCGCTACTGCTCAGCCAGCCCCTCCACCACCATCTTTGCATGAAATCATTAATCTGAATGAAAGAGAGGAGGCATTTCAAAGCCACACAAAACTACCACCGCCCCATCATCTTCTTGCTGAATTGGAGCTCATGAATTTAATGGCCAGGCATAAATTGCCACTGAACACATTCAAATCAATTTTCCAGTGGGCAAAGAAAAGTCAAATGAGACCGGGTTTTGATTTTTGCGATGCCAAAATTAGATCTCGGAAAGCAATTTTTGACAATCTCTAATCCAATCTGGGTCTTTCCGACATGAAATTTCATCCTCATATACTGAATTGGTTACCTGATAATAAACCCACTCAGGTGTATGTCCGTTCTTTTAAGGATGCCATTTATTCTCTTCTTTCTGACCAGCAGCTAATGATAGAAGAAAACCTCTCGTTTTCCGACTATTCCACCCCTCTATCTCCTGACAATAATCCTGAGTTGAATCCTCATTCTGTAATCTCAGAATTGCATCACGGCTCGTGGTGGAAATCTTCTTGGAAAGAAATTTGCAATCCCAATTCGCAAGAGATTCTTGTTCCTATTATATTTTACATGGATGGCATCTCTTTGGATGCGCATGGACGACTTACGTTAACACCATTGAACATGACACTCGGTATCTTTAATGTGGAGGCCCGTTCTCAACCTGAAGCATGGACAACTATTTACTTCCATCCCGGCCCTGAATGGGAGTCAACCAGACACTCTCGCCCTGCCACTTTGAAGGAAAAAATTCAGAATCTTCACAATGGTTTGGAAGTAGCGTTTTGTTCCTTCAAAGCCGCGTGTAACAAAGACGGTGGTATCGAATGGAATTATCTTCCGTACGCAAATCAACAGTGGAAGGTAAAAATGAAATTTGCCATTGCCTATGTTATTGGCAACACAGAACTTCACGATAAATTGTGTGGAAAATACGGCTCCTTCAATAAGGGTGTCATGCGGATGTGCCGTCGCTGCAACTGTTATTCTCTGAACATAAACATTCCTTCTGTTCAACCTGCAACAAAGAAGTGGTCGCCTGTCAATTTCCATTGTTTTCCTGGCACTGATCTAAACGATATCAATAAGAACTTCAAAAACAACTCTCATCACAATATCAGGAATGTATTTCATGATCTATGCTTTGGTACGAATCAGAACAACATTCATTTTGCAACTCCCGGTGAATGTTTGCACATGCACCAGCTTGGTACTGCCAAACGGGCTGTCGAGTCAATTCAATTGTTGCTCCGCGGAAGTGTTCCATGTGTTTATGCCCCCAATTTGAATCACGGCGTGGCTGTTGCTAACAGTATTGGCCATTTAGCACAACGGTACAGGGGTTTGTTATCACGCCAGTCTGATAGAGATTTTCCTCGCACCAAATTTGGGACTCAGCTTTTATCAACCACAAAGAAAGGAGGGCATGATTTCTCTGGAATGCTTATTTCTCTTCTGATTGCTATGGTTTCCAAACATGAATCTGACATTATTGGTGACCATCGTTTTGTAAAGAAACAGATAGAGGTAATTCAGCTCATTCTATCGTTGGAAGAATTTCTTAAACACAGGTCGAATGAAATATGCTCCCTTAAAGAATCTCCCAAAAACAATCGTACACTTTATCAATTATATAAACTCAACATGTCACAGGAAAGGGATGGGAACAAAACTAATCAAGAACCATCTGTACTTTCACCTACCAGATTATATCTCTTTATCGGGAAGTCCCGCAGGCTGGGATAGTGCTCCTAATGAGTCTCACCATAAAACTGAGATTAAAGCTCCTTCCAAGAACACGCAAGGTAATGCTGCGTCACTAATCAATCAAACGGCCAAGCAAAAGTCCGAGAAAATGATGCTAAGCCAGGCAACATATCACTACAACTTGAATCCGCCTGACCCTCCTCCAATTGAACGTCCTGATGGTGGCGGTTCTCATTTTCAAATAATGAGAACCGAGAATGGTGAATCAACAATGAAGTGGCTTCGTTCTACGAACAAAACAAAACCATTTTTTCCTTCTGACATACTTGACTTTGTTTGTGATTCTGTGCTACCTTTATTGGAGAATCCTTTGCACATTTGTGGATATTAAATTCCTTTCGTGACCAGAAGTACCAAAGCTACCAAAGGGTAGATTTCCTATTCGTACGAATCAATGAGTCCCGTATCCATCTAAATAATCGCATCGATTCCCATCGCGCATCAACGGTGAGCAATCCCTGTCTTACGATATTGCCATTGTTCTTCGGTGAGCAAACTCTGATTTCATAAAATATCACACGAGCTACGGGAGCAATTCCTGACCTTAATGATAAACATATCATGGAGTCTTCCTAACGGAACAAGAGAAGAAAACCATTGGCGTGTGATTCTCACACAATACATATACATGCATACAAATATATATGGTCAACGACTAATACATGTACGGAAATAATCAGCGAGTAATCTCAGCACTACGCAACAGCAGTTGCAACGTATTCATCTCAATAAAAGAGATATCTTGCATTTCGGCAAGATTTCACTTTATCTCATACTTTTAACATTCAACTGATTTATATCCCAAAATTCACACTAGTTGCTACCAACTACTTGTAATCTACATACTAAGGTCTGTCTCGCTGCAATCTGAATAAGTCACAGCAAGAAGAGATCTGGCGTTTCCATAGTCTCGCCTGTAGTCCGATTATCCGTTGCCGAAAGTATCCAACCACAATTGTCACGCGTAGAGTACAACCGTTCGTCTACTAACACACTAACGCAGCGTTGCTGTTCGTCAGGAAGCCTTTGAATCAGACTCTCAACGAATCGGATTCAGAAGGAAAATAATAGTGGAGTTACAGAGCACAATCGTTATGATGTTGCTTGTGGGTCTAATTTTCTATTTCGCTCACATCCTTCATATAGATCGGACAGTTCTCTGCTCAACTCTGTATGGATGGATTGGTGTTTGATGAAATTGGACTTTGATTTGAATAACAATCCAAAGCTCATACCTGTGCCATCTGCTATGCTTTTTAACTGTACAGAATTTGAAGCAGCCATGCAGTAGTATTGGTGGGTATCCGATTGATACAAACGGAATGTATGCTGTGGCTCATCGGTTTCAAGATGAGCCAAAGAAAACACCTTCTGAATTTGTCAAACGTGGGCGGCTGATGAATTCTCTCTACCTATTTCATGTCAACACTATCCATTCTGAGCTGGCAGTTGTCCCAGAGCAAGGAAAAGACGGCTGCATAACCAATTGTGATTGGCTCGTGATATTGAATCGTATATTGTGGCTTGATTTCTTTGAAAGCAAAAATGCTGCTACACCACCGTCTTATGAATGTTTGTACAATGCATGCACACTACAGGACAACATCCAGTTGGAACCATTTGAGATAGCATTGAATGATAACGAATCCAGTGATTATCTATCCAGTTCAGACAGCGATAGTTCTGACAGCAGTTGCAATTGAGTAGCAATGGTGAATGGAATGGCTAACTTTAAATTATTGTTTAATATTATTATAGAGGATTAGCTGTTAGCACAGTTTTGCGAGATACATAGGCACTCATAATATAACAGCCTTCGTATTTCGGATTCAAACAGCTATGTAATACTAATGGATTGAAGAATAGAGTATCGCCTGACCTCAATGGAACTTTCACTCCATACGGGGGGGATGATTCCCGGTTGCGGTTTGATGGTTGCCGGTTGCCGATGCCGATGCCGATGCCGATTCCGGTTGCTTCGATGGTTCCCGGTTGCGGTTCGATGATTCCCGGTTTCGGTTTGATGATTCCTGGTTGCGGTTCGATGGTTGCCGGTTGCCGATGCCGATAACAGTTGCGGTTTGATGGTTCCCGGTTGGGGTTCGATGATTCCCGGCATCGGTTCGTTGCCGATGGCTGTTGCTGTTGCTGTTGGTCTCGCTTTGCGGTTTCTTGCCTAGACGAATAGCCGTTTGGAGGAGGAGGACGACGAATCGTTGCCGTTGACGTTGCCGATTTGGAGGACGATGACGAATCGAGTGGAAGACCAATAGCCGTTGCCATTACCGTTGCTGGGACGACGTTGGTGGAGCGCCGATGGATGAGGAGGAGCGATTTGGGTGGAGCGCCGGTGGATGAGGAGGAGGAGCGACGTTGGTGGAGCGCCGGTGGAGGAGGAGGAGGAGGAGGAGCGACGTTGGTAGAGCGGCGTTGGTGGAGCGCCGGTGGAGGAGCGATTTGATGCCGACAATTCGTTGCCGACAATTTGTTGCCGGTGGAGGAGCGATTCGTTGCCGACAATTCGTTGCCGGTGGAGGAGCAATTCGATGCCGACGATTCGTTGCCGGTGGAGGAGCGATTCGATGCCAACGATTCGTTGCCGGTGGAGGAGCGATTCGATGCCGACAATTCGTTGCCGGTGGAGGAGCGATTCGATGCCGACAATTCGTTGCCGACAATTCGTTGCCGGTGGAGGAGCGATTCGTTGCCGACGATTCGTTGCCGGTGGAGGAGCGATTCGATGCCGGCGATTTGTTGCCGACGATTCGTTGCCGGTGGGGGAGCGATTCGATGCCGACGATTCGTTGCCGGTGGAGGAGCTATTCGATGCCAACGATTCGTTGCCGGTGGAGGAGCGATTCGATGCCGACGATTTGTTGCCGACGATTTGTTGCCAACGATTCGTTGCCGTTGTTCACTCCTACTAGGGGTTGCGCCGGTGAAATTGAACAAAATGGGTGAGTATCTATTGATGTAGTAGAGTAAATACTAACAACAGAATAATATAATCTACATGCCACAAACCAAGACTGTTGGCGTCCAATCGATTCGATGCTGACGCCGACACCAACCTTTGATTCGTCCGATCAATTCGATGCTTACAATTTCAAGGGAAGATTCGCCCCACGATTTGTTGCTTCCAATTTGTTGCTTCCGATCCGTTGATCTGTTGGTTCCGATCCGTTCCTATGAAGGAAATACATTATCAGTAGTGCCGGTGGAGTGGAAGACGAATCAATTGTGGTTGTCGATGCCGATGGAGTGGAAAACCAATTGCCGTTGCCGTTGCCGATGCCTATCCTCTCATTCTTACCTTTGCTTGTTGTTCCGACGTTGTTTCCGACAATCGTCCCAATGAAATTGTTGTTGTTGCTGCTGCCGTTGATTTGCAGCCTTCTTACTCCTCTGTCACAAAAAACAGTACCTCGTGCCTGTTGATATAGAAGCAATGGATAGAGATTTATTGCTTTCAAGACATATATGTTTGGGGGCCAATTCAAACAATATCTATCCAGCAAACCACCTCTTCTCCAATGCGAGCTAATTCTTTTTTCAGTACAAGGCTGTTATTTCAGACTAAAATATTCGAGCACGGATTACCTGCATAATGCTGATCAACGATCAAGGGATCTTTGGATTAAGTGGAATCCCACGTTCACAGACAGAGTGCCGATAAGCAACTCTACTCAAATAAGTCCGGTAAGATTATGAATGGAAAGAGTATTTTTTTTCGTGAGGTAGAAAAAGTGATTTTTTTGTCGCGAGGTAGAAAAGAAAATTACTGTGTGTGTGTGTGAGAGAGATTTTTTTTTTTCGTGATCGAAATCATTGATCGATCGATACGTACGGTACGATATCATCTAGGATACTTCAACTTCTGTAGAATTCTACATGTTTTTTGTACTAGTGTATAATTCTACACGTTTTTTGTACTAGATAATTCCTAGTAGTGAATCCGCGTAGGTTTCTACGCCTGTAGATTCATACACGCTTTTTGTACTAGATAATTCCTAGTAGTGAATCCGCGTACGGTAGGTTTCTACGCATGTAGATTCGTACACGCTTTTTGTGCTAGATACTTACTAGTATTGAATCCGCGTAGGTTTCTTCGCGAGTAGATTACTACATGATTTTTGTACTAGATACATACTAGTATTGAATCCGAGTAGGTTTCTACGCGAGTAGATTACAACATGCTTGTTGTACTAGATACATACTAGCATGAGGGTATTTTTGGTTCAATTCCTGGGCACAAACTGAATTATTGGGTAATGACTCGAAAACTATCCGGTACAAGCCATGAATGCATTTATCATGACTCATCAAATACATACTGGGAACAGCTTTGCCACACAGAATGCCCACAATGTTGGGGTTCGACTCTCCAAATGACAAACATGGGGGTATTTTTGGTGCAATTCCAGGGCACAAACTAACTTATTGGGTAATGACTCCAAAAATATCCGGTCCAAGCCAGAAATGCATTTATCATGACCCATCAAATGCATATTGGGAACAACTTTGCCCCACAGAATGCCAAAAATGTTGTGGTTTGACTCTCCAAATGGCACAAATGAGGGTATTTTTTTGTGCAATTCCAGGGCACAAACTAACTTATTGGGTAATGACTCCCAGAGTATCCGGTCCAAGACAGGAATATATTCATCATGACTCATCAATTGCATATTGAGAACAACTTTGCCCCACAGAATGCCAAAAATGTTGTGGTTTGACTCTCCAAATGGCACAAATGAGGGTATTTTTGGTGCAATTCCAGGGCACAAACTCACTTATTGGGTAATGACTCCAAAAATATCCGGTCCAAGCCAGGAATACATTTATGATGACTCATCAACTGCATATTGGGAACAACTTTACCCCACAGAATGCCCAAAATGTTGTGGTTTTCAAATGGCACAAATGAGGGTATTTTTGGTGCAATTCCAGGACACAAACTGACTTATTGGGTAATGACTCCCAGAGTATCTGGTCCAAGCCAGGAATACATTTATCATGACTCATCAAATGCCTATTGGGAACAACTTTGCCCCACAGAATGCCCAAAATGTTGTGGTTTGACTCTCCAAATGGCACAAATGAGGTTTTTTTTTTGCAATTCCAGGGCACAAACTAACTTATTGGGTAATGACTCCCAGAGTATCCGGTCCAAGACAGGAATATATTCATCATGACTCATCAATTGCATATTGAGAACAACTTTGCCCCACAGAATGCCAAAAATGTTGTGGTTTGACTCTCCAAATGGCACAAATGAGGGTATTTTTGGTGCAATTCCAGGGCACAAACTCACTTATTGGGTAATGACTCCAAAAATATCCGGTCCAAGCCAGGAATACATTTATGATGACTCATCAACTGCATATTGGGAACAACTTTACCCCACAGAATGCCCAAAATGTTGTGGTTTTCAAATGGCACAAATGAGGGTATTTTTGGTGCAATTCCAGGGCACAAACTCACTTATTGGGTAATGACTCCAAAAATATCCGGTCCAAGCCAGGAATACATTTATCATGACTCATCAAATGCATATTGGGAACAACTTTGCCCCACAGAATCCTGAAAATGTTGTGGTTTGACTCTCCAAATGGCAAACATGAGGGTATTTTGGTGCAATTCAAGGGCACAAACTGACTCATTGGGTAATAACTCCAAAAGTATCCAGTCCAAGACATGAATAAATTTATCATGACTCATCAAATGCATATTGGGAAAAAATTTGTTACACAGAATCACGGAAATGTTGTGGTTTGACTCTCCAAATGGCAAACATGGGGGTATTTTTGGTGCAATTTCTGGGCACAAACTTACTTATTGAATCACGACTCCAAAAATATACGGTCCAAGCCATGAATACATTTATCATGGCTCATCAAATACATATTGGGAACAACTTTACCCCACAGAATGCCCAAAATGTTGTGGTTTTCAAATGGCAACGCTGTGTTAGTGTGTTAGTAGACGAACGATTGTACTCTACGCGTGACAAATGTGTTTGGATACTTTCGGCAACGGATAATCGGACTACAGGCGAAGCTAGAGAAACGCCAGATCTCTTCTTGCTGTGACTTATTCAGATTGCAGCGAGACAGACCTTAGTATGTAGATTACAAGTAGTTGGTAGCAACTAGTGTGAATTTTGGGATATAAATCAGTTGAATGTTAAAAGTATGAGATAAAGTGAAATCTTGCCGAAATGCAAGATATCTCTTTTATTGAGATGAATAGGTTGCAACTGCTGTTGCGTAGTGCTGATATTACTCGCTGATTATTTCCGTACATGTATTGGTCGTTGACCATATATATCTGTATGCATGTATATGTATTGTGTGAGAATCACACGCCAACGGTTTTCTTCTCTTGTTCCGTTAGGAAGACTTCATGATATGTTTATCATTAAGGTCAGGAATTGCTCCCATAGCTCGTGTGATATTTTATGAAATCAGAGTTTGCTCACCGAAGAACAATGGCAATACTGTAAAACAGGGATTGCTCACCGTTGATGCGCGATGGGAATCGATGCGCCGTGGGAATCGATATGCCGTGGGAATCGATTACTTAGATTGATACGGGACTCATTGATTCGTACGAATAGGAAATCTACCGTCCGGTAGCTTTGGTACTTCTGGTCACGAAAGGAATTTAATACTCCCCATGTCTCCTTGTGAAGGGTCATCACGCTCTACATGATGCTTCCATCATCTTGGAGAAGGTCGCCGGTATTACCACAGAAGTGGAAGATGGGCCTGAGCAGTGGATACACAACTGAGTGTCCCCAATGCTTGGTGAGAATGTCTGCACAGTTATCCTTACCTGGGATGTGCATCATTAAAATGAAACCTCTCGCTATCATGCTCCGTACGTAGTGAAACGATAGAATGTTATGACGCTTGTGCAACCTTGCGTAAGGGAAGGTTGACGTTTGGATCATCTTTTCGTTGGCACCCCAAGAGTAGGAGATATCATGGACTCGTGTTCCTAGGTATCGGAATGAATGGCGTAGATCAACAATTTGTTCGATGCAAGTTCTTCCTGCAACGAATTCAGCTCCAAAAGTTGCCGTTTCCGTAGTAGACTGTTTCTTTGAGAACCACATCATGGGAGTCTTGTTCGCGAAATGAAGGATGCCGGTTACAGCCTTACCACTGAGAATATCATGCATGAGGTTGGCATCATAGAAGTGTGTCAACACTACTGTCTTTCCAAGCGGTGTAGGAGCGCCGTCGGGTAGCTCTTCAGAATGCTCCCCATAGACGGTGTTGGACCAGTCGATGGTGTCGGGTTTAGTCAATATAAAATCTGGGGGTTCCACGCGGAATCTGATTTTAAAATGTCTAAACTTGGAGATATATCCATAGATACGTTTTGCACGTTCGAGATGCCCATCTCGTGGCTGAGCTCTGAAACTCGAGAGTGTCATCACGGCTGTTTGTACATCAAAACGGCCAATAGCGATGATCCATTGGAGTGAACCGATCATACTTTGGTATTTCTGTATACCAGTTTCTTCGAGAAAGGCTGAGGAGTCCAATTTGGGATGATCGTTTTCTGCAATGGGTGATTGGAACCTAGTGTTAGGTTTGCATCCGAACATTTGTTTGTAAGACGCTTCCATCTTTTTGATGAACTTTATGGGATTCATGCAGAGAACACCATGCGCGTCGCGCTCAAATCCACAACCTAGGTGAAAGTTCATAGGTCCGGATCCCTTCAGTTTGAAGTTATATGGTGACGATTGCAATACCTTCAAGAAGGAATTGGGATCTGCCATGCAGAGACATAGGTCATCGACATATGTGCATATAAGTTCATATACACGTTCACCATGCTTGTTTGTTCCAGGCTTGAGGAATATTTCCGGTTCTGCACGGGATCTTTCGAAGCCGAGTTCGATGAGACAAGCCGCGAGTAAGTCTCCAAAGCATTTGCCTGAAGACCTGAGGCCATATAGGGCTTTGTAAATGATCAATAGATGACCTTCCAGCGATCCGAATTCGGGACCTGCCTTGATGCATACTTTCTCGCAGGTAACTGCTTCTAGGTAGGCATTACCTATGTCGGTACCCCATGCTTCCAAGTCATTGAGTTCTGCTAGGAATAGGCACATACGTAGGCCGCGGAAAGATACGACACCTGCATAAACACTGTGGATAGGGGCCTCAGTGAGATTACCGTTAGCAACGAGACGAGCCTTATGTCTACCGTCGTGCTTGACAGCATATATCATGTGTACCTTGATCTGTTGGAATCCGGGGGGAATGGAGCTTGTCTTGTACACGCCTTTATCAATGAATGTATTGTATTCATTGAGTTGTGCCATTTCCAGAGTGGTGGCATCTTCCCATTTGGTGTTTCGGTTGGCTTGATCAAATCGGAGGGCTTCTTTGTGGTTACAAGGTACTTTGAATCCATATTGGTACTGCGGAGTTGTACGGAAATAACGAAGTTTGGCTTGGTGCACGAGTCGATCAAGTTTCTTGGTTCGTCGTGCTAGGTTGGTGATTTGCTTGAGGCGTTTCCAACCCGGGAGGTCAAGCAAGTTGTTGTCTTTCCCATATTTTGCAACGGTGACCGGGTCATCAGCCGCGATGTTGGCTAGAGGTTCATATGTGCGTTCCATATTTTCCCATTCAATCCAAAGGTTATACTTGGAACCTTTGTATTGAGGATGCTTGTTATCCAGTGGACCTTGGTGTCCTAGGATGCGGCGAAATGACCAAAGTTTGCCCTCTTCTTGGGTTGAATCACGATGTATGTAATTCATGACATCATTGTATTATTTTCCTTCTGAATCCGATTCGTTGAGAGTCTGATTCAAGGACTTCTGAAGAACAGCAACGCTGCGTTAGTGTGTTAGTAGACGAACGATTGTACTCTACACGTGACAATTGTGTTTGGATACTTTCGACAACGGATAATCGGACTACAGGCGAGACTAGGGAAACGCCAGATCTCTTCTTGCTGTGACTTATTCAGATTGCAGCGAGACAGACCTTAGTATGTAGATTACAAGTAGTTGGTAGCAACTAGTGTGAATTTTGGGATATAAATCAGTTGAATGTTAAAAGTATGAGATAAAGTGAAATCTTGCCGAAATGCAAGATATCTCTTTTATTGAGATGAATACGTTGCAACTGCTGTTGCGTAGTGCTGAGATTACTCGCTGATTATTTCCGTACATGTATTGGTCGTTGACCATATATATTTGTATGCATGTATATGTATTGTGTGAGAATCACATGCCAACGGTTTTCTTCTCTTGTTCCGTTAGGAAGACTCCATGAAATGTTTATCATTAAGGTCAGGAATTGCTCCTGTAGCTCGTGTGATATTTTATGAAATCAGAGTTTGCTCACCGAAGAACAATGGCAATATCGTAAGACAGGGATTGCTCACCGTTTATGCGCGATGGGAATCGATGCGCCGTGGGAATTGATATGCCGTGGGAATCGATTACTTAGATGGATACGGGACTCATTGATTCATGCGCATAGGAAATCTACCCTTTGGTAGCTTTGGTACTTCTGGTCACGAAAGGAATTTAATACTCCCCATGTCTCCTTGTGAAGGGTCATCACGCTCTACATGATGCTTCCATCATCCTGGAGAAGGTCGCCAGTATTACCACAGAAGTGGAAGATGGGCCTGAGCAGTGGATACACAACTGAGTGACTCCAATGCTTGGTGAGAATGTCTGCACAGTTATCCTTACCTGGGATGTGCATCATTGCAATGAAACCTCTCGCTATCATGCTCCGTACGTAGTGATACGATAGAATGTTATGACGCTTATGCAACCTTGCGTAAGGGAAGGTCGACGTCTGGATCATCTTTTCGTTGTCACCCCAAGAATATGAGATATCATGGACTCGTGTTCCGAGGTATCGGAATGAATGGCGTAGATCGATAATCTGTTCGATACAAGTTCTTCCTGCAACAAACTCAGCTCCAAAGGTGGCTGTTTCCGTAGTAGACTGCTTTTTCGAGAACCACATCATGGGAGTCTTGTTCGCGAAATGAAGAATGCCGGTAACTGCCTTGCCACTGAGAATATCATGCATGAGGTTGGCATCGTAGAAGTGTGATAACACTACTGTCTTTCCAAGCGGTGCAGGAGCGTCGTCGGGTAGCTCCTCAGAATGCTCCCCATAGACGGTATTGGACCAGTCGATGGTGTCGGGTTTAGTCAATATAAAATCGGGCGGTTCCACACGGAATCTGATTTTAAAGTGTCTAAATTTGGAGATATATCCATAGATACGTTTAGCACGTTCGAGATGCCCATCTCGTGGCTGGGCTCTGAAACTTGAGAGCGTCATCACGGCTGTTTGTACATCGAAACGTCCAATAGCGATGATCCATTGCAGTGAACCGATCATACTTTGGTATTTCTGTATACCGGTTTCTTCAAGAAAGGCTGAGGAGTCCAATTCAGGATGATCGTTCTCCGCGATGGGCGATCGGAACCTAGTGCTTGGTTTGCATCCAAACATTTGTTCGTAAGATGCTTCCATCTTTTCGATGAACTTTATGGGATTCATGCACAAAACACCATGTTCGTCGCGCTCAAATCCACATCCTAAATGAAAGTTCATAGGTCCGGATCCCTTCAATTTGAAGTTATATGGTGACGATTGCAATATCTTCAAGAAGGAATTGGGATCTGCCATGCAGAGACATAGGTCATCTACATATGTGCATATAAGCTCATATACACGTTCACCATGCTTGTTCGTTCCTGGTTTGAGGAATATTTCCGGTTCTGCGCGGGATCTTTCGAAGCCGAGTTCGATGAGACAAGCCGCGAGTAAGTCTCCAAAACACTTGCCTGAAGACCTGAGACCATATAGGGCTTTGTAGATGACCAATAGGTGACCCTCCAACGATCCGAATTCGGGACCTGCCTTGATGCATACTTTCTCGCAGGTGACTGCTTCTAAGTAGGCGTTACCTATGTCGGTACCCCATGCTTCTAGATCAATGAGTTCAGCTAGGAATAGGCACATACGTAGACCGCGAAGAGATACGACGCCTGCGTAAACACTGTGGATAGGGGCCTCAGTGAGATTACCGTTAGCAACGAGGCGAGCCTTGTGTCTTCCGTCGTGTTTGACAGCGTATATCATGTGTACCTTGATCTGTTGGAATCCCGGGGGAATGGAGCTTGTCTTGTACACGCCTTTATCAATGAATGTATTGTATTCATTGAGTTGTGCCATTTCAAGAGTGGTGGCATCTTCCCATTTGGTGTTCCCGTTGGCTTGATCAAATCGGAGGGCTTCTTCGTGGTTACGAGGCACTTTGAATCCATATTGATACTGCGGAGTGGTACGGAAAGAACGTAGTTTGGCTTGATGTACGAGTCGATCAAGTTTCTTGGTTCGTCGGGCTAGGTTAATGATTCTCCTGAGACGTTTCCAACCTGGGAGGTCAAGCAAGTTGTTGTCTTTCCCATATTTTGCAACGGTGACCGGGTCATCAGCTGCAATATTGGCCAGAGGTTCATATGTGCGTTCCATATTCTCCCATTCAATCCAGAGGTTATACTTGGAACCTTTGTATTGAGGATGCTTGTTATCCAGTGGACCTTGGTGTCCTAGGATGCGGCGAAACGACCAGAGTTTGCCGTCTTCTTGTGTTGAATCACGATGTATGTAATTCATGACGTCATTGTATGCAATGATATCATCGAGTTCGTCATCGGAGTGTTTGCACTTGAACTTGATGAAGTCTTTATTGCGTTCAAGACTGTCTTCAACATCGACGATGGTGAGACGTTTCCGGGTGCCATCGGGATTGGTTACAAGGAAGGAACGTCCTTGTAGATCGGCAATCGGGATCGTAGGAATGGTAATAGGTTTACCATCATCGTCAAATTGTGCGTTGCCTTCTTCGTCGGTAACAACTACCTGAGATGGGTCTACTGAAGGAGTAGCGGGGTTGGTGTGTGGAGTTGTGACGTCACTAACATCAAAATATGCTAATTCCGGTGGATCAAAATCGTCTTCAGTAAGGAGAACGCCATCAGATGTCTTGCTGAAGATGTGTTCCGTAGGAGGACCATCAAGACTCTCCCCATAGTTGTTAGGGAGTGGAGAAGGTGACCAGCTTGGGCTGTCATCAACCTTCTTATAAAGAAAGCTCGGTAACGAGGGGTGGGAGGGTGGTTGAAGATTTGGTTGAGTGCCAGGTGCGTGGGGCGTGATATCTGTTGATGCAGATGGAACGTTGTCATCGGCGATGTCAGAATCAGCAAGTGAACCATTAGGGGAAACTGAGCTGTTTGGTTTAGCAGACTCGTCAATGAGTTTATTCTGATTGGTATGCTCCCCATGTTTGAAAGCTGGAGCTTCTCCAGTGGCGTATATACGGGGTAAGGAATCCTTTGCATTACGCCATTTGATGAAACCATCATCAGTAAATAAGCCCGCGCGCTTGTTACGTGACTCAGGTGTAAGAGCAGATCGAACACCGGACCGGTCTAGTAACTTGTTGGTAACTGGATCCCAGATTCGAAAACAAAGTTCATTGCCAACATGTTCGGCGATGCCGACGAAATGACCTAGGCGTTCGGTAGATTTGGTACCGAAAGGGGAGTCATTGGTCTTGAAATACACAGGTTCAAACCAGAAGAAACTGGTGTATGCGCTGATGTCGCCAATTGTACCCGTGGCAATGAAGATTGGTTGTTTGTCGGACAGCGTAGGGTCAGAGACAACATTAAGGAGACCCGCGACATATGTCATGCACAGTAACCACATGTGTGGTGGTGTGCCGGTACGATCCATGACGCGATTGACAATGCGTTTGAACGTTTGGTATCGTCGTTCGAATTGATTTTGATGTTGATGGTACGGTTCACTTTGCCAGAGTCCAATCCATAACATCTTGAGGTAATCCATGACTTTCTTGCTTGATTGATAGTTACCATGGTCGCAAAGGAGACGGATGGGTCTGCCCCATTTTCGAACAAAGTTCTGAAAGCAGGGTAGAAAATCGCCGGTGGTACGCATTTCTTCAACGTGAATAATATGCGATTTGCGGCCAAAGAAGATCTGGGCAATCTTGGATCCACCATCAATTGCTGGGACATCTGAATAGACTGCATCGGACATAACATCGTCATTAAAGGGGCGAACGTTCATGGCCGGTTGAGGGGAATGAAACCGTTTGAAAATGTTACCATCAGGGCTAACCGCTAACGAACCGTATTGGGTTGAGTTTTCAAAAGTAGCTTTGATGCGATCAGTGGAAACCCAACAAAAGAAAGGTTTCAGGGATAAGTAGTCATGTTCGTTGGGGTATCTTTCGCGTGGTGTAGCTGCAATGCGTGTAGTGTCACTGGCTGTACAATCTGTCGGAAACGCAGTGACTGTTCCAGAGACTGCAGTTGGCGCGCAGCATGCGAGACGTTCTTGATGAGCGTAGTCAGTGGAAGTAAGCCAAAAGGAGCGATCGTCGTTCTTATGATCATCAATCGGAAGAAAGGGAGATCGGGTGGTATGGCTGGAATACGAGCTGAGGGATGTAACCGTGGAGGACCCGGGAGAAACAGATATATCGAATCCTTCAAGGCAGCGTGGGTTCCCATATTCGTCGTAATCGGCATAGGGGAGTTGCTGTGGTTGAGGAGGATATTTCTGGAGAAATTGTTCATCCTTTGCACTGATCGTGGTATCGAGAACAGATGGGTCCCAATGTTTATCGGACGTCATGATAACATGTGGTAACGTGTCAAATTCTATAGTCGTATACTTTCGCATCGCAAGATATGGTAAGCCGTGTCGTATGCTAAGAGGCAGTGCATAGCCATCGGAGGTGGTGATGACCTGTCCTCCGCCTGCTTTGATGGACGTGTCGTCTACAGTGGAAAAATATGCTTCCATCTGGCCGGATGACAATATCGAAGGATGTCGTCCTGTATAGGCACATTCATTGAAAATGAGAATGACGGGGCCTCTGTTCGACATTGAATATGCTCCGCATGTAGCAATGGGAATGTTTTGTACCTGATGATTGTTAATGCCGGTGACGTTAACATATCGTGGAGGGATATCCTTGGAGATGAGACATGCATCATTACCGATGATGCAGCCATTTGCGCCACGATCAACCATGGCAAAACCAGGGCTAGTAACCGTAGTTTTGTGTATACGGTATGTGTATGACGTTACGGGACCATCATTAGGAAAGGTGAGATCATCCTCGGGAGTATACCACTGGTGAAAATTGGCGGAATATGATGGTGTTCCGACAGGTATTTGGGTGTCACCGTCCTTTTTGTACTGAATGTCAGGGTTGTTTGAAAGGAATCGAGCTGGGTGCGCGGGTGACACGGAAGACTTGAGAGGTCGCTGGTCCTTAGACGGGGAGGTCGTTGATTTGTATACACCTAGAGATGCATGGAAAACGCCTCTACGATCATTCTCTACAGCAGGATGTAGGTCTGCTGTGGAATTGGCATGCTCATCCTTGGTCGAAGTATCGTCTTCTTGGAAAGATACCGAATGTTCATGTTGATATGCCTTTCGTGTAATGGGTTTGACACTGTTGGGGTCAGGTTGGTTAGTGTTAAGTAAGTCGTGTCGCAATGAGGCAACTACGATTTTCTTTCCTTCCGGAGAAAAACTGAGCCAACTCTTCATGTCCTGACGTGACAAGGCCTTCCATATGTTTGTAGGCAACCTTGTGGTAGGGTCAGGGGTACGTCCAGCCTTGAACACAGCATAATCTTGATAATCTCCTTCAAATTCGATTGGAAGAGCATAGTCATCATGGTGTTGAGTCGAGTCAGAAGAGAAATCATGAACGTGTGCACGTACGGTCGACCGAGGAGCAGACATCGCAGACTGGGAATCAAGTCGAGTTGCTTCGAGTAAAAGCGTGATTTTAAGATCATTGATAGCAGCGGCTTCGGCAACTGCATCCGTCACGGTGCTATTCGTTCCACCTGGATCCTTGACTTTGGCAAACTGTTCGCTTAGCTGGAAGCTGGAATAGCATGCCTGACATAACGCTGATTTTACAGTGTGATACTCGAGGGGCTTGTTGGGTGGACGGAGCTTGTTGAGGTGATTCAATTCGTCAAACCAATGTGTGATGAATTTCACTTTGGATTCCTTCCAATTGTTGAGGTTCAACTTGAGCAACGCTTGTAGCTGGGTCGAGTTGTCGTATACCTTTGCTTTTGATTGGCTGTGAAGGTTTACGAAGTCGAAGTAGGCCTGGCGTCCATCACGAGTGGTAGAATGACTGTGTACACATGATGCAGAAAGGTCACTCTTGAAGACTTCCAACATTAGTACCCAGAAGAAGGCACATTGTTTGATGTAGAGATCACGGGTGTAACCCACGAGCGTGGCTGGAGGCCAAGTTTCATCGAGGAATGTCTCTGTATCGATGTCATATGCCTCGAGTTTAGCTTTGAAACCTACGAGCCAGTGTTCAAATCTCGAGTCATTCGTGAGGGGTGTAAAGGACTTTTCATCTCGTGCTTTTCGGCACCATGATTCGTACTTTACCTGCTGAGGTGACTTTTTGTTACTTCCTGCCGGAGGAGGTGGTGGATTCAGTGAAGATTCGTTACGCAAGCGTTTGGCACGTTCTTCGCGGAATGACTGGAATTCCCTGTATGTATATGACTTTACATCCTTCCAGTTCCTCTCGTCTTCTTCTAGAGCGACATCGGCTTCTTGTAGGTCGATAGCGAAATCCGCAAGTGCTTCTATGCTCCTTTGGATGGAGCGAGGGATATGCGTTGCCAATCCTCGTTCCATATAGGTAAGTTCACGTGCAAAATCTGGTTCGATAAGTGCGTCGAGGAACAACTTCCACTCGCATAATCCGCCTTCCTTGAGAGCTAGGCATAACTTGCTAGTAATCTCACTTGTTACGTTGAGTAAGGATACGAGTATCTTTCTCATATCCGTATCGAAGCTGGGAAAGCGGTCGTTGATAGAGGCGACTTCGGCGTCATTCTTCTCTTCGCCTCCGAGTGCATTGCCGGGCATCAACGGTATGTTCGGCATCTGTGGTGGTTCCGAGCCTTGGAAAGAATTGCGCGGTGACTGAGAATGGGAACTGCTTCGTGTACGATGTGCGATGTGCATATGCCAGCGTAGGGATTGTATTCAATGCCGTTCTTGTTCCTTCTGTGTGCAAGCCTTCTTAGAGCTTGCGACTGTTAATCTATTATTTTCCTTCTGAATCCGATTCGTTGAGAGTCTGATTCAAGGACTTCTGAAGAACAGCAACGCTGCGTTAGTGTGTTAGTAGACGAACGATTGTACTCTACACGTGACAATTGTGTTTGGATACTTTCGACAACGGATAATCGGACTACAGGCGAGACTAGGGAAACGCCAGATCTCTTCTTGCTGTGACTTATTCAGATTGCAGCGAGACAGACCTTAGTATGTAGATTACAAGTAGTTGGTAGCAACTAGTGTGAATTTTGGGATATAAATCAGTTGAATGTTAAAAGTATGAGATAAAGTGAAATCTTGCCGAAATGCAAGATATCTCTTTTATTGAGATGAATACGTTGCAACTGCTGTTGCGTAGTGCTGAGATTACTCGCTGATTATTTCCGTACATGTATTGGTCGTTGACCATATATATTTGTATGCATGTATATGTATTGTGTGAGAATCACATGCCAACGGTTTTCTTCTCTTGTTCCGTTAGGAAGACTCCATGAAATGTTTATCATTAAGGTCAGGAATTGCTCCTGTAGCTCGTGTGATATTTTATGAAATCAGAGTTTGCTCACCGAAGAACAATGGCAATATCGTAAGACAGGGATTGCTCACCGTTTATGCGCGATGGGAATCGATGCGCCGTGGGAATTGATATGCCGTGGGAATCGATTACTTAGATGGATACGGGACTCATTGATTCATGCGCATAGGAAATCTACCCTTTGGTAGCTTTGGTACTTCTGGTCACGAAAGGAATTTAATACATTGTATGCAATGATATCATCAAGTTCGTCATCGGAGTGTTTGCACTTAAACTTGATGAAGCCGTTGTTGCGTTCAAGACTGTCTTCAACATCGACGATGGTAAGACGCTTCCGGGTGCCATCGGGGTTGGTTACAAGGAAGGATCGTCCTTGTAGATGGGCAATCGGGATCGTAGGAATGGTAATTGGTTTACCATTATCGTCAAATTGTGCGTTACCTTCTTCGTCGGTAACAACTACCTGTGATGGGTCTACTGAAGGAGTAGCGGGGTTGGTGTGTGGAGTTGTGACGTCACTAACATCAAAGTATGCTAATTCCGGTGGATCAAAATCATCTTCAGTAAGGAGAACGTCATCAGAGGTCTTGCTGAAGATGTGTGTCGTAGGAGGACCATCAAAACGCTCCCCATAGTTGTTAGGGAGTGGAGAAGGTGACCAGCTCGGGCTGTCATCGACCTTCTTATAGAGAAAGCTCGGTAACGAGGGGTGGGCGGGTGGTTGAAGAATAGATTGAGAGCCAGATGCGGGAGGTGTTGTACCTGGTTGTTCGTTGGGTACAGATGGTGTGGTGTCACCGGCAGTGTCAGAATCAGCAGGTGAAACGCTAGGGGGAATTGAGCTGCCTGGTTGTGTAGGCGCGTCAATGGGGTTACCCAGAATGGTATGCTCCCCATGTTTGAATGCTGGAGCTTCACCAGTGGCGTATAAACGGGGCAAGGAATCCTTGGCGTTACGCCATTTGATGAAACCATCATCAGTGAATAGGCCTGCGCGTTTGTTACGAGACTCAGGTGTAAGAGCAGAGCGTACACCGGACCGGTCAAGTAACTTGTTGGTAACGGGATCCCAGATTCGGAAGCAGAGTCCATTGCCAACATGTTTGGCGATACGGACGAAGTGGCCTAGGCGTTCGGTAGACTGGGTACCGAAAGGGGAGTCGTTGGTCTTGAAATAAACAGGTTCAAACCAGAAGAAACTGGTGTATGTGCTGATGTCGCCAAGTGTACCGGTGGCAATGAAGATCGGTTGTTTGTCTGACAGCGTAGGATCAGAAACGACGTTGAGGAGACCTGCGACGTATGTCATGCACAGTAGCCATAGATGTGGTGGTGTGCCTGTACGGTCCATGACGCGATTGACAATGCGCTTGAACGTTTGGTATCTACGTTTGAATTGATTCTGGTGTTGGTGATAAGGTTCACTTTGCCAGAGTCCAATCCATAACATTTTGAGGTAATCAACGACTTTCTTGCTGGACTGATAGTTACCGTGGTCGCAAAGGAGGCGAAGTGGCCTGCCCCATTTCCGAACAAAGTTCTGGAAGCAAGATAGAAAATCGCCGGTGGTATGCATTTCTTCAACGTGTATAATATGTGACTTGCGGCTGAAGAAGATCTGAGCAATCTTGGAGCCACCATCAATTGCTGGGACATCCGAATAGACAGCATTGGACATGACATCATCATTGAAGGGTCGAACGTTCATGGCCGGTTGTAGGGCATGAAAACGTTTGAAAATGTTTCCGTCAGGGCTAACCGCTAATGAACCATATTGGGTTGAGTTTTCAAACGTGGCCTTGATGCGATCGGTGGAAACCCAACAAAAGAAAGGCTTCAGGGATAGGTAGTCATGTTCGTTGGGGTATCTCTCGCGGGGCGTAGCAGCAATACGTGTAGTATCACTGGCAGTACAATCCGTCGGAAACGCAGTGACTGTCCCAGATGCTTCAGGTAACGTGCAGCATGCGAGACGTTCTTGATGAATGTAGTCGGTGGAAGTAAGCCAAAAGGAGCGATTGTTGGTCCTATGATCATCAATAGGAAGGAAGGGAGATCGAGTGGAATGGCTGGTATACGAACTGAGGGACGTGACCGTGGAGGAGCCGGGGGACACAGAGATATCCAATCCTTCAAGACAACGTGGGTTTCCATATTCGTCGTAATCGGCATAAGGGAGTTGCTGTGGCTGAGGAGGATATTTCTGGAGAAATTGTTCATCTTTCGCACTGATCGTGGTATCGAGAATAGATGGGTCCCAATGCTTATCGGATGTCATGATAACATGTGGGAGCGTGTCAAACTGAACAGTCGTATACTTTCGCATCGCAAGGTATGGTAAACCGTGTCGTATGCTAAGAGGCAGTGCATATCCATCGGAGGTGGTGATGACCTGTCCACCGCCCGCTTTGATGGATGTGTCATCGACAGTGGAGAAATATGCTTCCATCTGGCCGGAGGATAATATGGAAGGGTGTCGTCCTGTATAGGCACATTCATTAAAAATGAGGATGACGGGGCCTCTGTTCGATATGGAATATGCTCCGCATGTAGCAATGGGGATATTCTGTACTTGGTGATTGTTAATGCCGGTGACATTGACATATCATGGTGGGATATCCTTGGAGATGAGACACGCATCATTGCCGATGATGCAACCATTTGCGCCGCGATCGACCATGGCAAAACCAGGGCTAGTAACCGTAGTTTTGTGTATGCGGTATGTGTATGACGTTACTGGACCATCGTTAGGAAAGGTGAGATCTTTGTCAGGATTATACCACTGGTGAAAATTGGCGGAATATGATGATGTTCCTACAGGTACTTGGGTGTCACCGTCCTTTTTGTACTGAATGTCTGGGTTTTCGGAAAGGAATCGAGCGGGATGCGCGGGTGACACGGACGATTTGAGAGGTCGCTGGTCCTTGGATGAAGAGGTCGTCGACTTGTATACACCTAAGGATGCATGGAAAACACCTCTACGATCATTTTCTACAGCAGGATGTAGGTCTGCTGCGGAATTGGCATGCTCATCTTTGGTCGAAGTATCGTCTTCTCGGAATGATACCGAATGTCCATGTTGATATGCCTTCCGGGTAATGGGTTGAGGAAAAATCATGAACGTGTGCACGTACAGTCAACCGAGGAGCAGACATCGCGGATTGGGAATCGAGTCGAGTTGCTTCGAGTAAAAGCGTGATTTTAAGATTCTGGATAGCAGCGGCTTCGGCGACCGCATCTGTCACGGTGCTATTCGTCCCACCTGGATCCTTGACTTTGGCAAACTGTTCACTTAGCTGAAAGCTGGAATAGCATGCTTGACATAGTGCTGATTTTACAGTATGGTACTCAAGGGGCTTGTTGGGAGGACGAAGTTTATTGAGGTGATTTAATTCATCAAACCAATGTGTAATGAATTTCACTTTGGATTCCTTCCAATTGTTGAGATTCAACTTTAGCAACGCTTGTAGCTGAGTCGAATTGTCATATACCTTGGCTTTTGATTTGCTGTGAAGGTTTACGAAATCGAAGTATGCCTTGCGTCCATCACGAGTGGTAGAATGACTGTGTACTACCGATGCAGAAAGGTCGCTTTTGAAGACTTCCAACATTAGTGCCCAGAAGAAGGCACATTGTTTGACATAGAGATCACGGGTGTAACCCAGAAGCGTAGCTGGAGGCCAAGTTTCATCAAGGAATGTCTCGGTGTCGATGTCGTATGCCTCGAGTTTAGCCTTGAAACCAACGAGCCAGTGTTCGAATCTTGAGTCATTCGTGAGGGGTGTAAAGCACTTTTCATCCCGTGCTTTTTGGCACCAAGATTCGTACTTTACCTGCTGAGGGGACTTTTTGCTACTTCCCGCCGGAGGAGGTGGTGGGTTCAGAGCGGATTCGTTACGCAAGCGTTGGGCACGCTCTTCGCGGAATGGCTGGAATTCCTTATATGTATATGATTTCACATCCTTCCAAGTTCTCAAGTCTTCTGCTAGAGCGGCATCCTCTTCTTGTAGATCGATAGCGAAATCCGCAAGTGCTTCTACGTTCCTCTGAACGGATCGAGGGATATGCGTTGGTAGCCCTCCTTCAGTGTAGGTAAGCTCGTGTGCAAAATCCGGTTCGATAAGTGCGTCGAGGAATGCATTCCACTGGCATAATCCGCCTTCCTTGAGGGCTAAACACAGTTTACTATTGGCTTCACTTGTTACGCTGAGTAGGGATACGAGTATCTTCTTCATATCAGTATCGAAACTGGGAAAGTGGTTGACAGCAGCGACTTTGGCGTCATTCTTCTCTTCGCCGCCGGGCATCGTCGGTATGTTCGGCATTTGTGACGGTTCCGATCCTCCGAGAGAATTGCGCGGTGACTGGGAATGAGAACTACTTCGTGTACGCATATGCCAGCGTAGAGATTGTATTCAGGTCCGTTCTTGTTCCTCCTTGTGTGCAAGCCTTCTTAGAGCTTGCGACTGTTAATCTATTATTTTCCTTCTGAATCCGATTCGTTGAGAGTCTGATTCAAAGGCTTCTGAGGAACAGCAACGCTGTGTTAGTGTGTTAGTAGACGAACGATTGTACTCTACGCGTGACAAATGTGTTTGGATACTTTCGGCAACGGATAATCGGACTACATGCGAAGCTAGAGAAACGCCAGATCTCTTCTTGCTGTGACTTATTCAGATTGCAGCGAGACAGACCTTAGTATGTAGATTACAAGTAGTTGGTAGCAACTAGTGTGAATTTTGGGATATAAATCAGTTGAATGTTAAAAGTATGAGATAAAGTGAAATCTTGCTGAAATGCAAGATATCTCTTTTATTGAGATGAATAGGTTGCAACTGCTGTTGCGTAGTGATGAGATTACTCGCTGATTATTTCCGTACATGTATCAGTCGTTGACCATATATATCTGTATGCATGTATATGTATTGTGTGAGAATCACACGCCAACGGTTTTCTTCTCTTGTTCCGTTAGGAAGACTTCATGATATGTTTATCATTAAGGTCAGGAATTGCTCCCGTAGCTCGTGTGATATTTTATGAAATCAGAGTTTGCTCACCAAAGAACAATGGCAATACTGTAAAACAGGGATTGCTCACCGTTGATGCGCGATGGGAATCGATGCGCCGTGGGAATCGATATGCCGTGGGAATTGATTACTTTGGTTGATACGGGACTCATTGATTCGTACGAATAGGATATCTACCGTCCGGTAGCTTTGGTACTTGTGGTCACGAAAGGAATTTAATACAACTTTGCCCCACAGAATCCTGAAAATGTTGTGGTTTGTCGCTCCAAATGGCAAACATGATGGTATTTTTGGTGCAATTCCAGAGCACAAACTGACTTATTGGGTAATGACTCCAAAAATATCCGGTCCAAGCCAGGAATACATTTATGATGACTCATCAACTGCATATTGGGAACAACTTTGCCCCACAGAATGCTGGAAATGTTGTGATCTATCTCTCCAAATGGCACACAAGAGACAATTTTGGGTGTAAACCCAGGGCATAAACTGACTTAGTGGGTAATGACTCCCAAAGTATCAGATCCAGGCCATGAATAATTTTTTCATGACTCATCTGATGCATATTGGGAACATCATTTACACTCAAAATACAAAAAATGTGGTGGTTTGTCTTTCCAAATGGCACACATGAGAGTATTTTTGGTACAAATCCGGCACACACTGACTGAGTGGGTAATGGCTCCCAAAATATCAGGTCAATTCAATTTATTTTTCTGGTACATTTCATCTTATCCATAATTGGAATAACACTTATAATCCAATCACCAAACATGTAGTTTAATGAGTGTCAAATAAAATTAATTCATAAGTTGTTTAATCAAAATGGAAGTGCTGTTTTTGGATTATTCTCAGACAAAAAAAGTGTGCGGGCATTACTAGTTGTAGATGATACTAGATGCAAAAAGGTACACCATAGGGTACTTTGCAAAAAGTGTACGTAGGTATTGGTAGGTACTGTGCTGACCCAGCACAGTGTCGAACCACCGGCTGGCTATCAGATTCTATAGATGAGTATGGAATTTAAGTACATAACCTTCGTGTAATCAAATTTTCCATTTTGAAAAAATTATGGCGCGGGAGGGGTGGCTTGCACTGGTACATGCTTTACTTATATAGAAAATAAAGGCCACACACAAGCCAGATGGCACATGGAAGAAGTCAGGGTACACAGCATACACAACACACACAAAACCACACACACATGGAAAACTGAAGAAACACGAAAAACTGAGCACACACACGAAACTGCACACACACAAAACCAAAAAAAAAACATACTTCTTGGTCGACACGGTTTTTTTTTTAAAGTACAGAAAATGAATGTTGTGCGACAGTCATGGACAACAGAACAATGGAACAACAAAGAAACACTAGTGAGTGTAACAGGGGAACAAGGGAACAACAAAATGGAACAACAACAACGGAATGCAAGTGAGTGACAACAATGACGGCAATTTGTTGGAGATTCTATTTGTTTCTGATCTTTCTTTCTTTTATTTTTATCGGACGGGGGAACAACATAGTGAAACAACAAACGGAATGGAACAACGGAGCAACAAGTGGAACGCAAGTAAGTGACAACAATGACGGCAATTTGTTGGGGATTCTATTTGTTTCTGATATTTCTTTCTTTTATTTTTATTGAATGGAACAACAGAGCAGAATAGCAAATGAAACGGAGCAACGGAACAATAACGGAACACAAGTGAGTGACAACAACAACAATTTGTTGGAGATTCTATTTTTCTGATCCTTCTTTCTGTTATTTTCATTTTTCACAGCAAAAATGGAACAATGAAACAATGGAACAAAACAACGACACAATATAATGAAACAACAAACACGGAGCAACAAAAACGGAGCAACGAAAATGGAGCAACGAAAACAGAGCAACAAAAATGGAGCAACAAAAACAGAGCAACAAAAATGGAGCAACAAAAAATGGACTAATGCAAAAGGAGCAACGCAAGCCGAACAACGCAAACAGAACAACGCAAAAGAAACAACAAAAACAAAATAACAAAAACGGAGCAACAATGGAACATGGTCAAAACGGAATGCCAAAATGGAACAACAAAACAAAGTAGCAACAGCAGCAAGCAACGAGAGCAACAGCGTGGGCACAGTAGTAGAAACAGCGGCAAAAGCTAGAGTAATAAACACAACTCCAACCCATGAGTGATGAATGTTGATCCGGCAATAACAGCATTGATGAATGCCCATTTATCCCTTCAATTAATATAGAAAATAACAGTACATATATAATACAAAACGACTCCTCCGTACTAATTATGAACTTAATATTGAGAATATTAGAAATTATGGAGGATTCGTAATACGTTGCAATAGGAATGAATCAAGCATAATAGAATCTACATTTTAAAAAGTGAATATTGTAGTCGAGAAATAGAATTCACAATTAGGAGAGCAGAATCGAATTGTTATTTGGGAGATCAATATTTTGGAATTAATACTGAGTAAAGATTTCTTTTTTATTTGTGAATAGAAGTAAGTGTTGTTGGTACGGAATAATAATTGGGTTCTGCTAGAGATTTAAATAAATTATTTTTATTCGAGAGTAGAGTAATGTGCATCACGCGCACAGAAATAGTGCTGAGTTAATTTAAAGCCCGCCACTTGGTCGCGATGTACTCGCAAATTTCAGGGTGTCCAGAAATATTGCCATGTTAAAATTACGCACAAAATTTGTGCGCGAGAAGTAAATTCAAACCCCGCGAAACAGTTCTCGGACGCACTGCCCCAAGTGCTGCTCCAAGTTCTCCCCCCCCCCCCCCCGCGATGTATTTGGAGTGTTTCCCAGTGCTTCACCCAGGGTTGCATCCAGTTTCACCCCTGGCTTGGCCCCTCATGCGGCTCCCAGTGTTTCATTATGTTCTGCACCCAGTGTCTCTACTAGCCCTACTCCAAGCGCCTCCCCCAGCGATGCCTTTTGCGTTTTTCCCAATGCTTCTCCCAGGGTTGCCTCTAGCGTCACACCTAGCTCAGCCCCACATGTGGTTCCCAGTGTTTTACCATGTTCTGCACCCAGTGTTTCTCCTAGCACTGCACCAGGTGCTGCTCCAAGCGCTTCCCCCAGCATTGCGTTTGGCGTGCTTCCCAGTGCTTCACCCAGGTTTGCATCCAGTGTCACACCAAGTGCTGCACCAACTGGTGATCCCAGTGTTTCACCATGTTCTGCCCCCAGTGTTTCTGTTGCTCCGAGCGATTCCCCCAGCAATGCATTTGGAGTCCTTCCCAGTGCTTCACCCAGGTTTGCATCCAGTGTCTCCCCCAGCACGGCTCCAACTTGGAATCCCATTGTTTCCCCATGTTCTGCCCCCAGTGTTTCTACTAGCACTGCACCAGGTGCTGCTCCAAGCGCTTCCCCCAGCAATGCATTTGACGTGCTTTGCAGCTCTTCACCCAGGGTTGCATCCAGTGTCACACCCAGCGCGGCTACACCTGGTGATCCCAGTGTTTCACCATGATCTGCACCCAGTATTATTTTCCTTCTGAATCCGGTCCGTTGAAGGTCTGATTCAAAGGCTTCTGAAGAACAGCAACGCTGCGTTAGTGTGTTAGTAGACAAACGATTGTACTCTACGCGTGACAATTGTGGTTGGATACTTTTGGCAACGGATAATCGGACTACAGGCGAGACTATGGAAACGCCAGATCTCTTCTTACTGTGAACTTACTCAGATACAGCGAGACAGACTTTAGTATGTAGATTACAAGTAGTTGGTAGCAACTAGTGTGAATTTTGGGATATAAATCAGTTGAATGTTAAAAGTATGAGATAAAGTGAAATCTTGCCGAAATGCAAGATATCTCTTTTATTGAGATGAATACGTTGCAACTGCTGTTGCGTAATGATGAGATTACTCGCTGATTATTTCCGTACATGCATTGGTCGTTGACCGTATATATCTGTATGTATATATATATATATATTGTGTGAGAATCACACGCCAACAGTTTTCTTCTCTTGTTCTTTTAGGAAGACTCCATGATATGTTTATCATTAAGATCAGGAATTGCTCCCGTAGCTCGTGTGATATTTTATGAAATCAGAGTTTGCTCACCGAAGAACAATGGCAATACTATAAAACAGAGATTGCTCACTGCCGATGCGCGATGGGAATCGATGCACCGTGGGAATCGATATGTCGTGGGAATCGATTACTTTGGTTGATACGGGACTCATTGATCCGTACTGAATAGAATATCTACCATCTGGTAGCTTTGGTACTTCTGGTCACGAAAAGGAATTTAATACTCCCCATGTCTCCTTGTGAAAGGTCATCACGCTCTACATGATGCTTCCATCGTCTTGAAGGAGGTCGCCGGTATTCCCACAAAAGTGGAAGATGGGCTTGAGCAATGGATACACAACTGAGTGTCCCCAATGCTTGGTGAGAATGTCTGCACAGTTATCCTTACCTGGGATGTGCATCATTAAAATGAAACCTCTCGCTATCATGCTCCGTACGTAGTGAAATGATAGGATGTTGTGACGCTTATGCAACCTTGCGTAAGGGAATGTTGACATTTGAATCATCTTTTCGTTGTCACCCCAAGAGTAGGAGATATCATGGACTCGTGTTCCTAGGTATCGGAATGAATGGCGTAGATCAACAATTTGTTCGATGCAAGTTCTTCCTGCAACGAATTCAGCTCCAAAAGTTGCCGTTTCCGTAGTAGACTGTTTCTTTGAGAACCACATCATGGGAGTCTTGTTCACGAAGTGAAGGATGCCGGTTACAGCTTTACCACTGAGAATATCATGCATGAGGTTGGCGTCATAGAAGTGTGTCAACACTACTGTCTTCCCGAGTGGTGCAGGAGCGTTGTCGGGTAGCTCCTCAGAATGCTCCCCATAGACGGTGTTGGACCAATCGGTGGCGTCGGGTTTAGTCAATATAAAATCTGGGGGTTCCACGCGGAATCTGATTTTAAAATGTCTAAACTTGGAGATATATCCATAGATACGTTTGGCACGTTCAAGATGCCCATCTCGTGGTTGAGCTCTGAAACTCGAGAGTGTCATCACGGCTGTTTGTACATCGAAACGGCCAATAGCGATGATCCATTGGAGTGAATCGATCATACTTTGGTATTTCTGTATGCCAGTTTCTTCGAGAAAGGCTGAGGAGTCCAATTTGGGATGATTGTTCTCTGCAATGGGTGACTGGAACCTGGTGTTAGGTTTGCATCCGAACATTTGTTCGTAAGACGCTTCCATCTTTTTGATGAACTTTATGGGATTCATGCAGAGAACACCATGCGCGTCGCGCTCAAATCTGCAACCTAGGTGAAAGTTCATAGGTCCGGATCCCTTCAGTTTGAAGTTATATGGTGACGACTGTAATATCTTCAAGAAGGAATTGGGATCTGCCATGCAAAGACATAGGTCATCGACATATGTGCATAGTATAAGTTCATATACACGTTCACCATGCTTGTTCATTCCAGGCTTGAGGAATATTTCTGGTTCTGCGCGGGATCTTTCGAATCCGAGTTCGATGAGACAAGCCGCAAGTAAATCACCAAAACACTTGCCTGAGGATCTGAGGCCATATAGGGCTTTGTAAATGATCAATAGATGACCTTCCAGCGATCCGAATTCGGGACCTGCCTTGATGCATACTTTCTCGCAGGTAACTGCTTCTAGGTAGGCATTACCTATGTCGGTACCCCATGCTTCTAGGTCGTTCAGTTCAGCTAGGAATAGGCACATACGTAGACCGCGGAGAGATACAACACCTGCATAAACACTGTGGATAGGGGCCTCAGTGAGATTACCGTTAGCAACGAGACGAGCCTTGTGTCTACCGTCGTGCTTGACAGCATATATCATGTGTACCTTGATCTGTTGGAACCCAGGGGGAATGGAGCTTGTCTTGTACACGCCTTTATCAATGAATGTATTGTATTCATTGAGCTGTTCCATTTCCAGAGTGGTGGCGTCTGCCCATTTCGTGTTGCCGTTGGCTTAATCAAATTGAATGGCTTCTTCGTGGTTACGAGGTACTTTGAATCTGTATTGGTACTGTGGAGTGGTACGGAAATAACGAAGTTTGGCTTGATGCACGAGTCTGGTCAAGTTTCTTGGTTCGTCGTGCTAGGTTGGTGATTCATTTGAGGCGTTTCCAACCCGGGAGGTCAAGCAAGTTGTTGTCTTTCCCATACTTAGCAACGGTGACAGGGTCATCAGCCGCGATGTTGGCTAGAGGTTCATATGTTCGTTCCATATTTTCCCATTCAATCCAGAGGTTATACTTGGAACCCTTGTATTGAGGATGCTTGTTATCCAGCAGGCCTTGGTGTCCTAGGATTCGGCGAAATGACCAAAGTTTTCCGTCTTCTTGGGTTGAATCACGATGGATGTAATTCATGACATCATTGTATGCAATGATATCGTTAAGTTCATCATCAGAGTGTTTGCACTTGAACTTGATGAAGTCGTTGTTGCGTTCAAGACTGTTTTCTACATCGACGATGGTAAGATGCTTCCAAGTGCCATCGGGGTTGGTTACAAGGAAGGATCGTCCTTGTAGATGGGCAATCGGGACGGTAGGAATGGTAAGTGGTTTACCATCATCGTCAAATTGTGCGTTGCCTTCTTCGTTGGTAACAACTACATGTGATGGGTCTACTGAAGGAGTAGCGGGGTTGGTGTGTGGAGTTGTGACGTCACTAACATCAAAGTATGCTAGCTCCGGTGGATCAAAATCATCTTCAGTAAGGAGAACGCCATCGGATGTCTTGCTGAAGATGTGTGTCGTAGGAGGACCATCAAAACTCTCCCCATAGTTGTTAGGGAGTGGAGAAGGGGACCAGCTTGGGCTGTCATCGACCTTCTTATAAAGAAAGCTCGGTAATGAGGGGTGGGCGGGTGGTTGAAGAATAGCTTGATTACCAGATGCGGGAGGTGCTGTACCTGGTTACAAAAGGAATTTAATACCCAGTGTTTCTACTAGCACTGCACCAGGTGTTGCTCCAAGCGCTTCCCCCTGCAATGCATTTGGCATGCTTCGCAGTTCTTCACCCAGGGTTGCATCCAGTTTCACACCAAGTGCTGCACCAACTGTGGCTCCCAGTGCTTCACCATTATCTGCACCCAGTGTTTCTCCTAGCACTGCACCAGGTGCTGCTCTAACCACTTCCCCCTGCAATGCATTTGGCGTGCTTTGCAGTGCTTCACCCAGGGTTGCATCCAGTTTCACACCCAGCGCGGCTCCAACTGGTGATCCCAGTGTTTCACCATGATCTGCACCCAGTGTTTCTACTAGCACTGCACCAGGTGCTGCTCCAAGCGCTTCCCCCAGCAATGCATTTGGAGTGCTTTGCAGTGCTTCACCCAGGGTTGCATCCAGTGTCACACCAATTGCTGTACCAACTGTGGCTCCCAGTGTTTCACCATGTTCTGCCCCCAGTGTTTCTCCTAGCCCTGCACCAGGTGGTGCTCCAAGCGCTTTTCACAGCAATGCATTTGGCATGCGTTGCAGTGCTTCACCCAGGTTTGTCTCCAGTGTCTCCCCCAGCGCGGCTCCAACTGGCGAATCCCAGTGTTTCCCCATGTTCTGCCCCCAGTGTTTCAACTAGCACTGCACCAGGTGCTGCTCCAAGCGCTTCCCCCAGCAATGCATTTGGCATGCTTCTCAGTGCTTCACCCAGGTTTGTCTCCAGTGTCTCCCCCAGCGCGGCTCCAACTGTGGCTCCCAGTGTTTCCCCATAATCTGCAACCAGTGTTTCTACTAGCATTGCACTAGGTGCTGCTCCAAGCGCTTCCCCCAGCCCTTTATCTGGCGTGCTTCCCAGTGATTCACCCAGGGTTGCATCCAGTGTCACACCCAGCGCGGCTCCAACTGGGGCTCCCAGTGTTTCCCCAAGTCCTGCACCCAGTGTTTCTACTAGCACTACACCAGGTGTTGCTCCAAGCGCTTCCCCCAGCACTTCATGTGGCGTACTTCCCAGTGCTTCGCCCAGGTTTGCATCCAGTTTCACACCCAGCGCGGCTCCAACTGGTGATCCCAGTGTTTCACCATGATCTGCACCCAGTGTTTCTCCTAGCACTGCACCAGGTGCTGCTCCAAGTGCTTCCACCAGCAATGCATTTGACGTGCTTTGCAGTGCTTCGCAGAGGTTTGCATCCAGTTTCACACCCAGCGCGGCTCCAACTGGTGATCCCAGTGTTTCACCATGATCTGCACCCAGTGTTTCTCCTAGCCCTGCACCAGGTGCTGCTCCAAGCGCTTCCCCCAGCAATGCATTTGGAGTGCTTTGCAGTGCTTCACCCAGGGTTGCATCCAGTGTCACACCAATTGCTGTACCAACTGTGGCTCCCAGTGTTTCACCATGATTCTACCCCCAATGTTTCTCCTAGCACTGCACCAGGTGGTGCTCCAAGCGCTTTTCACAGCAATGCATTTGGCATGCGTTGCAGTGCTTCACCCAGGTTTGTCTCCAGTGTCTCCCCCAGCGCGGCTCCAACTGGCGATCCCAGTGTTTCCCCATGATCTGCACCCAGTGTTTCTACTAGCACTACACCAGGTGTTGCTCCAAGCGCTTCCCCCAGCAATTCATTTGGCGTGCTTTACAGTTCTTCACCCAGGGTTGCATCCACTGTCACACCAATTGCTGCACCAACTGTGGCTTCCAGTGTTTCACCATGATCTGCCCCCAGTGTTTCTCCTAGCACTGCACCAGGTGTTGCTCCAAGCGCTTCCCCCTGCAATGCATTTGGCATGCTTCCCAGTGATTCACCCAGGGTTGCATCCAGTGTCACACCCAGCGCGGCTCCAACTGGGGCTCCCAGTGTTTCACCATGATCTGCCCCCAGTGTTTCTACCAGCACTGCACCAGGTGTTGCTCTAAGCGCTCCTCCCAGCAATGCATTTGGCATGCTTCCCAGTGCTTCACCCAGGTTTGTATCCAGTGTCTCTCCCAGCGCAGCTCCAACTGGTGATCCCGGTGTTTCACCATGTTCTGCCCCCAGTGTTTCTACTAGCACTGCACCAGGTGTCACTCCAAGTGCTTCCCCCTGCAATGCATTTGGAGTGCTTTGCAGTTCTTCACCCAGGGTTGCATCCAGTGTCACACCCAGCACAGCACCAACTGAGGCTCCCAGTGTTTCACCATGATCTGCACCCAGTGTTTCTACTTGCATTGCACCAGGTGCTGGTCCAGGCGCTTCCCCCAGTGCTGCCTCTTGAGTGTTTCCCAGGACTTCACCCAGGGTTGTATCCAGTGTCACCACCCCTGGCGCGGCACCTTTTGTGGCCCTCAGTGTTTCACGTTTTCTCAAATGTCTTCCCCACCTATGCTTTGCCATCTACCTTCTCCGTGCGACAGACATGGTATGCTTCTGATCATGGTTAAGATATCTCCATTGGGGTCTGGTGGGGTGCCCCCCAACTCCAACCCCCCCTTGGATTCATCCAGTCCTTCTTCCACCTCCTTGTCTCCTCCCGCTTCTCGCCTTGTTCAATCCGGTCTTCATGGGGACGTCCTTGTTGCTAAGGATTCCAATGCTTTTGGAAATCTCTTTCCCCAGGCTCCTTCCTCCAACTCCACCCTCATTACCTTCCAAAACATTGGTCCCCAGCAAAAGTCAGCCTTCATGTCTCGCTCCCGTCACAACTCTCGGCGCTTTGCTAAAAGCAAGGCTGGGGTTGCTCTCTTTGCTGCGCACTGTCTGAATGAACCCAAGCTTCTCCTCTGTGACCTTTTCCACTCTCGCATTAAACAGGCATGCCCTTCCAGTTTCTCTTACCTTGCTAGCAACAAGCACGAGTCCTCCACCGGTACTTGGCGCCTCCCTGGTGGTACGGGCTTTACCATTGATTGACTCTTTCACTCTCACAAGCTTGCCCATGGTGCTGATCCATCTGGGCTTGGATGGTGGACATTTGTCAGGTTTCAGGGCAGGGCTCAAGCTACGGTTACAATCTTTTTGGCCTACTGCCCTGTAGAAAATGACAAGGACCTTGGCTCTGTTTGGAACCAACACTGCCGCTACTTCCAGGCTGCGGAAGACCCTCCCTGTCCCAATCCCTGCATCCTCTTTCACCGTGACCTCACAGCTGCCCTTCATGCATGTTTAGAGGCTGGTGACTCAGTCATTTTAGGGATTGATCATAATTCTGATGTCGGGTCTGATGATCTTTCCTCTGAGCTCACAGCCCTTGGCTTTACGGATGCTATCTTGACTACACACCCCTCCACTTCTCTCCCTGCCACCTACAACAGGAATACCACCAGGACTCCCATTGATGCCATCTGGGTTACTGAGCATGTTGATGTCTTCAGAGCTGGTTACTGTGCATTTGATGGTGCGCACGGCATGGCCTCTGACCATTGCTTGCTTTGGATAGAGGTTTGTAATGGCAGCATCATGGGCAAACACCTTCCATCTCCTGTGCAATCATCTCTCCCTTGCCTGAAATCTTCCCACCCTCATCTTCAGCAGCGCTATCTCAAGCGGGTGAAACATGCTTTTGCTACTGCTGGTGTGTTCCCCCTTTGGACCAAGCTTGAGCATCTGGTGGCTCAGTATGTATCTGGTGATACATCTGTATGAGACACTCTCATTACTACCTATGATGTCCTCCATGCCACCACTGCTTCCATCCGGATGTCTGTTGAACAACATCTTTGCCGGCTTGGCACAGGTATGATCCCTTGGTCTCCCAAGCTCCAAGTCTATCGTGACACCATTGAGTTCTGGAGGCGGATTGTGCAGCTTCGGCAGGGTGTCTCCACCAGTCACACCATTGTGAAGCGCTTGGCATGTAAGCTTTCCTTATACAAGGGTGAACATATTAAATTCCTTTCTTGACCAGAAGTACCAAAGCTACCAGATGATGGTAGATACCCTATTCATACGAATCCATGAGTCCCGTATCAATCTAAGTAATCGATTCCCACGGCATATCGATTCCCACGGTGCATTGATTCCCATCGCGCATCAACGGTGAGCAATCCCTGTTTTACAGTATTGCCATCGTTCTTCGGTAAGCAAACTCTGATTTCATAAAATATCACACGAGCTACGGGAGCAATTCCTGACCTTAATGATAAACAATTCATGGAGTCTTCCTAACGGAGCAAGAGAAGAAAACCGTTGGCGTGTGATTCTCACACAATACATATACATGCATACAGATATATATTGTCAACGACCAATACATGTACGGAAATAATCAGCGAGTAATCTCATCACTACGCAACAGCAGTTGCAACCTATTCATCTCAATAAAAGAGATATCTTGCATTTCGGCAAGATTTCACTTTATCTCATACTTTTAACATTCAACTGATTTATATCCCAAAATTCACACTAGTTGCTACCAACTACTTGTAATCTACATACTAAGGTCTGTCTCGCTGCAATCTGAACAAGTCACAGCAAGAAGAGATCTGGCGTTTCCATAGTCTTGCCTGTAGTCCAATTATCTGTTGCCGAAAGTATCCAACCACAATTGTTACGCGTAGAGTACAATCGTTCGTCTACTAACACACTAACGCAGCGTTGCTGTTCTTCAGAAGCCTTTGAATCAGACCTTCAACAGAACGGATTCAGAAGGAAAATAATAGATTAACAGTCGCAAGCTCTAAAGGGCTTGCACACAAAAAGGAACAGGAACGGAATTGAATACAATCCCTACGCTGGCATATGCCAATCGCACATCGTACACGAAGCAGTTCTCATTCTCAGTCACCGCGCAATTCCTTCGAAGGATCGGAACCGTCACAAATGCCGAACATACCGGTAATGCCCGCCAATGTATTTGGGGGCGAGAACAACACAGGTGATGTCGAAGTTACTACTGCCAACCATTTTCCCAGTTTTGATACTGATATGAAAACGGTACTCGTATCCCTACTCCGCGTAACAAGTGAGGCAAATAACAAGTTGTGTTTAGCTCTCAAGGAAGGCGGATTATGCGAGTGGAATGCATTTCTCAACGCACTTATCGAACCGGATTTTGCACGCGAGCTTACCTATACTGAGGGAGGACTACCGACGCATATCCCTCGATCCATCCAAAGGATCATAGAGGCACTTGCGGAGTTCGCTCTCGAACTACAAGAAGACGAGAAAGAATGGAAAGATGTAAAATCATATACGTATAAGGAATTCCAACCATTCCGCATGGAACATGCCCTACGTATGCAGAACAAAGGTGCTCTGAACCCTCCACCTCCTCCGCCAGGGAGTAATAAAAAGTCACCTCAGCAGGTAAAGTACAAATCTTGGTGCCGGAAAGCGCGAGATGAAAAGTCCTTTACGCCCCTCACGAATGACTCAAGATTCGAACATTGGCTCGTGGGTTTCAAGGCTAAACTCGAGGCATACGACATCGACACAGAAACATTCCTTGATGAAACATGGCCTCCAGCTGTGCTTCAAGGTTATACACGTGATCTTTTCGTCAAACAGTGTGCCTTCTTCTGGGTACTAATGTTGGAAGTCTTCAAAAGCGATCTCTCCGCATCGTGTGTACACAGCCATTCTACCACTCGCAATGGACGTCAAGCATACTTTGATTTCGTAAACCTTCACAGCGAATCAAAAGCCAAGGTATATGACAATTCGACTCAACTACAAGCGTTGCTAAAGTTGAATCTCAGCAATTGGAAAGAATCCAAAGTGAAATTCATCACACATTGGTTTGATGAATTAAATCACCTCAACAAGCTCCGTCCTCCCAACAAGCCCCTTGAGTACCATACTGCAAACTCAGCATTATGTCAGGCATGCTATTCCAGCTTTCAGCTAAGTGAACAGTTTGCCAAAGTCAAGGATCCAGGTGGGACGAATAGCACCGTGACAGATGCAGTCGCTGAAGCAGCTGCTATTCACAAACTTAAAATCACGCTTCTACTCGAAGCAACTCGACTCGATTCCCAGTCCGCGATGGCGGCTCCTCGGTCGACTGTACGTGCACACGTTCATGACTTCTCATCTGAACAAAGCCAAAACCATGACGACTATGCTCTCCCTATTGAATTTGAAGGAGACTATCAAGACTATGCGGTATTTAAGGCTGGACGTACCCCTGACCCTACCACGCGCCTGCCCACAAACATATGGAAGGCCCTGTCACGTCAGGACATGAAAAGTTGGCTAAGTTTTTCTCCGGAAGGCGAGAAAATTGTGGTCGCATCGTTACGACACGACTTACTTTCAAAGGATCAACCTGACCCCAACAATGTCAAACCCATCACCCGAAAGGCATATCAACATGGACACTCTGTATCATTCCAAGAAGATGATACTTCGAACAAAGATGAGCATGCCAATTCCGCAGCAGACCTACATCCTGCTGTAGAAAATGATCGTAGAGGTGTTTTCCATGCATCATTAGGTGTATACAAATCAACAACCTCTTCGTCCAAGGACCAACGACCTCTCAAGTCTTCCGTGTCACCCGCGCATCCCGCTCGATTCCTCTCCGAAACCCTGACATTCGGTACAAAAAGGACAGTGACACCCAAGTACCTGTAGGAACATCCTCCTATTCCGCCAATTTTCACCAGTGGTATAACCCTGACGATGATCTGACTTTTCCTAACGATAGTCCAGTAACGTCGTACACATACCGCATACACAAAACTACGGTTACTAGTCCTGGTTTTGCCATGGTCGATCGCGGCGCAAATGGTTGCATCATCGGCAATGATGCATGCCTCATCTCCAAGGATATCCCACCACGATATGTCAATGTCACCGGCATTAACAATCACCAGGTACAAAATATTCCCATTGCTACATGCGGAGCTTATTCCATATCAAACAGAGGTCCCGTCATCCTCATTTTCAATGAATGTGCATATACAGGCCGACACCCTTCTATATTGTCCTCCGGCCAGATGGAAGCATATTTTTCCACTGTCGATGACACATCCATCAAAGCGGGCGGTGGACAGGTAATCACCACCTCCGATGGATATGCACTGCCTCTTAGTATACGACACGGTTTACCATACCTTGCGATGTGAAAGTACACGACTATTGAGTTTGACACGCTCCCACATGTTATCATGACACCCGATAAGCATTGGGACCCATCTGTTCTTGATACCACAATCAGTGCGAAAGATGAACAATTTCTCCAGAAATATCCTCCTCAGCCGCAGCAACTCCCATATGCTGATTACAACGAATACGGTAATCCACGTTGCCTTGAAGGATTGGATATCTCTGTATCCCCCGGCTCTTCCATGGTCACGTCTCTCAGTTCATATTCCAGCCAATCCACTCGGTCTCCCTTCCTTCCTATTGATGATCATAGGACCAATGATCGCTCATTTTGGCTTACTTCCACCGACTACATTCACCAGGAACGCCTTGCATGCTGCACTTTACCTGATGCCTCTGGGACAGTCACTGCGTTTCCGACGGATTGTACTGCCAGTGATACTACACGTATTGCAGCTACGCCCCGTGAGAGATACCCCAACGAACATGACTACTTATCCCTGAAGCCTTTCTTTTGTTGGGTTTCCACAGATCGCATCAAAGCCACGTTTGAAAACTCAACCCAATATGGTTCATTAGCGGTTAGCCCTGATGGAAACATTTTCAAATGTTTCCATTCCCCCCAACCGGCCATGAACGTTCGACCCTTCAATGACGACGTTATGTCCGATGCTGTCTATTCAGATGTCCCAGCAATTGATGGTGGCTCCAAGATTGCTCAGATCTTCTTCGGCCGCAAGTCACATATTATACACGTTGAAGAAATGCATACCACTGGCGATTTTCTATCTTGTTTCCAGAACTTTGTTCGAAAATGGGGCAGGCCCATTCGCCTCCTTTGCGACCACGGTAACTACCAATCTAGTAAGAAGGTCGTTGATTATCTCAAAATGCTATGGATTGGACTCTGGCAAAGTGAACCTTATCACCAACACCAAAATCAATTCGAACGTCGATATCAAACGTTCAAACGCATTGTCAATCGCGTCATGGATCGTACAGGCACATCACCACACCTATGGCTACTGTGCATGACATACGTCGCTGGTCTCCTCAATATTATTTCTGATCCTACGCTGTCAGACAAACAACCGGTCTTCATTGCTACCGGTACACTTGGCGACATCAGCGCATACACCAGTTTCTTCTGGTTTCAACCTGTTTACTTCAAGACCAACGACTCCCCTTTTGGTACCCAGTCTACCGAACGTCTCGGTCACTTCGTCGGCATCACCGAACATGTTGGCAACAGACTCTGCTTCCGAATCTGGGATCCCGTTACCAACAAGGTACTTGACCGGTCCGGTGTCCGCTCTGCTCTTACACCTGAATCCCCCAACAAACGCGCGGGCCTATTCACTGATGATGGTTTCATCAAATGGCGTAACGCCAAGGATGCCTTGCCCCGTTTATACGCCACTGGAGACGCTCCAGCATTCAAACATGGGGAGCATACCACTCAGAATAACCCCATTGACGAGTCTACAAAACAGGGCAACTCAGTTCCCCCTAGCGTTTCACCCGCTGATTCTGACACTCCCGATGACACCATCCCATCTGTACCCAACGAACAACCAGGTACAACACCTCCCGCATCTGGCACTCAAACTATTCTTCAACCACCCGCCCACCCCTTGTTACCGAGCTTTCTTTATAAGAAGGTCGATGACAGCCCGAGCTGGTCACCTTCTCCACTCCCTAACAACTATGGGGAGAGTTTTGATGGTCCTCCTACGGCACACATCTTCAGCAAGACCTCCGATGGCGTTCTCCTTACTGAAGATGATTTTGATCCACCGGAATTAGCATACTTTGATGTTAGTGACGTCACAACTCCACACACCAACCCCGCTACTCCTTCAGTAGACCCATCACAGGTAGTTGTTACCGACGAAGAAGGTAACGCACAATTTGACAATGATGGTAAACCAATTACCATTCCTACGGTCCCGATTGCCCATCTACAAGGACGATCCTTCCTTGTAACCAACCCCGATGGCACCCGGAAGCGTCTTACCATCGTCGATGTAGAAGACAGTCTTGAACGCAACAAAGACTTCATCAAGTTCAAGTGCAAACACTCTGATGACAAACTTAATGATATCATTGCATACAATGATGTCATGAATTACATCCATCGTGATTCAACCCAAGAAGATGGCAAACTTTGGTCATTTCGCCGCATCCTAGGACACCAAGGCCTGCTGGATAACAAGCATCCCCAATACAAAGGTTCCAAGTATAACCTTTGGATTGAATGGGAAAATATGGAACGCACATATGAACCTCTGGCCAACATTGCAGCTGATGACCCTGTCACCGTTGCAAAATATGGGAAAGACAACAACTTGCTTGACCTCCTGGGTTGGAAACGCCTTAAGCGAATCACCAACCTAGCACGATGAACCAAGAAACTTGACCGACTCGTGCACCAAGCCAAACTTCGTTATTTCCGTACAACTCCACAGTACCAATACAGATTCAAAGTACCTCGTAACCACAAAGAAGCCCTCCGATTTGATCAAGCCAACCGAAACACCAAATGGGAAGATGCCACCACTCTGGAAATGAAACAACTCAATGAATACAATACATTCATTGATAAAGGCGTGTACAAGACAAGCTCCATTCCCCCCGGGTTCCAACAGATCAAGGTACACATGATATATGCTGTCAAGCACGACGGTAGACACAAGGCTCGTCTTGTTGCTAACGGTAATCTCACTGAGGCCCCTATCCACAGTGTTTATGCAGGTGTCGTATCTCTCCGCGGCCTACGTATGTGCCTATTCCTAGCTGAACTGAACGACCTAGAAGCATGGGGTACCGACATAGGTAATGCCTACCTAGAAGCAGTTACCTGCGAGAAAGTATGCATCAAGGCAGGTCCCGAATTCGGATCGCTGGAAGGTCACCTATTGATCATTTACAAAGCCCTATATGGCCTCAGATCTTTGGGCAAGTGTTTTGGAGACTTACTCGCGGCTTGTCTCATCGAAACTTGGCTTCGAAAGATCCCGCGCAGAACCAGAAATATTCCTCAAGCCTGGAACGAACAAGCATGGTGAACGTGTATATGAACTTATATGCACATATGTCGATGACCTATGTCTTTGCATGGCAGATCCCAATTCCTTCTTGAAGATATTGCAAGTCGTCACCATATAACTTCAAACTGAAGGGATCCGGACCTATGAACTTTCACCTAGGTTGTGGATTTGAGCGCGATGCGCATGGTGTTCTCTGCATGAATCCCATAAAGTTCATCAAAAAGATGGAAGCGTCTTACGAACAAATGTTCGGATGCAAACCTAACACTAGGTTCCAATCACCCATTGCAGAGAACGATCATCCCAAATTGGACTCCTCAGCCTTTCTTGAAGAAACTGGTATACAGAAATACCAAAGTATGATCGATTCACTCCAATGGATCATCGCTATTGGCCGTTTCGATGTACAAACAGCCGTGATGACACTCTCCAGTTTCAGAGCTCAACCACGAGATGGGCATCTTGAACGTGCCAAACGTATCTATGGATATATCTCCAAGTTTAGACATTTTAAAATCAGATTCCGCGTGGAACCCCCAGATTTTATATTGACTAAACCCGACACCATCGACTGGTCCAACACCGTCTATGGGGAGCATTCTGAAGAGCTACCCGACAACGCTCCTGCACCACTTGGGAAGACAGTAGTGTTGACACATTTCTATGATGCCAACCTCATGCATGATATTCTCAGTGGTAAGGCTGTAACCGGCATTCTTCATTTTGCGAACAAGACTCCCATGATGTGGTTCTCGAAGAAACAGTCTACTACGGAAACAGCCACCTTTGGAGCTGAATTTGTTGCAGGAAGAACTTGCATCGAACAGATCGTCGATCTATGCCACTCATTCCGATACCTCGGAACACGAGTCCGTGATATCTCCTACTCTTGGGGTGACAACGAAAAGATGATCCAAACGTCGACCTTTCCTTACGCAAGGATGCATAAGCGTCATAACATTCTATCGTTTCACTACGTACGGAGCATGATAGCGAGAGGTTTCATTTTAATGATGCACATCCCAGGTAAGGATAACTGTGCAGATATTCTCACCAAGCATTGGGGACACTCAGTTGTGTATCCACTGCTCAAGCCCATCTTCCACTTCTGTGGCAATACCGGCGACCTTCTCCAAGACGATGGAAGCATCATGTAGAGCGTGATGACCTTTCACAAGGAGACATGGGGAGTATTAAATTCCTTTTGTGACCAGAAGTACCAAAGCTACCAGATGGTAGATACCCTATTCGTACGAATCCATGAGTCCCGTATCAATCAAAGTAATTGATTCCCACGGCATATCGATTCCCACGGTGCATCGATTCCCATTGCGCATCAACGGTGAGCAATCCCTGTTTTACAGTATTGCCATCGTTCTTCGGTAAGCAAACTCTGATTTCATAAAATATCACACGAGCTACGGGAGCAATTCCTGACCTTAATGATAAACAATTCATGGAGTCTTCCTAACGGAGCAAGAGAAGAAAACCGTTGGCGTGTGATTCTCACACAATACATATACATGCATACAGATATATATTGTCAACGACCAATACATGTACGGAAATAATCAGCGAGTAATCTCATCACTACGCAACAGCAGTTGCAACGTATTCATCTCAATAGAAGAGATATCTTGCATTTCGGCAAGATTTCACTTTATCTCATACTTTTAACATTCAACTGATTTATATCCCAAAATTCACACTAGTTGCTACCAACTACTTGTAATCTACATACTAAGGTCTGTCTCGCTGCAATCTGAATAAGTCACAGCAAGAAGAGATCTGGCGTTTCTCTAGCTTCGCCTGTAGTCCGATTATCCGTTGCCGAAAGTATCCAAACACAATTGTCACGCGTAGAGTACAGTCGTTTGTCTACTAACACACTAACGCAGCGTTGCTGTTCTTCGGAAGCCTTTGAATCAGACTCTCAACGAATCGGATTCAGAAGGAAAATAATACTTCGGTGAGCAAACTCTGATTTCATAAAATATCACACGAGCTACGGGAGCAATTCCTGACCTTAATGATAAACAATTCATGGAGTCTTCCTAACGGAGCAAGAGAAGAAAACCGTTGGCGTGTGATTCTCACACAGTATATATATATGCATACAGATATACATGGTCAACGACCAATACATGTACAGAAATAATCAGCGAGTAATCTCATCACTACGCAACAGCAGTTGCAACCTATTCATCTCAATAGAAGAGATATCTTGCATTTCGGCAAGATTTCACTTTATCTCATACTTTTAACATTCAACTGATTTATATCCCAAAATTCACACTAGTTGCTACCAACTACTTGTAATCTACATACTAAGGTCTGTCTCGCTGCAATCTGAATAAGTCACAGCAAGAAGAGATCTGGCGTTTCTCTAGCTTCGCCTGTAGTCTGATTATCCGTTGCCGAAAGTATCCAAACACAATTGTCACGCGTAGAGTACAGTCGTTTGTCTACTAACACACTAACGCAGCGTTGCTGTTCTTCGGAAGCCTTTGAATCAGACTCTCAACGAATCGGATTCAGAAGGAAAATAATACTTCGGTGAGCAAACTCTGATTTCATAAAATATCACACGAGCTACGGGAGCAATTCCTGACCTTAATGATAAACAATTCATGGAGTCTTCCTAACGGAGCAAGAGAAGAAAACCGTTGGCGTGTGATTCTCACACAGTATATATATATGCATACAGATATACATGGTCAACGACCAATACATGTACGGAAATAATCAGCGAGTAATCTCATCACTACGCAACAGCAGTTGCAACGTATTCATCTCAATAGAAGAGATATCTTGCATTTTCGGCAAGATTTCACTTTATCTCATACTTTTAACATTCAACTGATTTATATCCCAAAATTCACACTAGTTGCTACCAACTACTTGTAATCTACATACTAAGGTCTGTCTCGCTGCAATCTGAACAAGTCACAGCAAGAAGAGATCTGGCGTTTCCATAGTCTTGCCTGTAGTCGGATTATCCGTTGCCGAAAGTATCCAACCACAATTGTCACGCGTAGAGTACAATCGTTTGTCTACTAACACACTAACGCAGTGTTGCTGTTCCTCAGAAGCCTTTGAATCAGACCTTCAACAGAACGGATTCAGAAGGAAAATAATAGAATACTGTGATCTTTCCACTGCTGTCCTCTATTTGAAGCAAGCCTACAAGCAATACCGCGCCATCAAACTTCTGGCTCCCTCTTGGCGTGACTCCTTCAACCAAGGCTTGGTGGATGCCCTTCTTGCTGAAGGCAAGCCCCACAACCAGAGTGCCTCCCAGATTCAGGCACGCATGCGCCGTGAATGGCTCCAAAGGGATCTTGGGCTTGCTGCTCGCTCTATCCGCAGTCGTCTTCATAAGACTGCTGTTCTGAAGGCTGTTGCAGTTGGACCCGATGGCACTGAACAAGTCTTGGAGTCTCAGTATACTATGGTGCCAGTCATGGCTGCATCCAATGTTTGCCATCAGCAACAATGCCTAGACACTCCCTCCATGTCCCCCTCTTTCATCCAGTCCTTTGGCTACTTGGGAACTGGCCCTGCCTCCGCTGAGGTCCTTGCTGGCACCTACATTCTTCCTCCAAGAACTGACCCATACCTGACTGAATTCCTTACTTGCCTTCAAGTGCCTGCTTCTATTCAGCTTTTGGCTCCCTTTGACTATTCTGTTTAGCCCTGCTGACAATGCTGCTGCCTGGAAATGTCAGAAGGAACGCACTGCTGGCGAGCCTTCTTGCCTCAGTTTTGCCCACCACAAATCCTTTGCTTTGGACACACAGCTGAATTCCTTTGATACCTTGATGCGGACTGCTCCTCTGCTTGCTGGATTCTCGGCTTCTGCTTGGCAGGTTATCACCGATGTTGAAATTTTCAAGAAACCTGGTGAGTACCGTGTTGACAAAGATGAGACTCATCCAACTGATGTCTCCTGAGTTCCAGATCAACAATAAGATGATTGGTAAACGCATTCTCGCTCATGCAGAACTTGCCAATGCGGTGGCAGTTGACCAGCATGGCAGCCGGAAGCATCACAAAGCCATCAACACCTGTCTCAACAAGAAGCTCATTTGTGATGTCCTCCGTCAGAAGCGCCACTTGGGGGCGGTTGCAATGAATGATGCCAAGGGCTGCTATGACCGAATCTCACATCCCATTGCCAGTCTTACCCTTCAGAGCTTTGGGATTCCCGCTCATGTTTGTGCGGTGCTGCTATCTACCCTCCAGCGTGCCACCCATCACATTAAAACTGGTTTCGGCCGGTTGGGTCCTGTGTATGGTGACGAACCTATTCCTCTAAGTGGGATTGGGCAAGGCAACGATCTTGGCCCTACTCTGTGGGCTCTGGTTTCGGCCATCATCTTCAGGATGATGAAGAACGCCGGACATGGGGTTCATCTCCTCACATCCCTCTCCCTTCAGCTTGTTTCCCTGGTTGGTTTTGCCTTTGTGGATGACACCAATCTTTTCTGCGCTGGTGCCTCCTCTACTACTTCTGGTGAGGCTCTGGCTGCTGATTTCCAGGCAGCTTTAGACCGTTGGGCTGGCAGTCTCATTGCTACTGGTGGAGCCATTGAACCTGCCAAGTCCTTCTGTTACTTGATTGATTTTAAGTGGACCGGTTCTGGTTGGGACTATCGCTCTGTCGAGGACATGCCAGGTGTTTTCATCATCACTGACAAATCTGGTGTCCAGTCACCACTTGATCGTATCGCTTTGAGGTTGATCATGCGGACAAGACTCTGGGTGTCTACATTTCTATGGATGGCAATGAGGAAGCTCAAGTTGCTCACCTGCAGTCCCAGTCCCAATCCTTTGGCTCTCAAATGCGGTCCTCTAAGTGTGAGAAGTACACCTTCAAGTACTCCATTATGAAGTCTTTTGAATATCCCATGCCAGTCACTCAGCTCAGTGCTTCTACCTGGACTTGTATTCTCCAACCAACTCTGGTCCCAGTGCTTAACAAGGCAGGCATGTTGCGCAACTTTCCTCGCAAGGTCTTCTATGGTCCTTCATTGTATCAAGGCTTTGGCTTCATTCACCCTTTTCTTCTCCAAGAATTCAGTCACATTGCTACTCTGTTTCAGGAATCTGTCCGTGACTTACAGACCGGCCGTATTCTCCGGCTCACAGCTGAAGCCTTTCAGCTTGAACTGGGAATTCCTTTCCATCTTGGCATTACCCCCTACCAGCCTTTTGCATCTTATATCACTCCTTGCTGGTATAAGCATGTGTGGCAGTTCTTTTCCCTGCACCCTGTGAGTATGGTTGAAGACTTCCCTACACTCCCTCTGCTTTGATTGAATGACTGCTACCTCATGCAAGTTTTTGTCACTGCTGGCTTCTGAGGCGCAGAACTGTCCCTTCTGAATCTCATCCGGATGTCCATCAAGGCAATCTCCCTTGCTGATATCTGCACTGCGGATGGCAAAAGGCTTTCTCCAATGGCCTTCCAGTTGCAGTCCTCAAACCATCTTTGCAATCATCTTGACTGGCCTCATTGTCCCCCACCATGGCCTCCACCAGCTCGGCTTCTCTGGCAACGCGCCCTTCAGAAATCCTTCTTAGCACCATTGGCCTTGCCTTCTGATAGAGCCATTCACCCCTCCTTCTACCTGGGGCATTGGCTGTCATCCGAGTCCTCCTCTTTGTGACCTTGGTTTTTGTGTCCTTCTACTGAGAGGCTCTTCTTCAAATGTCCTACTGGCTGGAGGGTTGGTTCTTTGCAAGGCCGAGGCCAAAACAGCTTCACCACTACCATTCTTTCCGCCAAACCTGCCTGTGCCGACACTCTTGTCTCCCTCATGTCCAGTGGGAATGTGTTCCGGATTGTAGGTCCATCCACCTTTGTCTCGCATCCACCAGATGAGGATCCCTCAACCTATGATCCTTTTGAGTGTCTCCCAGCCACCCCAGAGGATGCATTTGAAGCTCTCTGCGCTTCTCCCCGCGTCCTTCTCCATAAATTCTCCCTTCCCCAGGATGGATGCCAGGCTCTTGCCGATGCCATTCTGAAGTGGCTCTGCCAGTGCTGTCTGTGATGGCTCTTATGACCCCCTTCTACTCCGAGGCACATCTGCATTTATCCTATCCCCGCCACCTCCACCAAGTCTCCCTCATTGTTCCTCACTGGATCCAACCTTGTCAGTGGCTCACCAGAAGATCAGTCCTCCTACCGGAGCGAATTGGCTGGCATCATTGGTGTCCTCACCTACTGTATGGCTCTGGTGGATCTCTACGATGTTGCCTCCAGGCTCACTCACCATCGCCCTTGATGGGGATACGGCTCTTCAACAGGCTCCTCGAAAATGGAAGTCAAAACTGAACAGTGTACAAGCAGCCACTATCAAAATAGCCACCACTGAGTTTGATTTTTGTCTCTGAGAATTAGAAGAGAGTTGGTTGATTCCTTTGAAAGCAGGGGAGTGTGTTTGAGGTCAATTGAAAACAGGCCGCGTGTGATCGGATCATCTTGCTTCTGCAGGAATCTGAACAAATGAGACACGAATGAGAGATACAAGTGAATGAATGAGACAGGAGTGAATGAATGGGACGCGAGTGAATGAATGAGACGCACGGTTGATTGAACGGGACGCGCGGTCGCTCGAATGGAGAAGGAATGAGAATTTTCTCTTGGAATGTGGAGAAGGGCCATCATCAGTCATGGGGAGAAAAGATCATCTGTTCCCGGATGATGTGGCTCGAAAAGTATCTTCTCCAAATGACCCCTTATGTACTAGAATCTACAGGGCACAAGGTAGAGGCCTAAAGCCCTTGGTAATAAAGGTACGGGACATGTGAGAATTGCACTGGAGTATTAGCGGGCCAGTGCAAATATTAGTGTTTTAGTGTGTGTATTGGAGTATTAACAGATAGATGCATCAATTCTAGTGATCTTAGGAAAGAGTGGATTCGTCCCCTCATAATTTACAACATAAGATAATGTAATAACCAATTCAAGTTAAACCTCGAAAATGGAAGTCAAAACTGAACAGTGTACAAGCAGCCACTATCAAAATAGCCACCACTGAGTTTGATTTTTGTCTCTGAGAATTAGAAGAGAGCTGGTTGATTCCTTTGAAGCAGGGGAGTGTGTTTGAGGCCGATCAAAAACAGGCCGCGTGTGATCGAATCATCTCGCTTCTGCAGGAATCTGAACGAATGAGACACGAATGAGAGATACAAGTGAATGAATGAGACAGGAGTGAATGAATGGGACGCGAGTGAATGAATGAGACGCACGGTTGATTGAACGGGACGCGCGGTCGCTCGAATGGAGAAGGAATGAGAAAACAAGTTAGCAAAATACCAATCTCCCACCTCGTATTTTGGAGCCCTTTCAAACAGTCGGGGCAGCAGGGCGGATGCCGGCTGTCGGGGCTCCAGAGACTCTTTGTAGTACGGGTGCAATAGATAAGGCTATTGGACCATGACAATAGGCTGTCGTACGGGTACAATAGGATGACTATTGGACCAGGACGGATTTGGCTGTTTATTCTAGTACTACTAATCGTTTAGGAGCAAGAGAGTGACGAGCTGTAGGCTTGGATTTTGCTGGGGGAATCCTTTACAGGCTTCTTGTTAGCGCTGGCCTTTAATTTTGAATATAATTTCGTCACATTGCTGCTTACAGAGAATTCGCTGCTTGTTATCGTGAGCCAGTGAGATTTGAGTATCGTACTGTACCTACGTAGAATGTTCCGTATTGTATCGTACCAATGTTGCTGATACGGCGAGATCCTTTGCATACTCAAGGGTGTTCTCTGCTCGTACGTCGTACGGGTTCCACGTGGCACCATTACTTTCATTCGGCTCGCTACATCAATTGGCATCACCAATGAGAAACTGAATTTACCTCTATGCGCTACGAGTACTGGTCACAACAGACTCGTAGCGTGCTCTTTTGAATTCAGCTTTCTCGCTACTGAGTGTCAAACGATGTTGCTGACATGGTTATTTATTTGTGTTGCTCTAGTATTGCCTTCTAGTTTTGCCTTTGCCCTAGTTAGTATCAGGTCTGTGACTGACCATTAAGCTTTGTTGCTTGCCAATGGCCACTACTAGGAAAACAGTGACTAGTTCAGTATATTGGGATATTCCCACAGGTCCTGGTAATGCATGTTATTGTTTTTGGTTGAATCGAAACTAAATACGAAGTAATTTTTTTTTTTAACATGTACTGGTACGTTAATGCCATAAAAAAGACAGAAACGCAGAGGACTCGCAATCCCTTGGGGCGTTGCAATGGAAGTCCAAACCGAAAAAGTCATAAATCATGAAACTACCAAGGCCCACGCATTCATCGTGATAGTGCAATGGATCCATCAACATACGGTACAAAGCCGTGTTCGTCATAGTGTCGGTGTCGCAAAGTGCGACTCTACTATGCGCATGGGCCCAATCCGACGATAGCACAGGTTGCACGGCAAGAGTTAAAGACTTTTTCGCCATTGGACTTCTTTTTGCATCTACTCTTGATTTTCTTCTTCTTTTTGTTATTGACCCACTTTTGGCAAGTCTTCTTCTTTTTATTCTTATACTTGAAGTCGGGATCATCCTCACAGCTTTCTGAAGCCTCAGTCGTTGGTTCAAACGTTGGTTCGAACGTTGGTTCGAACGTTGGTTCGAACGTTGGTTCGAACGTTGGTTCAAACGTTGGTTCAAACGTTGGTTCAAACGTTGGTTCAAACGTTGGTTCAAACGTTGGTTCAAACGTTGGAAAGATGTCTGGTGCCGTGTCTGTAGTCGTTGGAGGGGATGTGAATGGTGCCGCTGTAGGAGGGGATGTGACTGGTGCCGCTGTAGGAGGGGATGTGACTGGTGCCGCTGTAGGAGGGGATGTGACTGGTGCCGCTGTAGGAGGGGATGTGCCTGGTGCCGCTGTAGGAGGGGATGTGACTGGTGCCGCTGTAGGAGGGGATGTGACTGGTGCCGCTGTAGGAGGGGATGTGACTGGTGCCGCTGTAGGAGGGGATGTGACTGGTACTTGTGTTGGGCTGGATGTAACGCAGAATTCGTTCACTGCCTGGTCTGTAAACGTCCCCCCTTGAAAGATTTCGTTATCATCGAGATAGCCTTTGAAATATCCAGATGAATCCAGTCCATCACCATAGGTATCAATGACAATATTTTGGTAGCAACCTGCTGCCAGACAATAGTACTCGGTTTCGCTGGGTAAAACATACTTTGTGTAAGAGTACCAGAGGGGCTCATTTTCACCCGCTATTTTCTGAGCTATAACGGTTGTCGTGTCCTTTTCTTTGAGTGTCCATCCAGAGTCCAAAGAATATAAGTCGGTCATGATTTCGAATCGGAATCTTCCTAGGCCTCCGCATTGGTTGGTTGGTGCGGAGGTAGGAACTGGCTGGCTTAAGAAAACTCTGATGGTGGCATCCTTCCCGTCGTCAGAAAGAGTAAGCCACGTGATGTAGAGGTTCTCGGCCGAATCCTTGAAGTTGTCAATCCTGTAGGTTTGACCCACGCTTAGATCCATGAGTCTATGACTGATGCCACCTCCATCCGGGCCAGTTGATGGTTTTGACCAGACGGATACTTTGTTAGCAGCCCCCCGAGTACCAGCGTTCATGCCTGTAGCGCGATTGAACCCAATGTAGTAATCAAGTCCTGGTATAGCGTCATCTCCGTTCTGTATGATGCGTAATTGAACAAGTTTTCCATCGGAACTTCCAGCAGTTTGGTAATCGACGACCCCATTCAATACGTATGTTTGGGGAACCCCAATAACAGTAGTAGGATCAAGTGCGAGCTGTTGCTGTTGATACCAGCCCAACTCCCAGCTCTTGGGGGGGTTGAAACACTGTAGTGGCGTGTCATCTTCATTGAAAGAAAAACCCATCATGCCAGTTTGGTCTTCGTATTCTATGTTGTTATACCAGGAGTGATCCATTCCAAGGTTGTGACCAACTTCGTGCATCTGAGCGGACAAACGCTGGCACCAATATCCATTGTAATAGCTATCATATCCGTTAACGTAAGCATACGCAAGCCAATTAGTATCTGGACTATTTGGAGGCTGGCAAAACAAAACGTAATCAAAATTTGACCGCACACCTGCGTCACCGTTATACCTAGTTTCCAGTGCCGTCTTAGATGCTTGTTCCAACGCGGTTTTGTCGCTAGTTGCAGCGATCCCGATCGTCATGTCGATTACTCCGGTACCTCCGCCTTCAGCAGACTGCTCAAAAATGAGTTGATTGTAGGAACAGGCCGCGTACTGCGTCTTGAGACAGGCTGCATCGGTGAAGACGTCGTTAACCAGCTGCGCCTGATTAGCGTCGACAACACCGCCCGCATTATCGGTAACACGAACTACCAAAGTTTTTTTGGTTCCAACTTCCGCATCCAATTGTCGACGTCGTTGTTTGTGGTGACGTCGGTCATCTTCCAGAATATTTTCAATCGTAAACGACGCTTCTTCCGGAACGACTAGTTTCGATGCGTTGGTGGAGATCGACTGCTCAACATATGAGCCTTTGACTTTCATGACTGCTTCTCCCGAAACAACTCCATAGGATTCAATGACGTCATTCGACAGTCCATAGATGTCCATCATGTGTACACCGCCAAGCGTTCGTGCTAGGTTCGGTTGGAACTGGAAATCACAAGACCAAGATACAATGCTTCCTTCAGGATGTTCCACGATCTTTTTATACAAGACGCAATCCGCATCGTCTTCGACTAGATGACGGCGGTGGGTGTTGGCTTCCTCGCCGTCGCCGTCGCCGTCGCCTTCTCTTCCACGAAAAGCGGAAGCACTACCGGTAGGTGCCAAGGCCGCAACCAAAGTTGCGGCAAGGATGACGAATCGAGTGTAAGTTAGCATGTTGGTACAGTTTTGTTTTGTTCTTACCGTACCCGTACCGTAGGCAGTACCGTGTTAATCGGTATCGCTATTGTCAAATCCTTTTCTGTTAGATTCGAAATAGATTTTGTGAGAACATTGCGTGAATGAAGTATTTTTTTTTGAGATAGGTAAGATTACCGGTACGACGTTACCGGTAGATAGCTCGTATTTTACAGCTGCTTCCGAGTCTGAAATAACAATTATGGAACAATTATGGAAGTTCATTCGAGATGAAAGTTCCCTGGGCCCTGGGCAACGTTCTGATGAGATGCGAACCCATGGAAAGATATTTTTTCTTGAAGGAAACATCCTACGGTAACTGGTACACGCCTGACGTCCGTACTAGCTTCTACGGTATTTTCTGAATGATCGTAAATGAGGAAAGAAAGGTTATGAAAGTTCGTACCCGTACCCGTACCCGTACCGGTACAGTACCGTACCGGTAGGTAACTTTACATTAAGAAGAGCGTAGAAAAAAACTCGACAGTGAAACGAAGGGAAATTGAATGGGATCGATCATCAATTCAATTATTCGTGGTACAAAAGTACGAGTACCGGTATGATTCGAACCAAATATTTTTGTCCATTGGGATCATGAATGATTCGTTGATTGCGACGTGTTTCACATCACGTTTCTCCCCCTCACGTGATGTCTTGGTCTTGTCGACACGAAAAAATCGGGAAAAACAAATATCAGTCAAGTACCGTATTTTGTCAGCTTGAAATGTCAAAGACCACATTGGGTATATTTTTAGAATACGTGTATACGTTTAAATAAACACGTAGCAGCTTCAAAAATTCGTCCGATACGCTCGGTCGAGTACCGAGGTACGAGTTTCGTACTTCGTCATAGTATCAGTCAAATTCTTTCCGTTGACGCAAGCCGATGTTGATCACGAAAATTTGAAACCGGGCGACCTTTCTGCCCCATGATGGGTTCCGAAAACGGTAGGAATAGCCCCTTTCACCAGACTGATACTCTCAAGTCAAAGGCCAATAAGCCTAAGTAACGAACTTCGGTACGACACAGAATGCGCACATTAAGTAAACAGGGGGCATATTCAGAGGAATAGGACCAGCAGTAATACAAGTGAAGGACGAATACGTAAAAGCGATTGAATTGTTGTCTGTCAAAAATAAACCGTACGGTACTTACGTACATTCTACAATATTTGTGTACACATTCTACAGTACACTTGAAACGTTACTTATACTTCAGAGATACAAATGACTTCAAGTATCAAGATATTAAGGTCTCATGTGTTCTCTGTCTTATGACGAATAGCACATGATCCATGACCGGTTTGGACATCCCTACCTACAACACGAATAATACAGGGATACCGGTCCACTACAAGAATAACATAGCAAAACTAAGAGCCTCACCTTGAGCTCACATCTCTTTAAATTTTAATTATCCTATTATGTCCGATAACTGTCACATGACCCAATGCGGCCCCTCGCAAGCCCTATTTTCAGAAAATTGACCCGCGCAAGGGCATTTTTTAAATTCACAATTTTTGTGGTGAAGAGTTTCGACCCCCCTTAGGTTGGGACCAAAATTCTCCCCGATGACTCAAAATGTCCATTGATCTCTCAATTTTGACTAAATTGATTTAAAAAATCTATTTCTCGCTACCAAACTTTCTAACCTTAACCCAAGATATGAAATAAAATTAATTTCAGAAGTGTTTGTTTGCTATGTTCCCGCATTGTTTTCTACGGTATGTCACGTCGTGTCTTCTTTCATACCATCGTGCCTTTTCATGCTCACTCCGACAGCATCATGCTCGTTTTAACAAATTTACGTAGAAATCTATAGCACTACCTTCCTACACAATTTCACCTCCATTATCCCTTTTTCCTTTTTTTGGAACTGCATTTCAAAAACTGGTCTTTTCGTAGATATGTGTCCGGGTGTGATAGTAGTAGTAGTAATGTAGGTATGATAGTAACGACTTATGTTGGGGTGGTGAAACGTTTTTTTGTACAATTCATGTCAACAATCATGGAACAGCGTTTCAGAATTCTCTAACCGGAACGTCGTTTCAGGCTTTTGTGTTCGAATCATGTTTAAATTTGAAATCTCGGTGCCAAACTTCCTAACCTTAACCCAAGATATGAAATAAAATTATTTTCAGAAGTGTTTGTTTGCTAGTATGTTTCCGCGTTGTTTCTATGTCACGTCGTTTCTTTTTTCATACCATCACCATGCCTTTTCATGCTCGATTCGATAGCATCATGCTCATTTTCATCATGTTCATTGAACACCCCCATCAAAACCATTTCTCCCCCTCCCTTCTTCCATTAGAAGAACATGTCAGAACCTAGTAAAAATTGCCATCACTTCAAGAGTGGTTGTTATACCAAAATTCCCAAATCATATATTTGTCGTAGCTGCATGTCCTGTAAGGACAAATCGAAGACATTCATCGGAAGTAGTAGACAAGATTCGTCTACACACAAATCATACCAATATGTATCACGAGGCCTGTCACGTCACCTTGATTCAATAGCATTTTGCCGTGATTTCTATTTAAACCATACCCTAATGGAATTTTTGTCATCTGCCAAGGAAGAATCCACTACAGTTTGCCATTCCCCTTCACAATATGGCCTGACATTGACCGAGAATGGTCCAATTGTTCCCTCTGCCGCTGTTGCTGCCGCTCACACTAACAAGGCATCCTCTAACAAAACGTTCAACTCGGTTCTAAACAGTCAGGTAGTACACAACTTATTTGTTCCGCCAATTGATAGAAATGTAATGGAATCACAGTTGTTTCCTTCAGAAGACAACAGCAACAACGATGACATGGTTATTCATGAAGAAATTTGCCTTCCTATTCAGAATGATAATGGTATGGATGCTGCAGAACCCACCACATCCCAACCAAACATCAATGAAAGAGAGCAATTGATCCGATCCCATGTTTCTTTTTCACCTACCAACAGGCTCATTGCTGAAATGAAGCTCATGAATCTAATGACAAAACACAAGTTACCTCTAAACACGTTCAAATCTATTTTTCAATGGGCAAATGAATGTCAAAATATTCATGGTGTTGACTTTAGCTCTACCTTCCCCCGCCATTGAGAAGCCATATTTAGTGAAATCAAGTCCAATTTGGGTATTTCAGAGACCAAGTTCGACCCACACATAATTAACTGGTTACCTGGCAATTTACCCACCCAAATATTTGTTTGATCCTTCCCAGACGCACTTCATTCCCTTCTGACCAATAAGGAATTGATGCAAGAAACCAATTTGTCTTTTCCGAATGTCCAGACTCCTCTTTCACCCGAAAACAACCCACCAATCACCAATGAAACATACATAACAGAACTACACCATGGGTCTTGGTGGATGGAATCGTGGAAGCAGATCTGCAATGAAAATGAGGAAATCCTTGTTCCGATCATTTTCTACATGGATGGAATCAGCTTGGATGCACATGGCCGTCTGTCACTCACTCCTCTCAACATGACTCTTGGTATTTTCAATGTTGAAGCAAGAAAACGGCCTGACGCTTGGACCACAATTTATTTTCATCCCGACACTGAAATTGAGAGCATAAGACACACGAAAAAAACCACAGCGAAAGATAATGTTCAAAATCTACACACACCGCTGGCATCGGCTTTGCAATCTTTCAAGCAAGTATGTGAAATGCATGGCGGGTTGGAGTGGGATTATCTTCCGTATGCAGGAAAAGTGTTCAAAGTGAAAATGAAATTTGCGATTGCATATGTTGTTGGTGATACAGAACTTCACGACAAACTATGTGGAAAGTATGGATCCTACACGGAAAAGGTGAAGAAATTGTGCCGACACTGTACATGTCCTACACATGTCATCCATAAACCAAAAGCCCAAGTGGAGGAACAGACTTGGCTCTGGGTTCGAGAAGATTTTGAACCCCCCCCCCAAACATTTCTGCAAGGGAATACAAGGAGTACTTCAAAAGCATTTCCCACCATCCCATAAAAAATGCTTTTCACAGCCTCAATTTTGGTAGTAATGTCAACAGCATTCACTTTGCTACTCCTGGTGAGTGTTTGCATATGCATCAACTGGGTGTAGCACGTAGGGCAGTAGAATCACTTGATTCTTTGTTAAAAGGGAGACCTAAGTGTTGGTATGCCCCTGATTTAAACACAAATGGCACATCAGCTACTATTGGTTCACTCGCGCAGTTATACGGTGGTCTTTTGTCAAGGCAATCGGACAGAGATTTCCCTAGAACAAAGTTTTCACGTCAGCTTCTCTCCATTACCAAAAAGGAGGGTAATGATTATTCTGGAATGCTCATTTCCATTCTGATCACCCTTTGTTCGGATGTGGCAATAAACATCATCCAGGACGCGACATTTATTCAGAAACAAGTAGAGGTCATTCAACTGATCCTCTCCATGGAAGAATTCTTGAAGCATGGGAATATAACCATTTCTGGATTGGAAAATCTCCCCAAGATGATAATCCATTTTATCAATTGTATTAATTCCACCTGCCTCAGAGAGGGAATGGGTACAAAACTGATCAAAAACCATCTATACTTTCACCTTGTTGAGTACATAAAGCTTTGGGGACTTCCATGCGGATGGGATTCTTCTTATTCGGAATCACACCACAAAACTGAAATCAAAGCACCGTCAAAGAACACTCAACAGAATGCTTCCACATTGATAATGCAAACCGCAAAGCGACAGGAAGAAAAAATGCTGCTACGAGTAGCTACTTCCAAGTTCAATTTAGTGACGGCAGAAGATGTTTCTGGTAATCGAGTCCCTCATGAAGTTTCTGGTTCAAAATTTCACGTTTTCATTAACGACGATGGGGCAAGTACTATGAGATGGATTAGGTCATCGAACAAAACAAAACCCTATATTTCTCCCATCGTGTTGTCTTTTGTATGTCAGAATGTGCTTCCACTTTTGCAGGACTCTACCTTTGTCAAAGGATTTACTGAACATATGTTGTTACTCTAAAAATCGACCGTAAGGTATAGGATAATTGTAATTTAAAGAGAAGTGAGCTCAGAGAGACACTCTTATTTTACTGTGTATTTTTACTGTATCGGGGCTCTCTGCTGTATTTTACATGGTAGAGATCTTCCCCGGTCTTTTCACTAGTATGGGTTTCATTGTACCAATACTGCTGTTGCTGTTGCTGTATTAGCGTTGCGTCGGTCTTACTGTATCGTTCATTCGATGGTATTAGTCTTTACGAGGTTAAGTGTTTTATCCGATGGGGCATATGCTTGTTTGTGGTATTTGAGATAGATGAGGAGGCCCATTCGGAATCGGCATTGATTTTCTTGATTGCAATAAGTAGTTTCCTCACGGGATATCAAGTATATTCTTTCGAACATACTTAAGGATTCCAAGTGTTCACTTATTGGTCAGGTCTTTGGGTACGTCTTGTTTGTTTCTAACCGATTATCCTCTTTTGTTTGTAGCCTTAGGTGATATCGTTTTTACCACTTAAGGATTCCAAGTAGTGGAGGTGCGTTTGATTCTAATGCTTGATCATCGGAATATTCGTATCTCGTTCCGCACCTCGGTCGTCGTTTTGTTTTGTCGGCTTTTCGATCGAATTTGATGCCAACAAAGTCTGTATTTTTCGCCGACAACACACCCCTTGATCCAATACTCTACTCGTGTGGTATTGGATTACTGTCGAAGTATATCATCTTGAGTTTTATCGATTGATAGATCAAACGTTCGGATCGAATCGAATCGAATCGATTTAACCTGGGTAGTGTCCCATGACGTATCTTGCATGCCGGGCGTGCAAGATCCATCCCAATGGTTTGGTTAGATCATCAGCCGGGTTGATAACTCCAGGAATATGAATCATCTTAATTTCACCATTTTCCTTCCAAGCTTGGATGGCAAAGAACCTGATTTCAATATGCCTGGTTCTTTCAGTTGGCTTCTGGGCATTGATGATTTCAATTGCTGATGCATTGTCTTCATAGATCGGAGTGGTGGGACCAACTTGAACAAATCCTAATTCCTTGAGTATAGACCTGAGATATCTGGCTGTTTTGGCTGCTGTGACTGCAGTGATGAACTCAGCTTCTGTAGAGCTCTGTGCAGTAAGTGACTGAGCTTTGGATCTGTAAACAATTGCTCCACCAGCATAAGTGAAGACATACCCTGTGGTGGACCTGCGATGTTTTGGATCATTCCCATATGCTGCATCAACAAAACACATCAGTTTGTTTTGCTTGATATCTTCAGGGTATTTGGGGAGTGATGCATCTTGGACTGCGTCGTTTTATGGTACCCCTGGAGGCAGAGATGGCTCAGCATTTGGTCTGGAGAACCTAATACCCCAGGATCTGGTTGTTCTGACGTAGCGAGCTATGTTCTTCAAACTGGAATAGTGAAAAGCAGTGGGATTGGAGCTGTATTTTGACATCAGGGTCATTGCATACCCATATCTGGCCGACAGCTGACATATGCAAACATCATTTCACCCAAGAGTGTCCTGTAGGAGAAACCAGATGTGGATTGTAAGTCAGCATGTTCCTTGGTGCCTTCTAGTGGTCCATCCGTATGAGATTGCAGTTGGCTCAGCACTTCAGTTGACAATGGCGCTGATGGCTTTGAGTGCGGCTTCATCTTGGAATCGGTTTCCCAACCATGAGATCTCATGATTCTGTCAATGTAATTGGCACAGGACAGTTCAATGTAAGCAGCTGTCTGTGTGATTTCAATTCCATTGAAATCTTCAAGCAATCCCATTTTTGTGAAGGGGATAACATCTTCTTTAGGGAGCTTCAGTTTCTCACCAATGATGTCATAGATCTTGTCAGATATGGATTCTGATGTGCAAGCTAGTGCGAAATCATCAACTTGTCTCAGCATGTAGACTGTTTTGCCTTCAAAGACTGTCGTGTAGATTGTTCTGTCATGTGTGGTGGTCTTGAAGTTGAGATCAGGGTCTTTCAAAATCTTGTTGATGTGGGTTTCCCAAAGTCTCCCAGACTCTTGATGGCCTTGGAGTGCTCGAAGAACTGGGAGCACCATCCTTCTGCCTATATCTTTGCCATGTTTGTGCCTGTACCAGTCTACATACGCATCATCTATAGTCATGAAGGTTGGGATTTCAGGTCCAGGCCTGTGTCCGAAGGCGTCTTGGGCATCACCCCCGTACACTTTGAGGTTGAGGCTAGCTGCAATGGCAAAGAACAATCTTTGGATGGGGTGTTCAACACATGATGAATATGACATTGCAATGGTGTGCAGAGTTGGGGCTGCATACTTGCTTCCATTGCAGCACTGTCTTGCTCGTCTGACACCATTCCTTTTGACACTGTATTGCCAATGGGGTCGGAGAATAATAGCCTCTGGATCCTTAGGGTATGGAATAGGTGATCCAAACATTTCTAAGTCTTCAAACTGATCAAGTTGTTTGCGCTCTCCAGCTTCCCGTTCATTCCACGTTGATAGCGACTTGAGGTTTCTACGCATGAAGTGCCCTAGTGCTTGTTCTTCTGGTGTACTAGTGGCTTTTGAATTGATGGCCTTGATTAAGAGTTCAATTTGTTCAGTTGGTAGTGAATCTGCATCTAGGGGTAATGCATGATTGCCTGCCTTATGAAGCTTGGTGATGGCTCTGAGAGAAGCAATGTCAATCGTGGGGATGGCAACATCCATGTCATCTTCAGTTGGTGCCAAGTGTTTCTGGATGGAGGCATGGAGGGCTTCAGTGCTATCGACCTGGTTGATTCTGGATTGAATGATATTCTTGTATTTGGTGCCAATTTGCTTGATGGTTTTGATGGATGAAATCTGGTCCAAAAATGGTGGGTCCTCTTCATCAGTGGGTTCCTTCCATGAAGTATTGGGGGCGAATAGTCCATATTCATTCGAGTCTTTCCTGACTTCTTTCATAGACAATTTCTCTTGTTCAAGTGCAAAGGTGATACGTGTTTCTAGTGAATCCCTCACCCCTCGAGCGTGTGATGTATGCAAGGCTGTGGTAAAATCAGCAGCAGTAAATACACGGTTGTGATTAATAGAGACAATATAAGCGCCGCAAAGTTTGGAGAGAGATTTCTTATGAGAGGAATAAAGCTGGGAGGCAGGACTTCTTGGAAGGATGTCTGTGACATAGGCTCTGCCAGGTAGTGAATCATTTGCATACCGGAGACCAAAGGCTTGATCAGTACAGGAACTTGAAACAGTGAGCCTGAGATTGGTGAGATCTGCAAAAGGTGAGATGGAGAATTGAAAATCACTGGATGACACCTCATTTGGCTCTGGTGGGAGAGGAAGGTTGTCATCAGTCCTGAGTAGGTGCTTGACATTTGTAGGAAGGTCAGCAAGTGGTAAGTCATTCATGCCTTCATCAAACCTGACATGGGTGGCTATCTTGACTCTGTGTGTCTCAGTATCATACCAAAGAATGTTTCTTGTAGTGTATGGTACAAAACCCAGGAATATTCCTTTGCGCGCATTCGGTTTGAGTTTGATTGATCTCTTGCCTGGAGGTCTCACCCAGACTCTGCATCCAAATGTCCGGAAGTCAGCAATATTTTCCTTATGACCAGTTGCCAATTCTAAGGGTGAATGTTGCTGGTTGCCTTCAGGGAATGCATTTGACAACTGCAGGGCATGATAGAATGCAAAAGGCCAGAACTTGATGGGCAAATTTGCACCACTGACCGAGGTCCTCATTGAGTTAGCGAGAGTTTGGTGGGCTCTTTCAACTGTACCATTCTGATGTGGAGCATCAGCACCAGTTGGGAAAATGGAGTATCCAAAAGCAGAAAAGAGGTTTCTGATATCGGGGTTGTGGTAGAGTTCACCACCTTGGTCTACTGAGACATATTTGTTGGCACAAGCTGGGTTGTGCTGGGAGAAGAAATGCTCGAGCCAATGGAGTGGTACTGCCTTGGAGATTCTGGTATCACCATATTTCATACCGGTGTGGTGATCTGTGATGAGGATCCAAGCTGTCTCACCATGGATGCCTTCATAATCACGCTTTCGTTTACTGTTGGATGATTTGGCGCCTGAAAAAGCAAAGTCAATAGACAAGCCCTGAAAGGGTTGTGTAGCCTTTCTTGTGGAATGGGACCCAGCAGGGGTCTTCGTTTGCTTACATTGAATACATGTTGGACATTGATCAAGGACACTGGTTTGGCATTTGAACTTTGGTACTCCAACAATGTGCTTATGAGCTTGGTATAGGAAGTCATCACATGGGTGTCCCAGTCTCTGATGCCAGAGAAGTTTGGATGTTTTGGCTTTGATGGCTTGAATGGGGATATGTTTGTCAGCAATCTTGGTGAAAAACAATTTTGCATCAAACCTTGGTGTGTTGCTGGTATCAGGCTGAGCTCTGGCAGCTTCAGTGCATTTTTGCAGTGTCACAAGATTTGTGTACATATCATACCTGTAGTTGCTAATGGCTTCTTTGGAGGCCAGTTCGCAAGCTTTCTTGAACTTCATGCCAGTGGCTAAAGCGTATGCTGAAGATATTGCACAATTGGCATATGGGGATGCAAAATCAACATCTGGTATCAATACTGGGTGTGTAAAACACTGGCCATCAATGATGCTTCCATGGAGGACAATGCTTTTGGCGGTGCTATGCTTGTGATGACAAATAATCGTGAGGTTGCCATTCTGTTGAACAGACGAGTCATGGGTGTCAGTGAAGGCTTTGTGTATGGACTGTCCACTGAATTGTTGTCTCATTCGTGATGTCATTCCACAGAGGTCATTCTCACTCAGCAATGTTGTTGACAGGAAGGGGGAATAATAGAAGAAGACTCTGAGATACCCTATTTGAGTGGGAGCTGATATATGCACGTAGCCTGATCCTTCAGGAATGCAGCTGGCTTCCTTGCCTCCAATTGCTGCTGTGAGTCTGACTGGACACTTTCTCAGCTTGGTGCAAGGTTTGTAGTCATGGAGGATATGCCGTAGGTTTGTGCAAGAAACTTTGGCACCGGTATCGATCTGTGCTCTGACACCTTGTTGGAAATATGCTGCAGCTGCAATAGGATCTGAGGGGACAAGATTTTTTACATGGTTGGTATCAACTGAGATAGGATTGTCTCTGTCAAGGTTAGGGTCTCCATTGGTTTCCAGATGTGATTCCAATACAGGGGCTGTAACCTCAAGTGATTCCATATCACAGTAGACATCAATTGGGATTGAAGACTGGAGGCTATCCCTAGGGAGAAGATGGACAGCACCAATCTGGACGGATTCGTAGGAGCTGACACTGCTGGAGTCCAAAGAGGGGCATAAGCTTTTCACTTGAGGGGCTGTGGCATTGTCAAATCCTTGAGGTCCATCTTGAGGTGACGTCGTGTGGCTGCAAGAAAGACTGTCTATTCTTGGCCTTGGCAAAAATTTTGGTCTTCTGGTTCAGAACTTGGGGAGGTCTCATCCTGCTCCTCATCTTCAATGTGGATTTGGGAGATGCGTTGAGTGGAATCCAAAAGTTTTTTTGTTTCTCTCATGTTTTTACTGATGTAAACGGCAGTTGCAATCCTATGTTTCCTGAGTGACTCAACGTCTTGTAGGGCAGGGCAGTTGTCAAAGTTGTGTCCAGAGGTGTGACAAACAATGCATTACCTGGAGGTGTCAAAGAGACTGGGCTCTTTGTCGAATGCAGTGATGGCGTTGCAATATGCTTGATGGAGGAAGGGATTGTCAGATGTTTCATCCATTTCAGGGTATCCAAGGGAGTCAATCAGACTGATTGAGTGAGAAGTTAGAGTAGAAGGTGTTCTAACAGTATTGTTGCCAGCGCGTTTTTGGAATCTATCACTTCGGCGAGGACCTGGCCTGGTTTCTGTGGTGGGCAATTGCGTGAGCAGACTTGATTTGGAGGTTTTGTCCTTGTACTTCTTTTCCGCCTTGATTTCTTGCTCATATGTTTGCAGGATTTGTAGAAGCCGGCCTGCTTTGTATTTGTCTCGTTTGAATTGGTCATCTGACTCGCGTTCATCTTCTGTTTTCTTGAAGAGTTCTTGTGAGAGAGTGGTTCCTTCAATAAGGTTGCTGACTTCTTCTGTGGAACTGATTGTGCTGGGTTGGTTGTGGAGGAAGACTCTAAGTGTTGTCGGCGAAAAATACGGACTTTGTCGGCATCAAATTCGATTGAAAAAGCCGACGAGAAAATTACAACGGAGGTGCGAAATACGAGATACGAATATTCCGCCGATCGAGGTTTAGAATCAAATGCACCTCCACTACTTGAAAATCCCTAAGTGGTAAAAACAATATCCCTTAGGACTACAAACAAAAGGGGTTAATCGGTTAGAAACAAGACATATCCAAAGACCTGATCAATAAGTAAACACTTGGAACGCTTAAGTAAATTCAGAAGAATATACTCGATATCCCGTGGGGAAATTACTTATTGCAATCAAGTAAATCAATACCGATTCCGAATGGGCCTCATCTATCTCAAATACCACGAACAAGCATACACCCCCATTGGATAAAACACTTAACCTCGTATATGATGAAATGACCGATACCATAGAATGACTGATACAATAAGACCGACACGATCACTAACACAGAAACAGCAGCAAAAGTATCGGTATGAGAATGGTAACAAGTAACCGGGGAAGATCTCTATCATGTAAAATTCAGCAGAGAGCCCCAACACAGTACAAAATACAAAGCGTAAATAAGAGCCTCTCTCTGAGCTCACTTCTCTTTAAATTTTAACATCATATACCTTTGGTCGATTTTTAGAGTTACAACACTAAGTCTCAAATAATCCTTGTAACGGAAGTAGTATTCTTCCAGTGATTCATTTGCATCTTGATTTGGAGGATTCCTGACCATTTTACCTGCGTTGGATGGCCTTTTGGAGTTGGGATGTGTCTGTGCAACGACTGTGTCTAGAGCTTTGTATCCTTGTCCCCCTTCAAAGCTCTGACTGGTGGCCTTCATACTTCCACATGAGTTCGGAATGATTTTGTCAGTTCTAAGTGCAGTGTAAATGAGATTTCCCCATTCATTGATGGCCAATTTATATCTTGTAGGTAGGTCATGTGGGAGGCTGTCTCCAATGGTAAATCCTCTGAGGTGATCAGCTTCGCGCCTGTAGAGGTAGTATGGGTGGATGTAGATGTGGTGTTGCTGTGCATGAGCAGTGATTTCCCTGTACCATTTTCTAACCTGAGGATGGGTTGAATCCTTGACTTGTGGGAATCCTGAGAGAAACAATTTGTCTCTAGCTGCTTCCTTGGACTTGTTAGAGGCTCTGGTTAGCACAAAGCAATCACCACTTCTAGTGATTAGGCGCTGATCATTTCTACCACTGCCTAGGTTGTGAAGGTAGTAGTTTTGTCGGACGATCGTTTCATTTCCTGATGCATCGGTGGAAGTGATTTCGAAGTATTTTATGTCGTCACTGGTAAATTCGTCTCTGCGATTGTATCTCTCCTTAACTGGTGGTGGTAAGGTGGCTGGATTCCATGGAAGGTCAAGTGTTGCTTTGTGGTTGGCGCCAGCATTGTTGTTGTTGCTGTTGTTGTTGTTGATACCACGTTCTGATAGTTTATTAAGGAGAGCGTGTTGTCCTTCAAGGAGTTCCATCATCTTTTCATCGTAGATTCTGGCTTGGGGTGTTGAAGGGTCAACAGTGGACTCATCATCAGAATCGGCCTGTATGGCACCTTCATAAACCTTGTCAAATCGTTGGACTTTCCAGGTGGGTTTAAACTTCCAAGATGTGATTAGGAGTTCAATGGTAATGGATGGTTTTGAGGAGTCATCTGTGTGATGCGCGAGCGCATCCTTAGCAGCCTTTTCTAAGTCAACAGGACCTCACATTTTCTTGGAGTCTCCATTTGATGCAATGTAGTATACAGCGCAACCAGATAGTAGTTGTGTGATGTGACCTGTCTGGAGCTCTGTTAATTGGGGGAGAGGGTAGGTGATAGCGTTGACAACACTGCCACGTAGATTGGTCATCATAGAAGGGGCTAGTACCTTCGCGTCCGTTGTGGTGCTCTCTACAAATAAGTCTTCTGTGTCAGCATCGTCCAGGATAGTGGAATATAGGGTATTCAATTGTTCATGCCATCATATGGGCTGTTGCCCTTGAATTTGAATCGAATGCCTTCAATCGCATTCCAAGTGAATAGGTTGGCCATGCTTGCTTGTGGATTATCAAAGAACTGTGTGTAGAAACAGTGGATACACCCCCTGATTCACAAGCAGGAGGGGAAGGGAAGAGGATAAAATAGGCGGCGGCGGCCGAGAAGCAATCGAAGCGATGCGTCAAAGGAACGATCAAAGCCAAGAAGAAAAAAAGAAATGCGGTCATCGTAACTGCGTCGAAGGAATGAACAATGACCGGAGGGAGGCGAAGAATTAACCGGGAGACGGGGATCAATGACCACAAAATCCGAAAAAGAACCGGAGGGAGGACCGAAAGCCGACCGGCGAATTGGGGAAGGAAGAAGATCGAGCGGCGGAGAACTGATCGAAGGATACCGGAGGAAAATGCGAAGAAGGAATGAACCGGCGGAGAGGAGAATTAAGCGAGGAAAGGACCGAAGGAACGTTCGCCAGAGAAACAATCGAAGGAACGTTTGGCGGAGAAACAATCGAGGTTGTGAGGGAGTCGCTCAACAGCAGGCTCACCACGATCTTGAGTAGATTGGAGGGAGATTGGAAGGGAGTCGCTCAACAGCGGGCTCACAGCAATCTCTGCGCTGGGGGGAAGGCCTATTGCTCAACAGCAATGTCCTCTGGCTGTGACTGGTCAGTGGAGGTGCTGAGCGGGCGGAGATAGGCTCTTAAGGTATACGTCAATGCGTGAGTTATAAGGGCTCTATTACCTGTTGTTACTCTAAAAATCGACCGTAAGGTATAGGATAATTGTAATTTAAAGAGAAGTGAGCTCAGAGAGACACTCTTATTTTACTGTGTATTTTTACTGTATCGGGGCTCTCTGCTGTATTTTACATGGTAGAGATCTTCCCCGGTCTTTTCACTAGTATGGGTTTCATCGTACCAATACTGCTGTTGCTGTTGCTGTTGCTGTATTAGCGTTGCGTCGGTCTTACTGTATCGTTCATTCGATGGTATTAGTCTTTACGAGGTTAAGTGTTTTATCCGATGGGGCATATGCTTGTTTGTGGTATTTGAGATAGATGAGGAGGCCCATTCGGAATCGGCATTGATTTTCTTGATTGCAATAAGTAGTTTCCTCATGGGATTTCAAGTATATTCTTTCGAACATACTTAAGGATTCCAAGTGTTCACTTATTGGTCAGGTCTTTGGGTACGTCTTGTTTGTTTCTAACCGATTATCCTCTTTTGTTTGTAGCCTTAGGTGATATCGTTTTTACCACTTAAGGATTCCAAGTAGTGGAGGTGCGTTTGATTCTAATGCTTGATCATCGGAATATTCGTATCTCGTTCCGCACCTCGGTCGTCGTTTTGTTTTGTCGGCTTTTTCGATCAAATTTGATGCCAACAAAGTCTGTATTTTTTGCCGACAACAACATAACAGGTTTGACCAATGCACACAGCAAAATTACTTGTTTTGGAGCCACCCTTCTATTGGAATATTAAATCAAGCGTGAATGTACGAACACACGGAATCGGCTTAACGTACGTGATACGTGATACGAAACGTACAATTTACGTATACATAATACGTAACATGCAATTTACGTATACGTAATACGTAACATGCAATTTACGTATACGTAATACGTAACATGCAAATTACGTATACGTGCTATGCAACGTACGATTCCAAGAGTTTCCAAGATGAGCGCAATAAGTATACGTGAGACGCGAACAATGTGTTGAGTACCATAAGTATATTATACATAAGCGCTGGAGAGTATCGAGCCATACTTAAAGCACTGAACAGAGGTACACAATATGGGAATCGAACGCTTGATACGATACTCGTATCTCCACACAAAGAAACCACAAATTAGTAAATGGGAGATTAATATGGTCCAGAAACAACCTGATCATAATCTTATCGATAACTCTTTCCAACACCGTAAAAAGAGCAAAATAAAGTAAAATACTAAAAGTAACCATATTAACCAAACGTCGCCTTACAGCTTTGGTCTTATTAGTTATCGATAAGATTAACACACCCCAATGCCAGAGGGAACACAAACCGAAGGAATCCCCAGCCCCACAACAAGAGGAGTTACCCCTGACACCAGCATCGACACTTCCAGAAACGTCGGCCCCACCTCAATCCGGGATCTGAGAGACCAACTGGTAGAGCTCGGACATTACAACCGGGATATACTCGAGTACACCGAAGAACAAAACACACAATTGCAAGCACAGAACAGGTTGCTCTACGACTATACCAAGGACAGTGAGGATAGCGATACTGACGACGAGATGTCCAAGAAAAAAGACCATGCGTCGCTCAAGGACCACTTGGATGAGACACAGGCAAAACCGGTAGCGGTACCGACTAATAAGACCAAAGCTGTACGGCTACTTCGGTTAATTTGGTTACTTTTAGTTATTTTACTTTTCGTTGCTCTTTTTACGGTGTTGGAAAGAGTTATCAATAAGATTATGATCGAATTGTTTCAGGACCATATCGTTCTCCTTTTTACTAATTTGTGTTCCTTTCAAATGGGGGTACGTGGGCTTGGTCTTTCACGTACCTCTGTTCATCGCTTTAAGTATCTTTTTGATACTCACTAGCGCTTATGTATTATTTACTTATTGCACCCATCTTGTGATAAAAGCTGCAAGTGTTTTACGTAATAAATACGTAAAACGTTTTGCGTAAAGCCGTTTCACGCAATACGTAAAACGTTTTACGTGGAGCCGGATTTACGTAATACGTAAATCCAATTTACGTAATACGTATTACGCAACCGTGTCACGTAATACGTAAAACGGTCGCGGCTTTACGTATTACGTACACGTAGAACGTATAACGTATTCACGCTTGGTTTAGTAATCCAATACCGACGAGCATAGAGGTATACGAGTTCAAAAAAGCACTAAGTAACGTGCTAGCAGAGGTACCCTCCATCAAATACATCCAGGGAGGGGGTTACGCGTTTCTACTGGAAACAGAAGCACAGTGCATGTATATGTATTGTGTGAGAATCACACGCCAACGGTTTTCTTCTCTTGTTCCGTTAGGAAGACTCCATGATATGTTTATCATTAAGGTCAGGAATTGCTCCCGTAGCTCGTGTGATATTTTATGGAATCAGAGTTTGCTCACCGAAGAACAATGGCAATATTGTAAAACAGGGATTGCTCACCGTTGATGCGCGATGGGAATCGATGTGCCGTGGGAATCGATATGCCGTGGGAATCGATTACTTAGATGGATACGGGACTCATTGATTCGTACGAATAGGAAATCTACCCTTTGGCAGCTTTTAATAACTGGTAATTTGAATTATGATCTAATTAGGTTAATCTAAGAATCCGGACCTCTATTGGAGTGTTCCGCGTATTCTCGTGTTAGCCCCTTTTTGTTAACACATGCAATCCCTTGTTATCTGCTAATTAAGCGATGAATCGCTTTCTGAATCCATTGATCGCTTAATTAAGCGATTCGGATATTCTCCAGATCAATAGTGAAGCATGTGTGACCAACCAGGCATATCAAGTCTCATTCGTTTGTGATGGATTAATCATGATAGTGCCTTGGCACTTAGTCATGGTAATCCCGTGTCACTTAGTAAATCGGTACAGTATTTAGCCTTAGCCGGCTGTCCGCGATTACATTATTTATTGATACTTGTCGCTGATTATTCGATCTGTTTCTTATCATACTCAATTTGCAACAACGAATCAGTTACTCACGATTAAGGTTAAGTATATGCCTTAACCGTGTGTTCGTATTCGTGATTACGATTCATAGTGAATCGTGGTTAATCATCCGACAGCGCCGGTACGGTTATTTACGTACTGTTTCTAATCGCGTCGTATTCTCTCATTTATTCTGTTCTTCACTTAACAACTCCAATTCCGGTTGTTCTCCCCGAAATCCATGCCACGCTTTGGTATTGCCTTGGCAGATTTTATATCTAGTGTAACATTTCAAATTGTTTACAAACAAAGATAATTTTAGGCATGGATTTGTGTTCGAGGAATTAAGTGAACAGTTATTATTGTTTTTACTCGTTTTTATTTTGTACTTAACTTTACATCGTCATAAACTCATTGAGCAGGCTTCTTAGTGCGGTACTGTTAAGAGGTTTTGTTAGTATATCAGCATAGTTCTCATGGGACTTGATATGGCTGATGGAGATAACTTTGCCTGCTTGGTGTTGTCTGACAAAGTGATACGCTAGTGCAATTGATTTCTTGTTGAGTGTACTTGCTGGATTGGTTGAGTTGATTACCACACTTTTGTTATCCACATGGATTTCAGTTGGCTTGGTAACTTGGATTCCCATGGATCGAAGATGGTACCTCAACATGATGGCTAATGCCACTGCATCTTTGAGCGCTGTGAATTCTGCTCCAAATGTGCTTGTATGAACTGATGTTTGTCGTTTTGATTTCCAGTATACTGGCATTGATCCAACAAATGCAATCAGACCGGTAATGCTCCTTCCTGTTACCAGATCATGTGCATGGTCACTGTCACAGAAGATATTTAAATCTAATTCTGCAATTAGTGGTGTTGGGAACATCGGATCTAATTCTTCTTTGTAGTACTTGTATTGGTGAGTAAATTCTTCATAGTTCACTGTTGCTTCCCCGATTGACTGAATTTTGGGCGATTGTGGGTCCACTAAGATTCCTTTCTTTTTGTATTTTTTCAAATATCCTAGCACATGTCTCGCCATTTGTAGATGCCCTTCTCTTGGTCCGGATGCAAATCTGGATAGTGATGAAATAGCATATGCAATGTCTATTCTTCCAGACAATACTATCCATTGTCCTAGACCGATGATATGTTGGAATTCCTTGTGGCCTGATTCGTTGAGTAGTTCTGAGTCATCTAATTCTGGGTGGCAGTCTGTTTTCATTGGTAGGTTCTCATTTCGCAGGGTAATATTGTATTTGTCTTGATATTTCCTTAGGACTTCTGAGATATATTTTGTAGAATTCAATAATAATCTCCCATCCTTTATCCTTGTCAAGCTTGTACCCAAATAATATCCGGGTTCAGTTTCGATATTTCTGAGTGCAAATTCCTGTTCGATCAATGCAATCCAATCCTGAGGCTTCCTTGACACTACCATAAGATCATCAACATGTGTTCCAATGTAGTCGTAGCTTTTGTTGTCTTCACTCAGTTTCATCCAAAGGTCTGGGTCAGCCCTGGAGGGTCTGAATCCTAGATTCATCAGAGTGTCTGCAAAGAAATCCGCGTACGCGCGTCCTGAACCTGCTAGTCCATAAAGAGCTCGTTGTATTTCCACCTTGCAGCCTTTCTTGTCTCCAAATTCATCTGTGGCCCAGCACCATACTTTTTCTTGGACCGGTGCTGTGGGAAAGGCGTTTCCCACATCTGCAGTCATTAGGTCGAGATTTTGGTGTTGTGCGATGAGGAATAGTAGGTAAACTGATAGGCTGTTGACTTGGCTGGAATATGTATTATATTCAGTAGAATCCACCAAATGCCCCCCTGCAACTAGCCGGCTCTTGTATCGTTTGTCTTCACTTTTGATATCCCAAATCATATTGAGCCTTGCTTGTTGCCATCCTTCGGACTTGGGGAATTCTTTCTCAGCTGGATGATATTTGAAGCACTTGAGTCGATTTAAATTGTCCATTTCTTTTTGAATCGAGTCTTGTCATTTAGTATCCCCAGCAGCTTGATCGATCCGAACACAGTCATGGTAGGTATTAGGAATTTGTAGTCCAAATTTTTCTTTGTTTTTCTTCTTTGCTTGTCTTTGGTTTCTAGACATTTTCTTCGGGTTGGTATTTCGACGTGGTTTTCTGGCTTGTAGTAATCGAATACGGCGTGCAATTGTTGTATCTTGCTTGAGGACCGATCTTGACCAATCCAGTAAGGGGTGGCTACCCCTTCGACCGCCAGCTTCGATGATGTATCTTGTGATGTATTTTGCACAAGCAACAGGCTCGTCTTTTCGTAGTTGGGGAAATGGAGTATTCAATACAGTGTTTCCTTCCAGGTCATCCAAATATTGTGATTTAAGGATCAGTATGCCGTCTTTCCAAAAATGGCCCAGTATTTTCCGAAAGGTAAGGTCCAGGTTGGTATCATTACTTTCAAGTATATTATTGTATGTTTCTGCGTCATTGGTTCCATCGACTGTACTGGGAAGGGCCTCCTGATCCGAATTTTCAATTTCATGCTGGGTTTCTGCATTTTCTTCTTCTTGCTCCCCTGGATCTGTTTGTTCAGATTCTGGTTGATCAAGTGAATTGTTGCTGGTTGAATATTCCATTCCCGTGCTAGTTGCATCAAACTTTTCGCCTGGCACCAATAATGGGACTTCATCCGTACTTTGAATATCGTTGAGATTCTGCTGGTGCTCTGAGGTTGATAGTCGGAATTCCGCTGCTTCTGGGTCATCATTCACATATTCATCTTTTGTTCCAATATTTTTTCTTCTTGTTCTCACAACTGATCTCATCAATACCTGTCGTTTTTCCTTAGATGATTCTGGTTCAGTCAATATGTAATACGTCATTGCGTCTCCTGTAGAATCAGCAAACGCTAGGAATCTTCCTTTTCGCATGTTGCTTTTAGGTGACTTGAAACTTGGGTTGTACCACCATATTGGCTCGTAGAAGTGGAATCGTAAATGTGATACATCTGGTGTCCAGCCTTGTGATATTTCTTGTGGCACTTTCCATCCCAACGATTTTCTTGCAGCTAGGTTGTTGATTTGAACGCACCACAGAGAACACCAATTTGCCAATCCTATAGGGGCTTTAAACATTCTCAAGCAGTTTTGAATCATTTTCGACAATCGAGCCCATTCTGATTCTGCTGGATTCTGATGATGGTAGTGTGGCTCGGAAGTTCTTGTTTTGATCATATTTTGTCGCATGATTTCGGTCCATTTTACTCCTTTTTCTGATTTGGCGTTGTCGCTGATAATTGTATTGGGAGCTCCCCTTTCTCGGAGATAGTCCAGTAGGGCATTGGTGCATTGTGACTCTGTTTTTAATGGATGGAAAGACCACATCTTGGATTTCGTGCCTGCGAAGAATTGACCACCATTATGTCCTTGTGAAGTCTTTTGGCTGAAAAAGGTGTAATCGGTACTAACATCCTCATTTTGTCGTTTGTAGTGGAAAGCTTTGAATCGTTTCCTATAGTGTTTTCTTGGAATGGCCCGATTCTCTTCTTCGATTTCCTCGTAAAATTGAGTGGTATTTTCTAGTGTTTTTCTCACTGTTTCTTCCGGTAGCATTCCAAATCTCTTCCTCAATTCCAATATTGGTAGATTACCAAAAGCAAATTTTTCCCTCGATCTTTTCCTCCTCAACATTGGGTACTGTCTCATATTTGGTGGTGCCGGCGAGTTTAATTCAAAGACTTCCAATTCATTCATTTCTGCCTCTGTTGGTTTTGTAATGTGGTAATAGACTTTTTCGTCATCGTAGCTGAATGGTAAGAATGTATTTTCCACTGTGATTCCACATTTGTCACTTATCTGGGGTTGCACTCCATTCACCAATACGTTGTGAGAACCCATATCCATCGTTGTGAGGAGTGATTCTCCATCTGTGAAATCCTTGTCTCGAGAGATGAAGGTTGCATAGTGTACTAGTAGTATCACTGGTTCCTGGCGTCCTGGGATGAATGCTTTTTATTATTTTCCTTCTGAATCCGATTCGTTGAGAGTCTGATTCAAGGACTTCTGAAGAACAGCAACGCTGCGTTAGTGTGTTAGTAGACGAACGATTGTACTCTACGCGTGACAATTGTGTTTGGATACTTTCAGCAACGGATAATCGGACTACAGGCGAGACTAGGGAAACGCCAGATCTCTTCTTGCTGTGACTTATTCAGATTGCAGCGAGACAGACCTTAGTATGTAGATTACAAGTAGTTGGTAGCAACTAGTGTGAATTTTGGGATATAAATCAGTTGAATGTTAAAAGTATGAGATAAAGTGAAATCTTGCCGAAATGCAAGATATCTCTTTTATTGAGATGAATACGTTGCAACTGCTGTTGCGTAGTGCTGAGATTACTCGCTGATTATTTCCGTGCATGTATTAGTCGTTGACCATATATATTTGTATGCATGTATATGTATTGTGTGAGAATCACATGCCAACGGTTTTCTTCTCTTGTTCCGTTAGGAGGACTTCATAAAATGTTTATCATTAAGGTCAGGAATTGCTCCCGTAGCTCGTGTGATATTTTATGAGATCAGAGTTTGCTCACCGAAGAACAATGGCAATATCGTAAGACAGGGATTGCTCACCGTTTATGCGCGATGGGAATCGATGCGCCGTGGGAATCGATATGTCATGGGAATCGATTACTTAGATGATACGGGACTCATTGATTCATGCACATAGGAAATCTACCCTTTGGTAGCTTTGGTACTTCTGGTCACGAAAGGAATTTAATACTCCCCATGTTTCCTTGTGAAGGGTCATCACACTCTACATGATGCTTCCATCATCCTGGAGAAGGTCGCCAGTATTACCACAGAAGTGGAAGATGGGCCTGAGCAGTGGATACACAACTGAGTGACTCCAATGCTTGGTAAGAATGTCTGCACAGTTATCCTTACCTGGGATGTGCATCATTAAAATGAAACCTCTCGCTATCATGCTTCGTACGTAGTGAAACGATAGAATGTTATGACGCTTATGCAACCTTGCGTAAGGAAAGGTCGACGTCTGGATCATCTTTTCGTTGTCACCCCAAGAGTATGAGATATCATGGACTCGTGTTCCGAGGTATCGGAATGAGTGGCGTAGATCGACGATCTGTTCGATGCAAGTTCTCCCTGCAACAAATTCAGCTCCAAAGGTGGCTGTTTCCGTAGTAGACTGCTTCTTCGAGAACCACATCATGGGAGTCTTGTTCGCGAAATGAAGTATGCCGGTAACTGCCTTGCCACTGAGAATATCATGCATGAGGTTGGCATCATAGAAATGTGATAACACTACTGTCTTTCCAAGCGGTGCAGGAGCGTCGTCGGGTAGCTCCTCAGAATGCTCCCCATAGACGGTATTGGACCAGTCGATGGTGTCGGGTTTAGTCAATATAAAATCGGGCGGTTCCACACGGAATCGGATTTTAAAGTGTCTAAATTTGGAGATATACCCATAGATACGTTTAGCACGGTCGAGATGCCCATCTCGTGGCTGAGCTCTGAAACTTGAGAGCGTCATCACGGCTGTTTGTACATCGAAACGGCCAATAGCGATGATCCATTGCAGTGAACCGATCATACTTTGGTATTTCTGTATACCGGTTTCTTCAAGAAAGGCTGAGGAGTCCAATTCAGGATGATCGTTCTCCGCGATGGGCGATTGGAACCTAGTGCTAGGTTTGCATCCAAACATTTGTTCGTAAGATGCTTCCATCTTTTCGATGAACTTTATGGGATTCATGCATAAAACACCATGTTCGTCGCGCTCAAATCCACATCCCAAATGAAAGTTCATAGGTCCGGATCCCTTCAATTTGAAGTTATATGGTGACGATTGCAATATCTTCAAGAAGGAATTGGGATCGGCCATGCAGAGACATAGGTCATCAACATATGTGCATATAAGCTCATATACACGTTCACCATGCTTGTTCGTTCCGGGTTTGAGGAATATTTCCGGTTCTGCGCGGGATCTTTCGAATCCGAGTTCGATGAGACAAGCCGCGAGTAAGTCTCCAAAACACTTGCCTGAAGACCTGAGACCATATAGGGCTTTGTAAATGACCAATAAGTGACCCTCCAACGATCCGAATTCGGGACCTGCCTTGATGCATACTTTCTCGCAGGTGACTGCTTCTAAATAGGCGTTACCTATGTCGGTACCCCATGCTTCTAGATCGTTGAGTTCAGCTAGGAATAGGCACATACGTAGACCGCGAAGAGATACGACGCCTGCGTAAACACTGTGGATAGGGGCCTCAGTGAGATTACCGTTAGCAACGAGGCGAGCCTTGTGTCTTCCGTCGTGTTTGACAGCGTATATCATGTGTAGCTTGATCTGTTGGAATCCCGGGGGAATGGAGCTTGTCTTGTATACGCCTTTATCAATGAATGTATTGTATTCATTGAGTTGTGCCATTTCAAGAGTGGTGGCATCTTCCCATTTGGTGTTCCCGTTGGCTTGATCAAATTGGAGGGCTTCTTCGTGGTTACGAGGCACTTTGAATCCATATTGATACTGCGGAGTGGTACGGAAAGAACGTAGTTTGGCTTGATGCACGAGTCGATCAAGTTTCTTGGTTCGTCGGGCTAGGTTGGTGATTCTCCTGAGACGTTTCCAACCTGGGAGGTCAAGCAAGTTGTTGTCTTTCCCATATTTTGCAACGGTGACTGGGTCATCAGCCGCAATATTGGCCAGAGGTTCATATGTGCGTTCCATATTCTCCCATTCAATCCAAAGGTTATACTTGGAACCTTTGTATTGAGGGTGCTTGTTATCCAGTGGACCTTGGTGTCCTAGGATGCGGCGAAACGACCAGAGTTTGCCGTCTTCTTGTGTTGAATCACGATGGATGTAATTCATGACGTCATTGTATGCAATGATATCATCGAGTTCGTCATCGGAGTGTTTGCACTTGAACTTGATGAAGTCTTTATTGCGTTCAAGACTGTCTTCAACATCGACAATGGTGAGACGTTTCCGGGTGCCATCGGGATTGGTTACAAGGAAGGAACGTCCTTGTAGATCGGCAATCGGGATCGTAGGAATGGTAATAGGTTTACCATCATCGTCAAATTGTGCGTTGCCTTCTTCGTCGGTAACAACTACCTGTGATGGGTCTACGGAAGGAGTAGCGGGGTTGGTGTGTGGAGTTGTGACGTCACTAACATCAAAGTATGCTAATTCCGGTGGATCAAAATCATCTTCAGTGAGGAGAACGCCATCAGATGTCTTGCTGAAGATGTGTGTCGTAGGAGGACCATCAAGACTCTCCCCATAGTTGTTAGGGAGTGGAGAAGGGGACCAGCTTGGGCTGTCATCGACCTTCTTATAAAGAAAGCTTGGTAACGAGGGGTGGGTGGGTGGTTGAAGATTTGGTTGAGTTGGTTGAGTGCCAGGTGGAACGGTGTCATTGGCGGTGTCAGAATCAGCAGGTGAACCGTTAGGGGAAATTGAGCTGTTTGGTTTAGTAGACTCGTCAATGAGTTTATTCTGATTGGTATGCTCCCCATGTTTGAAAGCTGGAGCTTCTCCAGTGGCGTATAGACGGGGTAAGGAATCCTTTGCATTACGCCATTTGATGAAACCATCATCAGTAAATAAGCCTGCGCGCTTGTTACGTGACTCAGGTGTAAGAGCAGATCGAACACCGGACCGGTCGAGTAACTTGTTGGTAACTGGATCCCAGATTCGAAAGCAGAGTCCATTGCCAACATGTTCAGCGATGCCGACGAAATGACCTAGGCGTTCGGTAGATTTGGTACCGAAAGGGGAGTCATTGGTCTTGAAATACACAGGTTCAAACCAGAAGAAACTGGTGTATGCGCTGATGTCGCCAATTGTACCCGTGGCAATGAAGATCGGTTGTTTATCGGACAGCGTAGGGTCAGAGACAACATTAAGGAGACCCGCGACGTATGTCATGCACAGTAACCACATGTGTGGTGGTGTGCCGGTACGATCCATGACGCGATTGACAATGCGTTTGAACGTTTGGTATCGTCGTTCGAATTGATTCTGATGTTGGTGGTACGGTTCACTTTGCCAGAGTCCAATCCATAACATCTTGAGGTAATCCATGACTTTCTTGCTTGATTGATAGTTACCGTGGTCGCAAAGAAGGCGGATGGGTCTGCCCCATTTTCGAACAAAGTTCTGAAAGCAGGATAGAAAATCGCCGGTGGTACGCATTTCTTCAACGTGAATAATATGCGATTTTCGGCCGAAGAAGATCTGAGCAATCTTGGATCCACCATCAATTGCTGGGACATCTGAATAGATTGCATCGGACATAACATCGTCATTAAAGGGGCGAACGTTCATGGCCGGTTGAGGGGAATGAAACCGTTTGAAAATGTTACCATCAGGGCTAACCGCTAACGAACCGTATTGGGTTGAGTTTTCAAAAGTAGCTTTGATGCGATCGGTGGAAATCCAACAAAAGAAAGGTTTCAGGGATAAGTAGTCATGTTCGTTGGGATATCTTTCGCGGGGCGTAGCTGCAATGCGTGTAGTGTCACTGGCTGTACAATCTGTCGGAAACGCAGTGACTGTTCCAGCGACTGCGGTTGGTGTGCAACATGCGAGACGTTCTTGATGAGCATAGTCAGTGGAAGTAAGCCAAAAGGAGCAATCGTTGTTCTTATGATCATCAATCGGAAGAAAGGGAGATCGGGTGGAATGGCTGGAATACGAGCTGAGGGATGTAACCGTGGAGGACCCGGGAGAAACAGATATATCGAATCCTTCAAGGCAGCGTGGGTTCCCATATTCGTCGTAATCGGCATAGGGAAGTTGCTGTGGTTGGGGAGGATATTTCTGGAGAAATTGTTCATCCTTTGCACTGATCGTGGTATCGAGAACAGATGGGTCCCAATGTTTATCGGACGTCATGATAACATGTGGTAACGTGTCAAATTCGACAGTCGTATACTTTCGCATCGCAAGGTATGGTAAGCCGTGTCGTATGCTAAGAGGCAGTGCATAGCCATCGGAGGTGGTGATGACCTGTCCTCCGCCTGCTTTGATGGACGTGTCGTCTACAGTGGAAAAATATGCTTCCATCTGGCCGGATGACAATATAGAAGGATGTCGTCCTGTATAGGCACATTCATTGAAAATGAGAATGACGGGGCCTCTGTTCGACATGGAATATGCTCCGCATGTAGCAATGGGAATGTTTTGTACCTGATGATTGTTAATGCCGGTGACGTTAACGTATCGGGGTGGAATATCCTTGGAGATGAGACATGCATCATTACCGATGATGCAGCCATTTGCGCCGCGATCAACCATGGCAAAACCAGGGCTAGTAACCGTAGTTTTGTGTATACGGTATGTGTATGACGTTACGGGACCATCATTAGGAAAGGTGAGATCATCCTCGGGAGTGTACCACTGGTGAAAATTGGCGGAATATGATGGTGTTCCGACAGGTATTTGGGTGTCACCGTCCTTTTTGTACTGAATGTCAGGGTTGTTTGAAAGGAATCGAGCTGGATGCGCGGGTGACACGGAAGACTTGAGAGGTCGCTGGTCCTTGGACGAGGAAATCGTTGATTTGTATACACCTAGAGATGCATGGAAAACGCCTCTACGATCATTCTCTACAGCAGGATGTAGGTCTGCTGTGGAATTGGCATGCTCATCCTTGGTCGAAGTATCGTCTTCTTGAAAAGATACCGAATGTTCATGTTGGTATGCTTTTCGTGTAATGGGTTTGACACTGTTGGGGTCAGGTTGGTTAGTGTTAAGTAAGTCGTGTCGCAATGAGGCAACCACGATTTTCTTTCCTTCCGGAGAAAAACTGAGCCAACTCTTCATGTCCTGACGTGACAAGGCCTTCCATATGTTTGTAGGCAACCTTGTGGTAGGGTCAGGGGTACGTCCAGCCTTGAACACAGCATAATCTTGATAATCTCCTTCAAATTCGATTGGAAGAGCATAGTCATCATGATGTTGGGTCGGGTCAGAAGAGAAATCATGAACGTGTGCACGTACGGTCGACCGAGGAGCAGACATCGCAGACTGGGAATCAAGTCGAGTTGCTTCGAGTAAAAGCGTGATTTTAAGATCATTGATAGCAGCGGCTTCGGCAACTGCATCCGTTACGGTGCTATTCGTCCCACCTGGATCCTTGACTTTGGCAAACTGTTCGCTTAGCTGGAAGCTGGAATAACATGCCTGACATAATGCTGATTTTACAGTGTGATACTCGAGGGGCTTGTTGGGAGGACGGAGCTTGTTGAGGTGATTCAATTCGTCAAACCAATGTGTGATGAATTTCACTTTGGATTCCTTCCAATTGTTGAGGTTCAACTTGAGCAACGCTTGTAGCTGGGTCGAGTTGTCGTATACCTTTGCTTTTGATTGGCTATGAAGGTTTACGAAGTCGAAGTAGGCCTGGCGTCCATCACGAGTGGTAGAATGACTGTGTACACATGATGCAGAAAGGTCACTCTTGAAGACTTCCAACATTAGTACCCAGAAGAAGGCACATTGTTTGATGTAGAGGTCACGGGTGTAACCCACGAGCGTGGCTGGAGGCCAAGTTTCATCGAGGAATGTCTCTGTATCGATGTCGTATGCCTCGAGTTTAGCTTTGAAACCTACGAGCCAGTGTTCAAATCTCGAGTCATTCGTGAGGGGTGTAAAGGACTTTTCATCTCGTGCTTTTCGGCACCATGATTCGTACTTTACCTGCTGAGGTGACTTTTTGTTATTTCCTGCTGGAGGAGGTGGTGGATTCAGAACAGATTCGTTACGCAAACGTTGGGCACGTTCTTCGCGGAATGACTGGAATTCCCTGTATGTATATGACTTTACATCCTCCCAGTTCCTCTTGTCTTCTTCTAGAGCGACATCGGCTTCTTGTAGATCGATAGCGAAATCTGCAAGTGCTTCTATGCTCCTTTGGATGGAGCGAGGGATATGCGTTGCCAATCCTCGTTCCATATAGGTAAGTTCACGTGCAAAATCCGGTTCGATAAGTGCGTCGAGGAACGACTTCCATTCGCATAATCCGCCTTCTTTGAGAGCTAGGCACAACTTGCTAGTAATCTCACTTGTTACGTTGAGTAATGATATGAGTATCTTTCTCATATCAGCATCGAAGCTGGGAAAGCGTTCGATAGTGGTGACTTCGGCGTCATTCTTCTCTTCGTCTCCGAGTGCATTGCCGGCCATTACCGGTACCGGTATGTTCGGCATCTGTGGCGGTTCGGAGTCTTGGAAGGAAGTACGTGGTGACTGAGAATGGGAACTGCTTCTTGTGCGGTGTGCGACGTGCATATGCCAGCGTAGGGATTATGATTAATTCCGTTCCTGTTCCTTCTTGTGTGCAAGCCTTCTTAGAGCTTGCGACTGTTAATCTATTATTTTCCTTCTGAATCCGATTCGTTGAGAGTCTGATTCAAGGACTTCTGAAGAACAGCAACGCTGCGTTAGTGTGTTAGTAGACGAACGATTGTACTCTACGCGTGACAATTGTGTTTGGATACTTTCAGCAACGGATAATCGGACTACAGGCGAGACTAGGGAAACGCCAGATCTCTTCTTGCTGTGACTTATTCAGATTGCAGCGAGACAGACCTTAGTATGTAGATTACAAGTAGTTGGTAGCAACTAGTGTGAATTTTGGGATATAAATCAGTTGAATGTTAAAAGTATGAGATAAAGTGAAATCTTGCCGAAATGCAAGATATCTCTTTTATTGAGATGAATACGTTGCAACTGCTGTTGCGTAGTGCTGAGATTACTCGCTGATTATTTCCGTGCATGTATTAGTCGTTGACCATATATATTTGTATGCATGTATATGTATTGTGTGAGAATCACATGCCAACGGTTTTCTTCTCTTGTTCCGTTAGGAGGACTTCATAAAATGTTTATCATTAAGGTCAGGAATTGCTCCCGTAGCTCGTGTGATATTTTATGAGATCAGAGTTTGCTCACCGAAGAACAATGGCAATATCGTAAGACAGGGATTGCTCACCGTTTATGCGCGATGGGAATCGATGCGCCGTGGGAATCGATATGTCATGGGAATCGATTACTTAGATGATACGGGACTCATTGATTCATGCACATAGGAAATCTACCCTTTGGTAGCTTTGGTACTTCTGGTCACGAAAGGAATTTAATACTTTTGTTGCTGCGCTGCACACCGGATATTCCACTAGATCGTCATCGTCTTGTGACATGTATGGTTTCATTACTGATGTCATTCCTGTATCTCCTCCTGTTTTCGTCCATGCCCTTGCTGTAATGGTTGGGCGTTTTCCCCCTCCACTATCAATTACTGCAATATTATCGTCCGGTTTTACTTCACGGTATCGTCTAAGTGTTTTCAGTTGTTGTTGTCTCCTTGGTGTACCCTGAATAGTCTTTTTCTTTCTCGCAATCGGTGGATTGGATTTACTCTGCCATTTTTTCTTGCCAAAATTGTTGCTATCATCTTCACTGTCGCTGTAGACCGCGGTTCGTTCCACCAGATCAGGTATTCCTTCCTCCCCACTATCATCATCGCTGCTCTCACTGTCACTTGTTTCATATGTGATTGGTCGCATCATTTTCAAGCGTCTGGCCGTGGAAAAGAAGGATGCGGCTCTTGCCCTTCTGGTTGGATTTCTTCTGGGTCTGAGGCCTGTATTCTGTTGGTTTGTTATTTGTGGCGTGCCATCGTCCTCGGTATCGTCTCCCCCCTCAGAATGCAGGTGAAATCGGACTGTACGAAGTTCGGTGCTCCCTGGGGGAAAAAGAGCGGATTCATCGATGGATCCGATACTATCCTCTTCTGTATCCTCGGGAGGAGGTGGCAACGGTGCTAATGGACTTGTATGTGTAGGGGGTGTCGGTTTGGAGATTCTCCTGACACGTCTAGGCCTGGTGTTGGTGGCGCGGTAGATGTCGGTATTGTTGAGGCCGTCATCCTGTGGAGCGCCAAGGGTGATATCAGCTGGTGTCGGCGGAGGTGATTCTTGGTGGCGCGTAGATCGGTTGTACAGGAGAACCCATTCCCTGTGTGGTTTGCACAGGGTGGCCCATGTTGCAGGCGGGATTCGTAAGATACCTTTAAGATTGGGATGGACCGTAGTTAGGACACCGTCGCTGGCTGGTGGAAGTGCGTATTGTTGGCGTTTTGTTGGTGGTTCTTGGGCTTCTGTAACTCTGCGAATGGAACGCTTATTGTCGTTTTTATCTGCCAGCAGATTCAATCGGAGTTCCTCATCTCTGATTCTAAGCTTCTGCACCATTTCCACCAGGTTCATCTTGGCTCGGCTTTCTTGGAGCTCCATTTTAAGTTGAGCCAGGTCGGGGTCCAATAGGTTGCGCGCAAAAGTATTCTTGGCATCGCATTCTCTTATGTTGAACCGTGGGATTTTACTCCCTTTTTGGTAGATGCTCTCAAAATTGTTGATGTAGTCAGAAATGTTGCCGCCAGGGTGTAGTCTAACCCCTTCCAATTTCAATTTCATTGTTGCGGCATAGGCCTCTTGTTGGGACTCTGAATCGTACCATTCCAACAATTCTTTCCATGCTGCATGACCATCGCTGGCATCCTCGTGTCTAGTAACTTTGGAGGATGCGCTACCTCCACTGCACGCATTCAGTAGTGTACCCCATAGTGCACTGTTCAATGGATGGTCATTGTCGGCTGCTTCGCGACTTTCCATGATGTCTCGGTGTCCAGTGGCATGGAGTGTTGCCTTGGTATCGCATCTCCATTTGATCCAGTTATCTTGGCTACCGTCGAAATCCTGAATTTGTCTTGGCTTTAGGCGCTGGCGGGCATCCTTTTTGTACTCCTTCTCTTTTTCTTTGAGTTTCAATAGTTCATGAGTCAATCTCTCGATGGCCCTGTCTCGTTCCTCACACTTGACTTGGTTAGCCTTCTCTCGGTCATTGCTCATTGTTTGGTTTTTGATGGCCTGGACCGTTTGGTTGTTCATGATATACATGGTTGCTGGTGCTATGATACAGCTGCAGGTGACTATGAGGATTTCCGATAAAGATAGCATTTCCGATGAAGAGAACATGATGGTTGTTGCGAGGTTGTTTTTGTTTTTGTTTTCAGGGTATTTTTATTTCGTGTCGATATTTTTGAAGTATTTTCTGTTGGCTTTGCAGATTTCAATGGTGTTATTTTCAGTGGTGTCTGTGTGATGGTGTACGAGATAAGCTAAAGTTTCAGTAGATTCGGGCTGTGGTGTTAGATTTTGTTTCAGTAGGATGGTCTCTCAGTTTGGTTTATTTTCGATGGTCGGTCGATTGCGAATGGTTTTCGCGTTCGGATAATTATTACCAGTAGGATATTTTGTGTAGATTTTCTGTAGACTTTGTCGGATTCGGTTGATTCGAATTCGTATGTATGTATGATATATATCTTTCGTATGAAGCTGCGACTGTTAATCAATAACTGGTAATTTGAATTATGATCTAATTAGGTTAATCTAAGAATCCGGACCTCTATTGGAGTGTTCCGCGTATTCTCGTGTTAGCCCCTTTTTGTTAACACATGCAATCCCTTGTTATCTGCTAATTAAGCGATGAATCGCTTTCTGAATCCATTGATCGCTTAATTAAGCGATTCGGATATTCTCCAGATCAATAGTGAAGCATGTGTGACCAACCAGGCATATCAAGTCTCATTCGTTTGTGATGGATTAATCATGATAGTGCCTTGGCACTTAGTCATGGTAATCCCGTGTCACTTAGTAAATCGGTACAGTATTTAGCCTTAGCCGGCTGTCCGCGATTACATTATTTATTGATACTTGTCGCTGATTATTCGATCTGTTTCTTATCATACTCAATTTGCAACAACGAATCAGTTACTCACGATTAAGGTTAAGTATATGCCTTAACCGTGTGTTCGTATTCGTGATTACGATTCATAGTGAATCGTGGTTAATCATCCGACAGCGCCGGTACGGTTATTTACGTACTGTTTCTAATCGCGTCGTATTCTCTCATTTATTCTGTTCTTCACTTAACAACTCCAATTCCGGTTGTTAGCTTTGGTACGTCTGGTCACGAAAGGAATTTAATAGACCCCCATGCACCATTCCCCGAGGCTCCACAGGAGCCACAAGAACTCAATAGTACTATCGAACTCACCTCCGACGCATACAAACTATGGAAACGTAGCCGGGCCCTATATGTAGAATGGAACAAGTACGACAGGGAAGCCCTACTACTTACAGACAAGAAATTCCCCAACATGCTTGGAGATCTGAAGGACCCGGGCTCGGACGCCTTTCCCCGGGGGACTACTGTGCACGAAGCCTTCCAAACCATGGAGGAGGACCTATGTACTACCGACGCCCAGCACCAGCTCACTAGGGAACTCACCAAGAAAATGAATGCATTGTTGTACACACCGAGCCCGATCGGGCCCAAGGAGTACTTCTGTCAGCTCACTAAGTATCAACATCAAATCAACTTACTCCCAGAGACAGCGAACGTCACGGAGGCACAAATGATCGATTACTCACGTGAGGCCTTCGCACGCAGCAAACACGACCCCATCACCCTACACCGAGTAGACGAGGACTGGAAGAAACACAGGGGCACGATGGTTAAGAGCGGTTTTACCCAATACAAGAAGTTCTGGGGACAACGCCTGAAGGAGCTATACAGCAGCTACCACAACAATTCGGCTACGGCGAATCTAGCCAATATTCAGGCTGATCAATGCTTCACCGAACTCGAAAACAAGCAACGTGATCTGGCCAATGTATGTCACGAAATTTACTCCCAAGTCACTGAAACAGCCACCGCAGCATCAACAATGACAATGTCCAATCAATGGGAAACAGCTATGGCGGTCCTCCAAGCCGACGTGAACCGCCTCAAATTGGCCAACGCGAGCCGCACCACCAGGCCTGACACACGCCAACCAACGCGTCAGGAGTGGAAACAATACAAATATTATTGCCACTCGTGTGGGGTGAATCTCACCCACGACGGCCGGAGTTGCTACCGGCGACGCAACAGGGCCGAGCACCAGGAAGGAGCCACATACGACAATCAGATGGGTGGAGCCACCAGGAACAATGAACGGTGGCTGCAGTGGAATGGGCCCGACCCCAACAGGAACGGCCGGACCATGATAGTCGATACGCCCTTACGCTCTTGACGGTGTGGGAGGGAACACAAAAGTAGCATACATAAACAACCTAGTAATCATGATTCACAGTTACTCAGTATCCTACGTGATCCCTCGAGTGAAACCCTTCCTCGACCACCGAGGAGTGTTACCTTCACGCCTGACGTCGCGTTCCATACCAGGACCTCCCCGGGGTATGGAGCCCTAGATTCAGCGGCAACAGACCATTTCGTCCCAACAACATACCAAGGGGGGGCACACCAAGACACACCGGGGGCGCTGACAGTAGGATGTGCAAATGGGAGCAAGATGCTATCGACGGCAACGGACCTTTTAGACCTACCCCGACTCCCCCTCGAGGCCCGAGGGTGCCACAAGTTTGACGAAGTGGAACTCCCTTTGGTCTCAGTGCCCAAACTATGCAGTACCGGATGCCACGTAGAGTTCTCTCAGGACGACGTGACAGTTATCGGCCCTACCCAACAAGTGATACTCACCGGTCAACGCGACCCCCTAAGGAATCTATACATGGTTCCCCTCCATCAGCCCGATCTACCAAAGGGGACGGCCGAATCTCCAAGGGTGACAGACCCCCCCCCGCAAAACACAAACGCAACCAGCGCCAACCAAAACAACGTCAACCAAAACAATACCAATAAAGAAAACGAATTCCCAATACACACGGGGGCAGGGGCATACCAGATTCAAGCCATCCCCAAACTGATCTGATTCTACCACGCAGCGGCAGGATACCCCACTAAGGAAACGTGGGTCCGCGCGATTGAGCGCGGCTCGTTTGCCACATGGCCGGGTCTCACTGCGCAACGCGTCAACCTGATACCTCACACTCACAGAAGAAATGACTATGGGTCACCTACAGATGGTACGACAAGGCATCCAAAGCACACACAAGAAGCCAAAGAAGAAGCCAAAGAACAAGCCGACGACCGATACAGAGCCGCCCCGCGTCGACCGAAAGAAGATACATAACGTCTGCGTAGACATAGTATCCACGAATGAAATGCAACCACCTAACCAAACAGGGCCACGCACCCACGACGAACCGAAGGAACTCATCGCGTGGGACCTCCCGGGGAGATACCCCGTCACGTCACGCCGTGGGCACCAGTACATATTCCTCATGTACGACTACGATTCCAACTACATTGACGTGGAGCCCATCCAGTCACGCAAGAGCGAAGACCTCCTACAGGGATTCACAGCATGCTACACACGAATGAAAGAGGACAACGTGAGCGCAAAAATAGTACGTATGGACAACGAAACCTCCAAGAAACTAATTGCGTACATCACAAAGAACAACCTTGATTACCAACTAGCGTCACCCGGGGACCACCGGCTCAACCATGCAGAAAGGGCGATACAGACTTTCAAGAACCACTTCATAGCGGGACTGAATGGGGTGGATGACCAGTTCCCGGTGGATGACTGGGACCTGCTGATCCCACAGGCCCTCATTACCCTCAACTTGCTACGAGCTTCACGTACCCAGCCGAAGCTATCAGCGTATGAGCTCAGACGCGGGATCTATGACTACAACAAACACCCCCTCGCCCCTATGGGCTGTCGGGTGATCATTCACGACAGAGCACAAGAACGCGGTGCATGGCAGGATCATGGGACAAGGGGTTTCTACATTGGACCGGCTTTAAAACACTACAGGAATTACACGTGCGTCGGTGAGGCCAGCCGCGCTAACCGAACCAGCAATACGGTGGCGCTCTTTCCCAAAACCGATATGCCCCATACCTCATCTATGGACCGACTGCTCATGATCCTCCAAGACCTGAAGGAAGTCACCAATAAGCCCCATCCACCAATCCCTTATTTGGAACAGGAAACCAAGTGAATGAGGCCCTACGGAGTATACGGGATCTTTTGCATATGGGTACACGACAACAACAAAATGGACCCAAAGCCGCGCGTAGATATACCACCATAGATCCACGCGAACCTCCAAGGGTGTCCAACAGGCCCAATACAAAATCAATCGATGAGCCAGCGAAAGCGCGCGAACCTCCAAGGGTGCCAGTGAATGCGCGCGAACCTCCAAGGGTGCCGCCTACACAACAACACAGCGCCCGCCGGGGACACCCCTGGGCCGTGGGCACCATCATCAGGAAGAAGTTCAACTCAGGGTAGTATGAAGGTGAAGTCGTAAACTATGATCACACCAACCAATACTACAGGGTAAGATTCACTGATGGTGACATGGCCGACTACACACATGGTGAAGTGTCCAGATACTATAAATCCGATCAATACTACTCCAAACCCAAAGTTAAACCCAAGGCACTAATGGGAGTTTACCCACGCGACACGGTCCATCTCCCCGTCCCAAAACAGGCCCTACAAATGAACGATTTAACGTATAGGCCCCAGTTAGCATGTGGGGGTTCCATATGGGATGATGACTTGAACAAGTGGGCAGCATACCGCGATCTGATCAAACACCCCAAAGCACGAATACAAGAATTATGGCTCAAGTCAGGCGAAGACGAGTTCGGCCGGTTATTCCAAGGCTTTCAACAGAATGACATTGAAGGGATGGACGTATTGGACTGGATCAGGAGAACTGACGTGCCCATACACAAGAGGGTCACATATCCCCGTTATACAGTCGCCATCCGCCCCGAGAAGGCCGACCCCTACAGGACGAGAATCACAGCAGGGGGAGACCAACTCGAGTACCATGGTAACGTATCCACCCGGACAGCAAGCATGGAAACCATAAAGACCCACTGGAACAGCATAGTGTCCTCCCCTGGGGCTAAATACTGTACCGGAGACATTTCTAACATGTACTTATGCTCCACACTGGATGAACCCGAATTCGTAAAGTTCAGGTGGGACATGATCCCCCCCGTGTCAGAATAGCGTATGGGTTGGAAGGGCTCAAACAAGGGGAATACGTGTATGCCCGGATCAAAAAGGCATGGTATGGGTTAAAACAGAGTGGAAAGATCACCCACGACGACCTAGTTGACCACCTCCAGAAGTACGGATACAGGAAGGCACCCCACACAGAGGGACTGTTCCTGCACGATGAACGGGACATTAACTTTACCCTCGTGGTGGACGACTTTGGAATCAAGTACACACGACAGGAAGATGTAGATCACCTAGTAGCAGCTGTCGGCGCCAAATATACCTTTAAGGTGGATTGGTCGGGAAAACAGTACGTTGGGGTCCACCTGCGATGGGACTACGGCAAACGTGAAGTGCGATTGTCTATGGACGGTTACGTGGAGCAAGCATTGAAAGAATTCGAACACATGAGGCCGACACGCACGTACGCAGGCCCTTCACGCGTGGACGTCCCAGCCTACGGCGAAAAAATACAATACGCAAAGCTCGAGGACACGACTACACTATCGGACGAAGAAATAAAATTCATCCAACAAGTCACCGGAAAATTCCTGTTTTATGCCCGCGCAGTCGATAACACGATGTTACATGCACTCAACAATATTGCCTCTGCCAAGAATAACAAAACGACCTTAGCGGCTACGAAATACTTTCTCAACTATGCTGCGTGCAATCCCGACGCGACCATAATCTACAGGGCAAGTGATATGATACTCCGGGTAGATAGCGATGCCGCCTACCTAGTATGCCCAGAGGCCAAGAGCCGAGCTGGGGGTTATCATTACCTGGGGGATACATCCAATCACACATTCAACGGCGCTATACTAGTATTGGCAAAGATAATCAAGAATGTTATGGCGTCCGCGGCCGAGGCCGAAGTTGCATCATTATTCCTGAATGCACGGGAAGCGTTACCCATCCAACAATGTCTGATTGAACTCCGCCACCCACAACCGGCCACTCCACTAAAAACTGACAATAATGCAGCAGAGGGCATACTCAATGGCACAATCAAACAAAAGCGGTCCAAAGCCATTGATATGCGATTCTATTGGTTAAAAGACAGGGCTCAACAAGGGCAATTCAATATTTTCTGGGAACCGGGAAAACATAATCTGGCTGATTACCCCACCAAGCACCATCCGGGAAGCCACCATAAAAAGGTAAGACCGATATATCTATATGAGCCAGATAGTCCAAGGACCATCCAAGGGTGTATTGGAATATTAAATCAAGCAGTGAATGTACGAAAGCACGGAATCGGCTTAACGTACGTGATACGTGATACGAAACGTACAATTTACGTATATGTAATACGTAACATGCAATTTACGTATACGTAATACGTAACATGCAATTTACGTATACGTAATACGTAACATGCAAATTACGTATACGTGCTATGCAACGTACGATTCCAAGAGTTTCCAAGATGAGCGCAATAAGTATACATGAGACGCGAACAATGTGTTGAGTACCATAAGTATATTATACATAAGCGCTGGAGAGTATCGAGCCATACTTAAAGCACTGAAAAGAGGTACACAATATGGGAATCGAACGCTTGATACGATACTCGTATCTCCACACAAAGAAACCACAAATTAGTAAATGGGAGATCAATATGGTCCAGAAACAACCTGATCATAATCTTATCGATAACTCTTTCCAACACCGTAAAAAGAGCAAAATAAAGTAAAATACTAAAAGTAACCAAATTAACCAAACGTCGCCTAACAACTGTAATTCCGGATTATGAGTTAATTAATCTATTTTCTGTTTTTCCAAATACTTAATCGGATTTCACATGCAATCCCGTGTAACAACTGTAATTCCGGATTATGAGTTAATTAATCTATTTTCTGTTTTCCGAATACTTAATCGGATTTCACATGCAATCCCGTGTTAAGCAATCCTCCATCATGAGACTGCACGTGCATTCCCGTGTTGTAGATTAACTAATATTTCATCGGTAAATTCGTCGGAGAAACATGTCTCATTTGTTTGTTTCTAACATAATTAGGCTTCGTGTATCCATTTCGTATATCATTGATATTTTCCATATTTCATTGATATACACATGCATATCATTGACATACTTAGTATCGGATCCTATGCCTCTGGATTTTCGCGTACCACTTTCTGGTGATACTTTGCTGTGTCCGATTCTTCTATCAATGATCAATTCCTTTGGTCGTGAGTCATTCTTTTGTTTTCAGTGATCGACTTCCTACGGTGCCTATATTGCCTTGTTGGTCTTCATATGCCCGAGTGTCGATCCATCAGTAATTTTAACTTCGCCTCACTCCTCATTGCATTCATTGTATTCGTAAGAACGTATTCATTGTATTTCTCGTAGCTTCGTAATTAGTTGGTATTTCGCCGCGCATCTCATTCATATATGTGCGCACGTCGAATCTGTTTTCTTATTGGTCCATATATAACCGCACGTAACGGTAATTTCTTGTTTTCACTTAACAACACGATTTGCCGGTTGTTACCGTGTTAAGCAATCCTCCATCGCGAGACTGCACGTGTATTCCCGTGTTGTAGATTAACTACCGTTTCACCGGTAAATTCGTCTGAGAAACATGTCTCATTTGTTTGTTTCTGACATAATTGGGCTTCGCGTATTCATTTTGTATGTCATTGATATTTCCCATATTTCATTGATATTCACATGTATATCATTGACATACTTAGTATCGGATCCTATGCCTCTATATTTTCGCGTACCACTTTCTGGTGATACTTTGCTGTGTCCGATTCTTTTATCAATGATCAATTCCTTTGGTCGTGAGTCATTCTTTTGTTTTCTGTGATCGACTTCCTACAGTGGTTATATTGCCTTGTTGGTCTTCATATGCCCGAGTGTCGATCCATCAGTAATCTCGTCTCACCATTGCATTCATTGTATTCGTAAGACCGTACGTTGTTCGTTTCGCCGCGCATCTCATTCATGTATGTGTGCGCGCGTCAGTCTGTTTTCTTATTCGTTCATATTTAACCGCACGTAACTGTTATATCTTGTTTTTACTTAACAACACTGATTTGCCGGTTGTTATATTTAACCGCACGTAACGGTTATATCTTGTTTTTACTTAACAACACGATTTGCCGGTTGTTCTCCCCTAAATCCATGTTCTTGGTTTAGATTCCTATCAGATTTTTAGAGGGAAGCATACAACATAATTTTTAGGCATGGATTTTTAGTGTGGTTGTTTTATTACTGAATTGTGGTACTTAACTTTGTTTTTACATTGTCATGAATTCATTTAGGAGATTCCTGAATGCATTACTGTTTAGCGGCTTGGTCAGAATGTCGGCATAGTTGTCCTGTGAGTTAATATGACTGATAGATACGACTTTTCCAGCTTGGTGTTGTCTGACAAAATGGTAGGCCAGCGCGATTGATTTCTTGTTGAGTGAACTTGCAGGGTTGGTGGAATTGATTACTACACTTTTGTTATCCACATAGATCTCTGCTGGTTTGGTGATTACAACTCCCATCGATCTAAGGATGGTATCTGAGCATGATGGACAATGCAACCGCATCTTTCAGGGCAGTAAATTCAGCTCCAAATGTACTTGTGTGAACTGATGTCTGTCTCTTAGACTTCCAGTAAACTGGCATACACCCAACAAATGCAATCAATCCAGTGATACTCCTTCCAGTAACCAAGTCGTGTGCATGGTCGCTATCACAGAATATGTTCAAATCCATTTCAGAAATTAGAGGCACGGGGAACATTGGATCCAATTCTTCCTTGTAGTATTTGTAGTGATGCGTAAATTCTTCGTATTTGAGCTTGACATCACCATTTGAATTGATCCTTGGAGATCTTGAATCCACTAGAATTCCTTTCTTCTTGTACTTCTTTAGATATCCCAGGATGTGTCTAGCCATCTGCAAATGACCTTCTCGCGGTCCGGCTGCAAATCTTGAGAGGGATGATACTGCAAATGCAATATCAATTCTTCCAGATAACACCAACCACTGTCCTAGACCAATAATATGTTGGAATTCCTTGTGTTCAGATACTGATAGTAATGGCGAATCATCCAGTTCAGGGTGGCAATCAGTTTTCATTGGCAGATTTTCTTTCTTGAGGGTCACTGAATATTTCTCTTGATATTTCCGAATTACCTCACTGATATATTTTGTAGAGTTCATCAACAATCGTCCATCTTTGATTCTTGTAAGACTTGTACCAAGGTAATACTGGGGTTCTGATTCAACATTTCTTAGCGCAAATTCTTGTTCAATTCTGGCGATCCAATCTTGTGGTTTCTTTCCTATTACCATAAGGTCATCGACATGAGTACCAATATATGTGTAGCTTTCTCCTTCTTTCTGTAACCATAAATCTGGATCTGCTCTTGACGGTCGAAAACCCAAATTCATGAGCGTATCAGCCAGAAAGTCCATGAAAGCTCTACCGCTACCTGCCAGTCCATACAGCGCTCTTTGTATTTCTACTTTGCATCCTTTCTTTTCACCAAACTCGTCTCCAGCCCACACCCATACCTTTTCCTGAACCGGCGCAGTTGGGAACGCATTGCCCACATCTGCTGTCATCAAATCCAGTTGTTGGTGTTGGGCGATTAGAAATAGTAAGTACACAGATAAACTGTTGATCTGACTGGAGTATGTGTTGTATTCACTCGAATCGACTCTGTGACCACCTGCTACCAATCGGCTCTTGTACCTGCCGTCCTCGCTCTTGATATCCCAAATCATCTGCAATCTTGCTTGTTGCCAACCTTCTTCTTTTGGAAATTCTTTTTCTGCTGAGTGATACTTGAAACATTTTAGTCGTTCCAAATTATCCATCTCTTTCTGAATTGAGTCTTTCCATTTTGTGTTGCCAGCTTCCGCATCAAATTGCATACATTCTTCATAGGTATTTGGAATCTTCTGTCCAAACTTTTCACGATTCTTCTTCTTTGCCATTCTTTGATTCCTGGATGGTTTCTTCTTGTTGACTGCGCGTTGAACACTCTTGTGTATCAAGGACTTCTTAAATCGTATTCTTCTGACAATGCCAGATTGTTGTTTTATGACTTGCTCTGCCCATACATTCAACGGTCTGTTATTTCCTCTCCTGCTTTCAACAATGTACTCCTTGATATACTTTGCACATGCCAGTGGTTGATCTTTCTTCAATTGTGGGAATGGAGTATTCAAGACTGTATTTCCTTGCAGCTCATCGATGTATTGTGCCTTGAATACCAAAATCCCATTTTCCCAGAAATGATCCAAAATCTTCCGGAAATCCATATCCAAATTTACTTCTGTGCTTTCCAGGATATCCTGATGTGTTTCAGCATTGTTGCATCCATCTATATCACTTGGTAACATCTCTTCTTCCATGTCCAACGTGTTTTCCTCTTCATCGGCATCAAGCTCCCCTGAAGTTGTATTGTCATTTTCATCACGGTCTTCCATTGGATTGGTACTAGTTGAGTTTTCCATTCCTTCAGAGCTCGCGACAAATTTCTCCCCTGAAGATAACAATGGGACTTCATCAGTGCTCTTGATATCTTCCATGTTCTGTTGGTGCTCTGACAAGGAAAGAGTAAACTTCTCTGCCTCCGGGTTGTCATTCACATATTCATCTTTGGTGCCAATTTCCTTGCGTCTTGTTCTGACCACGGATCTCATCAATACTTGTCTTTTCTGTTTTGGTGTATCTGGTTCAGTCAGAATATAATAGGTCATTGCATCACCCGTTGATTCCGCAAAACCCAGAAATCTCCCTTTCAACATGTTGTTTTTGGGGCTCTTGAATCTTGGCTCAAAATACCACACTGGTTCATAGAAATGAAATCTCAGGTGGGAGATATCAGGTGTCCAGCCTTGGTGCAATTCGAGGGGTACTTTCCAATTTAGCGATTTTCTCGCTGCCAAATTGTTAACTGACACACACCATTTTGCACACCAATGCGCTAAACTGATTGGTGCCTGAAACATACGTAGACTGTTTTGTACCATCTTGGACAATCTTCCCCATTCCGCTTCACACAGGTTCTGATGGCTGTGGTGTGGTTCACTTGTTCTTGTTTTGATCATATTTTCTCAAAGAATTTGAGTCCACTTTACCCCTGTTTCAGATCTTGCATTATCACTAAGAATAGTATCCGGTGCTCCCTGTTCGCGAAGATAATCCTGTAGGGCATTTGTACATTGTGATTCTGTTTTCAAAGGATGGAAAGACCAAAGCTTTGTCTTGGTGCCACTAAAAAATTGTCCCCCGTTGTGTCCTTGAGATGTCTTCTTCGAAAAATATGTGTAATCAGTGCTCACTGTTTCATTTTGTCTTCTGTAATGGAATGCCTTGAATCTTTTCCTGTAATGTTTCCTGGGGACTTCTCGATTTTCTTCTTCTATTTCTTCATAGTGTTGGGTAGTATTCTCCAATGTTTTCAAAACAGTCAATTCTGGCAACATAGCAAACCTTTTTCGAAGTTCTAATATTGGTAGTTTTGCAAATTTGAATGTTTCTCTTGCTCTCTTCCTTCTCAACATTGGATATTTTTGCATGTCTGGAGGTGCAGGACTGTTCAGTTCGAATTTTTCCAATGTATCCACTTCTCCTTCCGTCGGTTTGGTAATATGAAAATAAACTTTTTCATCATCATATGAAAATGGTAGAAATGTCGTTCCGATTGTAATCCCACATTTGCTCAACTGTGGTTGCACTCCATTCACCAGTACTCCATGATCACCCATATCAATTGTTGTCAATAGTGATTCACCATCAGTTTGATCTTTATCCTTGGTCACATAAGTGGCATAGTGGACCATTAGAAGTACTGGATCTTCTCTTCCTGGAATAATGGCCTTCGTTACAGCACTGTAAACTGGATGCTCCACATAGGCACTGGTATCATTACTCATGTACGGCCTCATTGCAGACGTCATTCCAGTTTCTCCTCCAATTCGGAGCCATGCTTGTTCTGTAACCGTTGGTCTTCTTCCTCCACCACTGTCAATAACAGCAATATTATCATTTTGTTGAACCTCTCTGTATCAATGTATATTCGTGATTGCTGAATTGCCTGTTGTTCGTCTCGGTCTTCTTCCTTGGTACATTTTTCTGGTTACGTTTCGGCGGTCCCGTTCTATTTCCTTTTCATCTTCCGAATCAGGTTCCATCCGTGCAACAAGATCTGGTACATCTTCTCCATTACAATTCACATTCTCATCCTCATTTTCACTATCCTCGTCATTGCTTTCCTCAGATTTTATTTCCATCTGATTTCTTCGGGTTGTATAAAAATAGGATGATGCGTTTCTTCGGGGTGTTGAATTCAAATTTACCGTATCTTGTGTTGCCGAATTCACCGCATTCTGCGTTGCCTGAGTCAAATTCAATTCATTCTGTGTTACTTCAGCATCGTCCCCCCCAGAATGTAGACGAAAGCGGACCGTTTTGAGGGCAGTAGAGCCTGGAGGAAATAATTCAGTTTCATCAATCGTTCCAATGCTGTCTTGGTCGCTATCCGCATCCGGAGTGGGTGATTCAGCTGGAGAAGATAAGGGCAGCGCCGGTGACTCGATTGGAGGTGAATCAGTAGTGGGATTCATTACCCGGCGTACTCTCCGTTGACGGCTGGTAGATTTAGGGATGAAATGATTCATTCCATCATCTTGTGGAGAACCAACAATAACGCCCTCTGGAGTAGGTGGTAGAGTATCGCTGTGTCGGACGGCCTGGTTTTATTTGAGTACCCAATCGCGGTACGGTTGAGAAAGCTCTTGCCATGTGTCTGGAGGGATTCTGATGATACCTTTGAGGTTAGGGTGAATAGTCCCTGTAAGAGTGCCTGTGCCGTAGGAACCCGTGCGTTGTCTTTTGTTAGGGCCATCAGGGGTGCGTCGGACGCGTTTGTGGCCTCCTCTGTTGCTATCAAATGCAGTGCGAGCAAGCTCTTCATCATGGATGCGAAGCTTGATAATCATTTCTTCTAGGGTCCTGTCAGTTTTATGTTCCAGCAATTCTTCTTTGAATCTCTCCAGGTTGGGGTCACGAATATTCCGAGCGAATATACTTTTTGCATCCCATTCTGTTATGTGGTATGGTGGAATTTTTCGAAGTTTATGATAGGTCAATTCAAAGGTGTTAATGTACTCAGAAATATTGCCGTTGGGGTGCAACAGGTTGTATCGTAGACGAAGCTTCAGTGTCTCAGCATAAGATTCTCGCCGGTTGTCAGAATCATACCAGCCCAATAGTTCTTGCCATGCCGCATGACCATCAAACGTATCTTCATGCTTGATGATTTTTGAATGGGCACTACCGCCACTGCACGCCGACAACAATGTTCCCCAAAGTGCCTTGTTTTTGCTCGGTGCATTCCAGGCCTGCCTCTGCATCATTCATAATCTCCTCATGTCCTGTGGCTGCAAAGGTAGCTGTTGCATCTGATTTCCACTTTGTCCAGTTTTCCTGCTGGCCATCAAAATCATGGATTGGTTTTGCCTTGAGTAGCTGCTGACCCGTTGCCTTTTCTTTGGCCGACCTCACTTCTTGTCTAAGCGCTTCCATCTCGTCATCCCTGTTGTGTGATTCTTGGATTGTTTGTCTCAGAGTGTTCATTTCCGCTTCATATCTTCTTTCTTTTTCTCGCCCTCGTGCTCTTGCAGCTCTCATTTCTTCTTTTAGTGCATTGATTTCTTCCATTTGACGTTTGGCTTCTGCTGCTTGTCTTCTGAGAGTAACCAGTTCTGCATCTCTGTGTCTGCCAGGTCTTCCGCCAGGTCTTGAACCGCTATTATCGTCGTCACTTTCTGATGACTAGGAAGATGATGAAGAAGATGGTGAAGATGAAGACGAAGACGACGATGATGCGTAGTTGGCCCGTCTTGAACGGCGTTTGCGTCGAGTCGTCGATGGAATCTGGGTATCCTCCTCCTCGCTTGTATTTTGTGGTACATCCGGTACTTCATTCTGTTTCCACCAATCATTGTTTCTCATCATGTAAAAAGCCGGATAGGTGACTGCTCCCAGAGTTTGAAAGATTCTGTTAGTAAAGGTTGGCATGTTGTCGTGTATTTTCTTTTCGGTTGTTACGTATTTTTATTTTTGTTTCTTGTTATGTATTTTTTATTTTTATTTTTGATATTCTTCTTTGTTGTTCTAGCCAAGTTTCAGTAGTATTCAATGGCTCGCGTCCAAGATAATCACTTATTTCGATAGTTTCGTACCAGTGTATTAGATTTGATTCAATGGTACAGGTGAGTATGAATTTTACCAAAGTTTGCGATCGATAAATTCTAATCGTCGGTTTTTGTTAGTAGGAAATTTCTTGTAGGAAACTTGTAAGAATACTTCCGGAATGGATTGTAACTCGTAGGTATGTTTGTTATATAGACTTCGTATGAAGCTGCGACTGTTAATCAACAACTGTAATTCCGGATTATGAGTTAATTAATCTATTTTCTGTTTTTCCAAATACTTAATCGGATTTCACATGCAATCCCGTGTTAAGCAATCCTCCATCGCGAGACTGCACGTGTATTGTCGTGTTGTAGATTAACTACCGTTTCACCGGTAAATTCGTCTGAGAAACATGTCTCATTTGTTTGTTTCTAACATAATTGGGCTTCACGTATCCATTTTGTATGTCATTGATATTTCCCATATTTCATTGATATTCACATGTATATCATTGACATACTTAGTATCGGATCCTATGCCTCTATATTTTCGCGTACCACTTTCTGGTGATACTTTGCTGTGTCCGATTCTTTTATCAATGATCAATTCCTTTGGTCGTGAGTCATTCTTTTGTTTTCTGTGATCGACTTCCTACAGTGGCTATATTGCCTTGTTGGTCTTCATATGCCCGAGTGTCGATCCATCAGTAATCTCGTCTCACCATTGCATTCATTGTATTCGTAAGACCGTACGTTGTTCGTTTCGCCGCGCATCTCATTCATGTATGTGTGCGCGCGTCAGTCTGTTTTCTTATTCGTTCATATTTAACCGCACGTAACTGTTATATCTTGTTTTTACTTAACAACACGATTTGCCGGTTGTTATATTTAACCGCACGTAATGGTTATATCTTGTTTTTACTTAACAACACGATTTGCCGGTTGTTATCGCCTTACAGCTTTCGTCTTATTACCTTCATATCGTTCTGATGGTGGCCAACTGAAAAGAATCCATCGTGTAAATAAACGTGTATTCATACGAAAGTCATAAGGGCAATAACCTTATCCTTAAGGTTATTCCTGAGTGAATGACCGGCAACGACTTTACATGTGGATTGACTCTTAGCGAGAGTTTCCCCATCAGCTCACTCTTCGAAGAATTAACAACTCTAAAACACTATCATGCCCTAAAATCTATGTACAACCTAGTACTCATTCTACATAATAAGGTACAATCACATGTGATATTCAATGAGAAATATCACGGTGAATTATACGGTAAAAGACCGATCGAAGATGGTTTGCGTGTGTTTTGTGTCTTAAGAATTACATGTGTTTTGTATGCTTGAAATTACACGATACGACGAGTAATTTACCGGCGACTAATTAACCTGTCGATCGACAAAGGCGAGGACGATCGAATTGTAACAAAGATCTTACTCACTAAATCAATCGTTCGTAAGACCGATTGCGATTTGTTTATTTGTTACGACACATTTTTTCTAGTTTATCAGACCCACAGCACTCTACGAGCTGTGGAGGACCCAACGGCATTAAAGAAACGCAGTTTGAGCTCGAAGACTAATCCGGACTAGCCTGATCAGCCACCGGCATCAACCCTCAAAGATGTAAAAGGGGCAGTTGCTTGTGGAGCCCTGGAATAGACCAACACCAGGGCGGCCTCCCTTGAAAGAAGAGGCCTAAGACTCGAACCAAGGTGGTGGCTCCACCGGGATACGAGATCCAGCAAAACAAGCAAGGGAAAAGAGACTGGACGATTCAGCTGAACAAATCGCCCAGGTTGGCATCAGTTGAAAGGAATCAATATTCAAGAACACTGATCTTTCACTGAAAACAAGAACGACGTGAGCCAGAAGATTGAGCCTGAAGTATCCTGTGGTGAAACAGATTGGAAGGAACAGATTGCAAAGAGCATCTGCCCGGAAGGAACAGATTGTAAAAATCATCTGCCCGCACGAAAACGAAAATCCAAAGATATGAGAACACCAAATCTCGAAGATCGGAAAGATCCAAAAGGAAAAGAGAACACCGAATTCTCAGGAAGCAATCTTTCACCACAGAAATACAGAATGAGCAAAATCCCGAGAAAGGATAGGAAAGCTCACAATCTTGATTTGCGACAAAAGCAAAAGCTCACACAAAACTAACTACTAACCGGAACGAAAATTTGATCCGAATAGTCAGAAAGTGAAAAACAAACCGGAACGAAAATTCGATCCGGATATACAAATACAAAACAGATAAGCCAATCACACTCGACAGCAGTCAACATCTACAAACCATCTCACATCCAATCCTTTGATTAAACTACACTCTCTTTATCCACATACCACCGACCGAAACTTCCATCGATACCATCCTCCGAATATTTCGAAACGAATACTTCGAAACGACCGTTCGATTACCCACTAGAATACTTGAAATCTTGTCCTCAACATGGCTACAGCAAGAAGACAAACAAGATCAAAAGCAAAGCCAAAGGACGATGACGAATATGACTCCAGCAGTAGCGAGGAGGAAACAAAAATGGAAGTGGATCAAGATCTACCAGGAATCACCATGGATGGTAAGAGTGATGAGGAAAGTATGGATGAAGACAGATTGAATGAGAAAACAATCATGCGTGTAATGGAAAAGGCTATGACTGATCCAGAAATGAACTCAACTTGGAAAAGAGTCATCGACAAGGAAGTAAAGAGAAGGATCAGAGCTATACAGGATGCGGTGAAACAACACAGAAATCCAGATGACGTTAATCAGAGTGATAGTGATAGCAGCGATGAAGATGAGAATCAACTAGATGTCGACCTAAGGGCTGAGCGGTACGGAAGGAGGTCATCCCAACCAAAAATAAAAATCAGGGGATTCAACAATGGAAGATTTCTGAATCCAGAACAGCTTGCCTTCAGAAGCAGCTTGATGGATTTTGGTATCAACTATGAATCAGCCGAAGAAATTATGAGGGGAGGGATGTGTAATATTCGTGAAATTACAGACCTCAACAAGGAAAGCATCAAATCGTTCATGCATGGATTGAAATCTATCAGTCCAGACTGCCCTAATCCAAAAAGTATCCACTATGGCAACAGGCTAACATCGAGGCTTCTCACGTGGGCAAATTGGACCAGGTATCAACCATTGATTGGAGTCGAGCCAAGGGCCGTCGACTGGAAAGCAAACCCAAACAATCTGGAATTGCAGCAATTCAGAATCAAGATGATGGAGGCAAGTGTGAAATCACAGGAAAAAGCAACCCCACCCGAGCTGAAGGATCTTACAAAATTCAGAGAATGGGAGGAAGGCTTTCGACAAAACTTGAGATACAGATTCAACTCTGAAGGTTTCCCAATCTTGTATGTCATAAGACCCCAAGAGAAGGAAGATGTTACTGACGAAGCCAGGGCTGGAACAGTCGGGCAAAGTCCAACAGATACCTATCCAACTTGGAGTGACTACAATGAAAGGTGTGGCGTTTTGTCAGGTCACCAGTATGATGAAGATAACAACGTCGTCTGGAGGCTGTTATGTGATGCAACAAGGAAAGGTCCTGGTTGGGAATACGTGGCACATTTCCAAAACACTGAACTGAACTCAGGAAATGCAAGAAACGCTTTCATTTTGTTGATGCAGCATGCTTAAACTGATACCAATATCACAATGGTTCTGAACAAGACCTATCAGGAAATGAAAGAATCACATTACACTGGCGATGCTAAGAATTATGATTGGAACAAGCACAAGAGAAACTGGACTGCTTTTCATGGAACGATCCTGAGATTTGAAAAGAACCACAATGAAAGAAGATTTGTTTGGGACTTTATCAATTCAATCAGTGATAACAACTGTAATTCCGGATTATGAGTTAATTAATCTATTTTCTGTTTTTCCAGCGCTTAACCTGAATCCACATATAATCCCGTGTTAAGCAATCCTCCATAATGAGACTGCACGTGCATTCTCGTGTTGTAGATTAACTAATATTTCCTCAGTGAATTTGTCGGAGTAACGTGTCTCATTTTGTTTGTTTCTGACATATTCGGGCTTCGCGTATCCATTTTGTATGTCATTGATATTTCCCATATTTCATTGATATACACATGTATATCATTGACATACTTAGTATTGGATCCTATGCCTTCTGAATTTTCGTGTACTACTTTCTTGTGATATTTCGCTGTGTCCGATTCTTCTATCAATGCTCTATTCATTCGATCGTGACTCATTTATTCTGTCATCGTGACCATCAGTTTGTTTTCTGTGATAGACTACCTTCGATTCCTATGTTGCCTTGTTGGTCTTCATATGCCCGAGTGTCTATCCATCAGTAATCTAATCTTACTCATCGTATTCATTGTATTTCTCGTAGCTTCGTAATTAGTTGATATTTCACCGCGCATCTCATTCATGTATGTGTGCGTGCGCGTCTGTCTGTTTTCTTATTCGTTCGTATTTAACCGCACGTAACGGTAATTTCTTGTTTTTACTTAACAACACGATTTGCCGGTTGTTCTCCCCTAAATCCATGGTCTTGGTTTAGATTCCTATCAAATTTTTAGAGGGAAGCATACAACATAGTTTTTAGACATGGATTTTTAGTGTGGTTATTTGATTACAGAATTGTGGTACTTAACTTTTTACATTGTCATGAATTCATTTAGAAGATTTCTGAATGCATTACTGTTTAACGGCTTGGTAAGGATATCTGCATAGTTGTCCTGTGAGTTGATATGGCTGATAGATACTACTTTTCCAGCTTGGTGTTGTCTGACAAAATGGTAGGCCAGTGCGATTGATTTCTTGTTGAGTGAACTTGCCGGATTGGTGGAATTGATTACTACACTTTTGTTATCCACATAGATCTCTGCTGGTTTGGTGATTACAACTCCCATCGATCTAAGATGGTATCTGAGCATGATGGACAATGCAACCGCATCTTTCAGGGCAGTAAATTCAGCTCCAAATGTACTTGTGTGAACTGAAGTTTGTCTCTTAGACTTCCAGTAGACTGGCATACATCCAACAAATGCAATCAATCCAGTGATACTCCTTCCAGTAACCAAGTCATGTGCATGGTCGCTATCACAAAATATGTTCAAGTCCATTTCAGGAATTAGAGGCACCGGGAACATTGGATCCAATTCTTCCTTGTAATATTTGTAATGATGTGTAAATTCTTCGTATTTGAGCTTGACATCACCATTTGAACTGATCCTTGGAGATCTTGAATCCACTAGAATTCCTTTCTTCTTGTACTTCTTCAGATATCCCAGGATATGTCTAGCCATCTGCAAATGACCTTCTCGCGGTCCAGCTGCGAATCTTGAGAGAGATGACACTGCGAATGCGATATCAATTCTTCCAGATAACACCAACCACTGTCCTAGACCAATAATATGTTGGAATTCCTTGTGTTCCAGTACGGTCAATAAAGGTGAATAGTCCAGTTCTGGGTGACAGTCCCGTTTTCATTGGTAAATTTTCTTTCTTGAGGGTCACTGAATATTTCTCTTGATATTTCCGAATCACTTCACTGATATATTTTAACAACTGTAATTCCGGATTATGAGTTAATTAATCTATTTTCTGTTTTTCCAGCGCTTAACCTGGATCCACTGTATAATCCCCTGTTAAGCAATCCTCCGTAATGAGACTGCACGTGCATTCTTGTGTTGTAGATTAACTAATATTTCATCGGTAAATTCGTCGGAGAAACATGTCTCATTTTGTCTGTTTCTAACATAATTGGGCTTCGTGTATCCGTTTCGTATGTCATTGATATTTTCCATATTTCAGTGACATACACATGTATATCATTGACATACTTAATATCGAATCCTATGCCTCTGAATTTTTGCGTACTACTTTCTTGTGATACTTTGCTGTGTCCGATTCTTCTATCAATGATCAATTCCTTTGGTCGTGACTCATTCTATTGCCTTGTTGGTCTTCATATGCCCGAGTGTCTATCCATCAGTAATCTCGTCTCACTCCTCATTGCATTCATTGTATCCGTAAGACCGTACGTTGTTCGTTTCGCCGCGCATCTCATTCATGTATGTGTGCGCGCGTCGGTCTGTTTTCTTATTGGTTCGTATTTAACCGCACGTAACGGTAATTTCTTGTTTTCATTTAACAACACGATTTGCCGGTTGTTCTCCCCTAAATCCATGATCTTGCTTGGTTTAGATTCCTATTGAATTTTTAGAGGGAAGCATACAACATAGTTTTTAGACATGGATTTTTAGTGTGGTTATTTGATTACAGAATTGTGGTACTTAACTTTGTTTTTTACATTGTCATGAATTCATTTAGAAGATTCCTGAATGCATTACTGTTTAGCGGCTTGGTCAGAATGTCTGCATAGTTGTCCTGTGAGTTAATATGGCTGATAGATACGACTTTTCCAGCTTGGTGTTGTCTGACAAAATGGTAGGCCTAGCGCGATTGATTTCTTGTTGAGTGAACTTGCAGGGTTGGTGGAATTGATTACTACACTTTTGTTATCCACATAGATCTCTGCTGGTTTGGTGATTACAACTCCCATCGATCTAAGATGGTATCTGAGCATGATGGCCAATGCAACCGCGTCTTTCAGGGCAGTAAATTCAGCTCCAAATGTACTGGTATGAACTGAAGTTTGTCTCTTTGACTTCCAGTAGACTGGCATACACCCAACAAATGCAATCAATCCAGTGATACTTCTTCCAGTAACCAAATCATGTGCGTGGTCACTATCACAAAATATGTTCAAATCCATTTCAGGGATGCTTTTGTGTTTGAATCATGTTTAAATTTGAAATCTCGGTGCCAAACAACTTCCTAACCTTAACCCAAGATATGAAATAAAATTATTTTCAGAAGTGTTTGTTTGCTACTTCGTACTAGTACTATGTTTCTGCCTTGTTTCTATGTCACGTATTATTTTCCTTCTGAATCCGGTCCGTTGAGAGTCTGATTCAAAGGCTTCTGAAAAACAGCAACGCTGCGTTAGTGTGTTAGTAGACGAACGATTGTACTCTACGCGTGACAATTGTGTTTGGATACTTTTGGCAACGGATAATCGGACTACAGGCGAGACTAGGGAAACGCCAGATCTCTTCTTGCTGTGAACTTATTCAGATTGCAGCGAGACAGACCTTAGTATGTAGATTACAAGTAGTTGGTAGCAACTAGTGTGAATTTTGGGATATAAATCAGTTGAATGTTAAAAGTATGAGATAAAGAGAGTAATCTTGCTGGAGAGCATGATATCTCTTTTAGTGCAGTGATGAATACAGTACACCGCTAATCGTACAGCACTGTAGAATCACATGCTATCATGAGAAGCTTCCTTCTCATCGTACAGCACTGTAGAAGGATGTGCTTATCATGAGAAGCTTCTTTCTAATCGTGATCATCGAAACAGCTTTTACAAGAAGCTTCTTCGAACCTCCCTTTTGATCATGAGTATCGAAACACATGATTGGGAGTATCAAAATGGCTATACCGGAACCAGGCAATTCACTTTGTTTTGGTCATGAAAACAAAAGGAATCTTGCTTCCGATCTTAAGTATTGAACTTCGATCGTGAAAACAGAAAAGAATGGGCCTTCCCGGTCATTTACCATAGATAGAAGAATATTCCAATCCTGTTTACAGAAAGTATGGGCCTTCCCGGTCATTTGGTCTTCGAGAAGGATATTCCTATCCTGCTTACAGAGGTGCGTATGACTCGATCCTGCTTACAGAGATTCTCCAATCTTGCTTATAGAGGTGCATATGAGCCGGTCGGTATTATCGTACCACTCAAGCTGTAGTACTGTAAATTACGTAGAAATCTACGTAAGTTCAAGTACCGGCCTGTGGTTCCCTCTACATACGTACGAAAGGAATTTAATACCCAGGCATACGAATCAACGAATGTAAGACTTCTCATAGAAGAAAAGAGGGCCTTCCTACAGAGTTCTACCTACTCCGGGGACACCAAGAACTACAGTTTTGACAAGCACAAAAGGCGTTGGTATGATGCAAAGGAGTTTCTGTTGCGGCATAAGGCCTTCCCACCGGAAGATCAGTTTGTTACTGACTTCTGCCACTCTATCTCGGATCCAAGACTCAAGATGGCAGTCCAATTGGTCCTAAATGAAGCAGGTGGCATGTATAACAACTTTGACAAAGCGGCCGCCCACTTCACTCAAGCACTTGGTATCAACAAGATGCAAGCCAGTCGCAAAGGCAGTCGCAGAAATATCTCTTCCTTTAAGGGAAAAGGGGGCAACAAACGCAACTACGATAGCAACTCCTCCTCCAACAAGAGACACGGCAACAAGAAACAGAAAACTTCAGGTACATACGATGGACCTCTGGAGGGAAAGATCTATCCAAAGGAAATCTGGGTCACTATGTCTGCTGCCCAGAAGAACCAAGTCCAGTCCCTACGTCCAGCTCTCAACTCCAATTCGAAGTCTGCGCAAGTTTCTCTTGTTGAAGCCAAAGGGGACAACACTACAGCAAAAGGGTCGGCCGGCGATCAGTTCGGTAGCCATACTCACAAGAAGAAGAACCAAGACTGATTTGCCGGCCGGGGCCTGTCGATTGTATCCCGGGGGTAGGCCGGCCGATAGTCCATATCAAGAGTTTTGGCTCACCGTCTCAAGATAACGGTCGATGCGAGTTGGACAGCCATGCTGATACAACAGCCGCAGGATCAAATATGGTATTACTGGATTCATTGGATTCTATCTTGACATATGTGGATGTTGCACCATTTTCAGATACATACTCACCGCTTAAGAATGTCCCTATTGCCCGTTGCGCCACAGCTTGGACTGACCCAACCGATGGGATTACCTACATCTTGGTCTTTGGGCAGGCTTTGTTTTTTGGCACCAAGTTGCAACACAGCTTGGTATGTCCCAATCAAGTACGGGACTGCAACTTCAACAAGGTTGAGGATACTCCACGAAGATACGACTCCAATTCTACACACGGGATTACATTTCAATCAGACGACACTGAACTCTTCGTCCCTCTCCAAGTCGACGGAGTCATATCCTATTTTGACTCCCGCAAGCCTACAAAGAAGGAACTGGCGAACTGTGAGCATATACTGGCTACTGATACCCACACCTGGGACCCCTACTCCGCTCACTTTGCAGAGGAGGAAGAAGCCACCAATGCCTCTTTCCCGCGAGTTGTTGCCACTCTTTCAGGGTGCCTGCCGGCTTGCGGGACCCCAGTCCACTATTCATCCACGATTCATCCTGAACCACTCGGCACAGGGTTCGACACGAACCGGCTACTCTATTTGGCTTCTGTCTGTACTAATAGGGTTCCTTCCCAACGCACTGGCTATACCCCAACGGACGTCTCCACCCGATTCATTTCAGCCCTTGCTGGAACCACCGGGGAGGACCAAGAAAATCTTCGAAATTCAGCAAATTCTATGATTTCTGATGTTTCCACCAAGACTTCATTATCTGAAGCTGAGCTTGCCATCCAACAGGAAGCCAAGGCTCGCACCAAGGAGAGGAAGCTACTAAGGCGGCAACAGGATGTCCTAGACCAAGAAATGTCCCTTGACAAGAAGTCTTTCATACGGCGGGGACAATGGGGACCTCCAATAAGGATACCTGACAAGGTCGACAGGTATGATGCCAAGGCCATTGCTAAGATGTGGAACATCAGTGAGAAGCGGGACAAGGCTACTATTGAAGTCACTACCCAGGATGGCATCCGACAATTGTCCCAGCCTATCACAAAGAGACTGAAGACGCAGAAGTGGAGGAATAGGAGGATGCTCAAGGGTCGTTGGTACGCCGATACTATGAAGTTCAAAGTTCCCAGTATCATCCGAAATGATACAGCAGCTCAGATCTTTGCAAATGGAAAGGGCTATGTGGCCTTCTATCCTGTCAGAGGAGAAGTTCGACGCCATGATGGCTTATCTTGCTTTATCAACGAAGTGGGAATCCCAGAGCACCTAGTTACCGATGGAGCAAATGCCCAGGGGAGTCACGAGACACACATCACTGGCTGGCACAAACTCCGATCGGAGTATCGCATCCGACAAACATACATACAACCTCACTGCTCTTGGCAGAATACAGCTGAACACAGTGCCGGGGACTTAAGAAGGGCAATCCGTTTGATGACTTCTAAGAAGGGCAGTCCCAGGAGGTGCTGGGCCTTCTGTGGAATGTTAGCGGCCGGCCGGATGAACCTTGTGGCATCGAGTGATCCTTCTTCGATGGGAAGGACTAGCTTTGAACCGGTGCATGGGTATACTCCAGATATCACCCTGTATATGATCCATGACTGGTACGACTTCATTTGGTGGTATGATCTGAATGGAAAGACAAATAGGCTTGGCCGGTGGCTGGGCCCATGTGGAGATACTTTCGGTGGTGGAGATTGCCACTATATCTTATTTAAGACTGGGAAGGTTCACATAACAAACAGCACTCGAGCTATATCTGAGGAAGAATGGAGACATCCGGATATCCTATCACAGTTGGAAGCACACAACAAAGAAATCAACGCAAAGGTAGGCGATGAGGTTAAACCTTCTGATACTTATCTTGAAAATGAGCTTGGCGAACCACCTCTGGGCCTATTTGATGGCAAATATGAGGGAGAGGATGAAGTGCTCATGGCAGAAGCTGAGGCTTCTTCTCCGGATGTTGATGACCTATCTGATAAAGACCTTGATGAGTATCTTGGGACTGAAGTATGACTCCAGATAGGGGACCAACATATCCGGGGGCTAGTCAAGAGCCATTGCAGGGATAAGGATGGTGTGCTGATTGGTGAAAAGAACAACAATCCACTCTTAGACACGAGGTCTTACGAGGTCACTATGCCAGATGGGTCTATCGAAATCTATACAGCCAATACACTTGCAGAGAGTATCTATTCTTCCGTTGACGATGAAGGGCGCATGTATTGCCTGATGGATGAGATCATCAATTTCGAAAGGGAATTGGAGGCCTTAACTATCAAGCAGGCTACCTACACAACAAAGTCCGGACAAACTAGAACAAAGCCAACAACCAAAGGATGGAGGTTCCTTGTTAGATGGAAGGATGGCACTACATCCTGGGCAAAGTTAAGTGATATGAAGGAAAGCTTCCCGATTGAAACAGCAATATACGCCCGTGAAGAAGGCGTCATAAATGAGCCAGCGTTTAAATGGTGGGCTTATAAAGTACTTCCGAGAAAAGACCGGATCTTATCTGGCGCTAAAACCAAATACTGGACCAAGTCCCATAAGTACGGGGTCCGGCTCCCTAAGTCTATTGCAGAAGCAAAAGCAATTAATAGAGAAACGGGGACCGATCATTGGGCTCGGGCTATTGCAAAAGAAATGAGGAACAGCTATATTGCTTTTGAATTCAATGAGGAAGACAAGATACCAGTGGGGCATACCAAGATAACCATGCACATGGTCTTTGATGTCAAGATTGACTTAACACGGAAGGCCCGGTTAGTCGGAGATGGCCACAAAGTCCCAGAAATCTCCAAGGAATATACTTATTCCAGTGTACCCAGTAGGGATTCGGCTCGATTGTTCTTCCTAGTGGCAGCACTCAACAACCTCGATGTACTCAGCGCGGATATACAGAATGCTTACTTAACAGCACCCATCAAGGAGAAGTACTTCACAATAGCTACAGAGGCCCAAGGGTTCGCGTCAGAACTATGTGGAAGGCCCTGCAAGATTGTAAGGGCTTTATATGGACTCCCAGTTGCTGGGGCGTCTTTCCGATCACACTTGGCTAGTCACTTAAGGGAGCTTGGTTACGTATCTTGCAAGGTGGATCCTGATGTACATCTCCGTTCTGCATTCAAACCAGATGGCTCGGCTTACTACGAGTACTGTGTGGCTTATGTAGATGATATCCTTGTATGTGGAATGGATCCAAAGTTCCAGATGGATGCGATAGAAAGGCAGTTCAAGTTGAAGAATGGAACAGTTGAAGAACCTTCTTTCTACTTGGGAGCTGATATAGGAAAGACCTACATAGATGGTAACCCGTACTGGTCCATGGCTTCATCTAAGTATACTGCAAAAGCCATCAAATCAGTTGAAGAAGAACTACTAACCGGAAAGTATGCGTTTAAGGTACTACCCAAGACAGCAAGGTCACCATTGAGCGCTGAGTATAGGCCTGAGATAGATGTGTCACCAGAACTCGATCCGGAGAAACAAAACTACTATCAAGGTTTAGTTGGGATACTCCGGTGGATATGTGAACTCGGTCGATTGGATATCATTATGCCCGTGTCACTTATGTCTCGATATCTCGCGCAAGCCAGGGAAGGTCATCTCAATCAGTTGTTTCACTTGTTTGCATACTTAAAGAATTACAGCAAGTCTAAGTTGGTGTTCGATGCATCTATGCCCGAAGTAGATGAGTCAAATTTTCAGTCGTGCGACTGGAGTGAGTTCTATCCAGAGGCCAAAGAGCTATTGCCTCCAGATATTCCTGAACCAAGGGGGAAGGCTGTTATTACTACGTGCTTCGTAGATGCGGATCACGCAGGTTGCAAGGCTACCAGAAGATCTCATACAGGAGTCATCATCTTCGTTAACAGAGCACCTATCTTGCGGTTCTCTAAGAGGCAAACAACTGTTGAGACATCTACATTTGGCTCAGAAATAGTTGCACTCAGGATAGCAATCGAGATGGTAGAGGGGCTAAGATATAAACTACGAATGATGGGCATACCAATAGAAGGACCTACCAATATCTATTGTGACAATGAGTCAGTCGTGAAGAACACTACACGACCAGAAAGCCCTTGTAAGAAGAAGCACAACAGTGTTGCTTATCACAAAGCACGGGAGTGCATAGCAGCAGGAACTATCCGGATTGCAAAGGAGCCAGGCGAGTCGAATATCGCGGACTTACTCACTAAACTAATGAGTGGGACCAGGCTAATTGAACTAGCAATGAGGTGTATGTGGCGAGACGGGGTCGATGAAAAAATGAGACCCGCGGGATAGGTATCTTCTACTAGTTCTATACTACCACGAAGACACGGGGACTCTAGAAATCACGCGGTTAAGGACATACAGACGGACTAAACCAGTTACTCGTGATAGCCGCCAAAGCAAATAACTGTTTATACGATTCATCTCAACGCATATACGACCCGTAAAGAGGGACCGACAGAGGTGCAGTTCGGTCCGGGTATAACTTAATCCTAATGCTCACAATTTTAGAATCTCATCAATATTACTGCAATCTCTTTACTGCAATCCCCTACTGCAATCTATCGACACGAAGTAGGAATCAAATTTGTTACCATTTGTTTCTCGTACCGACGCTTTCGCTGTTGTTTCTGTGTTAGTGTCGCGTGTCGGTCTTTTTTTATCGGTCATTTGATGGCATTGGTTCTTTACGAGGTTAAGTGTTTCTTGTCCGATGGGGCGTATGCTTGTTCGTGATATATATGCTAGATGAGGCCCATCGGGAATCAGTATTGATTTTCTTGATTGCAATAAGTAATTTCCTCACGGGATGTCAAGTATATTCTTTCTAGTATACTTAAGGATTCCAAGTGTTCACTTATCGATCAGGTCTTTGTAGAAGCCTCGTTTCTAACCGATTAACCCCTTTTGTTTGTGGTCCTAAGTGATACCGTTTTTAAGCACTTAGAAATTTCCAAGTAGTGGAGGTGCATTTGTGTCAATTTCCTTTTGAAAGTGGCTGTTGAGCTGATCAATCCAAAGGCAAGAAGGGAAACCGACGCTAGTGATAATTGCTGCAGTCCGGTTGAGGTGCCAGTCTGTTGGGGTCTAATATTTCTCTGATATCCACTACAATCGAGCTTGTATGCTCAACCGGATCTATTCTGACTACCGATGGCACAATCAGTTAGATCCTAGGCTTGTAGTTCTACAATAGGTCCCATTTAGGGAGCCAAAGCAAGGTTTAAGGTTGAATAATCAAATAATCTAAAAGAATAAGCGCATTGATATGCTGGAGAGCAAGTCGCCGCTTTAAAGATCGTGTTGCCGCAAATACAGCACGATACGAGTATTTTATATGGTAAAATACCGTGTTGCCGCTAATGCAACACGGTAACGTGTAATTTGTTTTGCCGCTAACACAACACATATTTTGTGTAGCAGACAAACAGGTTTGTGGACAACCATCCGAACCTCTGCTGTCTTTTCTTGAAAACAGAACACTTAACAAAAGATAGCATATGCTAATATCTGACACGTGTTCTTTCTTGGATCACTACTAAGTATCAAATTCGAGTGACGATCGATTCTTCTCGTCCAGTTAAGTATCGATTCTCGATCGTAAGAATGAGTCGGGTATTTTTCAAGGTCTCATTATTCTCAATTTCGTACCTCTACTAAACTAGACACAAAAGGAATTTAACACTCCCCATGTGTCCAAGCGATAGGCCACCTTAGCTAAGAGACGCTGATGTCGTTCTGCAGTAAATCACCAGTATTGCCGCAGTAGTGAAAGATGGGCTTGAGTAAAGGATACACTACCGAGTGTCCCCAATGCTTGGTGAGGATATCGGCACAGTTATCCTTGCCTGCAAGATGTTGCATAAGAATAAATCCTCTTGCGATCATGCTTCTAACATAGTGATATGAGAGAATGTGATGCCTCTTGTGGAGTCTTGCATATGGGAATGTAGATGTTTGGATCATCTTTTCATTGTCTCCCCATGCGTAGGATGTGTCGTATACTCTAGTACCAAGATACCTGAATGACTGTCGAAGGTCAACAATTTGCTCGATGCAGGTTCTAGCAGATACAAATTCAGCGCCAAAGGTGGCTGTTTCAGATGTTGCTTGCTTCTTGGAGAACCACATGATGGGGGTCTTGTTGGCAAAATGCAGAATACCAGTTACAGCTTTGCCGCTTAGAATGTCATGCATTAAGTTGGCATCGTAGAAATGGGACAGCACAACTACCTTGCCTAGGGGTTTAGGAGCATCACTTGGTAGGTCTTCAGAGTGCTCCCCATATACGGTATTGGACCAGTCTGTATTGGTACCTTCAGTGAGTACAAAATTGGGTACGCCCACTCTGAATCTAATTTTGAAGTGCCGGAACTTGGAAATGTAGCCGTAGATTCTTTTGGCCCTATTGAGATGTCCTTCCCTAGGTTGCACTCAGAAGCTTGATAATGTCATGACAGCGGTCTGTACATCAAAACGTCCAATAGCTATGACCCATTGAAGTGAGCCAATCATGCTTTGATACTTTTGGATATCGGTATCACCTAGGAATGATGATGAGTCTAGCTCTGGGTGATCATTCTCAGCAAGGGGCGAATGGAATCTGGTGGTAGGTTTGCAGCCAAACATTTGTTCCTATGAAGCCTCCATCTTCTCAATGAACTTGATAGGGTTCATGCAAAGCACACCATGTTCATCCCTTTCGAAACCACATCCCAAATGAAAGTTCATTGGTCCAGAACCCTTCAATTTGAAATTATAAGGTTCGGATTGTAGGATAACCAGAAACATTTCATGGTTGGCCATACAGAGGCATAGGTCGTCAACATAAGTGCATATGAGCTCATATACTGGCTCCCCATGTTTGTTGTTGCCAGGTTTGATGAAGATTTCAGGCTCTGCCTTGGATCTTTCAAAACCTAGTTCGACGAGGCAGGCAGCAAGTAGATCACCAAAAGACTTTCCAGATGATCGAAGCCCATATAGCGCCTTGTAAATCACTAGAAGGTGTCCTTCAAGTGGTCCAAATTCAGCACCAGCCTTGATACATACTTTCTCACAGGTGACAGCTTCGAGGTATGCATTACCAATGTCAGTTCCCCATGCTTCTAAGCTATTCAGCTCAGTAAGGAATAGGCACATTCGCAGGCCGCAAAGAGAAACAACTCCGGCATATACACTGTGAACAGGAGCTTCAGTGAGATTGCCATTTGCAACTAGCCGGGCTTTGTGTCAACCATCATGCTTGACTGCATAAATCATGTGGACCTTGATCTGTTGAAATCCAGATGGTATATTGCTAGCCTTGTAGATACCTTTGTCAATAAAGGTGTCATATTCTTGGAGTTGTGACATCTCAAGAGCTATGGCATCCTGCCATTTGGTGTTGCCATTGGCTCCATCAAACTGGATGGCTTCTTCATGGCTGTGAGGCACCTTGAATCCATACTGGTATTGAGGTGCAGTGCGAAAGGATCGGAGCTTGGCTTAGTGGATGAGCCTGTCTAGCTTTGTGGTTCTTCAAGCAAGGGAAACAATGCGCTTGAGATGTTTCCAACCAGGTTTGTCAAGCATGTCATTGTCCTTGGCATATTTGGCAACAGTAATAGGGTCGTCTGCAGCTACATTGGATAGTGGCTCATATGTGCGTTCCATATTTTCCCATTCAATCCATAGATTGTATTTGGAGCCTTTGTATTGAGGATGCTTGTTGTCAAGGGGACCTTGGTGGCCAAGGATGCGTTGAAATGACCAGAGCTTCTTGCCATCTTCTTGAGTGACATCCGTGTGGATATAATTCATTACATCATTGTAGGCAATGATATCTTCAAGCTCATCATCTGTATGCTTGCACTTGAACTTGATGAAGTCCTTATTTTTCTCAAGGCTGTCTTCGACGTCAACAACTGTCATTCTTTTCTGGGTGCCATCAGGGAGGGCCATTAGAAAGGAGCGACCTTGTAATTCGTCAACAGGGATGGCAGGGATGGTGATGGGTTTGCCATCAGCATCAACTTGTGCATTGCCTTCTTCATCAGTAACAACTACTTTGGATGGGCCAACAGATGGAGTAGCAGGATTGGTGGGTGGAGGCGTGGCTTCACTAACATCAAAATATGCTAGCTCAGGGGGACCAAAATCGTCTTCAGTGACAGGGACGCCGGCAAGGGTTTTACTGAAGATATGATAGGTTGGAGGGCCATCAAGAATCTCCCCATAGTTGTTGGGGATTGGAGAAGGTGCGTAGCTTGGTGTATTAGGAACCTTGGAATAAAGAAAGTTAGGCAAAGATGGCTGTGGAAGATGTGTAGATGATGAGGGCAGAGAATCAGCCGTTGTAGGAGGTCTATAGGAGGGACTGTCACCAAAGGACTTGGGGGTGTGAGAGGCATCTTTTGCCTTGTGCCATGCAAGGAAGCCATCATCAGTGAAAAGGCCAGCACGCTTGTTGCGATGCTCAGGGTTTAAAGCTGTGCGGTCTGATTTCTACTTCGAGTCTTTAGATTGCAGTAGATAGATTTGTTGTAATATTGATTAGGTTCTAAAATTGTGAGCAGTTGGAATAAGAGTGATCTTCGAATTGCACCTCTATTCCTCTTCTCTTTATTTAGTCGTATTTGGCATGTACGTTGATTCCTAATTGAATCATATATAGTTACGTCCGCTAGTCGTACGTTAATATCCGTCTGTACCTATCACCGCGTGATTTCTAGAGTCCCCGTGTCTTCGTGGTAGTATTGTACTAGTAGAAGAGACCTATCCCGCGGGTTTCATTTTTTCATCAACCCCATCTCGCCACATACACCTCATCGCTAGTTCAATTAGCCTGGTCCCACTCATTAGTTTAGTGAGTAAGTCCGCGATATTCGACTTGCCTGGCTCCTTTGCAATCCGGATAGTTCCTGCTGCTATGCACTCCCTTGCCTTATGATAGGCGACACTATTGTGCTTGTTCTTACAAGGGCTTTCTGGTTGTGTAGTGTTCTTCACAACTGACTCATTGTCACAGTAGATATTGGTGGGTCCTTCTATAGGTATGCCCATCAATGGTAGTTTATACCTTAGTCCCTCTACCATTTCGATTGCTATTCTCAGTGCGACTATTTCCGAGCCGAATGTAGATGTCTCAACAGTTGTTTGCCTCTTAGAGAACCACAAAATAGGTGCCCTATTAACAAAGATGATGATTCCCGTATGAGATCTTCTGGTAGCCTTGCAACCCGCGTGATCCGCATCTACAAAACATGTAGTAATAACAGCCTTCCCCCTTGGTTCAGGAATATCTGGAGGCAGTAACTCTTTGGCCTCTGGATAAAACTCACTCCAGTCGCACGACTGAAAATTTGACTCATCTACCTCGGGCGTTGAGGCATCAAACACCAACTTGGACTTACTGTAATTCTTTAAGTATGCAAACAGATGAAACAACTGATTGAGATGACCCTCTCTTGCTTGAGCAAGGTATCGAGACATAAGTGACACGGGCATAATGACATCCAATCGACCGAGTTCACATATCCACCGGAGTATCCCAACCAAACCTTGATAGTAGTTTTGTTTCTCCAGATTGAGTTCTGGTGACGTGTCTATCTCAGGCCTATACTCAGCGCTCAATGGTGACCTTGCTGGCTTAGGTAGTACCTTAAACGCATACTTTCCGGTTAGTAGTTCTTCTTCAACCGATTTGATGGCTTTTGCAGTATACTTAGATGAAGCCATGGACCAGTACGGGTTACCATTGATGTAAGTCTTCCAAATATCAGCTCCCAAGTAGAAAGAAGGTTCTTCAACTGTTCCGTCCTTCAACTTGAATTGCCTTTCTATTGCATCCATCTGGAACTTTGGATCCATTCCACATACAAGAATATCATCAACGTAGGCCACACAGTACTCGTAGTAGGCCGTACCATCTGGTTTGAACGCAGATTGGAGATGTACATCAGGATCTGCTTTGCAAGATACATAACCAAGCTCCCTTAAGTGACTAGCCAAGTGTGATCGGAAAGATGCCCATGCAACCGGGAGCCCATATAAAACCCTTACAATCTTGCAGGGCCTTCCACATAGCTCTGACGCAAACCCTTGGGCCTCTGTAGCTATTGTGAAGTACTTCTCTTTGATGGGTGCTGTTAAGTAAGCATTTTGTATGTCCGCACTGAGTACCTCGAGGTTGTTAAGTGCTGCCACTAGGAAGAACAATCGAGCCGAATCCCTACTGGGTACACTGGAATAAGTATACTCCTTGGAGATTTCTGGGACTTTGTGACCGTCACCGACTAACCAGGCCTTCCGAGTTAAGTCAATCTTGACATTGAAGACCATGTGCATGGTTATTTTGGTGTGCCCTACTGGTATCTTGTCTTCCTCGTTGAATTCAAAGGCAATATAGCTGTTCCTCATTTCTTTTGCAATAGCCCGAGCCCAATGATTGGTCCCCATCTCTCGATCAATCGCTTTTGCCTCCGCAATCGACGTAGGGAGCCGGACCCCGTACTTATGAAACTTGGTCCAATATTTGGTTTTAGCGCCAGATAAGATCCGGTCTTTTCTCCAAAGTACCTTATAGGCCCACCACTTAAACGCTGGCTCATTTATAATGCCTTCCTCACGGGCGTATATTGCTGTTTCAATCGGGAAGCTTTCCTTCATATCACTTAACTTTGCCCAGGACGTAGTGCCATCCTTCCACCTAACAAGGAACCTCCATCCTTTGGTTGTTGGTTTTGTCCTAGTTTGTCCGGACTTTGTTGTGTAGGTAGCCTGCTTGATAGTTAAGGCCTCCGAATCCCTTTCGAAATTGATGATCTCATCCATTAGACAATACATGCGCCCTTCATTGTCAACGGAAGAATAGATACTTTCTGCTAGCATATTGGCTGTATAAATTTCAATAGATCCATCTGGCATAGTGACCTCGTAAGACCTCGTGTCTAAGAGGGGATTGTTGTTCTTTTCACCAATCAGCACACCATCCTTATCCCTGCAACGGTTCTTGACTAGCCCCCGGATATGTTGGTCCCCAATCTGGAGTAATACCTCAGTCCCAAGATACTCGTCAAGGTCCTTATCAGATAGGTCATCAACATCCGGAGAAGAAGCCTCAGCTTCTGCCATGAGGACTTCATCCTCTCCCTCATATTTGCCATCAAATAGGCCCAGAGGTGGTTTGCCAAGTTCGTTTTCAAGATAAGTATCGGAAGGTTTAACCTCATCACCTATTTTTGCGTTGATTTCTTTGTTGTGTGCTTCCAACTGTGATAGGATATCTGGATGTCTCCATTCTTCCTCAGATATAGCCCGGGTGCTGTTTGTTATGTGAACTTTTCCAGTCTTAAATAAGATATAGTGACAATCTCCACCACCAAAAGTATCCCCACATGGGCCCAGCCACCGGCCAAGCCTATTTGTCTTTCCATTTAAGTTGTACCACCAAATGAAATCGTACCAGTCGTGGGTCATATACAGGGTGATATCTGGAGTATACCCATGCACCAATTCAAAGCTAGTCCTTCCCATTGAAGAAGGATCGCTCGATGCCGCAAGGTTCATTTGACCGGCTGCTAACATTCCACAGAAGGCCCAGCACCTCCTGGGACTGCCCTTCTTAGAAGTCATCAAACGGATTGCCCGCCTCAAGTCCCCAGCACTGTGTTCTGCAGTATTTTGCCACCAACAACGGGGCTGTATGTAGGTTTGGCGAATGCAATACTCCGACCTGAGTTTGTGCCAACCAGTGTTGTGTGTCTCATGATTTCCCTGGGCTTTTGCTCAATTGGTAACAGATGTTCTGGAATTCCCACTTCATTTATAAAGCAAGATAGACCATCATGACATCGGACCTCTCCCCTGACAGGATAGAAGGCCACATAGCCTTTTCCATTTGTGAAGATCTGAGCTGCTGTATCATTTTGGATGATGCTGGGAACCTTGAACTTCATAGTATCGGCGTACCAACGACCCTTGAGCATCCTCCTATTCCTCCACTTCTGCGTCTTCAGTCGCTTCGTATTAGGCTGGGACAATTGCCTAATACCATCTTGGGTAGTCGCTTCAATAGTAGCCTTGGCGCGCTTCTCACTTATATTCCACATCTTAGCGACGGCCTTGGCATCATACCTGTCGACCTTGTCGGGGATTCTTATTGGAGGTCCCCATTGTCCCCGTCGAATGAAGGATTTCTTGTCAAGGGACATTTCTTGGTCTAGGACATCTTGTTGGCGACGTAGCAGCTTCCTTTCCTTGGTCCCAGCCTTGGCTTCTTGTTGAATGGCAAGCTCAGCTTCAGATAATGAGGACAGACCGGCTGATGAACGCTTGGTGGAAACATCAGAAATCATAGAATTTGCTGAATTGCGAAGATTTTCTTGGTCCTCCCCGGTGGTTCCAGCAAGGGCTGAAATCAATCGTGTAGAGATATCCGTTGGGGTTTACCCTGTGCGTTGAAAAGGAACTCGGCCAGTACATACGGTGGCCAGATGAAGTAGTTGGGTCGTGTCGTACCCTGTTCCTAGTGGTTCGGGATGAATCGTGGATGAATATTTGACTGGGGTCCCACAAGCCGGCAGGCACCCTGAAAGGGTAGCAACGACTCGCGGGAACGAGGAATTGGTGGCTTCTTCTTCTTCTGCAAAGTGAGAGGAGTAGGGGTCCCATGTGTGGGTATCTGTAGCCAGTACATGTTCACAGTTCGCCAGTTCCTTCTTTGTAGGTTTGCGGGAATCAAAGTAGGATATGACCCCGTCGACTTTGAGAGGAATAAAGAGCTCGGTGCCTTCGGATTGGAAAGTAATCCTGTGTGTAGAAGTGGAGTCGTATGTTTGTGGAGTGTCTTCAACCTTGTTGAAGTTGCAGTCCCGGACTTGATTGGGACATACCAAGCTGTGTTGCAACTTGGTGCCAAAGAACAGAGCCTGCCCAAACACCAAGATGTAGGTAATCCCGTCAGTTGGGTCGGTCCAAGCTGTGGCGCAACGGGCAATAGGGACATTCTTCAGCGGTGAGTATGTATCTGAAAATGGTGCAACATCCACATATGTCAAGATAGAATCCAATGAATCGAGTGTTGTCGGCGAAAAATACGGACTTCATGTCGGCATCAAATTTGATCGAAAACAAAAAAAAGCCGACGAAACGAAAGAAACGACGACCGAGGTGCGGAATACAAGAACGATCGAGCGTTAGAATCAAACGCACCTCCACTACCTGGAATCCTTAAGTGGTAAAAATGATATCACCTAAGGCTACAAACAAAAAGGAATAACCGGTTAGAAACAAGAAATATCCAAAGACCTGAACAGTAAGTAAACATTTGGAACCCATAAGTACATTCAGAAGAATATACATGATGTCCCGTGAGGAAATTACTTATTGCAATCAAGAAAATCAATACCGATTCCAGATGGGCCTACCTATATCCAGCACATATACCACGAATAAGCATACGCCCCATCGAACAGAATACTTAACCCCACAATGACCAATACCATCGAATGACTGATACAGTAAGACCGACACGACGCTAATACAGCAACAGCAACAGCAATGACAGTATCGGTACGAGAATGGTAACAAATAACATATTTGATCCTGCGGCTGTTGTATCAACAGGGCTGTCCAACTCGCACCGACCATTATGGGAAGATGGTGAGCCAAAGCTCTTAATATGGACTACTGGCCGGCCTACCCGGGATACAATTGACAGGCCCCGGCCGGCAAATCAATCTTGACTCTTCTTCTTGTGAGTATGGCTACCAAATTGGTCGCCGGCCGACCCCTTTGCTGTAGTATTCTTGCCCTTGGCTTCAACCAGAGAAACGTGTGCAGACTTTCCAGGAGAGTTGAGAGCGGGGCGTAGGGCCCTTACTTGGTTCTTTTGGGCCGAAGACATAGTGATCCAGACTTTTTTTGGGTAGATTTTACCCTCGAGAGGCCCATTGTATGTACCAGAAGTCTTCTGTTTCTTGTTGCCGGATTTCTTGTTGGAGGAGGAGTTGCCTTCGTTGTTGCGTTTGTTACCCCTTTTCCCCTTGAAGGAAGAGATATTCCTCCGGCTGCCTTTACAACTGGCTTGCATCTTCTTGATACCAAGCGCTTGAGTGAAGTGAGCAGCTGCTTTGTCGAAGTTGTTATACATGCCCCCTCCTTCATTTAGGACCAATTGGACTGCTATTTCAAGCCTTGGGTCCAATATGGAGTGACAGAAGTCAGTAACAAACTGGTCTTCAGGTGGGAAAGCCTTGTGCCGCAACAGGAACTCCTTCGTGTCATACCATCGCCTTTTGTGCTTGTCAAAACTGTAATTCTTGGTATCCCCGGAGTAGGTAGAACTCTGTAGGAAGGCCCTCTTTTTTTCTATGAGAAGTCTTATATTTGTCGACTCATATGCTTGGGAGTAGAGGGTGAAGTATGCCTTCCTTCCATCTCCTTCAGAGCCAAGACCTTGGATGTAGGACCAACCAGGGCCCGCCCCTACCAACTTGAATAGGATTCCCCATAGTGTATTGTTGTCCTTGGTTCAGTGAGACCCTGAATGAATCATGCACCGTATAGAATACTCAGTCCAGTCAGCGTACTTGTCTGTCGGAGCAGATCCAACGGTTCCCCCCCTTTCAGCGTCGCTTACTATGGAGTCCTTCCGGATCGTGTAGAGTAGAGATGTTTTGGTGACTGTTGTCGTGAAAAGAATCCACCGTGTAACGCGTATTCGTACGTACTAAGCGGGCGTATAGCACGAAAAGTCATAAGGGCAAATAACCTTATTCGTAAGGTTATTTATCAATGAATAATCGTCGGCGCTTTTATGTGGATTGCCTCTTAGCGGGATTTTTCCTCTCAGCTCACTCTTCGAAGAATTAACAACTCTAAAACACTATCATGCCCTAAAATCTATGTACAACCTAGTACTAATTCTACATAATAAGGTACAATCACATGTGATATTCAATGAGAATACCACGGTGAATTATACGGTAAAAGACCGAACGAAGATGGTTTGCGTGTGTTTTGTGTCTTAAGAATTACAACATGTGTTTTGTATGCTTGAAATTACACGATACGACGAGTAATTAACCTGTCGATTCGATCGGCAAAGATGATCGAACTGTAACGATCGAACGGAAACAAACTGATTGTTCTACTCACTAAATCAATCGATCGTAAGACCGATTTCGTTTGTTTGCCGACACACTTTTTCTAGTTTATCAGACCCACAGCACTCTACAAGCTGTGGAGGACGGCGTTTCCATCGAAACGCAGTTGAGCTCGAAGACTAATCCGGATTAGCCTGATCAGCTACCGGCATCAACCCTCAAGGATGTAAAAGGGGCGGTTGCTTGTGGAGCCCTGGAATAGACCAACACCAGGGCGGCCTCCCTTGAAAGAAGAGGCCTAAGACTCGAACCAAGGTGGTGGCTCCACCGGGATATGAGATCCAGCAAAACAAGCAAGGGAAAAGACACTGGACGATTCAGCTGAACGAATCGCCCAGGTTGGCATCAGTTGAAAGGAATCAATATCCAATCTGAGAACACTGATCTTTCACTGAAAACAAGAACGACGTGAGCCAGAAGATTGAGCCTGAAGTATTCTGTGGTGAAACAGATTGGAAGGAACAGATTGCAAAGAGCATCTGCCCGGAAGGAACAGATTGCAAAGAGCATCTGCCCGAGAGAACGAAAAATCGAAAGATATGAGAACACCAAATCGCGAAAGATCGAAAGATCCAATACGGAAAAGAGAACACTAAATTCTCAGGAAACAATCTTTCAACCTTCCACCACAGAAATATAGATTGAGCAAAATCCCAAGAAAGGATAGGAAAGCTCACAATCTTGATTTGCAACAAAAGCAAAAGCTCACACAAATACAGACAAACGGAACGAAAACTCGATCCGAACACAAAAGTATAACGAAACCGGAACGAAAATTCGATCCAGATAAATACAGAACGACAGTCACGATTAATACCCATCTCTCACATCCAAACCCCGATTACCCTCTCTCTCCACATACCACCTCCGAATATCCTAAAACGAATATCCCGAAACGAATATTTCGAACCTTCCCTACGAATCGACCATCCATACTCCATCACAAAATATAATTCGAAACTTCGTTTGAAATATTGCACTCCACCATGGTACGAACCAGAGCGCACGAATATAGTGATATAGAAGAAACAAAAATGGAGGTGGATCAAGATCTGAATGGTCCTGATGGAGATGAGGACGAGGATTCCGACAAGTATCCAGATAGTGAAGAGGAGTTCGATGCAAGGATCATGAGAGTAATGGAAAAAGCCATGACTGATCCAGAAACAAACTCAACTTGGAAAAGAGTCATCGACAAGGAAGTAAAGAGGAGGATCAGAAGGATACAGGATGCGCCAAATGACGTCAATCAGGGCGATAGTGATAGCGATAACAGCAATGAAGCAGAGAACGCAAGAGCTGAACGACTGGGAAGAAGGTCGTCCCAACACAGGATAAAAATCAGGGGATTCAACAATGGTAGATTTCTGAACCCAGAACAGCTTGCTTTCAGGAGCAGCCTAATGGATTTTGGTATCAACTATGAATCAGCCGAAGAAATCATGAGGGGGGGGATGTCTAATATTCGCGAAATTACAGACCTCAACAAGGAAAGCATTAAATCGTTCATGCATGGATTGAAATCTATCAGTCCGGAATGTCCTAACCCGAAAAGTATTCACTATGGTAACAGGCTATCATCAAGGCTTCTCACATGGGCAAGTTGGGCTCGATACCAACCACTGATTGGAGTTGAGCCAAGGGCTATCGACTGGAACGCAAACCCAAACAACCTGGAACTGCAGCAATTCAGAATCAAGATGATGGAATCAAGTGTGAAATCACAGGAAAAGGCAACTCCACCCGAGCTAAAGGATCTAACAAAATTCAGGGAATGGGAGGAAGGATTCCGACAAAACCTGAGGTACAGATTCAACTCTGAGGGATTCCCAATCTTATATGTCATAAGACCCCAAGAAAAGGAAGAAGTTACTGATGAAGCCAGGGCTGGAACAGTCGGACAAAGTACGACAGATACTTATCCAACTTGGAGTGATTACAATGAAAGATGTGGCGTCCTATCAGGTCATCAGTACGATGAGGACAACAATGTTGCCTGGAGGTTGCTATGTGACGCAACAAGAAAGGGTCCTGGTTGGGAATATGTTGCGCATTTTCAAAACATTGCACTGAATTCTGGTAATGCCAGAAACGCTTTCATTTCTCTCATGCAACATGCTTACACTGATACCAATATCACTATGGTTCTGAATAAGACATATCAGGATATGAAAGATTCACACTACACTGGAGATTCCAAGGGTTATGACTGGAACAAGCACAAGCGAAACTGGACTGCTTTTCATGGAACAATTCTGAGATTTGAAAAGAATCATAATGAAAGGAGATTTGTTTGGGATTTTATCAATTCAATCAGTGATGAGCGACTTGATGCTGCAAAAGCAGATGCAATTGATGAGAGCAAAGACTATCGTGACAACTTCAATGAATGTTTGATTCTATTCACCAATCGTCTTGGATTGAAAAAGCTTGCAACCGGGAAGAGTAAAAGAGGTTCCAGAAGTTTGTATTCTATGGGCACTTCAAGCAACAAAAAGCAAAAGGCAACGGGAACTTTTACAGGAAAAGTTGAGTGCAAGCCTTACCCAACAAGTGTTTATAAAACAATGTCAAAAGAACAGCGCCAGGAGCTTTACCAGATGAGACAGGCTAAAAAGAAAAGAAATCTCAAGGCTGCTGAGACTAAAAAGAAAGAAACTGAAAATGAAGGCGCGGGTGACAGTTTTGGATCAAAATCTAAGAAATGACATAATAACCGGACACTATCACTAGAACACAAATTGTTAAAAATGGTGAGCCGGTCATTATACCAGATGAATGTTCCTGTAGGTTTTGATGATGGGGAAAATGAAGAAGGATATTGTGAGTTAGACTCACATGCAGATACTACCGCAGCAGGAAGCAATATGGTATTGCTGAATCCTGATCAAATCACAACACACGATGATGTTGCACCTTTTTCTGAAGAATACAAGCCCATCAAGAAAATCCCGATTGGAAGCTGTGCGACTGCATGGACGAATCCAACATCAGGCCAAGTATATATCATAGTGTTCCATCAAGCACTGTACTTTGGGGACAAATTGAAAAACAGCTTGATATGGCCAAATCAAGTGAGGGACTGCAATTTCAACTCTGTTGAAGAGACACCTCGCCAATTTGATTCAAGATCCAAGCATGGAATTACAATTCAAACTCCACTGGAGGATGATGATCCGAAGAAAGTTTTTATCAAACTGAGTATGAGAAACGTGATCTCATATTTCCCCACAAGAAAGCCCACAAGAATTGAGCTTGACGAATGCCAACATTTGATAGCAACAAATGATACCCCCTGGGATCCACATTCACTGAAGTTCAGGATGGCCGAGCTAGCCATTGACAATGGAGATCCAATTTCAGGGGACCAGTTCAGCCTTCAAGCTATGTCGACCGAAGAGGACCAAGCAATGGAGGAAAGTTCTGTTGTAACAGAACCTGCTAGTAATGTTACAGATAACCTCCCCAAGACCAGCTTAGGACAAGAACGGCATCCAAGTGTCATGCAGCAATGCAAACTGATGAGGGTCCATCAGGTATCCACAAGGAGAATGTTAACTGAATGCCAGATTGCAACAGATGGGAATATTGCTCATCGGATTTCTTCAGTAAGGAATATTTCAAGCGCGCAAAGGGTAGTAGACCAATTTTTGTTTGATGATACAGAATTTGAATTGCAAAATTACTATCAAGGTTTAATTGGAGTTCTCAGGTGGATTTGTGAATTAGGAAGACTTGACATAGTAATGCCAGTCTCACTGATGTCAAGGTATTTGGCACAGGCAAGGATCGGGCATTTGAATCAATTATTTCATATATTTGCATATTTGAAAAAGTACAACAGGTCAAAATTGGTTTTTGATGATACTGTACCAAAAGTTGACGAGAGTAAATTTCAAAAATGTGACTGGTCTGAATTTTATCCTGGTGCCGCTGAAGTCATACCAGCAGATATGCCTGAAGCTTTGGGAAAGCATGTAACAATGAGCTGTTTTGTTGACGCTGACCATGCCGGATGCAAGGCGACGAGAAGGTCTCATACTGGTGTTATTATCTTCATTAATAATGCACCGATCATTTGGTTTTCCAAAAGACAAACAACAGTTGAGACATCAACTTTTGGATCTGAAATCATTGCTTTGAAAATTGCAATCGAATTGGTTGAAGGTCTAAGGTACAAGTTGAGAATGATGGGTGTTCCAATTGATGGGAGCACAAATGTGTATTGTGATAATGATTCTGTTGTCACAAATGTTACACGACCTGAAAGCCCATGTAAGAAGAAGCACAACAGCATTGCATACCACAAAGCGCGTGAATCTATTGCAGCAGGAATTATCAGAGTTGCAAAGGAACCAGGTTCAACAAATATTGCTGATTTGTTTACAAAGCTAATGAGTGGCGCTGTTTTCCGGGAACATTGTTCTCGTTGCATGTGGTAAGAGATTTAATAAAAGAAAAATCAATCATTCGATGGAATGTTCGATCGATCGTTCGATCGAAGTAACAAGTTGATTTTATGTTCGATCTGCAATGAGCATTTCGAAAATGGATAATTTGATCCATGAATACAATATATCAAACTGGCAAGGATCAGGGCAAAATGCCATGATACAAGCCAGAATGAAAGGCAAAACGCCGCCCCATTTCTTTTGATAGGGCCTCTGATGGTAGACTGGATACAGTTTGGTATTCAACACGACTCACGATGAATAGATTAAGTCAAAAGATCCAAACGCTTAACGATTGGATTTACGACTGAAGGGGACTGAAAAGAATCCACCGTGTAACGCGTATTCGTACGTACTAAGCGGGCGTATAGCACGAAAAGTCATAAGGGCAAATAACCTTATTCGTAAGGTTATTTATCAATGAATAATCGTCGGCGCTTTTATGTGGATTGCCTCTTAGCGGGATTTTTCCTCTCAGCTCACTCTTCGAAGAATTAACAACTCTAAAACACTATCATGCCCTAAAATCTATGTACAACCTAGTACTAATTCTACATAATAAGGTACAATCACATGTGATATTCAATGAGAATACCACGGTGAATTATACGGTAAAAGACCGAACGAAGATGGTTTGCGTGTGTTTTGTGTCTTAAGAATTACAACATGTGTTTTGTATGCTTGAAATTACACGATACGACGAGTAATTAACCTGTCGATTCGATCGGCAAAGATGATCGAACTGTAACGATCGAACGGAAACAAACTGATTGTTCTACTCACTAAATCAATCGATCGTAAGACCGATTTCGTTTGTTTGCCGACACACTTTTTCTAGTCGGCGAAAAATACGGACTGTTGTCGGCATCAAATTCGATCGAAAAAGCCGACAAAACAAACGAAACGACAACCAAGGTGCGGAATACGAGAACGATCAAGCGTTAGAATCAAACGCACCTCCACTACTTGGAATCCTTAAGTAGTAAAAACGATATCACCTAAGGCTACAAACAAAAAGGGGACATTCGGTTAGAAACAAGAAATATCCAAAGACCTGAACAGTAAGTAAACACTTGGAACCCAGAAGTATATCCAAAAGAATATACTTGATATCCCGTGAGGAAACTACTTATTGCACAATACCGGATCCAGATGGGCCTACTCATATCCAGCACATATACCACGAATAAGCATACACACCATCGAATATAATACTTAACCCCACAATGACCGATACCATCAAATGACCGATACAGTAAGACCGACACGATCACTAACACAGAAACAGCAGCGAAAGTATTGGTATGAGAATGGTAACAAATAACCGGGGAAGATCTCTACCATATAAAAAATACAGCAGAGAGCCCCGATACAGTACAAAATACACAGTAAAAATAAGAGCGTCTCTCTGAGCTCACATCTCTTTAAATTTCAATTATCCAATACCTTAACGGTCGATTTTTAGAGTAACAATAGGTTATAGAGCCCTTATAACTCACGCGTTGGCGTATACTTTAAGAGCCTATCTCCGCCCGATCAGCACCTCCACTGACTGGTCACAGCCAGAGGACATTGCTGTTGAGCGGTAGGCCTTCCCCCCAGCGCAGAGATCGTTGTGAGCCCGCTGTTGAGCGACTCCCTTCCCATCTCCCTCCTACTCCGATTTTTTATCCGCGGAACGTTCCTTCGGTCCTTTCCTCGATTTCTTCGGTTCATTCCCCCGACGCCGCCGGTTTCCCCGACAAACGTTCTCCTTCATCGCCTCTGCCGATTCATTCTTTCTGCGAATCTTCGCCGGTCTTTGGTTACTTCTCCGGTCATCGACGCCTCTACCGCCGACACCGGTTATTTCTTTCCAGTTTCTCCGACGAACGTTCCCTTGGTCCTCCCCTCGGTCCCTTCTTCCCGTTCCCGCACATCCCTTCGGCTCCCGTTCTCGAACGTTCCCTTGGTCCTTTCGTCGGTTACTTCTTTGATCCTCGCTCCTCCGACGCCCGATTTTTTTGGCTTCGCTCGTCCCTCCGCATCGCTTTGACGCCATCGATTCCTTTTTTCTTCCCCTCCTGCTTGTGAATCAGGGGGTGTATCCACTGTCTCTACACACAGTTCTTCAATAATCAACAAGCAAGCATGGCCGACCTATTTGATTGGAATGCGATTGAAGGCATTCGATTCAAATTCAAGGGCAACAGCCCATATGATGAACAATTGAATACCCTATACTCCACTATCCTGGACGATACCGACACAGAAGACTTATTTGTGGAGAGCACCACAACGGACGCTAAGGTGCTAGCCCCTGCTATGATGACCAACCTATGAGGCAGTGTTGTCAATGCTATCACCTATCCTCTTCCTCAATTAACCGAGCTCCAGAAAGGTCGCATCACCCAACTACTATCTGGTTGTGCCGTATACTACATTTCACCAAATGGAGACTCCAACAAAATGAGAGGTCCTGTTGACTTAGAAAAGGCTGCTAAGGAAGCGCTTGCAAACCACACAGACGACTCCTCCAAACCATCCATTACCATAGAACTCCTAATCACAACTTGGAAGTTTAAACCCACCTGGAAAGCCCAACGCTTTGACAAGGTCTATGAAGGCGCCACACAGGCCGATTCAGATGACGAAAATGCCACACCTCCAATCCCAGTACCCGCACCAGCAGGCACCGACATGCAAGAATTGACCACCCTACTCCAACAATTGGTCAACAACGGCAACAACAACAACAACAACAACAACGCTGGTGCCAACCATCAAGCAACACTTGACCTCCCATGGAATCCAGCCACCTTACCACCACCCGTGAAGGAGCGATACTATAGGAAAGAAGAATTCCTCACCAGAGATGATATGAAAGACTTCCCAATCACCTACACCGACTCATCAGGAAATGAAACAATTGTCAGGCAAAACTACTACCTACACAATCTAGGCAGTGGGAGAAATGACCAGCGCCTGATCACCAGAAGTGGTGACTGTTTTGATCTGACCAGAGCCTCTGACAAGTCCAAGGAAGCAGCTAGGGACAAACTATTCCTCTCAGGATTTCCACAACTACAGGATGCAACGGACCCTCAGGTTAGGAAATGGTACAGAGAAATCACAGCTCATTCACAGCAACACCATATTTATGTCCATCCATACTACCTCTACAGGCGTGAAGCTGATCACCTCAGAGGATTTACTATTGGTGATAACTTCCCACACGATCTACCTTCAAGATATGAATTGGCCATCAATGAATGGGGAAATCTCATTTACACCGCACTCAGAACTGACAAAATCATCCCTGATTCATGTGCAAGTATGAAGGCCACCATTCAGAGCTTTGAAGGCGGACAGGGATATGAAGCGCTATACACAATTATTGCTCAGACACATCCCAACTCCAAAAGGCCATCCAATGCCAGCAGAATGGTCCGAAATCCTCCAAACCAGGACGCAGGTGAATCTCTTGAAGAATACTACTTCCGGTACAAGGATTACTTGAGACTTAGAGTGTTCCTCCAAAACCAACCTGGCACTATGAGTTCGGCAGAAGAAGTCAGCAACCTTATTGCAGGAACCACCCTCTCGGAAGAGCTCTTCAAAAAGACAGAAGATGAGCGCGACTCAGATGACCAATTCAAACGGGACAAATACAAGGCAGGTAGGCTTCTACAAACCCTTCAAACCTATGAGCAAGAGATTAAAGCTGAACAAAGGTACAAGAACAAAACCTCCAAACCAAGCCTGTCCAAACAACTACCAGTCACAGGAATCAGACCAGGCCCCCGTCACAATGATAGGTTTCAGAAACGCGCTGGCAACAATACTGTCAGAACACCTTCAACTTTGACTTTGCACTCAATCAGCCTGATTGATTCCCTTGGATACCCCAAGATGGATGAAGAAGCGGATAATCCATTCCTACATCAAGCATATTGTAATGCTATCACTGCATTTGACAAACAACCCAGTCTCTTCGACACATCCAGAAAATGCATTGTTTGTCACACATCTGGTCATAGTTTTGACAACTGTCCTGCCTTACAAGATGTTGAATCACTCAAGAAACATAGGATTGCCACGGCTGTTTTTCTAAGCAAATGCAATAGAGAAACCCAACAGCTCCTAGATTCCACTCAACAAATCTCTCAGATCAATTTTGAAGATGAAGAACAAGCAGAGGTCCCTCCCGATGATGCAGTAGAAGACCACAATTTTTGTCAAGGCCAAGAATAGACGGTCTTTCTTGCAGCCACACGACATCACCTCAAGACGACCCTCAAGGATTTGACGACGTCACAGCCCCTCAAGCGAAAAACCTATGCCCTTCCTTGGAATCCAGCAGTGCCAGCTCCTATGAATCTGTCCACATTGGTGCTGTCAATCTCCTACCCAGGGACAGCCTCCAGTCTTCAATCCCAATTGATGTCTACTGTGATATGGAATCACTTGAGGTTACAGCCCCTGCATTAGAATCACACCTGGAAATCAATGGAGATCCCAACTTCAACAGAGACAACCCTACATCAGTTGATACCCACAATGTGCAATTCCTGGTCCCACCAGACCCTATTGCGGCTACGGCCTATTTCTAACATGGTGTCAGAGCTCAGATCGACACCGGTGCGAAAGTTTCCTGCACAAATCTCAAGCACATCCTGCATGGCTACAAACCATACACCAAGCTGAGGAAATGTCCGGTTAGGCTCATGGCAGCGATTGGAGGAAAGGCAGCAACCTGCATTCCTGAAGGATCTGGCTACTTGCATATCCCAGCACCAAATCACATCGGATATATCAAAGTATTCTTCTATTATTCTCCCTCTCTTTCAACAACACTTCTGAGTGAGAATGACCTTTGTGGAATGACACCTCGCGTGAGAAATCAGTTCAGTGGACAGTCTATTCACAAAGCCTTCAATGGCGACCATGACTCATCTGTTCAACAAAATGGAAACCTCACCATTATTTGCCATCACAAGCAGAACACTGCCAACAGTATTGTCCTACACGGAAGCATCATTGATGGTCAGTGCTATACCCACCCAGTACTGATTCCAGACATTGATCTTACATCTCCATATGCCAATTGTGCAACGTCCTCAGCATATGCCTTAGCGACTGACATGCAGTTCAAGAAAGCTTGTGAACTGGCCTCAAACGAAGCCATTAGTCACTACAGATATGATGTGTACACAAATCTTGTCACACTGCAAAAATGCACAGAAGCAGCTCAAGCTCGGTCTGACACCAGTGACGTGCCAACTTTTGATGCTAAATTGTTTTTCACCAAGATTGTGGACAAAAAATCCCCATCCAAGCCATCAAAATCAAGACATCGAAACTTCTGTGGCACCAGAGATTAGGGCACCCATGTGACGAATTCCTCTACAATGCACACAAGTCCATTCTTGGCGTACCAAAGTTCCAACGACAAACCAGTATCCTGGATCAATGTCCAACTTGCATTCAATGTAAGCAAACAAAGACGCCCGCAGGCTCACATTCCACAAGAAAAGCTACACAACCCTTTCAGGGTTTGTCTATTGACTTTGCCTTTGCCGGCGCCAGATCCTCCAACAGTAAACGCAAGCGTGACTATGAAGGCATTCATGGAGAAACAGCTTGGATTCTTATCACAGACCACCCATGCGATGATTTTCTGTATCAAGCTCATAAGCACATTCTTGGAGTACCAAAGTTCAAGCGCCAAACAAGTATTCTTGATCAATGCCCAACTTGCATACAATGTAAGCAAACTAAAACACCTGCTGGCTCACATTCCACAAGAAAGGCTACACAACCTTTTCAAGGTTTATCCATTGATTTTGCATTCTCTGGCGCCAGATCCTCCAACAGCAAACGAAAGTCAGATTACGAAGGGATACATGGCGAGACAGCTTGGATTCTCATCACAGATCACTATACTGGTATGAAATATGGTGATACCCGGATCTCCAAAGGAGCACCTCTCCATTGGTTGGAACATTTCTTCTCACAGCACAACCCAACTTGTGCCAACAAGTATATTAGCGTTGATCAAGGTGGTGAACTCTACCACAACCCTGACATCCGAAACCTCTTCTCTGCCTTTGGGTACTCAATTTTCCCAACTGGTGTTGATGCCTCTCACCAGAATGGTACAGTTGAAAGAGCTCACCGGACTCTTGCTAACTCAATGAGGACTATGCTCAGTGGTGCAAATTTGCCCATCAAATTCTGGCCCTTTGCTTTCTATCATGCCCTTTGGTTGTCAAACGCCTTCCCTGAAGGCAACCAGCCACATTCACCATTAGAATTGGCAACTGGCCATAAGGAAAATCTTGCTGATTTCCGGGTTAGACCTCCCGGCAAGCGCTCAATCAAGCTCAAACCAAATGCCCGCAAAGGCATCTTCCTGGGTTTTGTCCCATACACTACCAGAAACATCCTTTGGTATGATACTGAGACACACCGAGTCAAGATCGCCACTCATGTCAGGTTTGATGAAGGGATGAATGACTTACCCCTTGCAGATCTTCCAACCAATGTCAAGCACCTGCTCCGGACCGATGGCAACATTCCTCTTCCAGCGGAGCCACATGAGGTGTCCTCCAGTGAATTCAATTTTTCCATCTCACCTTTTGCAGATCTCACCAATCTCAGGCTCACTGTTTCCACCTCTTGTACAGATCCAACATTTGGTCTCACATATGCCAATGATTCACTACTTGGCAGAGCGTACGTCACTGATATCATTCCACAAAGCCCGGCCTCGAGGCTTTTCTCCTCCCATAAGAAATCTCTCTCCAAGCTCAGAGGCGCCTATATTGCATCTATCAATCACAACCGTGTGTTCACTGCTGCTGATGTTACCACAGCCTTGCATAAATCCCACGCTCAAGGGGTGAGGGATTCAATCGATACACCCATTACCTTTGCACTTGAAGCCAAATTATCTATGAAGGAGGTCAGGAAACACTCAAACAAATATGGTTTATTTGCTCCCAATACCTCCTGGAAGGAATCCACTGATGAAGAAGATCCACCATTCTTGGACCGGCTTTCCTCCATTCAAACCATCAAGCGCATTGGTACCAAATACAAGCAGCTGATACAATCAAGAATCAACCAGGTCGATAGCACTGAAACACTCCATGCCTCCATCCAAAAACACTTGGCCCCAATCGAAGATGACATGGAGGTTGTCATTCCCACCATTGACATTGCATCGCTCAGAGCCATCACTAAGCTTCATAAACCAGGAAATCATGCATTACCCCTAGATGCAGATTCACTACCAACTGAAGAAATTGAACTTTTAATCAAGGCCATCAATTCCAAGGCAACTACACCTGAAGAACAAGCACTCGGACACTTTACTCGAAGGAATCTCAAGCCTTTATCCACATGGGCTGAATGGGAAGCTGGGGAGCGAAAACAACTTGATCAATTTGAAGATTTGGAAATGTTTGGCTCACCAATTCAATACCCTAAGGACCCAGACGCTATTATTCTCAGACCTCATTGGCAATACAGTGTCAAAAGGAATGGTGTCAGAAGAGCCAGGCAATGTTGCAATGGAAGCAAATATGCAGCTCCAACCCTGCACGCTATTGCCATGTCATAGTCATCATGTGTTGAACACCCCATCCAAAGATTGTTCTTTGCCATTGCAGCAAGCCTCAATCTCAAAATCTATGGTGGTGATGCTGCTGACGCCAACATTCCTACATACATGACTATTGATGATGCATATGCAAAATGGTACAGACACAAGCATGGCACAGACATAGACAGAAGATTGGTGCTCCCTGTTCTTCGAGCACTCCAAGGCCATCCAGAATCTGGAAGACTTTGGGAAACCCACATCAACAAGATCTTGAAAAGCCCCGATCTCAACTTCAAGACCACCACACATGACAGAACGATCTACACGACCGTTTTTGAAGGTGAAACAGTCTACTTGCTGAGGCAGGTTGACGATTTTGCACTGGCTTGCACATCAGAATCCATATCCGACAAGATCTATGACATCATTGGCGCGAAACTGAAGCTTCCTAGAGAAGATGTAATCCCCTTCACAAAAATGGGGTTGCTTGAAGACTTCAATGGGATTGATGTCAAACAGACAGATGACTACATTGAACTGTCCTGCGCAAATTACATTGACAGAATTATGACATCCCATGGTTGGGAAACTGATTCTAAGATGAAACGCCACTCCAAGCCATCAGCGCCATTATCCACTGAAGTACTGAGTCAACTTCAATCACATACTGATGGACCATTAGAAGGCACCAAGGAACATGCTGAATTGCAATCCACATCTGGCTTCTCCCACAGGACACTCTTGGGTGAAATGATGTTTGCTTATGTGAGCTGTCGCCCAGACATTGGCTACGCCGTGACCCTGATGTCAAAGTACAGTTCCAATCCCACTGCATTCCACTATTCCAGTCTGAAGAACATAGCTCGATACCTCAGAACAACCAGATCATGGGGTATTAGGTTCTACAGACCAAATGCTGAGCCATCTTTACCATCAGGAGAACCATACACCGACGTAGTCCAAGATGCATCACTCCCAGAATTCCCTGAAGATATCAAGCAAGCCAAACTGATGTGTTTTGTTGATGCTGCGTATGGAAATGATCCAAAACATCGCAGGTCCACCACAGGATATGTTTTCACTTATGCTGGTGGAGCCATTGTTTACCGATCCAAAGCTCAGTCACTTACTGCACAGAGTTCTACCGAAGCTGAGTTCATTGCTGCCGTCACAGCAGCCAAAACAGCCAGATATCTCAGGTCTATACTCAAGGAATTAGGATTCGCCCAAGTTGGTCCCACCACTCCGATCTATGAAGACAATGCATCAGCAATTGAAATCATCAATGCCCAAAAGCCGACTGAAAGAACCAGGCATATTGAAATCAGGTTCTTTGCAATTCAAGCTTGGAAGGAAAATGGTGAAATCAAGATGATTCATATTCCAGGAGTTATCAACCCTGCTGATGATCTAACCAAACCATTGGGATGGATTTTGCACGCTCGACACGCAAGATACATCATGGGACACTACCCAGGTTAGATCGCCTGCTCGTTACGATTCGATCTGAACGTTCGATCCTGATATACTCCGACGGTAATCCAATACCACGCGAGTAGAGTATTGGATCAAGGGGTGTGTTGTCGGTGAAAAATACGGACTGTTGTCGGCATCAAATTTGATCGAAAAAGCCGACAAAACAAACGAAACGACAACCAAGGTGCGGAATACGAGAACGATCAAGCGTTAGAATCAAACGCACCTCCACTACTTGGAATCCTTAAGTAGTAAAAACGATATCACCTAAGGCTACAAACAAAAAGGGGACATTCGGTTAGAAACAAGAAATATCCAAAGACCTGAACAGTAAGTAAACACTTGGAACCCAGAAGTATATCCAAAAGAATATACTTGATATCCCGTGAGGAAACTACTTATTGCAATCAAGAAAATCAATACCGGATCCAGATGGGCCTACTCATATCCAGCACATATATCACGAATAAGCATACGCACCATCGAATATAATACTTAACCCCACAATGACCGATACCATCAAATGACCGATACAGTAAGACCGACACGATCACTAACACAGAAACAGCAGCGAAAGTATTGGTATGAGAATGGTAACAAATAACCGGGGAAGATCTCTACCATGTAAAAAATACAGCAGAGAGCCCCGATACAGTACAAAATACACAGTAAAAATAAGAGCGTCTCTCTGAGCTCACATCTCTTTAAATTTCAATTATCCAATACCTTAACGGTCGATTTTTAGAGTAACAACAGTGACACCCCTTTTATGTCGAAGGTATTCCCTGAATCGCTCATCAAATTCCTTGAATTTCGACATTGCAGTGAGTGGTTCTGGAAGAGTAAGGTCCCTGGCCGCCGTGTTGCTATCATCTTCCTTCAGGGACTTGAGGCGAGTCCGAGTCTTAGCCTCTGCGTCCGGATCAGCCATTCAGTCACCGGAGTGGCGGTGGCCCCAATGAGAGGCTGAAATTCAATCCAAGCCACAAACAACTTGATACGGTCTCCAAAGACCCTCCCCACATACACTTGTTTTGGGTCCGGGCAGTAGTTGTGTTTGGTCTTGTTGACACCATTCACCAGGGATTTGATAGCGGATTCATCCATGTCTCGTAGGGAGTCAGTACTGCTGTAACCAGTCCAAAAGAGCTCGTCTGCCGTAATCCGGTTCAACCCGAAAGATTCCAGGATCTCCCTGAACACTATTTCAGTTGGAGTTAGAGACCTTTCCCCTGCATATCCAGGGATTCCCTCCAGCCTATCAGCGCGTTCGATCGCGTCTTGAACTTCTTGTGTGAGTGTTGGAGCCCGATTAGTATCCATCATGGTCCTAATGAATTCTATTTGCACCGCTGTGAAGCCAAGATTGGCAGGGATGGCTGGTCCATTGTCGGCAGGTCCGCCAGCTGCTGGATTAGCGGCCGCGATGTTGTTGTTATGTTGGTTCTGTCGGGCTGTTCTTCCTCTTGCCATGGTTAGTAGTTTGTTCCTGGAGTAGTTGTTTGCATGTTCTCGAAGTGATATATGAATGATTTTTCTGAGGAGAATTTGCATTTCTGAATAATCACTCTCAACACGGTATCACTAGTAGTGGATATTTTCTAGTGGTTTCTCCTTGCAAAATTCTACAAACGTTTCTATTCCGAACGCAAATCCCTCGGTTGCCCCATACTTAAGCAAACTGTTTGGGTTCCGATTCTGAATCGGGGCCGTTGATTTGGCTTATGAATTCCTTCGCTGGCCGTTGGGTTCACTCGTCCAGGAATTCAGTGACCGTTTGGATCGGCTCGCTACTTGTTCCCGCAGGAATTTGGGACCGTTCAATTGTTTCCCCAGGAATTGGGACCGTTGGTTTGTTTTCCTGTTATTTTACGTTTACGAGTCCAACGGATCCCCCTAATCAGCGGGAGTGGAAATTGCTCTAGAATAATTCAACTGCCCTCTCGGTGTAGAGGCTAAGAACAGCTTAGTGCACACATCTGTACGCTGTCCCACCTTGTGGTAGTATCTTATTTTACTCGTATAGAGGACTTGAGCCCTCCTAACTGTACTCACACCTACTACAAACCGCGAGGCTGTATGCCTCTAGTTGTTGTTGTTGGAGTTGTTGGGGCCGTTAGCTCGTTGCCGTTTCTATGTACACCTAGGTGTATTACCAGTCCTTATCGTGTTGTTTGAGGCGCAATGTGGGCCTCTTCCATGCTTGAATTGGAACACGTTTACGTTTGAATGTAAAGACTGCGGCTGTTCTGTCCCCGAATTCAATAGCTTGTATCGATGGCGTTTGCTTCTTCCCCCAGGCCGTTATGTCGTTTGAGAGAAGTGAGAGATACTAGCTCAAGCCCGGCTGCACTAGCGCCATTACCCATCTAAGTGCTCAAACATGGACATAGCCTTCAGGAGAGTCTTTGATTAACCGGTGATCAGTCGGTAATCGGTCTCACTCCTTCCATTGTCGTGTGAACCGCTGGAACACTCGTCTCTCATTGGAACGGTAGCCAATTGTTGACTAAACACTCTTTTGGTTAGAATCCGTGGGTCTGATAAACTCTGATTTCTACTTCGAGTCTTTAGATTGCAGTAGATAGATTTGTTGTAATATTGATTAGGTTCTAAAATTGTGAGCAGTCGGAATAAGAGTGATCTTCGAATTGCACCTCTATTCCTCTTCTCTTTATTTAGTCGTATTTTGTTGTTACTCTAAAAATCGACCGGTAAGGTATTGGATAATTGAAATTTAAAGAGATGTGAGCTCTGAGAGAGGCTCTTATTTTTACTGTGTATTTCGTACTGTATTGGGGCTCTCTGTATTTTACATGGTAGAGATCTTCCCCGGTTATTTGTTACTGTCTTCTTTACCGTAGTACCGATTCTTCTGTTGCTGTTGCTGTATTAGCGTCGTATCGGTCCTACTGTATCGGTCATTTGGTGGTATCGGTCATTCATGTTGTTAAGTAATTTGTTCAATGGGGCGTATGCTTGTTCATGGTATATATGCTAGATATGAGGCCCATGTGGAATCGGTATTGATTTTCTTGATTGCAATAAGTGATTTCCTCACGGGATATCAAGTATATTCTTTTGAATGTACTTAAGGATTCCAAGTGTTCACTTATTGGTCAGGTCTTTGGGTATGTCTTGTTTCTGTTTGTAGTCCTAAGTGATATCGTTTTTACCACATAGGGATTTTCATGTATTGGAGGTGCGTTTGATTCTAGGACTCGATCATCGAAATAATCGCACCTCGGTCGTCGTTTCGTTTTGTCGGCTTTTTCGATCGAATTTGATGCCGACAACAGTCCGTATTTTTCGCCGACAACACACCCCTTGATCCAATACTTGTTTTGTATTGGATTACTGTCGGAGTATATCATGTTGAATCGTATTGATAGACAAATCGCATGTTCGGATCAAGTCAAATTGAAGAATCGACTCGAGCAATTTTGATTGAGTCAAGATCATCGAATAGCCGAATCCGGTTGTCAATCGAAGCAATCGAATGGAATGAATTAACCTGGGTAGTGTCCCATGATGTATCTTGCATGTCGGGCGTGCAAGATCCATCCCAATGGTTTGGTTAGATCATCAGCCGGGTTGATAACTTCCGGAATATGAATCATCTTGATTTCACCATTTTCTTTCCAAGCTTGAATTGCAAAGAACCTGATTTCAATATGTCTGGTTCTTTCGGTTGGCTTCTGGGCATTTATGATTTCAATTGCCGATGCATTGTCTTCATAGATAGGGGTTGGACCAGCTTGAGCAAATCCTAATTCTTCGAGTACGGATCTGAGGTATCTGGCTGTTTTGGCTGCTGTGACTGCAGCAATGAATTCTGCTTCCGTAGAACTCTGAGCAGTGAGTGATTGCGCCTTGGACCGGTAGACAACTGCTCCACCCGCATAAGTGAAGACATATCCTGTGGTGGACCTGCGATGTTTTGGATCATTTCCATATGCTGCATCAACAAAACACATTAACTTGCTATGCTTGATATCTGCAGGGTATTCTGGGAGTGATTCATCTTGGACTACATCATGATATGGTTCTCCTGATGGAAGAGATGGTTCTGCATTCGGTCTATAGAATCTAATACCCCAAGATCGGGTTGTTCTGAGGTATCGAGCTATGTTCTTCAGACTGGAATAGTGGAATGCAGTGGGATTGGAACTGTATTTTGACATCAGGGTCACTGCATAGCCAATGTCTGGCCGGCAGCTCACATATGCAAACATCATTTCTCCCAAGAGTGTTCTGTAGGAGAACCCTGATGTGGATTATAATGCAGCGTGTTCCTTGGTGCCTTCCAATGGTCCATTCGTATGTGATTGCAGTTGGCTCAGTACTTCAGTTGATAACGGCGCTGATGGTCTGGAGTGGGGTTTCATCTTAGAATCAGTCTCCCAACCATGGGATGTCATGATCCGGTCAATGTAATTGGCGCAGGACAGTTCAATGTAGTCAGCTGTCTGTTTGACATCAATTCCATTGAAGTCTTCAAGCAAACCCATTTTGGTGAAGGGGACAGTATCTTCTCTAGGGAGCTTCAGCCTTGCACCTATAATGTCATAGATCTTGTCAGATATGGATTCCGATGTGCAAGCCAGTGCAAAATCGTCAACTTGTCTCAGCATGTAAACCGTTTCTCCTTCAAAAACTGTCGTGTAGATCGTCCTGTCATGTGTGGTGGTTTTGAAGTTGAGATCGGGACCTTTCAAGATCTTGTTGATGTGGGTTTCCCAGAGTCTTCCAGATTCTGGGTGGCCTTGAAGTGCTCGAAGGACTGGAAGCACCAATCGTCTGTCTATGTCCTTGTCATGCTTGTGTCTGTACCATTCTGCATAAGCATCGTCAATAGTCATGTACGTAGGGATGTTGGGCCCTGGAGAATGGGCATATGCGTCAGCCGCGTCCCCCCCATAAACTTTGAGATTGAGACTTGCTGCAATGGCAAAGAACAGTCTTTGGATGGGGTGTTCAACACATGATGAGTATGACATGGCTATGGCATGCAGAGTTGGAGCTGCATACTTGCTTCCATTGCAACATTGTCTGGCTCTTCTGACACCATTCCTTTTGACACTGTATTGCCAATGGGGTCTGAGAATAATCGCGTCTGGGTCCTTAGGGTATTGAATTGGTGATCCAAACATTTCCAAATCTTCAAACTGATCAAGCTGTTTTCGCTCCCCAGCTTGCCATTCAGGCCATGTAGATAAAGGCTTGAGATTCCTTCGAGTGAAGTGCCCTAGTGCTTGTTCTTCAGGTGTAGTTGCCTTGGAATTGATGGCCTTGATTAAGAGTTCAATTTCTTCAGTTGGTAGTGAATCTGCATCTAGTGGTAATGCTTGATTTCCTGGTTTATGAAGCTTGGTGATAGCTCGGAGGGATGCAATATCAATAGTAGGAATGACAACATCCATGTCGTCTTCAGTTGGTGCCAAGTGTTTTTGGATGGAGGCATGGAGTGCTTCAGTGCTATCAACCTGGTTGATTCTTGATTGTATCAGCTGCTTGTATTTTGTACCAATGCGCTGGATAGCTTTGATGGAGGAAATCCGGTCCAAGAATGGTGGATCTTCTTCAGCAGTGGGTTCCTTCCAGGAGGTATTGGGAGCAAATAAACCATATTCATTTGAGTGTTTCCTGACCTCCTTCATAGACAATTTCTCTTCAAGTGCAAAGGTAATTGGTGTATCTATTGAAGAATCCCTCACCCCTCGATCGTGGCAGGTCTGTAAAGCGGTAGTAACATCAGCAGCAGTAAAGACACGATTGTGATTGATAGATACAATATAAGCGCCGCGGAGCTTGGAGAGAGTCTTCTTGTGGGAGGAGAAAAGCTTGGAAGCAGGACTTTTGGGAAGGATGTCAGTGATGTAAGCTCTGCCAAGCAGTGAATCATTGGCATACCGGAGGCCAAATGTGTGATCAGTACAAGATGGGGAGACAGTGAGCCTGAGATTGGTGAGATCGGCAAAGGGGGAGATAGAGAATTGAAAATCACTGGATGACACCTCAGTGGGTTCCGCAGGAAGTGGAATGTTGTCATCTGTCCTGAGCAGGTGTTTGACATTAGTGGGGAGGTCTGCAAGTGGGAGATCATTCATGCCTTCATCAAACCTGACATGCGTGGCTATCTTGACTCTGTGTGTCTCAGTATCATACCACAGAATGTTTCTGGTAGTGTAGGGTACAAAACCTAGAAATATGCCTTTTCTTGCATTGGGTTTGAGCTTGATTGATCTCTTGCCTGGAGGTCTAACCCAAACTCTGCAACCAAAGGTTCGGAAATCAGCAAGGTTTTCCTTACGGCCAGTTGCCAATTCCAATGGCGAATGTAGTTGGGTGCCTTCAGGGAATGCATTGGACAACCGGAGTGCATGGTAGAAAGCAAAGGGCCAGAACTTGATGGGCAAATTAGCACCAGACAGCATTGTCCTCATGGAGTTAGCAAGAGTTTGGTGTGCTCTTTCAACTGTGCCATTCTGGTGTGAAGCGTCTGCGCCAGTGGGGAAAATGGAATATCCAAACGCAGAGAATAGGTTTCGGATGTCAGGATTGTGATAGAGTTCTCCACCTTGATCAACTGAAACATACTTGTCGGCACAAGTTGGGTTGTGCTGGGCGAAGAAATGCTCTAACCAGTGTAGTGGCGCTGCTTTAGAGATTCGCGTGTCTCCATATTTCATACCAGTATAGTGATCTGTGATGAGAATCCAAGCAGTTTCTCCATGAATGCCTTCATAATCGCGCTTGCGTTTGCTGTTGGAGGATTTGGTACCTGAGAATGCAAAATCAATAGATAAACCCTGAAACGGTTGTGTGGCCTTGCGTGTGGAATGTGAGCCAGCAGGTGTTTTGGTTTGCTTACATTGTATGCAAGTTGGACATTGGTCAAGAATACTGGTTTGCCGTTTGAACTTTGGGACTCCAATGATGTGCTTATGAGCTTGATACAGAAAATCATCGCATGGGTGTCCCAACCTTTGGTGCCACAGGAGTTTCGATGTCTTGGTTTTGATGGCTTGGATTGGGATATTTTTGTCCACAATTTTGGTGAAAAACAGTTTGGCATCAAACCTTGGTATGACACTGGTATCAGACTGAGCTTTCGCTGCTTCAGTACATGTCTGCAGATTGACAAGGTTTGTGTATATATCATACCTGTAGTTGCTAATTACTTCTTTGGAGGCCAGTTCACAAGCTTCCTTGAACTGCATGTCAGTCGCTAAGGCATAGGCGGACGATGTTGCACAATTTGCATATGGAGAGGCAATATCAACATCTGGGATCAGAACTGGGTGTGTATAGCATTGACCATCAATGATGCTCCCATGGAGGACAATGCTGCAGGCAGTGTTCTGCTTGTGATGACAAATAATGGTGAGGTTGCCATTTTGTGGAGCAGATGAGTCACGGTTCTCAGTGAATGATTTATGGATGGACTGTCCACTGAACTGACATCGCGTACGGGATGTCATTCCACAGATATCGTTCTCACTCAGTAATGTTGTTGACAGGGAGGGAGAATAGTAGAAGAAAACTTTGATATATCCAATGTGATTCGGTGCTGGGATATGCAAATATCCTGAGCCTTCAGGGATGCAGGTGGCTGCTGTGCCTCCTATTGCTGCTGTAAGCCTGACGGGACATTTTCTTATCTTGGTGTAAGGTTTGTAACCGTGCAGGATGTGTTTGAGGTTTGTGCAGGAAACCTTTGCACCGGTGTCAATCTGAGCCCGGACACCCTGTTGGAAGTAGGCTGTAGCTGCAATAGGGTCCGGTGGGACGAGGGATTGCACATTGTATGTATCAACTGGCGTAGGGTTGTCCCTATCAAAATTGGGATCCTCATTGGTCTTCAGGTGTGATTCCAATGTAGGGGATGTAGCCCTGAGGGATTCCATGTCACAGTAGACATCAATTGGTATAGATGACTGGAGGCTGTCTTTTGGAAGGAGGTCGACGGCACCAATTATGACAGATTCATAGGAGCTGACACTGCTGGAGTCCAAGGAGGGGCATAAGCTGTTCACTTGGGACGCTGTGATGTTGTCAAATCCTTGAGGATCATCTTGAGGTGATGTCATAGTATGGCTCCAAGAAAGACTTTCTATTCTTGGCCATTGCAAAAATTTTGTTCTTCTACTGCAGCATCAGGTGAAACCTCATCTTGATCTTCATTACCAATGTTGATCTGAGAGATTTGTTGGGTGGAATCCAAGAGTTGTTGGGTCTGTTTATTGGATTTGTTCAGAAAAACAGCCGCAGCAATCCTATGTTTCTTCAGGGACTCAATATCTTGCAATGCAGGACAATTATCAAAATTGTGACCAGACATGTGGCAAACAATACATTTTCTGGATGTGTCAAAAAGACTAGGTTGCTTATCGAATGCCGTGATGGCATTGCAGTATGCTTGGTGGAGGAAGGGATCGTCAGATTCTTCATCCATCTCCGGGTAGCCAAGTGATTCAATCAGGCTGATTGAGTGAGATGTCAAAGTAGAAGGTGTCCTAACAGTGCTGTTGCTAGCGTGCTTTTGAAACCGATCATTCCGACGGGGACCTGGTCTGGTACCTGAGACAGGCAGTTGCTTGGGCCGGATTGGTTTGGAGGTGTCCCTCTTGTACTTTTGTTCAGCCTTGATCTCTTGTTCATAGGTTTGAAGGGTTTGTAGAAGCCTACCTGCCTTGTATTTGTCTCTTTTGAATTGATCATCAGAGTCGCGTTCATCTTCTGTCTTTTTGAAGAGCTCTTCTGAGAGGGTGGTTCCTGCAATCAGGTTGCTAACTTCTTCTGTTGAACTGATAGTGCTGGGTTGGTTTTGGAGGAACACTCTAAGTCTCAAATAATCCTTGTACCGGAAGTAGTATTCTTCAAGAGATTCATTTGGATCTTGGTTGGGAGGGTTTCTGACCATTCTGCTGGCATTGGATGGCCTTTTTGAGTTGGGATGTGTTTGAGCAATAACTGTGTATAGCGCTTCGTATCCCTGTCCGCCTTCAAAGCTCTGAATAGTGGCCTTCATACTTGCACATGAGTCAGGGATGATTTTATCAGTTCTCAGTGCCGTGTAAATGAGATTTCCCCATTCATTGATAGCCAATTCATATCTAGAAGGCAGGTCGTGTGGAAGGTCATCACCAATTGTGAATCCTCTGAGGTGGTCAGCTTCACGTCTGAATAGATAGTATGGGTGTACATAAATATGATGTTGCTGGGAATGAGCTGTGATTTCTCGGTACCATTTCCTAACCTGAGGGTCTGTTGCATCCTTTAGTTGTGGGAATCCTGAGAGGAACAGTTTGTCTCTAGCTGCTTCTTTGGACTTGTCAGAGGCTCTGGTCAGATCAAAACAGTCACCACTTCTGGTGATCAGGCGCTGGTCATTTCTCCCGCTGCCTAGATTGTGTAGGTAGTAGTTTTGCCTGACAATGGTTTCATTTCCCGATGAGTCGGTGTAGGTGATTGGGAAGTCTTTCATGTCATCTCTGGTGAGGAATTCATCTTTCCTGTAGTAACGGTCCTTCACTGGTGGTGGTAAGGTCGCCGGATTCCATGGGAGGTCAAGTGACGCTTGGTGGTTGGTGCCGGCACTGTTGTTGTTGTTGTTGCCATTGTTGACCAGTTGCTGTAGTAGGGTGGTTAACTGTCCCATCTCGGTAGGGGAGACAGATGCAGCCGTTGCAGCAGGTGGTGCCGTTGCGGCAGGTGTATCTGGAACGTCTACCTCATCATCTGATGGTGGGTCTCCAGTGTAGGCTTCCATGAATAGGTCTGGGCGCCAATTTTTTTTGAAACGCCAGTGGGTAATTGTGATTTCGATTAGAACAATTGGCTCATCATCTGTGTTGGTCCGAATGGCATGTTTTGCAGCAGCATCAAATTCTGTTTTGTATCTCATGCGTTTTGTAGATCCACCATTTCTGACATGCTTGATAACACATTTGTCGAGGAGATTGGCAATGTGGCCTTTTGTTATTTCATCCGGTGGTGGCTCTACTAGGTTGATGGCTATGGCCTTTGCAATGCAATTGAGGATGTGGAGTTGTGGATCCGGAGCTATTTCTAGTGGTCCTTCTTCTTCTTCTTCATCCTCGCGGGTCACAAAGAATTCTGAGAGTTCATCTTTGCCAATGATTTCGGAGTAGGCTTTGTTTAGGGATGTGGCCGCAGTTGGGTTGCTAGCACTTGCAAATCGGAATTCGATTCCAAAAATTGGAGTCCAGTCAAATGGAGCTGTTGGCATGGTTTCTTGAGTCGTCGTTGTTGTAGATCGTAGAATTCAAATAACATGCGATCGTCGTCGTCGGTGTAATTAATCCGTTGAAGGCGGTAATGTGGCGTCGGCAGAAGCGTCAAGGTGATTATAATAATTGACCGAAGAATTTTCCTTAGAGGTAATCGGAGATGGGGATCGATGATTGGAGATGTCCGGAACAGGCGATTCGCGTCGATGGTAATTAACGTGTGATTTCATTGTCGTTAACGTCGTCTCTGTGGGGATTCTTGTAGAAGAAAGATCGATTGTGTCGGAAGACGCGTATCGGCTTTCGTGATGTTCGATCGTCCTTGGATGGAATTAACCGGGGAATGGCGATGTCGTTGACGTCGGCGTTCGTTATTGCGATCGAAACGACGATGTGTATGTGTATGACAGAAGGATATTCTTGGTAGAATGCTCTGTAGATACACCCCTTGATACGAATGCTTGGTCGTGGATTACAAAAGAAGATTCCGGTAGAAGAATCTGTAGTACACCCCTTGATCCGCGAGTAGGGAGGGGAAGGAAAAGAGAGAAAGAATGAGATGTGGGGAGGCCGAGAATGTGCCGCACAGGGAGCTAAGCACAGAATTTCCTCTGGATTTAACCGACAGTGGAGGTGCTGAACGGCCGGAGATAGGTAGCTTAAGGTAAACACTGGTGCTCTTGCGGGACACAAGTGTAAGTTATAAGGGCTCTATAACCTGTTGTTACTCTAAAAATCGACCGGTAAGGTATTGGATAATTGAAATTTAAAGAGATGTGAGCTCTGAGAGAGGCTCTTATTTTTACTGTGTATTTCGTACTGTATTGGGGCTCTCTGTATTTTACATGGTAGAGATCTTCCCCGGTTATTTGTTACTGTCTTCTTTACCGTAGTACCGATTCTTCTGTTGCTGTTGCTGTATTAGCGTCGTATCGGTCTTACTGTATCGGTCATTTGGTGGTATCGGTCATTCATGTTGTTAAGTAATTTGTTCAATGGGGCGTATGCTTGTTCATGGTATATATGCTAGATATGAGGCCCATGTGGAATCGGTATTGATTTTCTTGATTGCAATAAGTGATTTCCTCACGGGATATCAAGTATATTCTTTTGAATGTACTTAAGGATTCCAAGTGTTCACTTATTGGTCAGGTCTTTGGGTATGTCTTGTTTCTGTTTGTAGTCCTAAGTGATATCGTTTTTACCACATAGGGATTTTCATGTATTGGAGGTGCGTTTGATTCTAAGACTCGATCATCGAAATAATCGCACCTCGGTCGTCGTTTGGTTTTGTCGGCTTTTTCGATCGAATTTGATGCCGACAACAGTCCGTATTTTTCGCCGACAACATATTTGGCATGTACGTTGATTCCTAATTGAATTGTATTTAGTTACGTCCGCTAGTCGTACGTTAATATCCGTCTGTACCTATCACCGCGTGATTTCTAGAGCAGACACCAGATCGGTCAAGGAGCTTATTGGTGACGGGATCCCAGATCTTAAAACAGAGACTATTGCCAACGTGTTCAGCAAGACCGACAAAATGACCAAGACATTCAGTATTCTGGGAGCCAAACTGGGTATCGGGAGTCTTGTAATAGACAGGTTCAAACCAAAAGAAACTGAGGTAGGGACTGACGTCACCAAGAGTGCCAGTGGCAATATAGAAAGGCTGTTTGTTGGAGAGAGTTGGATCAGACAAGTGGTTCAAGAGACTTGCAATGCAGGTCATGCATGAGAGCCAGAGGTGAGGTGGTGTTCCCGTACGGTCCATAATCCTGTTAACAACCCGCTTGAAGGTCTGGTATCGCCGTTCAAAGAGGTTCTGTTGCTGGTGATAGGGTTCACTTTGCCATGAGCCAATCCACAGCATCTTGAGGTAATCGAGAACATTCTTGCTAGATTGGTAGGAGCCATGATCACAAAGGAGTCTGAGGGGTCTACCCCATTGTCAAACAAAATTTTGGAGACAAGGTAAGAAATCAGCAGTACTTCTCATTTCTTCCACATGAATGATATGAGATTTTTGACCGAAGAAAACTTGGGCTAGCTTGAAACCACCATTGATGGCAGGGGTATCTGAGTATATGACATCAGAAAGGACATCATCTTGGAAAGGTTGGACATTCATGGCAGGCTGTGGGGACTGGAACCTTTTAAAGATGTTTCCATCTGGGCTAATGGACAGGGAGCGGTATTGCGTGGAATTGTTAAAGGTAGCTTTGATGCGAGCAATGGAGACCCATCCAAAGAAAGGCTTCAAAGACAAGTAATCCATATCAGTGGGTGATTGGGTATGCGGTGCAGCAGTGAGGCAATTGGAAGGGGATCGTATGGAGCATCGACTGATGACCTCTTGGTGAATATAATTGGTCAGACTGAGCCAAAAGGATGTATCATAGGTATCCAATGCCTGTAGAACTGAGGTCGCGATGCTGCTTGACATGAATGAGGTGATTGCATGAGAAGTGCCAAGGCTGGCATCGCGAAACATGCCAAATTCATCATAATCCTGATATGGGAGCAATGTGGCAAGAGGTGGATATTTTTGAATGAAGGTGTCATCCTGGGGGGTATAGGCGCCATCAAGTACAGATGGGTTCCACTGTTGATCACTCGTCATAACAACATGGGGAAGTCGGGCATATTCTTCACTGGTATACTTTCGCACTGCTAGGTATGGTAACCCATGGCGTATACTAAGTGGAAACACATGGCCATCAGTGGTGGTGATGACTTGGGTGCCACCAGCCTTGATGGAGATATCATCAACGAGCGAGAAGTATGCTTCCATCTGTGGAGAAGATAAGATGGATGGGTGCTGTCCAGTGTAGGCACATTCATGAAAGATGATGATGACCGGGCCATGATTGGAAATAGAGTATGCACCACAAGTTGCAATAGGGATATTTTGGATCTGATAATTGTTAATGCCAGTGACATTGACATAGCAAGGAGGTATGTCCTTGGATATAAGACATGCATCATTTCCTATGATGCAGCCATTTGCACCACGGTCAACCATGGCATAGCCAGGTGTGGAGACATTGGTTTTGCTAGAGTGATAGACAACGTCAGGAGTGTCCGGGTAAACACAAGGTTTGCAATCAAGTACGGACCAATGGTGGAATTTTGCAGACAGGGAAGGTTGTTGTCCTACGGGAGCATAAACACTACCATCCCTTCTGTAGAGGACATCAGGGTTGTCGGCAAGGAAGCGAGCTGGATGAGCAGGTGAAACCGATGGTTTGAGGGGGCGAGTGTTGTCACTCTAAAAATCGACCGAAAGGATAGGATAATTAAAATTTAAAGAGAAGTGAGCTCAGAGAGAGGCTCTTATTTTTACTGGGTATTTTCACTGTATCGGGGCTCTCTGCTGTATTTCACATGGTAGAGATTTTCCCCGGGTTATTTGTTACCATTCTCGTACCGATACTGTTGTTGCTGTATTAGCGTGTCGGTCTTACTGTATTGGTCATTCGATGGTATTGGGCACTTACGAGGTTAAGTGTTTTGTTCGATTGGGCGTATACTTGTTCGTAGAGTAGCTAGATAAATGAGGCCCATTCAGAATCGGTATTGGTTTTCATGATTGCAATAAGTAGTTTCCTCACGGGATATCAAGTATATTCTTTTGAATATACTTAAGGATTCCAAGTGTTCACTTATTGGTCAGGTCTTTGGATATGTCTTGTTTTTAACCGATTATCTTCTTTTGTTTGTAGCCTTAGGTGGTATTGTTTTTACCCCTTAAGGATTTCCAAGTAGTGGAGGTACGTTCGATTCTAATCCAGATTCGTTCACGAATATTCGTGTGTGTGTATGTACGTACCTCTGCTTCGTTTACCGTAGCGTTCCTACGGTGTTTCTGTCGTTGTATTTTTAACCGACAACACACCCCTTGATTCAACACTTATTGATGAAAGGAGTGTAGAATTACAAGTCGGATCTCCATCTTGTAGAACTCTAAGAACTTAAGTATGAGCTTGGATGTTGAATCGGAAGAATTTAATGATTGGAATTGTAAAACGGAGAAGCATGAGACATCAATGAGGAAGGAGAGGTGCTTAAGCATGCAGTGGTCGGGAAATCGATGAGAAGGTTAATCAGAGTTGGTCTTGACAATGGATTGGATGGCTAATGAGTCATCAAGTCGTAGGAGACATCGAATACGATTGATAGATCGTAGGGATGGATTTGGTTGTAGAATCAAATCATAAATCGTAATTGAAGAGAAGATTAGATTGAGGAACCAGAATCGATTCATAGAAGATCAATCGTAGATGGTCTTAGATTCACTCATGGAATGATATCAAAGAGAGGAATTGTTGATTATTGAGAATCTCAACGGAGGGGAGACCAATGAGGAGAGATCTATTATGAGTCGAAATAATCGATCATGGTGGAATCCAAAATTGGAGAGAAGAAGGATGCTTGTGGGATATCGCAGATCGTTCGAGATCGATTTCATTGATTGAAGACGTGGAAAAGATATCGATGATACGTAGGATAAAGGGAAACATTGGGATCACACGTAAAGATAGATTGATTGCACTGGAGCAAAAGGCTCTATTGAGGAACTCAATGGAGGGGAGATTCATGAGTGAGTGTGTATTGTTAGAGGGTGACTATGCTGGATGTCAAGTCAACCAAGGGATTGTTGAAAGTCCAATAATGCGGAGCAGGAAATATGAATAGTTGACAGAGGGGTCGACTAACGCATGAACCGTAACCAAATGGAGTCTTAGTTGTGATTTGATAGCTGGTATAGGAAGTAGGGTGGTTGATATCACGGATTGGATAACAATGAGCTTGACGAATCATAACAGAGGACCGTTCTTGGGTGAAGCGGATCGTCGTGTATGTCTGATGAATATCACTGAGGGGATAAGGAATCAGACTTGAAAGGGAGATCTCTTGGTTCCGGTGGCAAATCGCTTCAGACTATTGAAGAGGACTGCGCGTAGGGATTAATCAAGAGGGGACATCAACTCGTCAACAAAGGGTGTCGTAGGATGAATCGGGAGGGGACATCAACAGTAAAGATCGAATATCAACGGAGATTGGAGAATCCAGATTGACTCGTAAGATGAATCGTAAGTTGATCAAGAACAATGGCTCAAATGGTTGAGGACACACACGGAGTATTGAGTTGAATCAAATTGTTGTAGATAGAACGGAACATTGATGCGTATCCTTGAAGAGGAGATTGGATCCAACTTAGTAGGAAAGATGGATCAAGACAGAACGATGTTTGAATCAAACGTCAGGTAGAAGTTGCATTGAGGGAATGCAAGGGAAGGAATCGATCCAAGGAGGAGATATGATCATAGAATTCGATTGAGAAGCATTAAAGACGGTTGATTGATAATGGAGTGGAATGGAAGGCTTGATGGTGGATCTCAACAGAAGGGAGTTATATCTGCGAAGATGAGATTGGCTTGGATATCACGGAGGGGATGACCAAGGGATTGAAAGTAATCGTAGTACTGATTAGATTGGAGTTTGAGATCGTCGACGGAGAGAGAATCGTAGTACTGATTAGATTGGAGTTTGAGATCGTCGACGGAGAGAGATGATTGATTGTGGAAGAGTTACCAATCGTAATCGAGGGATTGTAGAATCGAACGCTTTGAAACTTGATCACTGGAACACAAGGCTCCATTGAAGATCTTTAACGGAGGGGAGATCGTGAGATTCTAGCCGGATACTTGGAAGTGATATCTATCAGTATCGAGTCTTGGGATAATCGGAATCAATCGTAGAAATTGATTGTGAAACAAATCGTAGAGTTCCTGCCATATCAAGCGTAGGAAAGAATGCAATCGGATGTAGTCGTAGGTTCAATTCAATCGTCGAATAGAATCAAACGAGTCGATTACTAATGAGATGGATTGATTGCTGCTCCAAGTCGTAGGATGGAAGCGTACAATGTGAATGGAAGAGCACAGCGACGGATGCATATCTTTGAACTGGAAGAAGGGATTGGATAATCCGAATCGGATCAATTGAACTGGAATCCAAAATGGGATTGAATCAATATGATTGTAACGGCGAAACGTAATCGTAGTTCGTCTCAAAGCAATTTTCTCGACGTCGATGGAGAGAATTGATTGGACAATGCGTAGTTCGTCTCAAAGCAATTTTCTCGACGTCGATGGAGAGAATTGATTGGACAATGCTTGGTATCATTCATGGATTGAAGACTTGGAAAGGAGATCAACGGCAGATATTGCTGCACGCTAAGCCATGTTTATGTACGTGAAGTTGTAAGTGCCTTGAATGCTCTTGTGTTGGATTGACACGAACCGGCTACACACCCCTTGATTTAACACGGAGGGAAGGAGTGTTGAATGAATTGTCGGTTCATTGATGTGGTTTGAGTGGGATCCTTGTCGCATTCAGGGAGCATAAGTGAAGGTGTGGGGAGCATAAGTAGATTGGTGGAGGCTTATGAGGAAAACGCTGGAAGTTAAACGCGTGCAAATTAAGCGTCATGCAGTGATCCAATGCACACCCCTTGATGCAGATGCACACCCCTCGATTCAATACTTATGGAATAGAATTCTGTGGTTCAAACAAATCCCATGGTTGTGAAGGATCCAAAACCTTAGGGCGAATGTCATGGTTCTAGAGAATTCCATGGTGGTGAATGATACAAAAGGGAGGATGCGAAAGGTTGATTTAATCAAAGACAGTTGAATTGTAGGAACTGATCAAGAAACCGGAGATCCAATTGCAGAAATTTATCAAGCATCGAAGACATCGAGGCGGTATCAAAGCCATCGGTATTCTTGATGCCAGCCATTGGCATGTAAACGAAGTCTCATGTATTGGGTCAGAGATCGATCAAATCGTAGAACGTGATGCAATCGTTGGGTTGTATAACGAATCGTGGATGTAAACGAGTTGTTGGATCAAGTGGTCATAGAATCGAATCGATGGTGTGATCGGAGAGCCACATATCAATTGTAGGTCGTGTAAGAGACGATCGTAGATATCGAACAGCGTCGTAGAAACCGATGGAGATCGAATTCGACCGATAGATTGTAGGAGATAGAAGTCAGAGGTACTATCGTCGTGTTAAATGTGGAGGACGTAATGTTTGTCGTAGAAGACCAAAGGAGATGGCAAGTAATCGATCTGGGGTACCATCGATTTCGAAATTGTATGGGTTAAGGCAACTAACTTTGTGAGGGGTAGTTGCAGGCGGTTGTAACGTTCAGTCAAGGGTATCGAAAAACCAATTATTTGACAGGATGTTCGCATGTAAGTGGTACAGCTTTATCTTCAGAGCATCGCAATGTCGTTTGGAGAGTCGTAGGAGGACAGCACGGAGTCGAAGCCGTGTGTATTGGTTGAGCTTGAGTGCCGATTAAGTCGAAGGAATCGATCATAGGGGAATCCAAAATCAGAGGGAAGAAGAGATGTGCTTGGATGAAGCGTATTGGATATCACGGATGGGATAAAGAGTCGTCCGAGAGGAGGAATTGGAAATCGAATCAAATTGGAGACATCAAGTGAGCAGCGTCGAAGACGATTGATTGATGGTATCAAAGGGGTGGACCAAATTGTAGAGGCTGGTGGAGAATTTATGGATGAAGGAATCGATTGACTTGTCGTAGGATCTCAAAGAGACTGTTGTAGAAACAAATGGAATCGGAGGGGATTCATTCTGACTTGGTAGGAAGAAGATCGATCGATTCCAGAATCAAATAGCAATTGGTTGAGTGTGGAAAACGATTGAGAGATTGGAATGCGATTGAGAGATTGTAGGAATCAATATGATTGTTCAGAAGCAATTGCAACCGCTTGAATCACCTGCCCTGCAAGACTGTTGAATCACTTAGGAAACATAGAATTGCAACTGCTGCTTGAATCAAACTTTATTCCAGAGTTGGGACAGAATTATTGGATGCCTTAGAAGAGGATTGGTCTGAAGGAATGCAAGGGGAATATCAAGACAGGGATTGAAGAACCTGGTCCAAAGCCGACTAGTAGATTCCTTCTGTGTGAGATCTCATCTAGCTCTCATGTCAATTAAGCTTTGAATCATATCTTTGTCTTGATCCTTAGTCCCGAGCGTAAGTTCCGTGAATACGTCTAAACCAGCAACACACCCCTTGATTCGACACTTGGTGGAGGAGTGATGGGATGTCTAAACCGGTCATAGATCATGTGCAATTCGTCATAAGACAGGGAACACATGATGTGACGTAGATATCTTGATACTTGAAGTCATTTTTATGTCTAGAGGAGTATAAGTAACTTTTCAAGCGTAGAATGGATATAATTCCTGGACACAGAGAAGCCTTAAGGCGGTAGACATACACCCCCTGATTCACAGGCAGGAGAGAGGAAAGGGGATGATCAACAAGATCCAAGGAATTTAAGAAGAAGTATTTGTAGGAAACAAATCGATGGTGTGATTGATCGACTGCGGGATGAATCGTAGAAATTGTTCGATACATAGCTTGAGTATCGATTGGCTTGGCCAACAAAACATCAAGTCGTGGAAGCCGTCTGGTCGTAGATCAAATCAAAGAATTGTAGATATAGAAGGCGATTGATTGATCGTAGAAGAGTTACCCATCGTTTGAGCACGGATTGGATCAGTGTGGATTGGTCGTACACCAATTTGTAGAAGTTGAATGACTAGCATTGGGGAGTTGAGACAACCTGCAATTCGTGGAGAAGATTGTAGAACGCCATATCAAACGTAGATCTTGTAATGACTCGCTGTTTGCTGGTGGGAGAGCAAAGAACGTCATACCGTAGGAGAACGAGCAAAGAAGATGGCCTAAGGCAACTAACTTTGGATGGGGATGTTGAAGTCGGATGCAATTTTTAGTCAATAGTATCGTAAAACCGGTTCATCGACAAGATGTTAGCATACAAGTGATACATCTTGATCTTCAGGGCATCGCGATGTCGTTTGGTGATGCAGAAGACACGTTGATTTGAACTGAATATATTTCGCAACGAAGGTGAGATAAATCTGCACTGTGTTCTGCATATGTAAGAATGCCCTCGTGAATTGCCTTGGACAATGGGAGTTGCAACGATGGCTTGAGAGGGACAGAAGCTGGCTTTGGTAAGCGATGGAACGTCACAGTTTCACTCTGAGGGTTAAATGTCCATCGGAAGTTGGTTGGTACATAAGGTGGAGCAGAATGATGGTCTGAACTGGGCAATGTAGGTGGCATTACGGGTAGTGCGGTCACAGTGGACTTTTCCTGGCGTTTGACAGAAGAAGCGTCTTGATGACGCGACACGTCGTAAGGAGATGGTGTTGGATTGAACTCGGTGAAAGGAGACGGAGTCACTGTTGGGAGAATAAGTCCAGGTCCAAGTGTAAAGGGAAGCACGAGGTGCAGTGGAGTTCAAGGAGGTCTTCACATTATTGGAATTGATCGTTTTGGTATGAACCAGGCCGGTGGTACCAGAAGGAACAATCACGTTGGCATTGGCTTTGGCGGGTTGAACAGGGAGCAACTTAGCGGTGTTACATGGTGGATCTCCGGTGTAGGCTTGCGTGAAGAGGGTACGAAACGAGCTTGGAAGGACGTTGTCTTTGCTTGTATCGGAAGGAATTGTCGCAGGAGATGAAGGAATGATCACTGATTGATCTTCATAGATTTTATTGAAGAGGCTCGCGTTCCAATCTGGCCTGAATCGCCAATGGGTGATAGTAAGTTCAATTAAGACAGTAGGTTCTTCATCAATGTTGGTTTGAATTGCATGCTTGGCCGCTGCATCAAATTCTGTTGTGTCTCGCATTCGCTTGGTAGGAACACCATTGTTTGTAACATGTTTGATAACACATTTGCTGAGAAGATTGGCAATGTGTCGTTTGGTAACCGCGTCCGGTGGGTCTATGAGGCTGATATCAATGGCTTTGGCAATGCAATTTAGGATGTGGAGCTGTGGATCCGGTGCTATTTCCAGCGGTCCTTCATCTTCTTTGGCATCGGCTTCACGGGTCACAAAGAATTCTGAAAGTTCATATATGCCAATGATTTCAGAATATGCTTTGTTAAGGGATGCGGCTGCAGTAGGGTTGCTAGCACTTGCAAATCGGAATTCAATCCCAAAGATTGGAGTCCAGTCAAATGGAGTCAGCATCTTGTCGTCGTAATAATTAATCCGTTGGAGTATCCAAGAAGATTCTGGTAGAACAATCGTTGGCGGCGTTAATGGGTGCAGTCGGAGAAGAGTCGTCGGAGGAACCAAAGAACGGTCGCGGCGAAAGAAATGACTGGAGGAACCAAAGGAAAGTTCCAAAGAAGGAATTAACCAAAGAAATATCGACCATCGGAGACGGGGAGAAAATATTGCGCAGGGCAATTGGCGTAGGAGTTGTTTATAAGGAATAGTCCTGGCCGGTGTGTTTGGAGAGGAGTTTGGTAGGCCGTGAAGGTGAGAGGGATCGATGACCGGAAAGACAGAATAAATGGTGGAATTAATTCAATGTGACGGCGACGTCGGTGTTCTGATGAGAGAAGATTCGAAAGGGCCAAAGCTCGGAACGTTCTCGTGATGCGATTAATGACCAAGGGGAGGTGCGAAAGAATCGAAATAACGATCGTCGTCAAAGAATCGTGTCCGTAGAAAGGAATTGAAGAACTGAGTCGTAGTCGGTGTTGTCGTCGAGATAACTAACCGATGATGTAGGTAGCCGTGTCCGTAACCGTGTCCGTAACCTGAACGATCCTCGGAGGTGCAGAAATGACTGAAAAGACCGTCGGAGTGACCGGAGAGGACGTTCGTCGGAGGAACCAAAGAACGGTCGAGGGGAGTTAAAGCAGCTGTCGAAGGATGAGTTGCAGTCTGTTGTGGTTTGAAGCACTATCAAATGAGCGTCGATGGTCCGGTATGTGGGCGATGGACGCGGAAGAAAGATATGGATTATTGCAATCGGCGTGTCCGGTGCAATGGGCTGTTATGAAAGACGGCGGTGGTCTTTATCTGGTAATCAAATCAGAGAACTGGTTGTGGATTACAACTTGAGCATGGCGAGTACACCCCCTGATCCACAAGCAGTGAAGAAGAGGGATAGGATGATCGGGAAACCGGACTTCAAAAAGAATGAGATGGGGGGGAGGCCGAGAATGTGCCGCACAGGGAGCTAAGCACAGAATTTCCTCTGGATTTAACCGATAGTGGAGGTGCTGAACGGCCGGAGATAGGTATCTTAAGGTAAACACTGGCGCTCTTGCGGGACACAAGTGTAAGTTATAAGGGCTCTATAACCTGTTGTCACTCTAAAAATCGACCGAAAGGATAGGATAATTAAAATTTAAAGAGAAGTGAGCTCAGAGAGAGGCTCTTATTTTTACTGGGTATTTTCACTGTATCGGGGCTCTCTGCTGTATTTCACATGGTAGAGATTTTCCCCGGGTTATTTGTTACCATTCTCGTACCGATACTGTTGTTGCTGTATTAGCGTGTCGGTCTTACTGTATTGGTCATTCGATGGTATTGGGCACTTACGAGGTTAAGTGTTTTGTTCGATTGGGCGTATACTTGTTCGTAGAGTAGCTAGATAAATGAGGCCCATTCAGAATCGGTATTGGTTTTCATGATTGCAATAAGTAGTTTCCTCACGGGATATCAAGTATATTCTTTTGAATATACTTAAGGATTCCAAGTGTTCACTTATTGGTCAGGTCTTTGGATATGTCTTGTTTCTAACCGATTATCTTCTTTTGTTTGTAGCCTTAGGTGGTATTGTTTTTACCCCTTAAGGATTTCCAAGTAGTGGAGGTACGTTCGATTCTAATCCAGATTCGTTCACGAATATTCGTGTGTGTGTATGTACGTACCTCTGCTTCGTTTACCGTAGCGTTCCTACGGTGTTTCTGTCGTTGTATTTTTAACCGACAACAGCGAGTATCAGCTTGAGAAGATGCCTTGAAAACGCCAAGGGATTCATGGAATGCTGTCCAGGCTGTGGCTTCCTCTGTAGGTGTGAGTTCCTGCTCAGAATGATGTTCATAAGCGCGTCGTGTGATGGGCTTGCTGGAATTGGGATCTGGAGCAGGTGCTGCATCTAGGAGTTCTGTCCGGAGGCATGCGACAAGTTTCTTCTTGTCATCTGTGGTGAAGCCGAGCCTGTGCTTCATACCATGCTTAGAAAGTGTCGTCCAAACTGGAGATGGTAACCTGGTGCTTGGATCTAGGGTTCTTCCAGCTTTGTATACAGCATAGTCCTGATAATTGCCGAAAAACTCAATAGGAGGCAAACAAGAAGAGGTATCATCCGTGATGGCTGAATATGTGGAATGTGTCATCAATGAGAGGTCATGCGTATGTGCCTTGACAGATGCGCGGCTGCTGGGTTGTGTTAGGAACGCTTGGGAATCCAATCGGGTGGCTTCAAGGAGGAGAGTATTCTTTAGTTCACTGATAGCGATGACTTCATGTTGTCGAAATCGAATCATATCATGTGACGCAGGAGGATCACTAACTTTACAGAATTGCTCACTGAGCTGGAAACTGCTACTGCAGGCCTTGCATAGATGCGTTTTGACAGTGTCATAGTCGAGTGGTCGCTGTGGATCCTGTAGTTTGTTGAGGTGTTCTAACTGTGCAAACCACTGAGTGATGAACTTGACTTTGGAGTCCTTCCATGACCTCAGGTCAATATCCAGTAGCCTCTGCATGACGATGGAGGTGTCGTATACTTTGGATTTGGACTTGTCGTGTAGGGTCACAAAATCAAAGAAGGCTTGTCTGCCATCCCTTGTGTTTGTATGACTCAGCACGCACGAAGAGGAGAGGTCACTTTGAAATACATGGAGGACAAGGGTCCAGAAGAATGCACACTGCTTGTTGTGAAGTGCCTTGGTGTATCCTGTGAGGGGAATGTCAGGCCAGTTGGGAGCAAGAAATGTAGCGATATCAATGTCAGTTGTTTCCAGTTTGGCCTTGAATTTTACAAGCCAATGTTCGAATTTTGTGTCGTTTTGTAGCGCAGGAAAGGTAGTCTCGTCTCTTGATTTCCTGATCCATGATTCATACTTTAGCTGGTCGATTGGTTTTGTTGATCGGTTTGTCGATCCATCGGATGGCATGCTACGATCTTCCACTACTACTCTATCGGCTGTGGAGTCTCGTCTAGCCTTGACCATTCCACTCCAGTATTCCTTGAAGGCTTCTTTGGTGTAATGGACGCGATTTTCCCAGTCTAGGCCCTGTTCAGTGAGGAGTTGACCAAAATCAACAAACCGCTGTAGCTTTAGCTGCACATGCCGTGTGAGGGATACTCTTGCTCCCCTGTCTTGATATGTGAGATCATTGATATCCTCTATGAATAGGAAATTTGACCACGTTGTATACTGACCAGCGATGCGTGCTTCACAGAGGATGCTGTTGGATTCCTTTGGGACATCGAAAGAGTCGCGTAGGAATGTGTCTAGTGCGTGGTCAAATGAAGAGAAGAGATCCGAGATGGAGATGTCGTCCTCCTCATCCTCTTAATTAGGATTATCCTGTTGGCCGGGGGGCATAGTTGTAGGTGCTGTTAGAGGTGACCGAGTTGCCGCGCTGCCAGGTCAAAGCGAGAGGAATCGTCCGGTGGTCTTGCTTCTTGTCCTTCCTCCACGGGGGATGCTAGTCATGTGTTTGTCGTGTAATTGGATCAGAGAGCTATCGGTCTGCGACGAGTCGTCAGATAGATTTATGATCCTCTGTCAGATTGTTCTTTGTCAATTTCTTCTCTTTTGCAAGCTTCAACAAGCTTGCGACTGTTAATATGTTAATTTCCTTTTGAAAGTGGCTGTTGAGCTGATCAATCCAAAGGCAAGAAGGGAAACCGACGCTAGTGATAATTGCTGCAGTCCGGTTGAGGTGCCAGTCTGTTGGGGTCTAATATTTCTCTGATATCCACTACGATCGAGCTTGTATGCTCAACCGGATCTATTCTGACTACCGATGGCACAGTCAGTTAGATCCTAGGCTTGTAGTTCTACAATAGGTCCCATTTAGGGAGCCAAAGCAAGGTTTAAGGTTGAATAATCAAATAATCTAAAAGAATAAGCGCATTGATATGCTGGAGAGCAAGTCGCCGCTTTAAAGATCGTGTTGCCGCTAATACAGCACGATACGAGTATTTTATATGGTAAAATACCGTGTTGCTGCTAATGCAACACGGTAACGTGTAATTTGTTTTGCTGCTAACACAACACGTATTTTGTGTAATAGACAAACAGGTTTGTGAGCAACCATCCGAACCTCTGCTGTCTTTTCTTGAAAACAGAACACTTAACAAAAGATAGCATATGCTAATATCTGACACGTGTTCTTTCTTAGATCACTACTAAGTATCAAATTCGAGTGACGATCGATTCTTCTCGTCCAGTTAAGTATCGATTCTCCATCGTAAGAATGAGTCCGGTATTTTTCAAGGTCTCATTATTCTCGATTTCGTACCTCTACTAAACTAGACACGAAAGGAATTTAACAATTTGATTCTAAGACGTGATCATTGGAATGATCGTATCTCTGTGTTAATATTACGCACCTCGGTCGTCGTTTCGTTTCGTTTCTCATCGGCTTCTTCAATCAAATTTGATGCCGACAAAGTCCGTATTTTTCGCTGACAACACATCCCTTGATCCAACACGTTATCGACATTGCATTACTGTCGGTGTATTCTGTATTAATTGAGTCGACAGTTTGGGTTGAAGTTATTTTGTTTAACCTGGAATCGAATCAATTTGGTTGTGATATTAGATCGGATAATTGAATCGAGGATGATTGAAATTTTGATCAAATCCGCGGCTTAGAGCAAATGATTTAACCTGGGTAGTGACCCATGATGTATCTTGCGTGTTGGGCATGCAAGATCCATCCCAATGGTTTGGTTAGATCATCAGCAGGGTTGATAACTCCAGGAATATGAATCATCTTGATTTCACCATTTTCTTTCCATGCCTGGATGGCAAAGAACCTGATTTCAATATGCCTGGGTTTTTCAGTGGGTTTTTTAGCGTTGATGATTTCAATTGCTGATGCATTGTCTTCATAGATTGGAGTAGGACCAACTTGGACAAATCCTAATTCCTTTAGTATAGACCTGAGATATCTGACTGTTTTGGCCGCTGTGACTGCAGCGATGAATTCTGCTTCTGTAGAACTCTGTGCAGTAAGCAACTGAGCTTTGGATCGGTAAACAACTGCTCCACCAGCATAAGTGAAGACATATCCTGTGGTGGATCTGCAATGTTTTGGATCATTTCCATATGCAGCATCAACAAAGCACATCAATTTGGCTTGCTTGATATCTTCAGGGTATTTGGGGAGTGATGCATCCTGGACTGCATCGTTGTATGGTACCCCTGGAGGCAGGGATGGCTTGGCATTTGGTCTGTAGAACCTAATACCCCATGATCTGGTTGTTCTGAGATAGCGGGCTATGTTCTTCAGGCTGGAATAGTGGAAAGCAGTGGGATTGGAGCTGTATTTTGACATCAGGGTCACTGCATACCCAATGTCTGGCCGGCAGCTGACATATGCGAACATCATTCCACCCAAGAGTGTCCTGTATGAGAAGCCAGATGTGGATTGTAATTCAGTATGTTCCTTGGTGCCTTCTAAAGGTCCATCAGTATGTGATTGCAGTTGGCTCAGTACTTCAGTTGATAATGGCGCTGATGGCTTGGAGTGGGGTTTCATCTTAGAATCAGTTTCCCAACCATGGGATGTCATAATTCTGTCAATGTAATTTGCACAGGACAGTTCAATGTAATCAGCTGTCTGTTTGACATCAATCCCATTGAAATCTTCAAGCAATCCCATTTTTGTGAAGGGGATTACATCTTCTTTAGGAAGCTTCAGTTTCGCTCCAATGATGTCATAGATCTTGTCGGATATGGATTCTGATGTGCAAGCTAGTGCAAAATCGTCAACCTGCCTCAGCAAGTAGACTGTTCCACCCTCAAAGACTGCCGTGTAGATTGTTCTGTCATGTGTGGTGGTCTTGAAGTTGAGATCAGGGCCTTTCAAAATCTTGTTGATGTGGGTCTCCCAAAGTCTTCCAGATTCTGGATGGCCTTGGAGTGCTCGAAGGACAGGAAGCACCAATCTTCTGTCTACGTCTGTGCCATGTTTGTGTTTATACTATTCTGCATATGCATCATCAATAGTCATGTAGGTAGGGATGTTGGGCCCTGGACTATGCGCATACGCGTCAGCAGCATCTCCTGTTAATTTCCTTTTGAAACTGGCTGTTGAGCTGACTCAATCCAAAGGCAAAGAAGAGCAACAGGAGCTTTGGCGGCAGGCCGGTTGAGGTGCTGGTCTGTTGTGTTCTAATATTTCTCTGATATCCACTACGACTGGATGCTAATCCAATCAGATCTATTCTGACTATCGACAAACAACGCAATCAGTTAGATCTTAGGCTTGTAGTTCTACAGTAGGACGCAAAGGGGTGTCCGGTGCAAGGTTTAAGGTTGAATAATCAAATAATCTAAAAGTATAAGACAAAGAGCGCTGGTTTGCTGGAGAGCAAGATAGCGCTTTCAACAATGCTTTAGTTAGTACGATGAAATACCGCGTTGCCGCTAATACAACACGATACGTCGTGTTGCTGCTAATACAACACGATACGTCATGCTGCCGCTAATACAGCACATATGATATGTATACAGCAGACAAACAAGTTCTTGAGCAATGGCTCGAACCTCTGCTGTCTTTTCTTGAAAACAGAACACTTAATACGAGATAGCATATGCTAGTCTCTGGTGTGTGTTCTTTCTCTGATCACTAAGTATCAAAACGTCGATCGTACGAGTGACAATCGATTCTCCACAATTTGTTAAGTATCGAATCTTGATCGTAAGAATGAGTCATTTCAATCGTAAAGATGAGCCTCATACCATACGTAAGAATAATACGTAACCCGATGGGATCTCATTAATCCGGATCCGTACCTCCGCTAAACCGGACACGAAAGGAATTTAACACTCCCCATGTGTCCATGCGAAAGCATCCTCTAAGATCCAATGCAGTCATCCTGCAACAAATCACCAGTGTTTCCACAGTAGTGAAAGATGGGCTTGAGTAAAGGATACACTACTGAGTGTCCCCAATGCTTGGTGAGGATATCGGCACAGTTATCCTTGCCTGCAAGATGTTGCATAAGAATAAATCCTCTTGCGATCATGCTTCTAACATAGTGATATGAGAGAATGTGATGCCTCTTGTGGAGTCTTGCATATGGGAATGTAGATGTTTGGATCATCTTTTCATTGTCTCCCCATGTGTAGGATGTGTCGTATACTCTAGTACCAAGATACCTGAATGACTGTCGAAGGTCAACAATTTGCTCGATGCAGGTTCTAGCAGATACAAATTCGGCGCCAAAGGTGGCTGTTTCAGATGTTGCTTGCTTCTTGGAGAACCACATGATGGGGGTCTTGTTGGCAAAATGCAGAATACCAGTTACAGCTTTGCCGCTTAGAATGTCATGCATTAAGTTGGCATCGTAGAAATGGGACAGCACAACTACCTTGCCTAGGGGTTTAGGAGCATCACTTGGTAGGTCTTCAGAGTGCTCCCCATATACGGTATTGGACCAGTCTGTATTGGTACCTTCAGTGAGCACAAAATTGGGTACGCCCACTCTGAATCTAATTTTGAATTGCCGGAACTTGGAAATGTAGCCGTAGATTCTTTTGGCCCTATTGAGATGTCCTTCCCTAGGTTGCACTCAGAAGCTTGATAATGTCATGACAGCAGTCTGCACATCAAAACGTCCAATAGCTATGACCCATTGAAGTGAGCCAATCATGCTTTGATACTTTTGGATATCAGTATCACCTAGGAATGATGATGAGTCTAGCTCTGGGTGATCATTCTCAGCAAGGGGCGAATGGAATCTGGTGGTAGGTTTGCATCCAAACATTTGTTCGTATGAAGCCTCCATTTTCTCGATGAACTTGATAGGGTTCATGCATAGCACACCATGTTCATCCCTTTCGAAACCACATCCCAAATGAAAGTTCATTGGTCCAGAACCCTTCAATTTGAAATTATACGGTTCAGACTGTAGGATGACCAGAAAGGTTTCAGGGTTGGCCATACATAAGTAGAGGTCGTCAACATAAGTGCATATGAGCTCATGTACTGGCTCCCCATGTTTGTTGTTGCCAGGTTTGATGAAGATTTCAGGCTCTGCCTTGGATCTTTCAAAACCTAGTTCAATGAGGCAGGCAGCAAGTAGATCACCAAAACTTTTTCCAGATGATCGTAGCCCATATAGCGCCTTGTAAATCACTAGAAGGTGTCCTTCGAGTGATCCAAATTCAGCACCAGCCTTGATACATACTTTCTCACAGGTGACAGCTTCAAGGTATGCATTACCAATGTCAGTTCCCCATGCTTCCAAGCTATTCAGTTCAGCAAGGAATAGGCACATTCGCAGGCCACAAAGGGAAACAACTCCGGCATACACACTGTGAACAGGAGCTTCAGTGAGATTGCCATTTGCAACTAGTCTGGCTTTGTGACGCCCATCATGCTTAACAGCATAAATCATGTGGACCTTTATCTGTTGGAAGCCAGATGGTATATTGCTAGCCTTGTAGATACCTTTGTCAATAAAGGTGTCATATTCTTGGAGTTGTGACATCTCAAGAGCTATGGCATCTTGCCATTTGGTGTTGCCATTGGCTCCATCAAACTGGACGGTTTCTTCATGGTTACGAGGTACCTTGAATCTATACTGGTATTGAGGAGCAGTGCAAAAGGATCGGTGCTTGGCTTGGTGGATTAGCCTGTCTAGCTTTGTGGTTCTTCGGGCAAGGGAAACAATACGTTTGAGATGTTTCCAACCAGGTTTGTCGAGCATGTCATTGTCCTTGGCATATTGGGCCACAGTAACAGGATGGTCTGCAGCTACATTGGATAGTGGCTCATATGTGCGTTCCATATTTTCCCATTCAATCCATAGGTTGTATTTGGAACCTTTGTATTGAGGATGCTTGTTGTCAAGGGGACCTTGATGACCAAGGATGCGTCTGAATGACCAGAGCTTGCCATCTTCTTGGGTGACATCCCTGTGGATATAATTCATGACATCATTGTAGGCAATGATATCTTCAAGCTCATCATCTGTATGCTTGCATTTGAACTTGATGAAGTCCTTGTTTTTCTGAAGGCTGTCTTCAACGTCAACAACTGTCATTCTTTTCTGAGTGCCATCAGGGAGGGCCATTAAAAAGGAGCGACCTTGCAAGTCCTCAACAGGGATGGCAGGAATGGTGATGGGTTTGCCATCAGCATCAAATTGTGTATTGCCTTCTTCATCAGTAACAACTACTTCGGATGGACCAACAGATGGAGTAGCAGGATTGGTGGGTGGAGGTGTGGCTTCACTAACATCAAAATATGCTAGCTCAGGGGGACCAAAATCATCTTCAGTGACAGTGGCGATGTCAGGGGTTTTGCTGAAGATGTGAGGGGTTGGAGGACCATCCAGAATCTCCCCATAGTTGGCAGGGATTGGAGAAGGTGTGTAGCTTGGGGTATTAGGAACCTTGGAATAGAGAAAGTTAGGCAAGGATGGCTGTGGAAGACTAGGAGCCGAGGATGACTGAGGATGGGGAATCTGAGGGGACTTTGGAGGTGGTCGACGAGAGGGACTGTCACCAAAGGATTTGGGTAGGAGAGAAGCATCTTTGGCTTGGCGCCATGCGAGGAAGCCATCATCAGTGAAAAGGCCAGCACGCTTGTTGCAATGCTCAGGGTTTAAAGCAGTACGGACACCAGATCTGTCAAGGAGTTTGTTAGTGATAGGGTCCCGGATTTTTAAAAACAGAGACTATGGCCCACATGTTCTGCCAGACCGACAAAGTGACCAAGACATTCGGTAGTTTGGGAGCCAAATTGGGTATCGGGAGTCTTGTAATAAACAGGTTTGAACCAGAAGAAACTGAGGTAAGGGCTAATATCACCTAAGGTGCCAGTGGCAATGAAGACAGGCTGCTTGTCAGAAAGATGTGGGTTGGATAAATGGTTCATGAGACTTGCAATGTATGTCATGCAGAGAAGCCAGAGATGTGGTGGAGTTCCGGTGCGATCCATGATGCGATTGACAATGCGCTTGAAAGTTTGATATCTGCGTTCGAATAGATTCTGGTGTTGGTGATAGGGTTTGCTTTGCCATAAACCAATCCATAGCATTTTGAGGTAATCTAGAACGGACTTGCTAGATTGGTAGGAGCCATGATCACAGAGGAGTCTGAGAGGCCTACCCCATTTGCGAACAAAGTTTTGAAGGCATGATAGGAAATCAGCAGTACTGCGCATTTCTTCCACATGAATGATATGGGATTTTCGACCAAAGAAAACTTGAGCGAGTTTGGAGCCACCATTTACAGCATGAGTATCAGAGTAAATGACATCAGAGAGTATGTCATCATGAAATGGGCGAACATTCATGGCAGGCTGTGGTGACTGGAATCGTTTAAAGAGATTGCCATCTGGGCTAATGGATAGGGAGCCATATTGAGTGGAATTGTCAAAGGTGGCTTTAATGCGAGCGGTAGAGATCCATCTGAAGAAGGGCTTCAAAGATAGATAATCCATGTCAGTTGGTGAATGGATATGTGGTGCAGCAGTAAGATAGTTGAAAGGAGACCGGATGGAACATCGACTGAGTATTTCTTGGTGAATGTAATTGGCCGGGTTGATCCAGAAGGATGTATCATGATTATCCAATGCTTGGAGGACTGGGCTGTCAAGGTGACTTGACATGAAGGAGGTGATCAAGGAGGAAGTGTCATGATCAGTGCCACGCGGTGTGCCAAATTCATCATAATCTTGGTATGTGAGTAATGTGACAGTGGGTGGATATTTTTGAATGAAAGCGTCATCATTAGGGCTATATGCACTGTCAAGGACAGAGGGGTTCCAATGTTTGTCACTAGTCATAACAACATGAGGGAGTCGGGCGTATTCTTCACTGGTATATTTGCGCATTGCTATGTATGGTAAGCCATGGCGTATATTAAGTGGGAAGACGTGTCCATCAGTGGTGGTGATGACTTGCGTGCCACCAGCCTTGATAGATGTGTCATCAACTAGAGAGAAGTATGCTTCCATCTGGGGGGAGGATAAAATGGATGGGTGCTGCCCAGTATAAGCACATTCATGGAAGATGATGATGACCGGTCCTCTGTTGGAAACAGAATAGGCGCCACATGTTGCAATAGGGATGTTCTGGATCTGATGATTGTTGATCCCAGTGACGTTGACATATCGAGGGGGAATGTCCTTAGAGATGAGACATGCGTCATTTCCTATGATACAACCATTTGCGCCTCTGTCAACCATGGCATAACCAGGGGTGGATACATTGGTTTTGCTAGAGTGATAGATAGCAACTGGTGTTGCTTGCAAAACAGAAAGTTCACAGTCTGGTGGGGACCAATGGTGGAATTTTGCAGACATTGAAGGCTGTCCAACAGGAACATAAACATTGCCTTCTTTCTTGTAGAGGACATCAGGATTGTCAGCAAGGAAGCGAGCTGGGTGCGCAGGGGAAACAGATGATTTTAGTGGCCGGTTATCAGATTGAGAGGATGACTTGTACACGCCAAGAGATGTGTGAAACGCGGACCTAGCCAAGGTTTCTTCTTCTGGTGAAAGTATCTGCTCATCAGTATGATGTTCATAAGCGCGCCATGTGATTGGCTGGCTAGAATTGGGGTCTGGTGGACGCCCAACATCAAGAAGCTCGGGTCTGAGACATGCAACAAGTTTCTTCTTGTCATCAGCTGCGAAGCCAAGCCAATGTTTCATACCTTGCTTAGAGAGTGTTTGCCAAACTGCAGATGGCAATCGTGTGCTAGGGTCTGGTGTTCGCCCAGCCTTGTATACAGCATAATCCTGGTGGTCACCATCAAATCCAATAGGAGGCAAATATGAGGTAGCGTCATCAGTGATGGCAGAATACGTGGATTGTGCCATAGATGAAAAGTCATGAGCATTCGCCTTGACAGATGTACAGCTATTGGGTTGAGACAGGGATGCTTGGGAATCCAGCCTGGTCGCCTCAAGAAGGAGGGTATTTTTCAATTCACTGATAGCAATGGCCTCATGCTGTCGGAATCGAATCATATCCTGTGCTGAGGGGGATCGTCGACCTTGCAGAATTGTTCACTGAGTTGAAAGCTGCTACTGCAGGCTTTGCAGAGGTGTGTTTTGACAGTGTCATAATCGAGTGGCCTTTGCGGATCACGTAGTGTGTTGAGGTGTTCCAGCTGAGCAAACCACTGGGTGATGAACTTGACTTTGGTGTCCTTCCATGACCTCAAATTGATGTCCAATAGATGCTGCATCACAATAGAGGTGTCATATACCTTGGATTTAGACTTGTCGTGCAGTGTGACAAAATCGAAGAAGGCTTGTCGGCCGTCCCTTGTGATAGTATGGCTGAGTACACATGAGGAGGAGAGGTCACTTTGGAAGACATGGAGAACAAGAGTCCAGAAGAAGGCGCACTGTTTGTCATGCAAGGCCTTTGTGTACCCTGTGAGTGATATGTCGGGCCAGTTGGGATCGAGAGAAGTGCTGGTATCTATATCAGATGTCTCCAGCTTGCCCTTGAATTTGACGAGCCAATGCTCAAATCTTGTGTCATTTTGTAGGGCTGGAAATGTGGTTTCATCCCTTAACTTCCTGATCCATGACTCGTATTTGAGTTGTTCGATGGGTTTTGTTGATCTGCCGGGTCCATCTGTTGACGTTGTTTGAGGTCGATCGAACGAGGGTTTCGATCGTACTAGTCATCTTGCTTCTACAGGAATCTTCTCGTACGAATGAATGAATGAGACACGAATGAATGAATGAGACGTGAATGAATGAATGAGACCCGAATGAATGCATGAGACACGAGTGAATGAGACGCGTGATCGATCGTACGAGTCATCCTGTTTCTACAGGAATGGACCAACATGAATGGAGATGGGAATGGAAGTGGGAATGAGAATTTACCACTTACCGATTCCGGTTCTCCTTCTTACTAAAAATAGACCCTTATGTACCAATTATACAGGGCGCAAGGTAGATGCCTACAGCCCATTGGTACAAGGGCACGTGCAACACACCGGAGTATTAGCGGGCCGGTGCAAATATTAGTGATTTAGTGTGTGTGTTGGAGTGTTAACAGACCGATGCACCAATTTTAGTGATCTTAGGAAAGAGTGGATTCATCCGCTCACAATCTTAGTAACAGAATATTTCAATGTAATAAACAAACAAACAATTCAAGTTAGCCAAAACGCCAATCTTCTCCTGCAAGTTTCAGACCCCTTCAAACATACTTCGAAGTATTACGGAGCGATCTGGAATACCAGTGAGGAGTCGGCAACAAGCTACATATCAAATACATCGACGACGACGACGACGGCGACGATAACAAGAAATTGAAGACAGTAGAAGAAGAGAGAAGAACTTCATGAAACGAACCCCAAGACAGACAAGAACAAGAACGCCTACCAAAACAGTGTGGGAAGCAGAATCGGTATCGACACACCAGAATCGATAGGGCCGATTAACATCAAAAAGATCCCCAAGAAGAGAAAACAGCAAAGACGGAATACTCCAAGAGCGGACACAAGAAATACAGCAGGATCGGTATCGACACACCAGAATCGATAGGGCCAATTAACATCAAAAAGATCCCGAAGAAGAGAAAACAGCAAAGACGGAATACTCCAAGAGCGGACACAAATACAGCAGGATCGGTATCGACACACCAGAATCGATAGGGCCGATTAACATCAAAAAGATCCCGAAGAAGAGAAAACAGCAAAGACGGAATACTCCAAGAGCGGACAAGAAAACAACAGCAGGATCGGTATCGACACACCAGAATCGATAGGGCCGATTATCATCAAGAAACAAACAAAAGCAGGATTGGTATCGACAGAACAAATCGATTGGGCCAATTACGACAACAACAACAAAAAACACAAAAACATTTGGAAGATCCGACATTGACGTCCGACCGTCGGAAGAATACGACAATTTTATATATAACACGCAGTAATCAGAGTTCAATTTCAGTCTGCAAGTGGGGGAGCCGACACTGCAATTCACTTGCAACCTGAATCGAACGAAATACGCATCGTAATACGTTACTTTGCGGAATACGTCGAACGAAATACGCATCAATTTTACGGTTTACGTCGAACTGAATACGACAATTTACTTACGTATCGAAATACGCATCGAATACGGAATACGTCGAACTCGGAATACGACAATTTACTTTGGATCGAGCATACGACAATTTACTTACGCGGCTGAATGGAGGAGGATCAACCAAACCGGCACCAAGAGATAGAGATCGCCTTTTCTGCAGAATCTACGTCGGAAGAGAGCAGTGTACTGTCAAGTTCAGAGAGCAGTAGCGGCACAAGCATTGGAAGCGCAAGTACAAGCAGCGCAAGCACAAAGGGCTCAAGGAAGACGCAATACAAATACAAGATGGTGGAATATGTGGATAGCCAAGTGCCCAAGTTGGCCAAGGGGGATGAGAGCAAGTTCGAGCGTTGGTACACTCAGTTCGAAGCATTCGCGGATAACCGGGGATATGTTGTCTACCAAGCCACATAAGGACCTACCTCCAGAAGGAGAGCTTACACCTCGAGAGGACATGAGTACCGCGCAGAAAAAGGCCTACCGGTACCACAACAAAGCACTGAACGATCTGTACAAGGCCTTCGCCGACAACAGGACAGGCCTAGCCATCATGGAGAAGTCCAAGATTGATAGGGGGGCTACAGCTGAAAAGAATGCAGAGCTCCGGTCACAGTGGCCCCGAGGTAGAGTACATCGCGTGATTGAAGAGCTCATGAAGGAATACAGGCAAATGAACCAATCCAACGACCAAGAGCAATTGGACATTGATCTGCGAAGTTTGAAGCTGACAATTGGGGCCCCTCCACAGGATTTGATTGAGGACATCTACGAGTTGCAAAGGAAATACCACTACAAATCAGTCAAGCCCACTTTGACACAACTCATTGTGGCATTCAAAGCTGCCCTACCGGCCTACCTACTGATGCAGCTTACACCCTTCATTGATGCACTGCAAGCCGATGGAACCTCTGAATTGGATTTTTGGGAGGCTCTCAATGTCCAAGCCAAAAGTCTGTACGACTCAGCGCGCAGTATCCAGAGCCGGGGTGGTAACGCCAAGGAAATGAGTTTGTTTGGTGCTGAAACGACCGATTTTGCTGATCCAAGGGACAAGTGGTCCACCAACGCAGTTTGTTATTGGTGCAAAGAACAAGGTCACAAAGCATTCAACTGTCCTAAACGCACAGCAGGCAACCCGAAAGTGGACAACAACGACAACGGCAACAATGGCAGCACCAGCAACAACAACAACAACAACGGCAACAATGGCAGCACCGGCAATAATAACAACAACAACAATGGAAACAACAACAACAACAACAACAGCAATGGAGGACAGCACGGACGTCCCAAGTGCAGTATATGTGGTGGAAGACATAGAGACGTAATGTGCTGGGAAGATGACAGGAATGCGCATCAACGACCACCCAATTGGAAACCAAAGAAGAAAAGTGATATGCAAGGAGCTGTGATCGATTTTATGAGTGACAGATGATTCCTTTGAAGCAGGGAAGTGTGTTTGAGGTCGATCGAACGAGGGTTTCGATCGTACTAGTCATCTTGCTTCTACAGGAATCTTCTCGTACGAATGAATGAATGACACACGAATGAATGAATGAGACGTGAATGAATGAATGAGACCTGAATGAATGCATGAGACACGAGTGAATGAGACGCGTGATCGATCGTACGAGTCATCCTGTTTCTACAGGAATGGACCAACATGAATGGAGATGGGAATGGAAGTGGGAATGAGAATTTACCACTTACCGATTCCGGTTCTCCTTCTTACTAAAAATAGACCCTTATGTACCAATTATACAGGGCGCAAGGTAGATGCCTACAGCCCATTGGTACAAGGGCACGTGCAACACACCGGAGTATTAGCGGGCCGGTGCAAATATTAGTGATTTAGTGTGTGTGTTGGAGTGTTAACAGACCGATGCACCAATTTTAGTGATCTTAGGAAAGAGTGGATTCATCCGCTCACAATCTTAGTAACAGAATAATTCAATGTAATAAACAAACAACCAATTCAAGTTAGCCAAAACGCCAATCTTCTCCTGCAAGTTTCAGACCCCTTCAAACAGACGTTGAATTGCGGTCCACTACTCCAACTTCAACTGCGGATTCTCTTCTGGCCTTAACAATCCCTCTACAGTAACCCTTGAAGGCGTTCTTGGTGTAATGTTTTCGATCTTCCCAGTCCAGTCCTTGCTCAGTAAGATGCTGTCCAAAATCAATGACCCTTTGTAGGTTCAGCTGTACATGTCGAGAAAGTGGTGTTCGAATTCCCCTCTCCAGGTATGCGAGATCACTAATGTTCTCAATATATAGAAAGTCCAACCATGTCTTGTATTGGCTGGCAATGAGCGCCTCACACAAGATGCTGTTGGCTTCCTTTGGGATATCAAAGGAGTCATATAGGAAGGTGGCTAGTGGTTGGTCAAAGGATGGGAAGAGGTCTGAAATGGGGACATCCCCGTCGTCGTCTTGATTAGGGTTACTATCCTGTTGGTTTGGCGTCATGTCGTTTGTGGGCAAGCAAGATGTGGTTGCAGCGCTTCCAGGTTGAAGTGTTTGGAATCCTGAGGACCTGCTTCGCGTTCTGCCGGCAACTGGGATGTTGGACATGTATGAATTCTTTGGGTATGCCGTTTTCGCAACAAATTGGGTACGTCGTTTGCTTTTCGTTGGTTTGTACTTGCTGGGCTTGCGCTGTGCAATTGACGTATATCGCGGATGGGGTTAGGCAATTATCAATTGTTAAGTGCAGTCGGTGGTGTATGGTGCTTGGCACAATCAAATGATGGGGGTCGATGTGTCCTTGACACGATTGGTGTCACGATGAGTGTAGACGCGAAATATACGATCCGGGGGACTTGTGATGTGGTCCTTGGATAGGGTGATTGCTATCGGCGTGTCCAATGCAATGGGCTTCTATTAAAGACTTCGGCTTGTCCGTTGATGGTCTTTGTTGTGTAATCGGATCAGAGAACTATCAATCGTCGGCCTTAGTCGTTCGTTCGATGATCTGCTGTCGGATTGTTTATTCGTCGAGTGCTATTATTGTTGTCTTCTTCTGCAAGCTTCAACAAGCTTGCGACTGTTAATCTGTTAATTTCCTTTTGAAACTGGCTGTTGAGCTGACTCAATCCAAAGGCAAAGAAGAGCAACAGGAGCTGTGGCGGCAGGCCGGTTGAGGTGCCGGTCTGTTGTGTTCTAATATTTCTCTGATATCCACTACGACTGGATGCTAATCCAATCAGATCTATTCTGACTATCGACAAACAACGCAATCAGTTAGATCTTAGGCTTGTAGTTCTACAGTAGGACGCAAAGGGGCGTCCGGTGCAAGGTTTAAGGTTGAATAATCAAATAATCTAAAAGTATAAGACAAAGAGCGCTGGTTTGCTGGAGAGCAAGATAGCGCTTTCAACGATGCTTTAGTTAGTACAATGAAATACCGCGTTGCCGTTAATACAACACGATACGTCGTGTTGCTGCTAATACAACACGATACGTCATGCTGCCACTAATACAGCACATATGATATGTATACAGCAGACAAACAAGTTCTTGAGCAATGGCTCGAACCTCTGCTGTCTTTTCTTGAAAACAGAACACTTAATACGAGATAGCATATGCTAGTCTCTGGTGTGTGTTCTTTCTCTGATCACTAAGTATCAAAACGTCGATCGTACGAGTGACAATCGATTCTCCACAATTTGTTAAGTATCAAATCTTGATCGTAAGAATGAGTCATTTCAATCGTAAAGATGAGCCTCATACCATACGTAAGAATAATACGTAACCCGATGGGATCTCATTAATCCGGATCCGTACCTCCGCTAAACCGGACACGAAAGGAATTTAATATCTCCAGCATAAACTTTGAGGTTGAGGCTAGCTGCAATTGCAAAAAACAATCTTTGGATGGGGTGTTCAACACATGATTAATATGACATTGCAATGGCGTGCAGCATTGGGGCTGCATATTTGCTTCCATTGCAGCACTGTCTTGCTCGTCTGACACCATTCCTTTTGACATTGTATTGCCAATGGGGTCGGAGAATAATGGCTTCTGGATCCTTAGGGTATGGAATGGGTGATCCAAACATTTCTAAGTCTTCAAACTGATCAAGTTGTTTGCGTTCTCCAGCTTCCCATTCAGTCCATGTGGATAGTGACTTGAGGTTTCTGCGAGTGAAGTGCCCTAGTGCTTGTTCTTCTGGTGTAGTGGCTTTTGAATTGATGGCCTTGATTAAGAGTTCAATTTGTTCAGTTGGTAGCGAATCTGCATCTAGAGGTAATGCATGATTGCCTGCCTTATGAAGCTTGGTGATGGCTCTGAGCAAAGCAATGTCAATAGTGGGGACGGCAACATCCATGTCATCTTCAGTTGGTGCCAAGTGTTTCTGGATGGATGCATGGAGTGCTTCAGTGCTGTCAACCTGGTTGATTCTGGATTGGATGATATTCTTGTATTTGGTGCCAATTTGCTTGATGGTCTTGATGGATGAAATCCGGTCCAAAAAAGGTGGGTCTTCTTCATCAGTGGGTTCATTCCAAGAAGTGTTGGGGGCAAATAGACCATATTCTACCAATCAAGGCATTGATCGCGCGATTTTTATTTGAAAAGGCACAGTTGGAAACTACCCGTACAACCAAGCAAGCAAGCTACATATGTTCATACTGATCCTACCAATTGATCTATACTACCAATCATGTGACATCATTCTTAAAAAAATTAAGTTCGAACAAGCAAGTTGTACTAGTACGAGCTACCGATAATTACAAGATACTGGTACGTACTGTATCACAACAACGATTAGAGTAGATGACTGCATTCGTTCTTAGATCCAGTGCATACTCATACTACATACCTTGCTTGAGTCATACTTCATTTTTGAGGGGGTGAAAGAAACTTTTTTCAATTTTTAGTTTTTCAAAAGATTTGTTTTAGATCCAGTACATACTCATACTACATGCCATGCTTGTTGTGTCGTACTTCATTTTTGAGGGGGTGAAAGAAACTATTTTTTTTAAATTGTAGTAGGGGGTGAAAGAAACTATTTTATTTTATTTTATTTTATTTTTTATTTTAGTTCTCCCCCCCCCCACGGCCCCCCTTCCAGTACATACTCATACTGTAGTTAGCTACCTTCATACTGATCCTACCAATCGATCTATACTACCAATCAAGCAAGCAAGCTACATACGTTCATATCGATCCTACCAAGTGATCTAGTATAGTACCAATCAAGTGACGTCATTCGCGCGAGTTCTATTTTAAATTCGAACAAGCAAGCTACCACTGTATCAACTACCGGTATGTTTTGAGAATGAAGAATGTAAAATTACAAAATTATAAAATGGATACGTAAGATGTAAATTAATCTTCTGGAAGAATCATCATTTCCTCTTCTTCCGGAAGTATGATTCTTCTCCCGGTCATTTGAGAATCTTCATCCGGTCATTAAGATTCCCTTCAACCTGGAGTCCCGACTCGATCGGTCAGTCACGAGGACCATTGATACACTATCCCCCACAGTGACTGGCCGACCGATCGGATTAGTTACTGCTGTGGCTGTTGGATGGGTCCCCGATACGGGACCACCTTCCGAATGTTGTAGGTTTCTTCAACGGCCTGTGACCGTTGCACTTTGATCGTCCCATTGGTGAATACTTGGATAATCGGATATGGTCCATGGAATCTCTCCTGCAGTTTGGTGGGATCATACACTCGAACCATTATCTGATCCCCTATCTGGTAGTTGTGGTTTATTCTGCCCTTGTTTGTCCGTATGAGATTCTGGTCGATAAGTTGCTGCCTTCTGTTTCGTATTGCTTCCAGGTTGGCTATCAGGGGAATATCCATCATCATATCTCTATTGAAAGCCATGGCTCCTGACGAGGTTCGCATCGTGTGATTGACTGCGCATCGTGTTGCATGCATGCAGCTGGCCAGAGCATTGTCCATGATTTGTTCCGCTTCTTGCTCATTGTTGGCATGTGTGGTACGCATCGTAACTCTCAGTATGTCTCCCATGGTGCGGTGTAGCCTCTCGCAGATGGCATTCGATTGTGGATTCTTTACTGTTGTCGGTACCGATTTGATTCCATGCTGAGTTAGTAGCATCTGAAATGCGCGACCCACGAATTTGCCTCCATTATCGTGGATGCATCGATTGGGTCTTGGGTATCGGGCTAGCCAGCCATTTGTGAACTGGTCAGCTATGTGCCGGCTCGATTTGTCGCTTATTCTGCTTATCTCTGCCAGATTGGTGACCGGATCGATTGTTGTTAGTGCTTTGAATTCGTATTGTCTGTCACCCGCTTGGATTCTCCAAGGGCCTATGAGATCGACGCATACTTTATTCCACAGAGCTATTGACGCTTCCCTAGGTGGCAACTGTCCATATCCCCTGCCTGCTTCTTTGTATTGATGGCAATTAGCCGGACACACGTATCGCTTACATAGCTGTTGTAGGTTGGGTGAATAGAACCGGGAGGATATGGTGTCGTATAGGCGTTGGGTTCCACAGTGTCCTAATACCGTATGGTACCAGTGTATGGTTTGTTGGATGAGAGTGGCTGGCAAGACGATTTTCCAATTTGGTTCATTTGCGTCCACTCGTACTATTATCTGTTGGCCGTTGATGACTACTATTGGGAATTTGGCTGGATCTTCCTGATGAGCTGTGCGCAGGTGGATATCTTGATTTTTAACAACTGTAATTCCGATTATGAGTTAATTAATCTATTTTCTGTTTTTCGAATACTTAATCGGATTTCACATGCAATCCCGTGTTAAGCAATCCTCCATCATGAGACTGCACGTGCATTCTCGTGTTGTAGATTAACTAATATTTCATCGGTAAATTTGTCGGAGAAACATGTCTCATTTTGTTTGTTTCTAACATAATTGGGCTTCGTGTATCCATTTCGTATGTCATTGATATTTTCCATATTTCATTGACATACACATGCATATCATTGACATACTTAATATCGGATCCTATGCCTCTGGATTTTCGCGTACCACTTTCTTGTGATACTTTGCTGTGTCCGATTCTTCTATCAACGATCAATTCCTTTGGTCGTGACTCATTCTTTTGTTTTCTGTGATCGACTTCCTACGGTGCCTATATTGCCTTGTTGGTCTTCATATGCCCGAGTGTCTATCCATCAGTAATCTAGTCTCACTCCTCATTGCATTCATTGTATTCGTAAGACCGTACGTTGTTCATTTCGCCGCGCATCTCATTCATGTGTGTGTGCGCGTCGGCCTGTTTTCTTATTCGTTCATATTTAACCGCACGTAACGGTTATATCTTGTTTTTACTTAACAACACGATTTGCCGGTTGTTCTCCCCTAAATCCATGTTCTTGGTTTAGATTCCTATCGGATTTTTAGAGGGAAGCATACAACATAGTTTTTAGACATGGATTTTTAGTGTGGTTGTTTTATTACAGAATTGTGGTACTTAACTTTGTTTTTACATTGTCATGAATTCATTTAGGAGATTCCTGAATGCATTACTGTTTAGCGGCTTGGTCAGAATGTCGGCATAGTTGTCCTGTGAGTTAATATGGCTGATAGATACGACTTTTCCAGCTTGGTGTTGTCTGACAAAATGGTAGGCCAGTGCGATTGATTTCTTGTTGAGTGAACTTGCAGGGTTGGTGGAATTGATTACTACACTTTTGTTATCCACATAGATCTCTGCTGGTTTGGTGATTACAACTCCCATCGATCTAAGATGGTATCTGAGCATGATGGCCAATGCAACCGCGTCTTTCAGGGCAGTAAATTCGGCTCCAAATGTACTTGTGTGAACTGATGTTTGTCTCTTAGACTTCCAGTAGACTGGCATACACCCAACGAATGCAATCAATCCAGTGATACTCCTTCCAGTAACCAAGTCGTGTGCATGGTCGCTATCACAAAATATGCTCAAGTCCATTTCAGGAATTAGGGGCACCGGGAACATTGGATCCAATTCTTCCTTGTAATATTTGTAATGATGTGTAAATTCTTCGTATTTGAGCTTGACATCACCATTTGAACTGATCCTTGGAGATCTTGAATCCACTAGAATTCCTTTCTTCTTGTACTTCTTCAGATATCCCAGGATATGTCTAGTCATCTGCAAATGACCTTCTCGCGGTCCAGCTGCAAATCTTGAGAGAGATGATACTGCGAATGCGATATCAATTCTTCCAGATAACACCAACCACTGTCCTAGACCAATAATATGTTGGAATTCCTTGTGTTCCAGTATGGTCAATAAAGGTGAATCATCCAGTTCTGGGTGACAATCCGTTTTCATTGGTAAGTTTTCTTTCTTGAGGGTCACTGAATATTTCTCTTGATATTTCCGAATCACTTCACTGATATATTTAGTAGAGTTCATCAACAATCGTCCATCTTTGATTCTTGTAAGACTTGTACCAAGGTAATACTGAGGTTCTGATTCAACATTTCTCAGTGCAAATTCTTGTTCAATTCTGGCTATCCAATCTTGTGGTTTCTTTCTTTCCTATTACCATAAGGTCATCGACATGAGTACCAATATATGTGTAGCTTTCTCCTTCTTTCTGTAGCCATAAATCTGGATCTGCTCTTGACGGTCGAAAACCCAAATTCATGAGTGTATCAGCCAGAAAATCCATGAAAGCTCTACCGCTACCTGCCAGTCCGTACAGTGCTCTTTGTATTTCTACTTTGCATCCTTTCTTTTCGCCAAACTCATCTCCAGCCCACACCCATACTTTTTCTTGAACCGGTGCAGTTGGAAATGCATTTCCCACATCTGCTGTCATCAAATCCAGTTGTTGATGTTGGGCGATTAGGAATAGTAAGTACACAGATAAACTGTTGATTTGACTGGAGTATGTGTTGTATTCACTCGAGTCAACTCTGTGGCCGCCTGCTACTAAACGACTCTTGTACCTGCCATCCTCGCTCTTGATATCCCATATCATCTGTAATCTTGCTTGTTGCCAACCTTCTTCTTTTGGAAATTCTTTTTCTGCTGAGTGATATTTGAAACATTTTAGACGTTCCAAATTATCCATCTCTTTCTGAATTGAGTCTTTCCATTTTGTATTGCCAGCTTCCGCATCGAATTGCATACATTCTTCATAGGTATTTGGAATCTTCTGTCCAAACTTTTCAGGATTCTTCTTCTTTGCCATTCTTTGATTCCTGGATGGTTTCTTCTTGACTGCACGTTGAACACTCTTGTGTATCAGGGATTTCATCAATCGTATTCTTCTGACGATACCAGATTGTTGTTTTATGACTTGCTCTGCCCATACATTCAACGGCCTGTTATTTCCTCTCCGGCTTTCAACAATGTACTCCTTAATATACTTTGCACATGCCAGTGGTTGATCTTTCTTCAATTGTGGGAATGGAGTATTCAAGACTGTATTTCCTTGCAGCTCATCAATGTATTGTGCCTTGAATACCAAAAATCCATTTTCCCAAAAATGATCCAAAATCTTCCTGAAGTCCATATTCAAATTCATTTCTGTGCTTTCCAAAATGTCCTGGTGGGTTTCAGCATTGTTGCATCCATCTATATCACTTGGTAACGTTTCTTCTTCCATATCCAAAGTGTTTTCCGGATTCGCATCATCAGCATCAAGCTCCCCTGAAACCGTATTGTCATTTTCATCCCTTCCTTCCATTGGATTGGTACTAGTTGAGTTTTCCATTCCTTCAGAGCTCGCAACAAATTTCTCCCCTGAAGATAACAATGGGACTTCATCAGTGCTCTTGATATCTTCCATGTTCTGTTGGTGCTCTGACAGAGAAAGAGTAAACTTCTCTGCCTCCGGGTTGTCATTCACATATTCATCTTTGGTGCCAATTTCCTTGCGTCTTGTTCTGACTACCGATCTCATCAACACTTGTCTTTTCTGTTTTGCTGTATCTGGTTCAGTCAGAATATAATAAGTCATTGCATCCCCCGTTGATTCAGCAAAACCCAGAAATCTCCCTTTCAACATGTTGTTTTTGGGACTCTTGAATCTTGGCTCAAAATACCACACTGGTTCATAGAAATGAAATCTCAGATGGGAGATATCAGGTGTCCAACCTTGGTACAATTCGAGGGGTACTTTCCAATTCAGAGACTTTCGCGCTGCCAAATTGTTAACTGACACGCACCATTTTGCACACCAATGTGCTAAACTGATTGGCGCCTGAAACATACGTAGGCTGTTTTGTACCATCTTGGACAATCTTCCCCATTCAGCTTCACACAGGTTCTGATGGCTGTGATGTGGTTCACTTGTTCTTGTTTTTATCATATTTTCTCGAAGAATTTGAGTCCACTTTACCCCTGTTTCAGATCTTGCATTATCACTGAGAATAGTATCCGGTGCTCCATGTTCTCGAAGATAATCCTGTAGGGCATTTGTACATTGTGATTCTGTTTTCAGAGGATGAAAAGACCAAAGCTTTGTCTTGGTGCCACTAAGAAATTGTCCCCCGTTGTGTCCTTGAGATGTCTTCTTCGAAAAGTATGTGTAATCAGTGCTCACTGTTTCATTTTGTCTTCTGTAATGGAATGCCTTGAATCTTTTCCTGTAATGTTTCCTGGGGACTTCACGATTTTCTTCTTCTATTTCCTCATAGTGTTGGGTAGTATTTTCCAATGTTTTCAAAACAGTCAATTCTGGTAACATAGCAAACCGCTTTCGTAGTTCCAACATTGGAAGTTTTGCAAATTTGAACGTTTCTCTTGCTCTCTTCCTTCTCAACATTGGATATTTGCGCATGTCTGGAGGTGCGGGACTGTTCAGTTCAAATTTTTCCAATGTATCCACTTCCCCTTCCGCCGGTTTGGTAATATGAAAATATACTTTTTCATCGTCATATGAAAATGGTAGGAATGTCGTTCCAATTGTAATCCCACATTTGCTCAACTGTGGTTGCACTCCATTCACCAGTACTCCATGATCACCCATATCGATTGTTGTCAATAGTGATTCACCATCAGTTTGATCTTTATCCTTGGTGACAAAAGTTGCATAGTGGACCATTAGAATTACTGGATCTTCTCTTCCTGGAATAAAAGCCTTCATTACAGCACTGCAAACTGGATGCTCCACATAGGCGTTGATATCATTACTCATGTACGGCCTCATTGCAGATGTCATTCCAGTTTCTCCTCCAATTCGAAGCCATGCTTGTTCTGTAACCGTTGGTCTTCTTCCTCCACCACTGTCAATCACTGCAATGTTGTCATTTTGTTGAACCTCTCTATATCGATGTATATTGGTAATTGTTGGATTTCTTGTTGCTCTTCTCGGTCTTCTTCCTTGGTAGCTTTTTCTGGTTGCTTTTTGGCGATCCGGTTCTGTTTCAGTATCATTATTGTTGATTTCCTTTTCATCGTCCAAATCAGGTTCCATTCTTGCAACAAGATCTGGTACATCTTCTCCATTACAATTCGCATCCTCATCCTCATTTTCACTATCCTCATTATCGCTTTCGTCAGATTTTATTTCCATCTTGTTTCTTCGTGTTGTATAAAAATAGGATGATGCGTTTCTTTGTGGTGTTGAATTCACTGCATTCTGTGTTGCCGAATTCATTGCCGAATTCACCGCATTCTGCGTTGCCTGGTCCTCACCTGTTGCCGAATTCACCGCATTCTGCGTTGCCTGGTCCTCACCATCCCCCCCAGAATGTAGACGAAATCGGACCGTTTTGAGGGCAGTAGAGCCTGGAGGAAATAATTCAGTTTCATCAATCGTTCCAATGCTATCTTGATCACTATCAGCATCCGGAGTGGGTGATTCAGCTGGAGAAGACGAGGGCGTCGGCGGTGACTCGATCGGAGGTGAATTGGTAGTGGGAGTCATTACACGACGTACTCTCCGTTGACGGCTGGTAGATTTAGGGATGAAGTGATTCATTCCATCATCTTGTGGAGAACCAACAACAATAACACCCTCTGGAGTAGGTGGTAGAGTATCGCTGTGTCGGATGGCTTGGTTGTATTCTAGCACCCAGTCACGATAGAGTTGAGATAGCTCGTGCCATGTTTCAGGAGGGATTCGGATGATACCCTTGAGATTGGGGTGAATAGTCCCTGTGAGAGTACCAGTGCCGGAAGACCCAGTGCGTTGTCGTTTGTTAGGCCCATCAGGGGTGCGGCGGACACGTTTAGGGCCTCCTCTGTTGCAATCAAATGCAGTTCGAGCAAGTTCTTCATCATGGATGCAAAGCTTCACAATCATTTCTTCTAGAGTCCTGTCGGTTTTGTGTTCCAGCAATTCTTCTTTGAATCTCTCCAGGTTGGGGTCACGAATATTTCGAGCAAATATGCTTTTTGCATCCCATTCAGTCATGTGATATGGTGGAATTTTTCGAAGTTTATGATAGGTCAGTTTGAACGTGTTAATGTACTCAGAAATATTGCCATTGGGATAGAACTGGTTGTATCGTAGACGAAGCTTCAGTGTCTCAGCGTAAGATTCTCGCCGGTTATCAGAATCATACCAGCCCAATAGTTCTTGCCATGCCGCATGACCATCAAATGTATCTTCATGCTTGATTATTTTGGAATGGGCACTACCTCCACTGCACGCCGACAGCAATGTTCCCCAAAGTGCCTTGTTTTTGCTCGGTGCATTCCAGGCCGCATCTGCATCATTCATAATCTCCTCATGTCCTGTTGCAGCAAAAGTAGCTATCGCATCAGATTTCCACTTCGTCCAATTCTCCTGTTGGCCATCAAAATCATGGATTGGTTTTGCCTTGAGTAACTGCTGACCTGTTGCTTTTTCTTTTGCCAACCTCACTTCTTGTCTAAGCGCTTCCATCTCATCATCTTTGTTGCGTGATTCTTGGATTGTTTGTCTCAGAGCGTTCATCTCCGCTTCGTATCTTCTTTCTTTTTCTCGTCCTCGTGCTCTTGCTGCTCTCATTTCTTCCTTTAGTGCATTGATTTCTTCCATTTGACGTTTGGCTTCTGCTGCTTGTCTCCTAATGTTAACCAATTTTGCATTTCTGCGTCTTTTGGAACTTGATGTACTGCTATCATCACTTTCTGATGATTCCGATGACGATGATTCCGATGATGATGATTCCAGATTTCTGTTAGCCCGTTTGTCCCTGCCTCTATGTCTCGAGCGTTGTTGTCGTGTTGGCAATGGAGTCTGATCATCCTCGCTTGTATTCTGTGATACATCCGATACTTCATTCTGTTTCCACCAATCATTGTTTCTCATCATGTAGAAGGCCGGGTAGGTGACTGCGCCCAGGGTTTGGAAGAATCTGTTAGTAAAGGTTGGCATGTTGTCGTGTATTTTTCTTTTCGATTGTTACGTATTTTTATTTTTTATATTGTATTTTTTATTTTTATTTATATGTTGATATTCTTCTTTGTTGTTCTAGCCAAGTCTCGGTAGTATCCGATGTCTTCTGTTGAAGATAATGGCTTATTCCACTGATTTCGTATGAAGGTATTAGATTTGATTCAGTGGTACAGATAGATAGAGTTCTCTGAGGTTCGCGATCGATAAATTCTAATCGTCGGTTTTTGTTAGTAGAAGACTTTATGTAGGAATCTCGTAGGTATTAACACTCCGGAATGGATTGTAACTCGTAGGTATGTTTGTTATATAGACTTCGTATGAAGCTGCGACTGTTAATCAACAACTGTAATTCCGGATTATGAGTTAATTAATCTATTTTCTGTTTTTCGAATACTTAATCGGATTTCACATGCAATCCCGTGTTAAGCAATCCTCCATCATGAGACTGCACGTGCATTCTCGTGTTGTAGATTAACTAATATTTCATCGGTAAATTTGTCGGAGAAACATGTCTCATTTTGTTTGTTTCTAACATAATTGGGCTTCGTGTATCCATTTCGTATGTCATTGATATTTTCCATATTTCATTGACATACACATGCATATCATTGACATACTTAATATCGGATCCTATGCCTCTGGATTTTCGCGTACCACTTTCTTGTGATACTTTGCTGTGTCCGATTCTTCTATCAATGATCAATTCCTTTGGTCGTGACTCATTCTTTTGTTTTCTGTGATCGACTTCCTACGGTGCCTATATTGCCTTGTTGGTCTTCATATGCCCGAGTGTCTATCCATCAGTAATCTAGTCTCACTCCTCATTGCATTCATTGTATTCGTAAGAACGTACGTTGTTCGTTTCACTGCGCGTCTCATTCATGTGTGTGTGCGCGTCGGCCTGTTTTCTTATTCGTTCATATTTAACCGCACGTAATGGTTATATCTTGTTTTTACTTAACAACACAATTTGCCGGTTGTTAATTTTGGTGGTTTTGAATATTGGTAATGGTGATTGGATTTGGCATTTCCTGTAATGGTGGTAGGTTGAGTAGGCATTCGATCCATTCGGTGTTTTCATCAATGTTGGTAAACGTTTCGTCGTTTATGGTGATGTCATCTTTTGGTACTTGGATGGTGTGGAAATGGACCATGGTTCCGGTTCGACGGTGTGTTGTTGTATGGCCTTGCTGCCTTCTATCCCCCACAGAGGGTGGTTCCATACGAGGCAGCCTCGAGAAGCAGTCAGCGAGGACATTCTTTTTGCCCTCTAAGTGGGTGAGGTTGATATCAAATTCGGACATGAAGAGTTTCCATCGGAGGACTCTTTGAATGGAGAAGGTTTTGAATATGAGGTTTTTGTGATCGGTGTAGACATGGAGAATGCCGCCGAGGAGAATTTTTCTGTATTCGGTGAGCGTGAGTATGATTGCTAGGAGCTCCTTCTCGGTGGTGGTGTAATTCTGCTGTGCGGCCGATAGCTTCCTGCTGTAGTAGGCTACCACTCGGCCCTCTTGAATGATGACAGCGCCTAACTGGTAATCAGAGGAGTCGGTGTAGATGTGGAAAGGCTTGCTGTAATCTGGATATACATTCATTGCGTCCGCAGCAAGGATTGCTTTCATTTCATCGAAGGCCTTTTGCTTGGTTGCATCCCATGTGAATTTCTTTGCTCCTGTCATTTCAGTGAGTGGTGACAGGACATGTGCGCGCCTCAGCCAGAAGGACTTGTAGTAGTTCACGGCGCCTATGAGAGACCGAACTTGCGTGATGTTTTGTGGTCGGCCCATGCAAAGGACCGCATTGATCTTTCTTTTCCACGGCTTGATCCCTTCCGGTGTCATCCAGTGCCCTAAGAAGTCAGTTTCTTTAACAAGCCAGCTGCATTTCAAGGGGTTGCATTTCATTCCGTTCTTTGCAAATCGTTTGAGGATCTGATCCAAGAGTTGTATGTGGTGATCAAATGATTGGTTGGTCCAGATGCCAACATCATCGATGTAGCATTCGCAATCAAGTCCTTGTAACATTTCTGTCATAATGTGCTGGGAAACATTGCCACTGATCTTGACCCCCATGGGTAATCTTTTGTACCGGAATAAGCCATATGGGGTTGTGATGGTGCATAGCTTTTGGCTTTCCTTGTCTAATCGAAAACAGTAGTATTGCATTGACAGGTCAATTTTGGTGAAATATGTATACTTTCCCCTCCTATTCATGATATCCTGTATCCTCGGCAATGGGAAAGGCTTCCGTCTAATTCTGTTGTTGAGTTCTCTGAAGTCAGACACCCACCTGACTCTGTTATCCTTTTTAGGTATGATGAAAGTTGGGAACGCCCATTCCGATGGCCCACATGGTTCAAGTACTCCGTCTGTTATCAAACTGGCTAGTTCTCTTCTGAATATTTCTTCCCTTTTGTACGCTACTGGATAGGGTTTCATATGGACCGGTTTGGCATCGTCCTTCAAATCGATGTGTATTTCTTTATGAGGGTAACATCCCAGCTCTCCATTGAATACCACCTCGTGCTGTTTTAACATCGTCTGTAGCTTCTTCCTTTCCTCCATTGTCATGTGCTCCTGTCTGCTGGATACCTCCGAGGCTGTGACTTGTTGATAGCTCCTCTCCAATATTTTGGCTGTAGTATTAGCATTGAACAATGCTGCATCGGATGCCTCATCTGGATCCACCTGAGTGAATCTTGCTGCTTCTTTCATGGGAATGGTTATATCTAGCCATGTGATTTGATTGGTATCGAACGATATCTGTATGCCTGCCATGGTGAGAAAATCTCTTCCAAGTATAACATCATATCTGCACTCTGGGGAGTTGAAGATGGAAGCCTGTATTCCCTGGATGCGGCGACCATTTACGAATTCAGGTAACTGCAGCTCCTCAAGTTGCACTTCATGGGACGTATCGAATCCCCCATTGGTTGTTGTTGTAATTCTTTTATGTCCGATGTGCCTTGGGCTTACCCCGAATGGCATCGATTGTTTGTTTATCATTGTTTTTGTACTTCCAGAGTCTAACAGCGCCGTGTACGGTCTGTTGGCAGACACGCCTTGAATTCTTTTGATCTTAAGCAGCACCATTGGTGTCGCGTCGTTGTTGCTGCTGTTTCTGGCCTTTTGCCGGTGTTGTTCGGTGGCCTGTAGCCCCACAATTTCGTCTTTGATCTCGGGCTGCTGGGCCCTCATCCTTTCTTTTGTGTTGGCCTGTAGCCGTTCAACCGTGGCCTGTAGCCCGGCTGTCACTCCTTCGGTGGCCCCGGGCCCCGAATTCTCATTTGAATGTGATTCTAGTCATTCATATTGATTTGCGTCCTGATTGCTGGTGAAATAGCTAGCGTCGCTTGCCGTTATGTTGGAGAAGGCGTCTCCTTGGCTTTGTTGTTCCCAATTGTGGTTACTTTCGTTATTGCTGTTTCCGGAGCCGATTGTGTTGTTGTTTTTCCCTCCAAATCTGCCTCGGCCTCCGTTGAATCGGCCTCCGTTGAATCGGCCTCCTCTGTTTCGACCTCCATTGAATCTGCCTCCTCCTCGGCCTCCACCATAGTTGTTACTGTATCCTGAGTAGGAGCTGTTGTCAGACCCCACGTAGTTCGGGTAAGGTGAATTTTGGTTCCTGGGATTCATATAGCACTGTTCCCAAGTATGATTGCCCTGCGGGTGGTTTCTGCACTTTCTTCCTGCTCCTCTCTGTCCTTGTCCCCGGCCTTGGTTTCCTCGTCCTCCTCTGCCGGATCCGCGACCGCCTTGTTGCTGTCTTCCCTTTCTGTCTTGCTTTCTTGCTCTATCGGCACTGTCCTTCTTTCTTGTCATGTAATCCCGGATCTGTAGGATCGACACCTCTCTGAAGTTCACTGCTGTGTCCATATAAGCATCCTGCCACGATCTAGGATGTGTCTTAAAGAACATTCTCTTTCTTTGTTGTTCCGTGAGGTCGCTATCATCGTCCCCTGGGAGCATATCAATGTAATTGAGGATCGCATCGATTCGACTGAAGTGATCATGTTCCGTGACATCCATAGGCTTGGCCATGTGTTGGTGTTCAAACGCGGCTATCATGGTTCCCTTGGCATTGGGATCTGGCGTGATGGCGTTGATGTAGGCTCTGACTGTTCTCTTGATTCCTTCTTTGGTGTGTTCCACCTCTCTGCCTGCCAGGGTTTCATTCCATCTTTTCCGGGGTCATTGTCCCCATTGAGTATGCCAGCGTGCTACCGGCATTCCCAAATCATTGCAGGCGTCCACAAACAGATCATACGTGTACAAGACCTCTTCTATTTCCGAGTTCTGGACTCGTCGTATATTCTTCTTACCTGCTGATTGATTGGTGGCCCTGGCGTAATCCACTACTATCCGGTGGCTGTCATGGTCTTCTGTTACATCAAAGGTTCGTTTGTATTGTATACACGGTTGAAATTGGGTGTTCATCTTGTAATCGATTATCGGCTTTTGGTAGTCTTAATGTAATTACAGTGTATCAACTACCGGTATGTTTTGAGAATGAAGAATGTAAAATTATAAAATTATAAAATGGATACGTAAGATGTAAATTAATCTTCTGGAAGAGTCATCATTTCCTCTTCTTCCGGAAGTATGATTCTTCTCCCGGTCATTTGAGAATCTTCATCCGGTCATTAAGATTCCCTTCAACCTGAAGTCCCGACTCGATCGGTCAGTCACGAGGACCATTGTTGTCGTATGCCTCTAAAAAGGTACTAAAATAAGATTTATGTATTGGTTAAAAACTAAGATTGTGAGCTAGCTTTGTCAACTACTCCGAGGAGCCGTTGAGAAAGCTTGTAACAGTAAAAAGGCGTTGAATGGAAATTCAACGTACATTGCACATAGAGAATTTGGATATGTTCTTCATCCAGTCTTCAATATTGAAGACCGGCTTGTGTGGCATTGCTTTTCAGATTTTCTTGAGTCATGGGTAATTTTCAATCGTGAGCGTTGGAATACCACACTCTTCTCCTTCTCGTAAAAGTTCGATTGGTGGCACAGAATTTTTGTTAGTCGTGTGCGACCAGTATTGCTTAGATAAGAATTTTTTAGTTGGTGTGATATGGTTTGAGGTTCCAAATGTTCATGCGTTGGATCACGTGATTTCTTAAGAGAAAGGAAACTGTACCATTTGTGTGAATTTGCTGTATGGTGTAGGGGCCTTTCCTTCTTGCGTCAAAAGCTCCAGGGATTTGCCTTTCATTTTTCACCATAACTTGGTCTCCTACACAGTAATCATGAATCTTCCTGTGGCTGTTCTCTTTCATAGCATTCTTGTCGATTTGAGCTTGTCTTTTGTTTCTGACCATGGCCAAGTCAGTAATTACCGGAATTGGTAGGAACATATCTCTGTGGAATACAAGGGCTCCGGGCGTCATTCCAAAGGTCTTGTTGATGGTTGATCGAACGGCAAACTGAGCGGAAGCAAAGACAGTATCGATGATGTCCGTGGCTTCCTGGAGAGTCTGTGGGGGATTGGTATTGAGTTCTGTTCTCATTGCAGACTTCATGGTATCGTGGACGCGTTCAAGTACTGCGTTGGATTGTGGGTTTCAAACCGAGCAGACCTTTGCCTTGATTCCTAGGTTCGCAAGGTGGAGTTGGAAGTCATTACTCATGAAGTTGGTTCCTTGGTCAATAATACAATTTACTGGTTTGGGATATCTGGAGAGCCAGCCATTGTCGAGGGCATGGACTGCCATGAGACCGGTTGGATTCACTTGTGGAGCTCGGATGATCTCGAGGAGGTTGGTGCACATGTCCATGATGGTAAAGCCATTGAAGGAGACTGTTCCATGGCCAGGGATCTTGATTTTCCAAGGGCCTACTCCATCGATTGCAATGGTGTCCCAAGGAACATATTGGTGTTCTTTGGTAGGGAGCTGTCCGTGGCTTTGGTGGCTATTCTTGTATCGTTGGCACGTGTCACAAGTCTTGCAGAAGGCGTTGATTTGGTCCTTCAGGTTTGGGGCGTATACAAATTGGTTGATGGTTCGGTACAATCTTTCTGCGCCGGCATGGCCAAGCACGTGGTGGTAGTATTTGATCGTGGCTTGGACTCGATTTGGAGGGAGTACAATTTTCTGTCGGCCGTTGGAGTCTACAACTTTTAAGTCGGTGCCGTTGAAGTTTTCAGTTGTGTACCGGGGATTGGTAGAGATATCTGCGTTGGCTGCTTGATCTTGGGCGAGTTGGTCAAAGGCTAAGGGGTACATGGGAATGTCTTCTGGGTAGTTAAGGAACAATTCAGAAAGAGAGAGAAGGTCGGAGTCGGTTGAGTCAGTTGAAAGGTCCGAGTCATCCGTTGGATCGGGAGTTGGAGGACCGAAGAACTCCTTCTTTTTCTCCGGAGGGTCTTGCTGGATCGGAAGCCGTGAGAGAGCATCAGCAAGCCCATTATCTTTGCCTTTGATATACTTGAATACTGGGGAAAATTCTTCAAGGAGCATTCTCCAAGTCATAATTCTGTGGCTTGTAAGATTTTGCCTGGTTAAGTTGATATGGTCGGTCCATACTATGATTTCAGCACCCCACAGAATGGTTCGAAATTCTTTAAAGACTTCTACGATACAGAGCATTTCTTTATCGATTGTTGGGTATTTCCTTTGAGCTGAGTTGAGTTTTCGAGAGAAGCAAAGGATGATTCTGCCATCTTGGCGGACAATAGCTCCGAGTTGGTAGTCAGAAGCATCAGTATAGACATGGAAGGGCTTGTTTGGATCAGGAAAGGCGAGGAGGATGTCATTGGCAATGAGGGACTTGGCTTTGTTGAAAGCTTCAAGAAGTTCTGGCGTCGGAGATATTTTGCCTTTGGCTCTTCCAGAGAGGTCCGTAAGGGGTGCAAGGACCTCAGCGCGTTTGGGATAGAAGTTTCGATAGAAGTTAATCATCCCAACAAAGGATCGAAGTTGGGTTGTTGTTGAGGGAAAAGCAAGTTTCAGGATAGGAGCAATCTTGTTTGGATTGGGTCTAATACCATCACGCGAGATAATGTGGCCAAGCCATGGTGCTTGCAATTGAAACCAGTGGCACTTGGAGGGCTTGACAGAGAAGTTGTGGGACTTCAGTAAGGACAGGACAGAAGAGACTGATTTGCAATGGGATTCGAGAGTGTCTGAGAAGATACCAATATCATCGATGTACACTTCGATGTCCTTCAAGTGTGAGAGCATTTGTTCCATGCAGCCTTGGGCCCAACTTGGAGAGTTAAGGAAGCCCATTGGCAATCGGAGCAGTCTAAACTTTCCGAATGGAGTAACAAGGACACAAAGCCAGGTGGAGGCTTCATCAAGTTTGAAGGTGTGGAACTGCATGCTGACATCGATAAGGGTGACGTATTTGAATCCTCTTCTTCTGTGGAAGATATCTTGGAGCTTTGGAAGTGGATAGTGAAGTTTCTTGGTGACTTTGTTGAGTTCTCTAAAGTCACTGATGAGTCGACAGGAGCCATCTGGTTTTGGCACTACAAAGGTTGGCATTCCCCATTCAGTTGCATAGCATTGTTCGAGAATACCAAGTTTCACTTGTCGGTCGATTTCTTTCTTCACTGCTTCTTGTTGGTGCAGTGGAATGGAATATGGTTGTTTTACATGATATGGAGTTGCGCCTTGCTGGAGATCAATGTGGAAGGTTTGATTAGGGAAAATGCCTAATTCTTTATCATTCAAGCCTTCAAAAAGTTCTTCGTTTTGGAGGAGTATTGGTAACAAGGCTTGTTTCTCTTGGTAGGAGAGATGGATCTGGTCGGTTACTAGCTTGTGGAGGTCAGTTTTCTCATACTTGGTGGTTCCATCTACATAAGATTGTTGGATTGATTGGTTGGAGTAACTTTCTGCAACCGCGTGTGGTTCTGCAGACATGACTTTGTGAAGCAAGGACTTGTTGTCGAAGTAATTTCGCGGGTGGAAGTCCATTGTCTTCTCATACCATTCTATGGTACAAGTCTCGAAGTCCATTTTCATTCCAAGATCTCTCATTGTCTTTCTTCCAATGAGGAGATGGTAGTTGATATTCTGAGAGACGACAAAGCATTTGATTTGTAGGACTTTCATGGAATAGGATAGTTCTGGGAATATGGTGTTCTCCAAGGTTACATAGTGGTTACAAGTGGTTTTGCTATTTGTCGTCTGCATTTGAATTGGTTGGTCTAGAAGGTTCTTCTTGATTCCAGAGGGAATTGCTGATTCCACTATAAGATTGTCGGTTGATCCAGAATCGAAGAGGGTTTTCAAGTAGTACTTGCCAAGGGATCCATTGATTGAGTTGCAGACACTTACTGTGGTTGGAGCAAGGTCGATGTCGACATTGTCGGTGCTGGGAGCAACATCTTGTCTGTTGTTGTCGGAATCGGTCTTTTCAGAGGGAAATCTCTGAAGATCCGAGTTGTAGTATTCTTCATCGATATCCATATCTACGTGGAAGAGATCCGGCCAAGGTGTGGCAGGTATGGTTTCTTCTGGTTCATTGATGAAGACACACATGTGTTGCTCTGGTTCATGATAGCTACTGCCATGTGAAGAGGAGGTAGTGGATCGATTGCTGTTGTTGGAGTTACTGTGATCGTTCACATGCGAGTCGGTGTTGTCTCTGTTGTTGTTATTGGACTGATTGGAGTTGGTGCCAAACTTGTTGGTGTAGCATTGACCCCAAGTGTGATTGGTACCAGGGTGGATAGGACATGGTGAGTCGTTCGAGATCCTAGTCGAGCCTTTGTTGTTGTTGCCTTGGTTGTTGCTGCGTTGATTGTTGTTGTTGTTGTTGCGTTGGTTATTGTTGTTGTTGTTGCTGTTATTGTTTTGATTGTTTCGATTGTTTCGATTGTTTCGATTGTTGCGATTGTTGCGATTGTTGCGGTTGTTTCCATTTCGGTTGTTACGATTGTTGTTGGCATTGTTGTTGCTGTTGTTGTTGTTTTGAGACGAGTTATCTGATTTCTTGTTCTTCCTATTCTGTGCAGATTGGAATCGTTCAAATCTCATCATCATTTCAGAGAGGGAATCTCTATGGGGAGAGTGGTGTTGTTGATAGATGTGTTTCCAGTCCTCAGGCATCGATTCAAAGACTAGATTCTTGAACTCTCTTTTGTTGATCTCTGCATCTTGTGGTGGGTGTCCCAGAAGTAATGGAAGGATAACATGGTTGTAGAAGTTGACTTGTGCTACGAATTGGTGTACAGTCATGGTGGTTGTCTTCTTGATGTTGGTGAGGAATCTTCTATGATTTTGATAGGCATCAAGGTTGCTGTCGAACTTGAAGTTGATAAATGCTTCCACTGTGGTTTGGAAGTTGTCCACGGTTCTCTGTGGCACATTGGTTGACACATAGCTGTTCCACCAGCTACAGTCGGTGTAGTCTCTGAGGAGATCTACAAACTTGTCATAGATTCTTGGTCCTGTGGTTAAGTTGAGGGTCTTCTTGGATCTAATGAACTCATTGATGGTAAAAAGGATTTGTAATTTGGTTGATCCTGCAGTAATCAAAGGGATTTTGATCTTGGTAACTTCTTGAGATCCATTGACTTCTTGGGTGTTCTTGTATTCAATTTTGTCAATAGAATCTTGATCAAAGTCATACTTGAAGGGGATGACTGAGTAAGACATGCTGGTCGATTTCTTCTTGTTACTGGACAATCGTCAGGATCGGTTGTTCGTTTATTAGGTGTACGGTAGTGGTAATTTTTATTCGCGTAGTAGTAGTTGAAGTAGTCTTTACCGGTAGTAGTAATAAGGTCGAAGCAGTTATTTGACTGTTTAAACAGTGTCGTATGCCTCTAAAAAGGTACTAAAATAAGGTTTATGTATTGGTTAAAAACTAAGATTGTGAGCTAGCTTTGTCAACTACTCCGAGGAGCCGTTGAGAAAGCTTGTAACAGTAAAAAGGCGTTGAATGGAAATTCAACGTACATTGCACATAGAGAATTTGGATATGTTCTTCATCCAGTCATCAATATTGAAGACCGGCTTGTGTGGCATTGCTTTTCAGATTTTCTTGAGTTGTGGGTAATTTTCAATCGTGAGCGTTGGAATACCACAATTGTTACAACCACAACGATTAGAAAATTCGATTCGTACCGGTACCGGTACCGTATTTGTATCTTTTTCGCACCTCGGGTTTACGATCGAATCGATTCGTATGAGAGTAGATGGCTGTAAGTACATCAAGTCCGACTCATTCATGTTCAAATTGTACCAAATCTAAAAAGACCGATTGTATTTCTCACCAACTCTCTCATCTGGCAAAGTCAACTTGATCTAAGATAGATTTTAATCGTATGATTTTTTTTTTCTTTATTCAGGTTTAATCTTATGGTTACTTGCAACCATAAAAATGAGAGTTCGCTACCATAAAAACGAACGCGCGCCACTAAATATTACTATTGCTTTTAGACGAAGCATCTCATTTCCGTAAATAAATGTTTGGCCTGTATTTTTAGCGATTTTTGTTAGTAGAGTTTGTACCAAGGCTACTTGTTAAAAACAGATTTTTTGAATATTTCTACTTCCCCCCCCCCCCCCTCCCAACCCCCCAGTACACTCCGTCTAGAAATTACGTTGTCAACTCTCTTGGGGTTAGTGTTAAACGTTCAACTAACAACTCCACCAATTCGAACAAGCAAGTTGTTGTACTGGTACGAGCTACCGATAATTACAAGATACTGGTATGTACTGTATCACAATTGATGTAGCGAGCCAAATGAAAGTAATGGTAGTGCCACGTGGCACTCCCTACGAGTGATAGAGGGCCAGACCGGGGGAAACCTAGTAGAAATCTAGTAGATTTCACTATCACTAAAACTAGCTTCTAAGCACACACTTAGACCCCGATAGCCTCAACAAGCGTGCCAAGGATTCCCCTAGCAAGCCCAAGGGTACCAAGGAAACACAGTCGATTCTCTGTATCACCGGATAAGATGTATCACTGTGTCACTGTATCACGGTAGCTCGTACAAATGGATTGCTTCGACCGAAAGACGCGTCTGCAATCGGAATTACAGGCTAGGTAAAGGATCCCTCCAGGAAATCCAAGCATACAGCTCACTCTTTTTGGTCCTAAAACGATTAGTAGTAGAATAAACTGGCGCTTATACATCCAGGTCCAATAGTCTTCCCTATTGTACCCGTGCAAGCCTATCTTGGTCGACAGTCATCTATCGCACCGATTCCTCCCTACGCGAGACCCCTAGTACTGGTTTGGTAGTCATCTATCCCATCATCGATCTCAAACACGTCGCAATAGTCATCCCTATTGTACCCGTGCAACAAGCCCACTACCTATCTCAATTCGATAGCCATCCATCGCACAACTGATTCCTCCCTACGTAAGGCTCCTATTGGTTTGGTAGACCCCTATCATCATCGATTCTCGAACACGTCTGCAATAGTCATCCCTATTGTACCCGTACAACAAGCCCACTACCTATCTCGGTTCGATAGACATATCGACCAAGCAGCATGCTCAGCACCTACTCGGAGTACTTCCAAGCTACCCCAATCCCCTTTGGTAGCTTGGCCAAGCGCAACAAGGCCTATGCCACCATCTTTAGCTACTTCACTCTGGCCTCCCCCCCCCCCTAGGTCCTCCTGGAACATCTACTCAACCTCTTTGAGGCTGAGGCTGTGGGCGCGCTGGGGATCTTTGTAGCCGGCCCCCAAGGCCTGCCCTGCCTCCGATTGGTGCATGGCCTTTGGAAGTACCCGGGTCCCTTGGCGCAACACAGCCCCAACAAAAACAAGGCGTTTGGGTACTTGGATGACATCGAAGGGGAAGCTGGGGAACTGGTTTTAGTGGATTCGACCATGCTGTCCCCCACCATAGCCTCTCGGGTGGTAACCCTGGATCATCATCTGGCAGAGTTGGAGGCGCACCCAGGGAGACTGTCCATCCCAGTGATACCAGAAGGGACAGGCCATTCAGAGTTGATACGGGCCCACAAGGCGTTCTTCATCCCCTTTGAGTTGGTGTATTTCCTCCTGGGCAAGGGGCTCTCTCCAAGCCAAGCCATGGGGGTCCTCCATCCTCAGCTTAATAGGGTGGGGCTAATGCAGTCCTGCACCCCCCTGTTCAATACTCTCCGGTTGGCTGGGACTACAGCTACAGAACCCGGGGGAAACCCCAAGCTCCTTCAGCCAGGCCCCTCCTTCCGAAGTGAGACAGGCCTCACCAACTACATGAAGCACAAAGTGATGTACCGCGACCTGCCTGAATTGGAGCGGCCTTGGGACACACCTGGAGACCCTGTACTCACAGCAGCAGTCACTGCCCTCACAGACCACCAACTGAAGCTAAGTGAGAATATGGACCACAAGAGGTTGCAGTCAGTAAGGACCACTTGGGGCCCCTTGTACACCCAGCGCTTGCTTCTGCTCTGTGGTAAACAGGAGGAAGCGAACCTCCCCCCCATCCACCAAGCCTGGGCTCAAAAGAGCAAGCACGAGAGGACCCACATGATCTTCCAAAGCCAAGTGGCAGCCCGAGCCTCTGGGTTGGGGATCCAAGCCCCCTTGATCACTACTGCGGCCCTCAAACGCTTCCAAGATGGCAACTTCCATGGTACAGATCCCTTTGATGTGGCAGATGGAATACTCCCCATGGCTTTCACGCCCCCAGGTGGGTCCGCGGCCACCCTGAAAACGGAGCAGAAGGCAGCAGCCACTGTGGCAGCCTACGACACGATGATCTCCACCGAGGGCAGCTCCCTCACCTTGATGGACTCCTCGCTATAACTTCAGAAAACAAAGGACTACATCCCTGTTGACTGGACTGAAGCCACCACCCAGCTGGAGAGCTACCTGGCTGTCCTAGCCACCATCCTAGGACTCAACCGTGATGTCGTCACCAGCTACCAACAAGGCCTCCGCAGGCTCAAGATCCAGCAGATGCCCCTCCGAAGAGCAATTGCAGATGAGGCGGGAGAGTTCCTCACCCCTGCCATTGTCATCTACTACTTCCAAATCCGGGTCAGGGGGTGGCTTGAGGAGCAGTGGGAAGCAGCCTCCACCCTTCCCTCCCCGGACTTTGGGGTGGACTTCCACACCTTCAGGATGAGCCAGAACCTCAACTGGCTCCCCAATGTCTCCAATGTGGCTGCCCTGAGACTACTTCTAAGACCAGATCCTCCGCCATCACCCATCACTACTAAGGCCGGCGCCAAGGGGCCCAGCAACAGCAACAGCAACAGCAACAACAGCAACACTCCACCCAACAACCCAGGAGTCCGCAACTCAACAGGGACCACGACTCAACAAACACGACTCACCAATCCCCACCGGGACTCCCGCCTACAAGACAGCAATCACCTCATTGTTAAGAAAGTGGAGTCCGCAAAAATGAGGGAAGCCATCCAAGCTAGTATGAGAGACAAAGGCAAAGGCCCACTCTCCAGACCAGATGGCCAAGAGAGATGCCACTCTTGGCACATCAAAGGTGCCTGCTTCAGCAGCTGCAAGCACATCTATGACCATGTGGCCATCACTCCCACCGAGCAAGATCAACTCTGGCAATGGTGCCAAGAGGCATATGCCTGACCAGTCAGCAAGCGCCATCCACCACATGGCGTCGCGCCCTCCCCACTCAACCACGGCCTGGGGGAGATCATAAGTAACCATCCATCATCTAACCACGACTCTAATTCCACATTAAGTATCACAAATGAATTAGGTAAGCCAAACCGCGTGCATTTCGATTTGCATATGCCAATGCCTCCGCGTTTCGGTCCGAGCCCCGAGTTCCTTCCCCTTCCCCCGACCCCTACCCTAGGCCTCGGTCCAAGCCCTGAGTTCCTTCCCCTCGGTCCGAGCCCCGAGTTTCCACCCAGCACCGCGCTGGACTCTCCACCCAGCGACGTGCTGGCCTCCCCACCCAGCACCGCGCTGGATCCACCCAGCGACGTGCTGGCCTCTCCTCCCAGCAACATGCTGGACTCTCCACCCAGCGACGTGCTGGCCTCTCCTCCCAGCAACATGCTGGCCTCTTCACCCAGCAACGCGATGGCTCCGACCAGCCACGGCAACGCGCGAGGCCTCGGTCCAAGCCCCAGTTCCTTCCCCTCGGTCCGAGCCCCGAGTTCCTACCCCTCCCACCAGACTCTCCACCCAGCGACGTGCTAGCCTCTCCATCCCGCACCGCGCTGGACTCTCCCCCCAGCGACGCCTCTCCCCCCAGCCCCGTGCTGGCCTTCCCCCCACCCAGCGCCACCGCCGTGAGCGCCACCGCCGTGAGCGCCACCGCCGGGCGGGCTTCTCCACCCACCAGCGCCGTGCCGGCCTCTCCCTCACCTGACAGGCTAGACGCGCACATTGCACGCGCTACCAGACTCTACACTCAAAGTGCTTATTATTTTCCTTCTGAATCCGATTCGTTGAGAGTCTGATTCAAAGGCTTCTGACGAACAGCAACGCTGTGTTAGTGTGTTAGTAGACGAACGATTGTACTCTACGCGTGACAATTGTAGTTGGATACTTTCGGCAACGGATAATTGGACTACAGGCGAGACTAGGGAAACGCCAGATCTCCTCTTGCTGTGACTTATTCAGATTGCAGCGAGACAGACCTTAGTATGTAGATTACAGGTAGTTGGTAGCAACTAGTGTGAATTTTGGGATATAAATCAGTTGAATGTTAAAAGTATGAGATAAAGTGAAATCTTGCCGAAATGCAAGATATCTCTTTTATTGAGATGAATACGTTGCAACTGCTGTTGCGTAGTGCTGAGATTACTCGCTGATTATTTCCGTACATGTATTAGTCGTTGACCATATATATTTGTATGCATGTATATGTATTGTGTGAGAATCACATGCCAACGGTTTTCTTCTCTTGTTCCGTTAGGAAGACTCCATGAAATGTTTATCATTAAGGTCAGGAATTGCTCCCGTAGCTCGTGTGATATTTTATGAAATCAGAGTTTGCTCACCGAAGAACAATGGCAATATCGTAAGACAGGGATTGCTCACCGTTTATGCGCGATGGGAATCGATGCGCCGTGGGAATCGATATGCCGTGGGAATCGATTACTTAGATGGATACGGGGCTCATTGATTCATGCGCATAGGAAATCTACCCTTTGGTAGCTTTGGTACTTCTGGTCACAAAAGGAATTTAATACTCCCCATGTCTCCTTGTGAAGGGTCATCACGCTCTACATGATGCTTCCATCATCCTGGAGAAGGTCGCCAGTATTACCACAGAAGTGGAAGATGGGCCTGAGCAGTGGATACACAACTGAGTGACTCCAATGCTTGGTGAGAATGTCTGCACAGTTATCCTTACCTGGGATGTGCATCATTAAAATGAAACCTCTCGCTATCATGCTCCGTACGTAGTGAAACGATAGAATGTTATGACGCTTATGCAGCCTTGCGTAAGGAAAGGTCGACGTTTGGATCATCTTTTCGTTGTCACCCCAAGAGTATGAGATATCATGTACTCGTGTTCCGAGGTATCGGAATGAGTGGCGTAGATCGACAATCTGTTCGATGCAAGTTCTTCCTGCAACAAATTCAGCTCCAAAGGTGGCTGTTTCCGTAGTAGACTGCTTCTTCGAGAACCACATCATGGGAGTCTTGTTCGCGAAATGAAGAATGCCGGTAACTGCCTTGCCACTGAGAATATCATGCATGAGGTTGGCATCATAGAAGTGTGTTAACACTACTGTCTTTCCAAGCGGTGCAGGAGCGTCATCGGGTAGCTCTTCAGAATGCTCCCCATAGACGGTGTTGGACCAGTCGATGGCGTCGGGTTTAGTCAATATAAAATCGGGCGGTTCCACGCGGAATCTGATTTTAAAATGTCTAAACTTGGAGATATATCCATAGATACGTTTAGCACGTTCGAGATGCCCATCTCGTGGCTGAGCTCTGAAACTTGAGAGCGTCATCACGGCTGTTTGTACATCGAAACGGCCAATAGCGATGATCCATTGCAGTGAACCGATCATACTTTGGTATTTCTGTATACCGGTTTCTTCAAGAAAGGCTGAGGAGTCCAATTCAGGATGATCGTTCTCCGCGATGGGTGATCGGAACCTAGTGTTAGGTTTGCATCCGAACATTTGTTCGTAAGATGCTTCCATCTTTTCGATGAACTTTATGGGATTCATGCACAGAACACCATGTTCGTCGCGCTCAAATCCACATCCTAAATGAAAGTTCATAGGTCCGGATCCCTTCAATTTGAAGTTATATGGTGACGATTGCAATATCTTCAAGAAGGAATTGGGATCTGCCATGCAGAGACATAGGTCATCGACATATGTGCATATAAGCTCATATACCCGTTCACCATGCTTGTTCGTTCCGGGTTTGAGGAATATTTCCGGTTCTGCGCGGGATCTTTCGAAGCCGAGTTCGATGAGGCAAGCCGCGAGTAAGTCTCCAAAGCACTTGCCTGAAGACCTGAGACCATATAGTGCTTTATAAATGACCAACAGGTGACCCTCCAACGATCCGAATTCGGGACCTGCCTTGATGCATACTTTCTCGCAGGTGACTGCTTCTAAGTAGGCGTTACCTATGTCGGTGCCCCATGCTTCTAGATCGTTGAGTTCAGCTAGGAATAGGCACATACGTAGACCGCGAAGAGATACGACGCCTGCGTAAACACTGTGGATAGGGGCCTCAGTGAGATTACCGTTAGCAACAAGGCGAGCCTTGTGTCTTCCGTCGTGCTTGACAGCGTATATCATGTGTACCTTGATCTGTTGGAATCCCGTGGGAATGGAGCTTGTCTTGTATACGCCTTTATCAATGAATGTATTGTATTCATTGAGTTGTGCCATTTCCAGAGTGGTGGCATCTTCCCATTTGGTGTTTCCGTTGGCTTGATCAAATTGGAGGGCTTCTTCGTGGCTACGAGGAACTTTGAATCCATATTGATACTGTGGAGTGGTACGGAAGGAACGTAGTTTGGCTTGGTGCACGAGTCGATCAAGTTTCTTGGTTCGTCGGGCTAGGTTGGTGATTCTTCTGAGACGTTTCCAACCCGGGAGATCAAGCAAGTTGTTGTCTTTCCCATATTTTGCAACGGTGACCAGGTCGTCGGCTGCAATGTTGGCCAGAGGTTCATATGTGCGTTCCATATTCTCCCATTCAATCCAGAGGTTATACTTGGAACCTTTGTATTGAGGATGCTTGTTATCCAGTGGACCTTGGTGTCCTAGGATGCGGCAAAACGACCAGAGTTTGCCGTCTTCTTGTGTTGAATCACGATGTATGTAATTCATGACGTCATTGTATGCAATAATATCATCGAGTTCGTCATCGGAGTGTTTACACTTGAACTTGATGAAGTCTTTATTGCGTTCCAGACTGTCTTCAACATCGACAATGGTAAGACGCTTCCGGGTGCCATCGAGATTGGTTACAAGGAAGGAACGTCCTTGTAGATCGGCAATCGGGATCGTAGGAATGGTAATAGGTTTACCGTCATCGTCAAACTGTGCGTTACCTTCTTCGTCGGTAACAACTACCTGTGATGGGTCTACTGAAGGAGTAGCTGGGTTTGTGTGTGGGGTTACGACGTCACTAACATCAAAATATGCTAATTCCGGTGGATCAAAATCATCTTCAGTAAGGAGGACGCCGTCGGATGTCTTGCTGAAGATGTGTGTCGTAGGAGGACCATCAAGACTCTCCCCATAGTTGTTAGGGAGTGGAGAAGGTGACCAGCTTGGGCTGTCATCGACCTTCTTATAAAGAAAGCTCGGTAACAAGGGGTGGGCGGGTGGTTGAAGAATTGGTTGAGTGCCAGATGCGTGGAGCGTGGTATCTGTTTGTTTGTTGGGTGCAGATGGAACGGTGTCATCGACGGTGTCAGAATCAGCAGGTGAACCGTTAGGGGAAACTGAGCTGTTTGGTTTAGTAGACTCGTCAATGAGTTTATTCTGATTGGTATGCTCCCCATGTTTGAAAGCTGGAGCTTCTCCAGTGGCGTATAGACGGGGTAAGGAATCCTTTGCATTACGCCATTTGATGAAACCATCATCAGTAAATAAGCCCGCGCGTTTGTTACGTGACTCAGGTGTAAGAGCAGATCGAACACCGGACCGGTCTAGTAGCTTGTTGGTAACTGGATCCCAGATGCGAAAGCAGAGTCCATTGCCAACATGTTCGGCAATGCCGACGAAATGACCGAGGCGTTCGGTAGATTTGGTACCGAAAGGAGAGTCATTTGTCTTGAAATACACAGGTTCAAACCAGAAGAAACTGGTGTATGCGCTGATGTCGCCAATTGTACCCGTGGCAATGAAGATCGGTTGTTTATCGGACAGCGTAGGGTCAGAGACAACATTGAGGAGACCCGCGACGTATGTCATGCACAGTAACCACATGTGTGGCGGTGTGCCGGTACGATCCATGACGCGATTGACAATGCGTTTGAACGTTTGGTATCGTCGTTCGAATTGATTCTGGTGTTGATGGTACGGTTCACTTTGCCAGAGTCCAATCCATAACATTTTGAGGTAATCCATGACTTTCTTACTTGATTGATAGTTACCGTGGTCACAAAGGAGGCGGATGGGCCTGCCCCATTTTCGAACAAAGTTCTGAAAGCAGGGTAGGAAATCGCCGGTGGTACGCATTTCTTCAACGTGAATAATATGCGATTTGCGGCCAAAGAAGATCTGAGCAATCTTGGATCCACCATCAATTGCTGGGACATCTGAATAGACTGCATCGGACATAACATCATCATTGAAGGGGCGAACGTTCATGGCCGGTTGAGGGGAATGAAACCGTTTGAAAATGTTACCATCAGGGCTAACCGCTAACGAACCGTATTGGGTTGAGTTTTCAAAAGTAGCTTTGATGCGATCGGTGGAAACCCAACAAAAGAAAGGTTTGAGGGATAAGTAGTCATGTTCGTTGGGGTATCTTTCGCGGGGCGTAGCTGCAATGCGTGTAGTGTCACTGGCTGTACAATCTGTCGGAAACGCAGTGACTGTTCCAGAGACTGCGGTTGGCGCGCAGCATGCGAGACGTTCTTGATGAGCGTAGTCAGTGGAAGTAAGCCAAAAGGAGCGATCGTTGTTCTTATGATCATCAATTGGAAGAAAGGGAGATCGGGTGGAATGGCTGGAATACGAGCTGAGGGATGTGACCGTGGAGGACCCGGGAGAAACAGATATATCGAATCCTTCAAGGCAGCGTGGGTTCCCATATTCGTCGTAATCGGCATAAGGGAGTTGCTGTGGTTGGGGAGGATATTTCTGGAGAAATTGTTCATCCTTCGCACTGATCATGGTATCGAGAATAGATGGGTCCCAATGTTTATCGGACGTCATGACAACATGTGGTAGCGTGTCAAATTCGACAGTCGTATACTTTCGCATCGCAAGGTATGGTAAGCCGTGTCGTATGCTAAGAGGCAGTGCATAGCCATCGGAGGTGGTGATGACCTGTCCTCCGCCTGCTTTGATGGACGTGCCGTCTACAGTGGAAAAATATGCTTCCATTTGGCCGGATGACAATATAGAAGGATGTCGTCCTGTATAGGCACATTCATTGAAAATAAGAATGACGGGGCCTCTGTTCGACATGGAATATGCTCCGCATGTAGCAATGGGAATGTTTTGTACCTGATGATTGTTAATGCCGGTGACGTTAACATATCGTGGTGGAATATCCTTGGAGATGAGACATGCATCATTACCGATGATGCAGCCATTTGCGCCGCGATCGACCATGGCAAAACCAGGGCTAGTAACCGTAGTTTTGTGTATACGGTATGTGTATGACGTTACGGGACCATCATTAGGAAAGGTGAGATCATCCTCGGGAGTATACCACTGGTGAAAATTGGCGGAATATGATGGTGTTCCGACAGGTATTTGGGTGTCACCGTCCTTTTCGTACTGAATGTCAGGGTTGTTTGAAAGGAATCGAGCTGGATGCGCGGGTTACACGGACGATTTGAGAGGTCGCTGGTCCTTAGACGAGGAGGTCGTTGATTTGTATACACCTAGAGATGCATGGAAAACGCCTCTACGATCATTCTCTACAGCAGGATGTAGGTCTGCTGTGGAATTGGCATGCTCATCCTTGGTTGAAGTATCGTCTTCTTGAAAAGATACCGAGTGTTCATGTTGGTATGCCTTTCGGGTAATGGGTTTGACACTGTTGGGGTCAGGTTGGTTAGTGTTAAGTAAGTCGTGTCGCAATGAGGCAACCACGATTTTCTTTCCTTCCGGAGAAAAACTGAGCCAACTCTTCATGTCCTGACGTGACAAGGCCTTCCATATGTTTGTAGGCAACCTTGTGGTAGGGTCAGGGGTACGTCCAGCCTTGAACACAGCATAATCTTGATAGTCTCCTTCAAATTCGATGGGGAGAGCATAGTCCTCATGGTTTTGGATCGAGTCAGAAGAGAAATCATGAACGTGTGCACGTACGGTCGACCGAGGAGCAGACATCGCAGACTGGGAATCAAGTCGAGTTGCTTCGAGTAAAAGCGTGATTTTAAGATCGTGGATAGCAGCGGCTTCGGCAACTGCATCCGTTACGGTGCTATTCGTCCCACCTGGATCCTTGACTTTGGCAAACTGTTCGCTTAGCTGGAAGCTGGAATAGCATGCCTGACACAATGCTGATTTTACAGTGTGGTACTCGAGGGGCTTGTTGGGAGGACGGAGCTTGTTGAGGTGATTCAATTCATCAAACCAATGTGTGATGAATTTCACTTTGGATTCCTTCCAATTGTTGAGGTTCAACTTGAGCAACGCTTGTAGCTGGGTCGAGTTGTTGTATACCTTTGCTTTTGATTGGCTATGAAGGTTTACGAAGTCGAAGTAGGCCTGGCGTCCATCACGGGTGGTAGAATGACTGTGTACACATGATGCAGAAAGGTCACTCTTGAAGACTTCCAACATTAGTACCCAGAAGAAGGCACATTGTTTGACGTAGAGATCACGGGTGTAACCCACAAGCGTGGCTGGAGGCCAAGTTTCATCGAGGAATGTCTCTGTATCGATGTCGTATGCCTCGAGTTTAGCTTTGAAACCGACGAGCCAGTGTTCGAATCTCGAGTCATTCGTGAGGGGTGTAAAGGACTTTTCATCTCGTGCTTTTCGGCACCATGATTCGTACTTTACCTGCTGAGGGGACTTTTTGTTACTTCCCGCCGGAGGAGGTGGTGGGTTCAGAACAGATTCGTTACGTAAGCGTTGGGCACGCTCTCCGCGGAATGCCTGGAATTCCCTGTATGTATATGACTTTACATCTTTCCAGTCCTTCTCGTCTTCTCCTAGGTCGACACCTTCTTCTTGTAGGTCGATAGCGAAATCTGCAAGTGCTTCTATGCTCCTTTGGATGGATCGGGGAATATGCGTTGCCAATCCTTGCTCCATATAGGTAAGTTCGCGTGCAAAATCCGGTTCGATAAGTGCGTCGAGGAACGACTTCCACTCGCATAATCCGCCTTCTTTGAGAGCTAGGCACAACTTGCTAGTCATCTCACTTGTTACGTTGAGTAATGATATGAGTATCTTTCTCATATCAGTATCGAGGCTGGGAAAGCGTTCGATAGTGGTGACTTCGGCGTCATTCTTCTCTTCGCCTCCGAGTGCATTGACGGGCATTACCGGTATGTTCGGCATCTGTGGTGGTTCGGAGCCTTGGAAAGAAGTGCGTGGTAACTGAGAATGGGAACTGCTTCTTGTGCGATGTGCGACGTGCATATGCCAGCGTAGGGATTATGTTCAATTCCGTTCCTGTTCTTTCTTGTGTGCAAGCCTTCTTAGAGCTTGCGACTGTTAATCTATTATTTTCCTTCTGAATCCGATTCGTTGAGAGTCTGATTCAAAGGCTTCTGACGAACAGCAACGCTGTGTTAGTGTGTTAGTAGACGAACGATTGTACTCTACGCGTGACAATTGTAGTTGGATACTTTCGGCAACGGATAATCGGACTACAGGCGAGACTAGGGAAACGCCAGATCTCCTCTTGCTGTGACTTATTCAGATTGCAGCGAGACAGACCTTAGTATGTAGATTACAGGTAGTTGGTAGCAACTAGTGTGAATTTTGGGATATAAATCAGTTGAATGTTAAAAGTATGAGATAAAGTGAAATCTTGCCGAAATGCAAGATATCTCTTTTATTGAGATGAATACGTTGCAACTGCTGTTGCGTAGTGCTGAGATTACTCGCTGATTATTTCCGTACATGTATTAGTCGTTGACCATATATATTTGTATGCATGTATATGTATTGTGTGAGAATCACATGCCAACGGTTTTCTTCTCTTGTTCCGTTAGGAAGACTCCATGAAATGTTTATCATTAAGGTCAGGAATTGCTCCCGTAGCTCGTGTGATATTTTATGAAATCAGAGTTTGCTCACCGAAGAACAATGGCAATATCGTAAGACAGGGATTGCTCACCGTTTATGCGCGATGGGAATCGATGCGCCGTGGGAATCGATATGCCGTGGGAATCGATTACTTAGATGGATACAGGACTCATTGATTCATGCGCATAGGAAATCTACCCTTTGGTAGCTTTGGTACTTCTGGTCACGAAAGGAATTTAATAGTGCTAGCTGGGCCAACTTCATCCGCACCATACAAGGGCAAGGCGACATCCGCCCCTAGGTGGGAGCTCTCCCCCATCCAGCGAGGGCCCTACTTGACCTCTTTCGAAAGGAAGGCACACCTGCATCCTTGTCTGGTCCCCCTTGGGACCAGACCAGGATTGCCGCCGCCATCACACGAGGCCCCCACCAGTCCTCCCACCAAGGCATTGACTTCCTGCGTGAGGAGTATGCCGACATGATGGACAAGCAACAATGGACTGTCCTCCCTACCAGTCTCATCCAACACCTCCCCGCCCTCCGGCTCAGCCCACTGGGGCTCGTCCCACAACGGGGACGGCGCCCGCGCATGATCTCTGATGTTTGGAGGGCTCTGAAAATATGGAGGTGAACAGTCGGTATTTGGTAGTTTAACTTGGTTTGGTTATTACATGAAATTATTACTTGAAATTGTGAGCAGAAAAATTGCTCTTTTACTAAGATCACCATATTGGTGCATCGGACTGCTAATACTCCAATGCACACACTAAATCACTAATAGTCGGCATCGACCCGCTAATACTTCGATGCTGCACGTGTCCTTTGTACCAATGGGCTGTATAAATTACCTTGCGCCCTGTATGTCTGGTACATAAGGCCCTATTTTTAGTAAGAAGGAGAACCGGAATTGGTAAGTGGTAAATTCTCATTCCCACTTCCATTCCCATCTCCAATCATGTTAGTCCATTCCTGCAGAAGCAATATGACTCGTACGATCGGTCCCGAGACTCATTCGCGTCTCATTCATTCACTCGCGTCTCATTCGTGTCTCATTCATTCACTCGTGTCTCATTCGTGCCTCATTCGTGTCTCATTCATTCATTCGCGCGCGCTCGTTCGATGGACTTCAAACACACTCCCCTGCTTCAAAGGATAATAGACTCAATCGATGATACTGATCCAGAACTTGCTGTAGGCCGAAAACGCTTCCTCTGTGTCTACCGTAGAGAAGCTTGCGTCCTTGTTGCTTTTGGGCTTCATGCAGTATTCATCTTTTCCATAGAACTTGGAGCCGTGCTTTTCAAATAGGACTCCAGTAAGATTCTTGGTGAAAAGGTCACTTGTCATTTCGTCGCCTGTCTTCCACATCACCTTGATAATTCCCATTTCCTTTAGCTCTCGTAGGAAATACTGTTTCACTTCAATGTGCCTGGTGCGACCTGCTATGGACCAATTGTTGCAGAAATCAACTGCGCCCTTATTGTCCACATATATCACCATGGGTAGCTTGATTTGCAATCCGAGACACATCATGACTCTCCAAATGTACAGCATGTCCTGGACACATAGAACAGCTGCATACAGTTTGGCTTCCATAACTGACAGGGCAATGATTGGCATCATTCTGGACCTTGCTGTGACATTGGCGCCATTGAGCCAAGTCGACCAGCCGTTGACACTGTGTCGAGATTCATCTTTTGCATACTCCGAGTCGCTGAATCCAATCAGCTCAAAAACAAAGTCCTTGGTACCATCCCACACTGCATTAGGGGCTAATGTGAGACCTCTCTTGGGTGTTCCAGCGCAATACTTCATTACTCGCTTCAGCGCCTTCATGTGGGACTTCCTTGCTTCAGTCATGAACCTAGACAGCTCCCGGACAGCATTCTGCGTTTCAATTCTTGACCATCTCATCATGTGCAAAAGGATGGCTGTTCCGGACCTGTACTTGGTTTGGGCTTCCTTGGTGAGAACAGTATCGGTTGGTCCTTCACCTTCTTTCTTCAGCACTGATCCTGGCTCTGCTGGAGTGGTGGGATTGCCTCTGCATTCATCAAGCTCGAACTCATCGACGAATCTTTTGATCTTGACCGGTTGGGTCATTCGGAGTGTCCTGTTCTTCTTGTCCCGCTCAATGTGGCATCCAACATACTCATCCATCTCTCCAACATCCTTGCATTCAAATAGGGACTTGAGTTGCTCCTTGTGCTTCAAAACTTCTGCTGCTTCACCTATGATGCAAAAATCGTCGACCCATAGTAACATCAAAAGGAGTTTGTTGTTGATCCACTTGAAGAACAGACAGGGGTCAGCCTTGCATCTTTCCATCTTCATGGTATGCATTGCTCGGCGCGCTTCTCTCCAGAATTGTATGGCAGCTTGAATTGTCCCATAAAGTGTTTTCTGCAATTGGAGGAGTACATATGATGGATAGAATTTCTGATAGCCTTCTGGAATCTTGGTGAAAATCTTCTCTCCATTCTGAAATTTGCCATTCAGAAAAGCTCCTTCCACGTCCACAATGTAAGCCATAAAATTTGCCATGACCATCAGGATCATTGCAATTCGGATTGAGATATCACTGACAACAGGTGAAGACTTGTCTTGGCCATCATAGTGCTCGCCATCTAGCTGCTTGAATCCTCGGACGGCATTCCTGCATCTTACTGTGCCATCGGGTTTCATCTTGTTGGCCCAAGTGGTATCCATGATTTTGGTGCCTGGTGGGATATTGGCTTCGTCAATCTCTTCAAAAACTCCATACTTGACCATCTTCTCATGTTCAGCATCAACACCCTCTGTAAACTTGTCGCGCATTGGACTGGCCATAGATTGCTTGTAGTTCATGGTCTTTAGCTCCTTGGTGTTGTCAAAAGCACTCCCCGCCGCGCCAACTAGACTGAGTTCACTCATGGCGCCTTCCGGAGATGGAATAGAGAATGATAGAAGATTGAATTCTTTCAGTGAAGTCATTGCCTTGTGGAACTGGATTTCAGCGTTGGTGAATTGAGCTGCATAACTTGCCATATCTCCATACCGTACATCAGGATTGAGATGAGAGTTTCTCACAACACGGCCATACCTTGTGGTTGTTACAACATGTGGATCCGCTGCTTCAGTGTCGTCATTGCTGTCGTAGTCCTCCTCGCTTTCATATTCAATCTTGGTTTCTTCAATATCGTCGGAGTAGTAGTCATCGTGACTATCGAAGGCGGGGTCCTCTGTTGCTGGTTCAGATACAGATTCAGGTTGGAAGGGAATTGCTGGTGCTGTGGCTCCCCCACTTGCATCCTGAAACTGCACTCGTCGATGTCTGGTGGTGGTGCGCAAAATGTAGACAGGTGGTGGTGGGGTGGCAGTGATAGGCAGATCCATGTGGCCACCATCAAGAAAATCAGCATGAAAATTAATAGCTTCACCTTTGGGAGCAGTGGGTGGAAAATACATCCGCTTCAGCCAGTAAATGTCACGGGTAGCTGTAAACGTGTTCTTCAAAGGATCATACATCACATAGCAGTCTCCAGGCCGGTCAGTGCAATAGCCAGCGAAGAAAGCCGGGTTCCCGCGATAATTGAGTTTTGGACTTGTGGACCGCTTGACACGGACGACTCCAGCCTCACCAAAGGTTCTGAGGTGGGCGCTGAAAGCGGGGACTTTGCCAGAGAAATGTTGGATCTTGGGCATAGTATTGCCATTCACAGTGACAGCTTCCAACCAGTCCAACTGTACACCACAACGCATTGCCAAAGGGAAAAATCTGAAACGGTACTCCCTAGGGACGTTGGCTTGAGAGCAAAGAGCCATGGCGCGACAGACTGATCTGTATATTGCCGTTTCTACCAAGCTATTCTGCTGTGGGGTATCCACTGAGGTATACTCGAACTTGCAAGAAAATTTCCAATCTGCTGAGGCCAGGCGAGCTTCAAGTGCTGTATTTTCACCAGCCTTATCACAGCGAATTTGCTTTAGCTGGTGTCCTTTGGACCTCCATTGGTTGAACAACTCGCAAGTGGGTTCAACCATGCCATCCTTGGTGGCAAAGAAATTGACAAACCGGCATGTGGAATATTCGTCAACAATCATCCGAAAATGGGGCTTGGTAATAAATGGGGCTGTCAGCTTGTTGGTTTTGGCAGCTTTGGGTGCTTTGACTGAGGACATATCCACAAAGAGTCTTTCTCCAGGTTTGGTAGCAGCAACATGCTCGCTATCCGTGGGAATCACTTTCCTTTTTGCTTTTGCTTTGGCACAATCTTCACAAGGAAGCATCGGGCCACGCGTGATGGTCCAGCCAAGTGTTGCAGCTGTTCGGCGTGTCTTGATCTCATTCATGTGTCCCAGGAGCCGGTGGGCTTTGTTGATGTTCATCTTGGTCCCTTCATCCGTAGTGGTGGTAGCAGTCGCTGCATTGATTTCAATGTTGTTGGTAGGGTGTGCAATCCGATCAAAATAGCCAACCCACACACAGCTCGTGTAGGTGGGGATCTGAATATCAAAATTCACTTGGTGATTCCCTTTCTTGAGTGACCATCCGGTCTTGTCACTGCCGGTGGCGATCCAACCATTCTGCAAAGCCAAGTTGGCCGAGAACAGGTTGAATGCAAAATTTGGGTTGAAATTCACACCCTGCAACTGCGTCTGGAACTCCATGGTTCCATCCTTGTCAATCTTCTGACAGGGAATGTCACCAACCTGGCAGCCCTTCAATTCATCTCCACTTTGGGTGGTGATGGTGGCACCACTAGCTCTCAAATTGGTGGCACATCGCAGACTATTGGAACTGTGGCTGGTTGCACCGGTATCAAAAACAAAGACATTGTCATCATATAGTAGGTCAAATCCTTCGGGCACTGCCTCGCCTTTGGTGGCCCGCTTCTGGGCATTGAGTAGTTGGAGTGAAGTGGGAGAGGTTTGCATTGACGAGAGACAGAAGTCATAGTCAATTGTTGCTCCCTGTACATCCTTCAACTTGGATTTCCAACCGTTTGGGCGTCTGGACGCATTCTTCTCGTCTTCAAAACAAACAGATGTTCCATGATTGCCACCACAAAGTCCACACTTGCGACGTCGGCCCCTGGAGCCATTCCTGTTGTTTCGACTGCCGTTGCCATTGCTGTGGCCATTGCCGTTGCCACGATTGCCATTGTTGCCGCTGTTGCTGTTCCGATTGTTGTTGTGATTGCGGCTGCCGTTGTTGCCATTGTTGCCGTTGTTGTTGCCATCATCATCGGCACGTGTGTGGCTTGCCGCACGTTTGGGACAGTTGTACGCTTTATGACCTTGTTCTTTGCACCAATAACAAACTGCATTGGTGGACCACTTGTCTCTGGGATCAGCAAAATCGGTCATTTCAGCACCAAACAAACTCATTTCTTTGCCTTTACCTCCCCGGCTTTGGATACGCCGAGCTGATTCATATAAACTTTTGGCTTGAACATTGAGTGCTTCCCAAAACTCCAATTCGGCGGTTCCATTCGCTTGCAGCAAATCAATGAAGGGTGTAAGCTGCATCAGTAGGTAGGCCGGTAGGGCATTTTTGTAGGCCACAATAAGTTGTGCCATAGTGGGTTGAACGGATTTGTATTGGTATTGCCTCTGTAAGTCGTAGATGTCGTCAACCAAATCCTGTGGAGAGGCGCCAATGGTCAACTTTAGACTCCTTAGGTCAATGTCCAATTGTTGTTGGTCGCGGGACTGGTTCATTATTCTGTATTCCCTCATGAGCTCCTCAATCACACGGTGTACTCTCCCTCGGGGCCACTGTTTCCTGAGCTTTGCATTCTGTTCGGCTGTACCCCCCCTATCGATCTTGGACTTCTCCATGATGGCGAGGGCTGTCCTGTTGTCGGCGAAGGCCCTGTACAGATCATTCAGTGCTTTGTTGTGGTACCGGTAGGCCTTCTTCTGTGCAGTACTCATATCCTCCCGGGGCGTAAGCTCTCCTTCGGGAGGTAGGTCCTTGTGTGGCTTGGTAGATAACATGTCACGGTACTTCTTGTTATCTGCAAATGCTTCAAACTGGATGTACCAACGCTCGAATTTCTTCTCATCCCCCTTTGCCAATGTGGGCACTTGACTATCCGTATACTCCACCATCTTGTATTTGTACTTTGTCGTGTTTGGATCCTTGGTGTGGACGCTGCTGCTTGCGCTTCCAATGCTTGTGCCGCTACTCTCTGAACTTGACAGTACACTGCTCTCTTCTGATGGTGATTCTTCAGAAAAGGCGATCTCTATCTCTTGGTGCCGGGTGGGTTGATCCTCCTCCATTCAGCTGGGAGTAAATTGTTGTATGCTCGATTCGAAGTAAATTGATGCGTATTGTTGTTCGACGGAAGTAAATTGTCGTATCTCTCAAAGTAAATTGTGTATTCCGATCCGTGTTCCGCAAATCGATTCAAACGTAGGTAAATTGCTGTAGTTTGCAAATTGTGGGTCCGATGTGTATCCCGTAAATTGTCGTACTCCTACAAATGTTCGGTCCTATCGCTTCTGGTGTGGCGAATAATCGGCTCCTTGTAAAATCGGTCCTATCGCTTCTGGTGTGGCGACTAATCGGCTCCTTGCAAAATGTCGTACTCCTATTCCGACAGAAAATATGTGTGTAATTGGCCCAATCGCTTCTGGTGTGGCGATACCAATCCTGCTTAATGAAAATGTCGCTTGCTCGGTGGTCCAAACTCGGTGGACACAAAAAAAATATTCTTCCGGTAACAATGCGCGGAGAAAAGAGAAACGTATTAAGGTGCTGACTCCAATGGTGGCCAGCCGTCCGCTGAAGAAGGTGCGAATGAAAAGAAATAACCGTAGAAAGTTCCGCTGAAGACGTGCGGATGAAAAGAAATCGTAGAAAGTTCGCTGGCCCCGATGGTTGGCCAGCCTGCTGCAAAATAAGAAAATTCTCTTTCTTCTTCGACCAAGTTCCGATCCTCGGGAGCGCTCCGTCATTCTTCGAAGAATGTTTGGAGGGCTCTGAAAATATGGAGGTGAACAGTCGGTATTTGGTAGTTTAACTTGGTTTGGTTATTACATGAAATTATTACTTGAAATTGTGAGCAGAAAAATTGCTCTTTTACTAAGATCACCATATTGGTGCATCGGACTGCTAATACTCCAATGCACACACTAAATCACTAATAGTCGGCATCAACCCGCTAATACTTCGATGCTGCACGTGTCCTTTGTACCAATGGGCTGTATAAATTACCTTGCGCCCTGTATGTCTGGTACATAAGGCCCTATTTTTAGTAAGAAGGAGAACCGGAATCGGTAAGTGGTAAATTCTCATTCCCACTTCCATTCCCATCTCCAATCATGTTAGTCCATTCCTGCAGAAGCAATATGACTCGTACGATCGGTCCCGAGACTCATTCGCGTCTCATTCATTCACTCGCGTCTCATTCGTGTCTCATTCATTCACTCGTGTCTCATTCGTGCCTCATTCGTGTCTCATTCATTCATTCGCGCGCGCTCGTTCGATCGACTTCAAACATCTGACTACGCCTATTCTGAGGTCAACCAACACACCATCCCCCTAGCCCCAGCAGAAGCCATGCAATTTGGCCACACCCTTCCCCGGCTCCTCACCAAGCTGCACTGCGCCAACACCAAGTTTGGCCCAGTGTATATGTCCAAGATTGACCTCGCTGATGGGTTCTACCAGGTCCAGTTGAAACCAGAAGACACCATGAAGCTCGGGGTTCTGTTCCCTTCCAGGAAGGGCGAACCTGCCCTCATTGGCATCCCCCTCACCAACCCCATGGGGTGGAAATCTAGTCCACCCAACTTCTGTGCCTTTACTGAAACCATTGCGGACCTGGCCAATGCCACTCTCTCCACAGGGCTGGCAGAGGCCAGGCTCACACCCCATCGACTGGATCTCCCCTCTGAAGCCACGCCCGCCGCGCCTCCAGCTCCACCGGATAAGCCTCCCGCACCAACAGCCCCGCACACGCCTACCGCTACTGCCCCCCCCTACGGTGCCTCATCTGCCCACTCCTCATAGTACCAATCCCAGCAAGAAGCCGGTTCGATACTGGGATGTATATGTGGATGACTTCTGTGGCCTTGCTCAGGGCAACCATTGGACCCGGCGCGCCATCAAGAGGGTGCTCTTCCAATCCCTGGACAAAGTCTTCAGGCCCCTGGATGCCACTGACACCCCCTTCAGACAGGAACCCGCTTCCCGCAAGAAAATGCGCCAAGGGGATGCCACTTGGACCACCAAGAAAGTTATCCTTGGCTGGCTCATTGATTCCATCACCAAAGCCATCAGCCTTTCTCCCCATCGAGTGGACCGCCTACAGGAGATTCTTCATTCCATTTCCCTCAACCAGCGCCATGTCCCCATCCAGCAATGGCACGAAGTCCTTGGGGAATTCTGGTCGATGGCACTCGCCATCCCTGGCGCCATTGGCCTCTTCTCCATCCTCCAAGAAGCCTTCCGCCACCAGGAACCGGGCAGGCAGCGCATCCGGCTCACCAAGCGCGTCCATAGCTTCCTTCAAGACTTCCAATGGCTGGCCAATGATCTCGCCAACCGGCCTACTTCCCTTGCTGAACTAGTGCCAGACACCTTCCCAGCCATCCTAGGCGCTTGTGATGCCTCTGGTCTTGGCATGGGGGGCATCCATTTTGTCCCCCTTCCAAATGGCGCCATGCAGCCCATCATGTGGCGGCATGCATTCCCCAAGTGGGTCTCCACCCAACTAGTCACCTTTGACAACCCCGAGGGCACCATCAACAATAGTGACCTCGAGCTGGCTGGCTCCATCGCTCACAATGATATCCTTGCTCAAGCAGCCTGTGTCACGTCCAGGACCACCCACAGCTGCTATGACAACACAGCTGCTGTATACTGGCAAAGAAAAGGCGCCACCACTACTACAGGGTCTGCAGCTTACCTCCTTGTTTGCATACAGGCCCTACACCAGCGACTCCACCAATATGTCCCCCTCAGAGATTACATCCCTGGCCCTGTAAATCATCTGGCGGATTTGCTCTCTTGATCCCCCCTCTCTGACACTGCCCTCCTCCATCATTTCAACACCACCTACCCACAGGACTTGCCCTGGATCTTATGTCCCCTGAGGCCTCCCATGCATTCTGCGCTGACCTTGGCTCTATCCAGAAGACCATGCGCGCTTCAGTCACTGAACTCTATGCCAAGCGCAAGGATGCCCATTGGAATCAATGGGTTCAATTCTGTTTGTCTCAAGGTTTTGACCCAACCCTCCAAGCTGTTACAGATCCAATCCCCCTCCTCCAGGTCTTTGCAAAAAGACTCGTCCATGATGGCCGACTGTCCTGCAGCCACAAGCCCCTTCGATGTCGCACGGTATCAGACACCATCCGGTCAGTGGGCCAGACGCTGGCCCGCTTGGGGTCCAAAGATATTATTTTCCTTCTGAATCCGATTCGTTGAGAGTCTGATTCAAGGACTTCTGACGAACAGCAACGCTGTGTTAGTGTGTTTGTAGACGAACGATTGTACTCTACGCGTAACAATTGTGGTTGGATACTTTCGGCAACGGATAATCGGACTACAGGCGAGACTAGGGAAACGCCAGATCACCTCTTGCTGTGACTTATTCAGATTGCAGCGAGACAGACCGTAGTATGTAGATTACAAGTAGTTGGTAACAACTAATGTGAATTTTGGGATATAAATCAGTTGAATGTTAAAAGTATGAGATAAAGTGAAATCTTGCCGAAATGCAAGATATCTCTTTTATTGAGATGAATACGTTGCAACTGCTGTTGCGTAGTGCTGAGATTACTCGCTGATTATTTCCGTACATGTATTAGTCGTTGACCATATATATTTGTATGCATGTATATGTATTGTGTGAGAATCACATGTCAACGGTTTTCTTCTCTTGTTCCGTTAGGAAGACTCCATGAAATGTTTATCATTAAGGTCAGGAATTGCTCCCGTAGCTCGTGTGATATTTTATGAAATCAGAGTTTGCTCACCGAAGAACAATGGCAATATCGTAAGACAGGGATTGCTCACCGTTTATGCGCGATGGGAATCGATGCGCCGTGGGAATCGATATACCGTGGGAATCGATTACTTAGATGGATACGGGACTCATTGATTCATGCACATAACAAATCTACCCTTTGGTAGCTTTGGTACTTCTGGTCACGAAAGGAATTTAATACTCCCCATGTCTCCTTGTGAAGGGTCATCACGCTCTACATGATGCTTCCATCATCCTGGAGAAGGTCGCCAGTATTACCACAGAAGTGGAAGATGGGCCTGAGCAGTGGATACACAACTGAGTGACTCCAATGCTTGGTGAGAATGTCTGCACAGTTATCCTTAACTGGGATGTGCATCATTAAAATGAAACCTCTCGCTATCATGCTCCGTACGTAGTGAAACGATAGAATGTTATGACGTTTATGCAATCTTGCGTAAGGAAAGGTCGACGTTTGGATCATCTTTTCGTTGTCACCCCAAGAGTATGAGATATCATGCACTCGTGTTCCGAGGTATCGGAATGAGTGGCGTAGATCGACAATCTGTTCGATGCAAGTTCTTCCTGCAACAAATTCAGCTCCAAAGGTGGCTGTTTCCGTAGTAGACTGCTTCTTCGAGAACCACATCATGGGAGTCTTGTTTGCGAAATGAAGAATGCCGGTAACTGCCTTGCCACTGAGAATATCATGCATGAGGTTGGCATCATAGAAGTGTGATAACACTACTGTCTTTCCAAGCGGTGCAGGAGCGTCGTCGGGTAGCTCCTCAGAATGCTCCCCATAGACGGTGTTGGACCAGTCGATGGCGTCGGGTTTAGTCAATATAAAATCGGGCGGTTCCACGCGGAATCTGATTTTAAAATGTCTAAACTTGGAGATATATCCATAGATACGTTTAGCACGTTCGAGATGCCCATCTCGTGGCTGAGCTCTGAAACTTGAGAGCGTCATCACGGCTGTTTGAACATCGAAACGGCCAATAGCGATGATCCATTGCAGTGAACCGATCATACTTTGGCATTTCTGTATACCGGTTTCTTCAAGAAATGCTGAGGAGTCCAATTCAGGATGATCGTTCTCCGCGATGGGTGATCGGAACCTAGTGTTAGGTTTGCATCCGAACATTTGTTCGTAAGATGCTTCCATCTTTTCGATGAACTTTATGGGATTCATGCACAGAACACCATGTTCGTCGCGCTCAAATCCACATCCTAAATGAAAGTTCATAGGTCCGGATCCCTTCAATTTGAAGTTATATGGTGACGATTGCAATATCTTCAAGAAGGAATTGGGATCTGCCATGCAGAGACATAGGTCATTGACATATGTGCATATAAGCTCATATACCCGTTCACCATGCTTGTTCGTTCCGGGTTTGAGGAATATTTCCGGTTCTGCGCGGGATCTTTCAAAGCCGAGTTCGATGAGACAAGCCGCGAGTAAGTCTCCAAAACACTTGCCTGAAGACCTGAGACCATATAGTGCTTTATAAATGACCAACAGGTGACCCTCCAACGATCCGAATTCGGGACCTGCCTTGATGCATACTTTCTCGCAGGTGACTGCTTCTAAGTAGGCGTTACCTATGTCGGTGCCCCATGCTTCTAGATCGTTGAGTTCAGCTAGGAATAGGCACATACGTAGACCGCGAAGAGATACGACGCCTGCGTAAACACTGTGGATAGGGGCCTCAGTGAGATTACCGTTAGCAACGAGGCGAGCCTTGTGTCTTCCGTCGTGTTTGACAGCGTATATCATGTGTACCTTGATCTGTTGGAATCCCGTGGGAATGGAGCTTGTCTTGTATACGCCTTTATCAATGAATGTATTGTATTCATTGAGTTGTGCCATTTCCAGAGTGGTGGCATCTTCCCATTTGGTGTTTCCGTTGGCTTGATCAAATTGGAGGGCTTCTTCGTGGCTACGAGGAACTTTGAATCCATATTGATACTGTGGAGTGGTACGGAAGGAACGTAGTTTGGCTTGGTGCACGAGTCGATCAAGTTTCTTGGTTCGTCGGGCTAGGTTGGTGATTCTTCTGAGACGTTTCCAACCCGGGAGATCAAGCAAGTTGTTGTCTTTCCCATATCTTGCAACGGTGACCAGGTCGTCGGCTGCAATGTTGGCCAGAGGTTCATATGTGCGTTCCATATTCTCCCATTCAATCCAGAGGTTATACTTGGAACCTTTGTATTGAGGATGCTTGTTATCCAGTGGACCTTGGTGTCCTAGGATGCGGCGAAACGACCAGAGTTTGCCGTCTTCTTGTGTTGAATCACGATGTATGTAATTCATGACGTCATTGTATGCAATAATATCATCGAGTTCGTCATCGGAGTGTTTACACTTGAACTTGATGAAGTCTTTATTGCGTTCCAGGCTGTCTTCAACATCGACAATGGTAAGACGCTTCCGGGTGCCGTCGAGATTGGTTACAAGGAAGGAACGTCCTTGTAGATCGGCAATCGGGATCGTAGGAATGGTAATAGGTTTACCGTCATCGTCAAACTGTGCGTTACCTTCTTCGTCGGTAACAACTACTTGTGATGGGTCTACGGAAGGAGTAGCAGGGTTGGTGTGTGGAGGTGCGACGTCACTAACATCAAAGTATGCTAATTCCGGTGGATCAAAATCATCTTCAGTAAGGAGGACGCCGTCGGATGTCTTGCTGAAGATGTGTGTCGTAGGAGGACCATCAAGACTCTCCCCATAGTTGTTAGGGAGTGGAGAAGGTGACCAGCTTGGGCTGTCATCGACCTTCTTATAAAGAAAGCTCGGTAACGAGGGGTGGGCGGGTGGTTGAAGAATTGGTTGAGTGCCAGATGCGTGGGGCGTGGTATCTGTTGGTGCAGATGGAACGGTGTCATCGGCGGTGTCACAATCAGCAGGTGAACCGTTAGTGGAAACTGAGCTGTTTGGTTTAGTAGACTCGTCAATGAGTTTATTCTGATTGGTATGCTCCCCATGTTTGAAAACTGGAGCTTCTCCAGTGGCGTATATACGGGGTAAGGAATCTTTTGCATTACGCCATTTGATGAAACCATCATCAGTAAATAAGCCCGCGCGTTTGTTACGTGACTCAGGTGTAAGAGCAGATCGAACACCAGACCGGTCTAGTAACTTGTTGGTAACTGGGTCCCAGATGCGAAAGCAGAGTCCATTGCCAACATGTTCGGCGATGCCGACGAAATGACCTAGGCGTTCGGTAGATTTGGTACCGAAAGGAGAGTCATTTGTCTTGAAATACACAGGTTCAAACCAGAAGAAACTGGTGTATGCGCTGATGTCGCCAATTGTACCCGTGGCAATGAAGATCGGTTGTTTATCGGACAGCGTAGGGTCAGAGACAACATTGAGGAGACCCGCGACGTATGTCATGCACAGTAACCACATGTGTGGTGGTGTGCCGGTACGATCCATGACGCGATTGACAATGCGTTTGAACGTTTGGTATCGTCGTTCGAATTGATTCTGGTGTTGATGGTACGGTTCACTTTGCCAGAGTCCAATCCATAACATTTTGAGGTAATCCATGACTTTCTTACTTGATTGATAGTTACCGTGGTCACAAAGGAGGCGGATGGGCCTGCCCCATTTTCGAACAAAGTTCTGAAAGCAGGGTAGGAAATCGCCGGTGGTACGCATTTCTTCAACATGAATAATATGCGATTTGCGGCCAAAAAAGATCTGAGCAATCTTGGACCCACCATCAATTGCTGGGACATCTGAATAGACTGCATCGGACATAACATCGTCATTGAAGGGGCGAACGTTCATGGCCGGTTGAGGGGAATGAAACCGTTTGAAAATGTTACCATCAGGGCTAACCGCTAACGAACCGTATTGGGTTGAGTTTTCAAAAGTAGCCTTGATGCGATCGGTGGAAACCCAACAAAAGAAAGGTTTGAGGGATAAGTAGTCATGTTCGTTGGGGTATCTTTCGCGGGGCGTAGCTGCAATGCGCGTAGTGTCACTGGCTGTACAATCTGTCGGGAACGCAGTGACTGTTCCAGAGACTGCGGTTGGCGCGCAGCATGCGAGACGTTCTTGATGAGCGTAGTCAGTGGAAGTAAGCCAAAAGGAGCGATCGTTGTTCTTATGATCATCAATTGGAAGAAAGGGAGATCGGGTGGAATGGCTGGAATACGAGCTGAGGGATGTGACCGTGGAGGACCCGGGAGAAACAGATATATCGAATCCTTCAAGGCAGCGTGGGTTCCCATATTCGTCGTAATCGGCATAGGGGAGTTGCTGTGGTTGGGGAGGATATTTCTGGAGAAATTGTTCATCCTTTGCACTGATCGTGGTATCGAGAATAGATGGGTCCCAATGTTTATCGGACGTCATGATAACATGTGGTAGCGTGTCAAATTCGACAGTCGTATACTTTCGCATCGCAAGGTATGGTAAGCCGTGTCGTATGCTAAGAGGCAGTGCATAGCCATCGGAGGTGGTGATGACCTGTCCTCCGCCTGCTTTGATGGACGTGTCGTCTACAGTGGAAAAATATGCTTCCATCTGGCCGGATGACAATATAGAAGGATGTCGTCCTGTATAGGCACATTCATTGAAAATAAGAATGACGGGGCCTCTGTTCGACATGGAATATGCTCCGCATGTAGCAATGGGAATGTTTTGTACCTGATGATTGTTAATGCCGGTGACGTTAACATATCGTGGTGGAATATCCTTGGAGATGAGACATGCATCATTACCGATGATGCAGCCATTTGCGCCGCGATCGACCATGGCAAAACCAGGGCTAGTAACCGTAGTTTTGTGTATGCGGTATGTGTATGACGTTACGGGTCCATCATTAGGAAAGGTGAGATCATCCTCGGGAGTATACCACTGATGAAAATTGGCGGAATACGATGGTGTTCCGACAGGTATTTGAGTGTCACCGTCCTTTTTGTACTGAATGTCAGGGTTGTTTGAAAGGAATCGAGCTGGGTGCGCGGGTGACACGGAAGACTTGAGAGGTCGCTGGTCCTTAGACGAGGAGGTCGTTGATTTGTATACACCTAGAGATGCATGGAAAACGCCTCTACGATCATTCTCTACAGCAGGATGTAGGTCTGCTGCGGAATTGGCATGCTCATCCTTGGTCGAAGTATCGTCTTCTTGAAAAGATACCGAGTGTTCATGTTGGTATGCCTTTCGGGTAATGGGTTTGACACTGTTGGGGTCAGGTTGGTTAGTGTTAAGTAAGTCGTGTCGCAATGAGGCAACCACGATTTTCTTTCCTTCCGGAGAAAAACTGAGCCAACTCTTCATGTCCTGACGTGACAAGGCCTTCCATATGTTTGTAGGCAACCTTGTGGTAGGGTCAGGGGTACGTCCAGCCTTGAACACAGCATAATCTTGATAGTCTCCTTCAAATTCGATGGGAAGAGCATAGTCATCATGGTGTTGGATCGAGTCAGAAGAGAAATCATGAACGTGTGCACGTACGGTCGACCGAGGAGCAGACATCGCAGACTGGGAATCAAGTCGAGTTGCTTCGAGTAAAAGCGTGATTTTAAGATCGTGGATAGCAGCGGCTTCGGCAACTGCATCCGTTACGGTGCTATTCGTCCCACCTGGATCCTTGACTTTGGCAAACTGTTCGCTTAGCTGGAAGCTGGAATAACATGCCTGACACAATGCTGATTTTACAGTGTGGTACTCGAGGGGCTTGTTGGGAGGACGGAGCTTGTTGAGGTGATTCAATTCATCAAACCAATGTGTGATGAATTTCACTTTGGATTCCTTCCAATTGTTGAGGTTCAACTTGAGCAACGCTTGTAGCTGGGTCGAGTTGTCGTATACCTTTGCTTTTGATTGGCTATGAAGGTTTACGAAGTCGAAGTAGGCCTGGCGTCCATCACGGGTGGTAGAATGACTGTGTACACATGATGCAGAAAGGTCACTCTTGAAGACTTCCAACATTAGTACCCAGAAGAAGGCACATTGTTTGATGTAGAGATCACGGGTGTAACCCACAAGCGTGGCTGGAGGCCAAGTTTCATCGAGGAATGTCTCTGTATCGATGTCGTATGCCTCGAGTTTAGCTTTGAAACCGACGAGCCAGTGTTCGAATCTCGAGTCATTCGTGAGGGGTGTAAAGGACTTTTCATCTCGTGCTTTTCGGCACCATGATTCGTACTTTACCTGCTGAGGGGACTTTTTGTTACTTCCCGCCGGAGGAGGTGGTGGGTTCAGAACAGATTCGTTACGTAAGCGTTGGGCACGCTCTCCGCGGAATGCCTGGAATTCCATGTATGTATATGACTTTACATCTTTCCAGTCCTTCTCGTCTTCTCCTAGGTCGACACCTTCTTCTTGTAGGTCGATAGCGAAGTCCGCAAGTGCTTCTATGCTCCTTTGGATGGATCGAGGGATATGTGTTGCCAATCCTCGCTCCATATAGGTAAGTTCGCGTGCAAAATCCGGTTCGATAAGTGCGTCGAGGAACGACTTCCACTCGCATAATCCGCCTTCTTTGAGAGCTAAGCACAACTTGCTAGTAATCTCACTTGTTACGTTGAGTAATGATATGAGTATCTTTCTCATATCAGCATCGAAGCTGGGAAAGCGTTTGATAGTGGTGACTTCGGCGTCATTCTTCTCCTCGCCTCCGAGTGCATTGACGGCCATTACCGGTACCGGTATGTTCGGCATCTGTGGTGGTTCGGAGCCTTGGAAGGAAGTGCGTGGTAACTGAGAATGGGAACTGCTTCTTGTGCGATGTGCGACGTGCATATGCCAGCGTAGGGATTATGTTCAATTCCGTTCCTGTTCCTTCTTGTGTGCAAGCCTTCTTAGAGCTTGCGACTGTTAATCTATTATTTTCCTTCTGAATCCGATTCGTTGAGAGTCTGATTCAAGGACTTCTGACGAACAGCAACGCTGTGTTAGTGTGTTAGTAGACGAACGATTGTACTCTACGCGTGACAATTGTGTTTGGATACTTTCGGCAACGGATAATCGGACTACAGGCGAGACTAGGGAAACGCCAGATCACCTCTTGCTGTGACTTATTCAGATTGCAGCGAGACAGACCGTAGTATGTAGATTACAAGTAGTTGGTAACAACTAATGTGAATTTTGGGATATAAATCAGTTGAATGTTAAAAGTATGAGATAAAGTGAAATCTTGCCGAAATGCAAGATATCTCTTTTATTGAGATGAATACGTTGCAACTGCTGTTGCGTAGTGCTGAGATTACTCGCTGATTATTTCCGTACATGTATTAGTCGTTGACCATATATATTTGTATGCATGTATATGTATTGTGTGAGAATCACATGTCAACGGTTTTCTTCTCTTGTTCCGTTAGGAAGACTCCATGAAATGTTTATCATTAAGGTCAGGAATTGCTCCCGTAGCTCGTGTGATATTTTATGAAATCAGAGTTTGCTCACCGAAGAACAATGGCAATATCGTAAGACAGGGATTGCTCACCGTTTATGCGCGATGGGAATCGATGCGCCGTGGGAATCGATATACCGTGGGAATCGATTACTTAGATGGATACGGGACTCATTGATTCATGCACATAACAAATCTACCCTTTGGTAGCTTTGGTACTTCTGGTCACGAAAGGAATTTAATAAAAGACCCCCGAACTGACTCCAATGGTGGTCTTTACTTCAGGCTAACCGCCCAGTTCAAAGGCTATGCAAAACTGGACCCAGCCCCTTGCAGGGTGAAACCGGTCCCCGTCACCCTTGTCATGCATGCCCTTTGCTTTGCATACTATGACTCCCCTTCCCCTACCAGACAGGCCATCGCCAACATGATCTGCATAGCCTTCTTTTTCTGTCTGCGCCCTGGGGAGTACACCGGTACTACCAGGGATGACCAAGCCTTCCACCTACAGGAAGTCTCCTTCTACCTTGGCTCCAAATTTGTCCACCATGATGGCCCTGCGCATGAGCTCCTTGCTGCCACCTCGGTCACCCTCACCTTCACCACACAGAAGAATGGGGACAAAGGCGAAATCATAGCTCATGCCAGGAGTGGTGACTGCCTCTGCTGCCCTGTAGCAGCATGCGCGCGCCAAGTCCTCCATCTCCTGGGCTGCTGCACTAGCACCCACCCCTTCTGCCCATCCCTCAAGCTTGCCAGTTACTTTGACAATGGGGTTCTCACACTCGTTCGTGCAGCAACTGTCACCTCCTCCATGAGAGTCTATGCCCAGACCCTCTACCATACCACTGGCATCTCCCCTGCAGCAATCTCTGCCCGCTCCCTTCGAGCAGGTGGGGCTATGGCCCTGCTCCAGGGCAAATGTGATTCTAATGTCATCAAGCTCCTTGCAAGATGCCACAGTGATTGCATGATGAGGTACTTGCATCAGCAGTCCCTCCCCATCTTCCAGAACCTTGCCTCTGTAATGTTCAACAATGGAACATACTCCTTCCTGCCAGAAGAGTGGGTGCCGGCCGCCGCCCCCACTCCCCCTGGCAGCTCTCTCTGATTCCTCCTTGGACGAATCTCCCACCCTCGGGGTCTGGCCGCCATGTCCCTTCCAGGTCCAGTCTCCATCCAGCTCCCACCCTGTGGCTTGTGGCCCAATGGTAGAAAAGGCTTAACAGCCAAAGGCTTAACTGCCCAAGCTGTTAAGCCAGGCTGTGTGCCGGTGTGTGTGGGCACAGCAAACTAAGGGACCGGACTCTACAGCCTGCAAAACAAGCAACAGGCTGGAGTTTCCCGGCTCCCCATCTAGCATTGCTTAACCCACCAACACACCCATGAGCTACAAGCATTTGCACATACAGTACTACAAGTAGGCTGGCTACTGAGGCTATCACGAATGTAGTGAGTGATAGCAACCATTAAAGTAGATGACTGCATTTGTTCTTAGATCCAGTACATACTCATACTACATACCTTGCTTGAGTCATAGTTCATTTTTGAGGGGGTGAAAGAAACCATTTTTTTCACTTTTTTGTTTTTCAAAAGATTTGTTCTTAGATCCAGTACATACTCATACTACATACTAATAGAACCAAAGGTCGTACTGTAGTTATTTCTTGTTATTTTATCTGTTACTGTTACGTTGTTGGAAAGAGCAATCACTCACTACATTCGTGATAGCCTCAGTAGCCAGCCTACTTGTAGTACTGTATGTGCAATGCTTGTAGTTCATGGGTGTGTTGGTGGGTTAAGCAATGCTAGATGGGGAGCCGGGAAACTCCAGCCTGTTGCTTGTTTTGCAGGCTGTAGAGTCCGGTCCCTTAGTTTGCTATGCCCACACACACTGACACACAGCCTGGCTTAACAGCTTGGGCAGTTAAGCCTTTGGCTGTTAAGCCTTTTCTGCGGGCGGGCATTGTGGGCCAATTTATTCTACTACTAATCGTTTTACGAGCAAAAGAGTGAGCTTTGCTAGCCTTTGCGGGAGGATTGCTCCTTTACAGGCTTGTTCTAGTGCTAGTCTATAACTTTGGTTGATACGAAGCTCATTTTGACTTTGTACGCGTCTTTCGGTCGCAAGCAATCCATTCCTACGGGCCTTTCAGTGAGACATTGACACAGTGATACATCGCTCTGGTGATACAGGGAATCGATTGTATTCCTTCTGGTAGGTGGTGTAGGCTTGCGCTTTGCTGGAGGAATCCTTTGCCGGCTTGTTGAGGCTATCGGGGTCTAAGCGTGTGCTTAGAAGCTAGTTTTAGTGATAGTGAAATCTACTAGATTTCTACTAGGTTTCCCCCGGTCTGGCCCTCTATCGCTTGTAGGGAGTGCCACGTGGCACTACCATTACTTTCATTCGGCTCGCTACATCAATTATCGATAAGATTATGAATGGATTGTTTCCGGACCATATTTAATCTCTCAATTACTAATTTGTTGCTTCATCTTGTGAGTGTACATATCGGTTGCGCTATTTCGGGTTGCTCGTACCTCTGTTCAGTGCCTTAAGTATCAATTAATACTCATTAGAGCTTATGTATGGAATCCGTATGGTCCAGTATCGGTCGCTCGATCGTTCGATCGCTATTCCGGGTTGCTCGTACCTCTGTTCAGTGCCTTAAGTATCGATTAATACTCATTGGAGCTTATGTATGGAATCCGTATGGTCCTATTATGGTATGCGCCCGCCCGTTTTCTTCTTCTTTTTCGATGGACAATGAATGCCCCTGACAAGGTCCGTATTTTTTTGGGCAACAACACGTAGCGATTGAAGTTGGTATCTTTACTCCGCATTAATATTTTTTTCGATCCAACTTGCCTTTTCGATTCGTATGAGAGTAGATGGCTGTAAGTACATCAAGTCCGACTCATTCATGTACAAATTGTACCAAATCTAAAAAGTCCGATTGTATTTCACACCAACTCTCTCATCTGGCAAAGATGACGAGGACAGAAAAAATTCGATTCGTATGAGAATCGTACGATACTCGTAGATCATAAGTACATACTCGTACTGGTACCTTTATTATTTCTCACCAACTCTCTCATCTGGCAACAATGACAATTGACAACGGGCCGATGATGCCAACGAGAATCGTATAATTTTTAATCTGTATTCAATTTAAATCTTATGGTTAGGTGCAATCATAAAAATAAGAGTTTGCTACCAATGTATGAACGCGCGCCACTAAATATTACTATTGCATTTTGATGGAGCATCTCATTTCCGTAAATAATTATTTCAACTTTATTTTTGAAAGTTTTTAGTCGTAGCGTTTGTACAAAGGCTGCTTGTTAAAAACAGATTTTTTAATATTTCTACGTTTTCCCCCCCAAAACCCCCCGGTACACTCCGTCTACAAGATTACGTTGTCAACTCTTAGGGTTAGTGTTTAACGTTCAACTAACAACTCCACCAATTATTGTTAAAAATGTCTTGTTTCTAACCGATCAACCCCTTTTGTTTGTGGCCTTAAGCGATATCGTTTTTACCACTTAAGGATTTCGAAGTAGTGGAGGTGCGTTTGATTCTAAGGCACGATCATCATCGTCGGAATAATCGTATCTCTCTTATTACTCCGCTTTAACATTACGCACCTAAGTCGTCGTCTCTTTACGGAGTATTTCCTTGTCGGCTTTTTCGATCGAATTTGCTGCCGACAACGGTCCGTATTTTCCGCCGACAACACATTCTACACTTGAAAAGTTACTTATACTCCGCGAGAGATAAAAATGACTTAAGGGTTTCAAGATATCATGTGTTCTCTGTCTTATGATTCCGACGACCGATTGTCTTCTTCCACGACCGATTTCTGGTCTCCGAAAAGAACAATGGTGGCAATCTAACAGTTGTTGGTATACTGGTAGGAAAAAAATCTTTTATCGGCATTGCATTGTTATCAAGGACGAAAAACAAGGAGCATCTATTGTCAACAACCAGAGCAAATAAACATTCCCACTTGTTCTCATAGTGATTTCGTGACAGATGGTGATACAGTGAGATCTTTCTTGTTGTACGCACGCTGCATACTCAAGGGTTTTCCCCGGTCTTTACTTTGTCCGAGTTTCTTGTGTTCCACGTGGTACTACTATTCCTTTCATTCGGCTCGCTACATCAATTCATTCTTTAGATTTTTCTTCAAACCAGCATTGCATAAGTAGATTCTGAACGATTCATTTTTCTTCACACCAGCATTGCATAAGTAGATTCTCAATGATGCCAATCTACCAGTCGTTAGAATACCGCACCCGTAGAACAAAAAAATTTGTACTTCGTATTGTCGTTACGAGATCATTGTTACATGCTTGACGACGCATATCGGCTGTCTGCTTCTTGTTTTTACGAGACAGATCATTTCTGTGTTGGTTGTTAAAAAGCGATTCATTCATTAAATTTTTCTTCACACCAGCATTGCATAAACAGATTCTTAAAAAGCGATTCATTCTTTAAATTTTTCTTCACACCAGCATTGCATAAACAGATTCTTAAAAAGCGATTCATTCTTTAAATTTTTCTTCACACCAGCATTGCATAAACAGATTCTTTATTATTGCCTTCCGACGACCGATTCTCATTGTCGGGGAAAGCTTCATCGTGTTCTGGTCTCCTTAGATGATAACGAAAGAACAATCACGGCAATCTGACAATGGTACAAACGTTTTCAACATGTAAGGAGTTGCATTGTCATCAAGGACGAAAAACAACGAGCATCTTTTGTCTACCGGTACGTACAATCAGAGCAAATAAGCATTCCATATTGTTCTCATAAATTGATTTTCACAATATTCAAAAACACAAAGCACAACAACAACAATGAAGGTTGCTTCTTCCACCCTCGCCCTTGTTACCCTTGGTTTAAGCTCAAGCCCTTTGTTCTCTCATGGATCCAAGGCGCCTATTGACCCCTATGAACTCCTTTCCGCCGGGCAACCCTATGGAGAAGTTTTCACGCTCGAGCCATTTAGCGCAAAAGTATACTACGAAGCAAAGACAGGTGCAAAAATTTTGACGGATGTGTACTCTAATGTTACTGCTGGAAGTCCTTGTTCCTCTGGTACCAATATCACCAACATCAATACGACTTTAATCGCCAGTGGGCCGGCCTACAACACAACTACTAGTGATGGAAACATCAGTAAGTTCTTTCGCTATCGTAATATTGTTTCTGTTTGTGCGGTCTGGGGGCGCGTGGAGAATGTTACATTTTGTTCCAGTTTGCTCACTCCTTATTCTCATTCGTTATAATACGTTATCTGCGCAGATTCCGTCCAACTCACAACGGCTGATATCAAAAGTACTGGTGCATACATGGCAGTCGGTGCAAATGATGGAAAGGTGAACTTGTGTAAGCACTGATAATGTTGATTGTCGAAACTCCTTTGTCCTGATGTAATTTGCTGTTGATTTCTCTCACCATTTTTGTACCTTGTTCGCTGAAAATTGTTACAGGTGTTCGAAGCTACCTCACGGCAGATTATGATTCTTCCTCTGCAGGAGATGAGGTAGTTTCCTTTGTTGATACTCAACTTGAGTTGAACGTGGACTTCACAGCAAAGTTTCAAAACTTTACACAGGAGGTCAACATTACCGCAACTACTTCAAAGAATTTCACTCAAAACATTACAAAGAATGTCGAGGTAGAGTCTTTTCTGTGTGCGTCTGGCTCCAATGCAACCACCTCGTACAAGATAGGTCAAGACTTTAGCGTCTGTGTGCGTCCCACGCTTGAATTTTCCAGTAAGGGATATTCTATCGACGGTTTCGTCAATGTGACTTGCGAAAACTCTGCCGCTAGCCGCGCACTGGTGAATAACTCTAACCCAGATGCCCTCACAGCTGTCAAAAAGGCGCCAGCGGTTTCTGGATATTTAGATGGTGCTGGGCAAATGGCTGGAGGTGCTGCTGGCGCATTTGAAAGCGTTGTCACCGCAGGGTATTTCAGCTCGAACGAGAATTCCTTTACCTGCAGTGGTGACGCTTCCCTTAAATACACTCCTGCAGTATGTACTAAAAGCGCGATCGCACAAGCAACCCGTGAGGCAACGAGTGTTCTTTATGCGGGTATTTGTTTGAAAGGTTATAATTCTACGGGCGTAACACTGGAAAGAAAAATTGAAGCCAAAGACAACACTACCTTTACTGATATCTCTCAGGCTACAAAGATAGTACCACTTCTAAAATATTACAATGCCTCTCAGTATGATCATACTGCATTTCACAACGATACCTCCGAAAATGGCTTTTGTGGTCCTAATGACTCCTTCTTCCCACCTGAGCGGAATTTAAGGGAGTACGCCTATTGGATTATGAAAAGCGTTGAATTCAAATTCATTCTAAATCCCGACTACGCTGGCACAACCGTTGAGATCTGTGTTCTTGGCACGAAAACAGCACCCGATTTTGGTCAAGAGTGGAATTTAACGAACATGACGGCAGCTCCCGGTGAAACACTTATTCAAGGGCAAACAATTACTCACCTCCATTGGTGGTGTGTGCAAGAAAAATACAATGTGAATGAGGATGTATGTGACTATCCCAAATCTGGCCGTAAATTGGAGACTGTGAGTTTCAGAGACACTTATGGTTTCTCCCGTTCAGTCCAAGATGCATCATCCACGAGCGCAAGTCCTTTTGCCGCAAAAATTGGTCTCAATAGTGAAGGAACTGAAGCCATCACTGCTTCCTCTGCTGTGATCTATGATGGATTGGTCAGCATTGCGATGTTCGGAGTCTCGCTCTTCTTTATATTGTGTGACGTGATGTAATGAGCGCATGTCATCAGCATGCTCCAATGAATTTGAACGATTTTACATGTTTCTAAATAAATTCTCGGACTATTTGCATTTGGACCAATCATTGGCAATCGGAAAAATGGCACCGACGATTCATAATGAAGCCAGTTTTAATTAGAAAAAATTAGAAAAAAAAGTGAACTGGTATTCTATGTTGCCCGCCTTGTATCAACTATCGGTACGTTTTTGAAAAAGTGATAGAATAGAATTATGGGAGTATTAAAATCGGTATGTAAATAATGTAAATTGGTGGAGTTGGTAATAACAACCGGCAAATCGTGTTGTAAAGTGAAAACAAGATATAACCGTTACGTGCGGTTAACTATGAACGAATAAGAAAACAGAACGACGCGCGCATATGTAAACATGAATGAGATGCGCGGCGAATTTAACTACTAAGTACGACGATGAAAGAATAATGAGTCATAAGCGAATGAATCGATCATTATTAGAAGAATCGGACACAGCGAAATATCACAAGAAAGTATTACATGAAAATTCAGAGGCGTAGGATCCGTTACTGAGTATGCTGAGGATATGTATGTGTATATCAATGATATATGGAAAAATAGCAATGACACATGAAACAGATACACGAAGCCCAATTATGTTGGAAACAGACAAAATGAGACATGTTTCCCCGACAAATTAACCGGGGAAAAATTAGTTAATCTACAACACGAGAATGCATGTGCAGTCTCATTATGGAGGATTGCTTAACACGAGAATATACCTGGATTCAGGTTAAGGTTAAGCGCTGGAAAAATAGAAAATAGATTAATTGAGTGATTCCCACCACCAATAAAATAATAAAAGTTCGCGACTAAACTAATAAATCTATTCACATAGTGCATAGATTTATTAACTGCTGAATATATTTTTTCAGTCGAGACTGACTCTGTTCGACTGAAAAAACTTTATTAGACCAAAGCTGTGAGTCGTTTGGTTAATTTGTACGTTAGTTCGTGTATTTTAAGTTGTTCGATTTTACGGTGTTGGATAGAGTTATTGATAATATTATGATTGGATTGTTTCTGGACCATATTAATCTTCCAATTGCTAATCTGCAGCCTCTTTTTGTGGGGGTATCGATCGTGTTATCAATTGTCATACGATTCTTAAAGTACGTACCTTTGTTCAGTACTTTAAGTATCGATCGATATTCACCGGAGCATATGTGTGATATACTTATGGTTCTATCCCCCGCTTGCGCCTTATTTATTACTTATTGTGCGCACCATTGGATTGTATCATTGTATATTCGTATCATCGAATCTTAGTATCAACGGCATATATTCCCTCGGCAAATATATTCATATTGTATTTGCCGGTGTTCACGTGTATATTTGCCGTGTGCATTATCATGCTCGATTTAGTAATTCAATACACCCTTGGATGGTCCGCGGACTATCCGGTTCATATAAGTAAATTGGTCGTACTTTCTTGTGGTGATGTTTGGTGGGGTAGTCTGCCAGGTTATGTTTTCCTGGTTCCCAGAATAGGTTGAATTGCCCTTGCTTGGCTCTGTCTTTCAACCAATAGAATCGCATATCTATGGCCTTGGATGTTGATTTTGTATTGGGCCTATCCTGGGTTCGTCGAGGCGTCGGAACTTTGTTTAAGGGTTCATGTGCCCCCATATGTAGTAGGTCTTGTATATTCCGAAGGGCCTCATTAATTTGCGTTCCTTTACTGGTAACTTCTTTTAGATCTTAATAAGACCAAGGCTGTAAGACGGCGTTGGGTTAGTTTAGTTACTTTTAGTATTTACGGTATTTTGCTCTTTTTACGGTGTTGGAAAGAGTTATCGATAAGATTATGATCAGATCGTTCCCGGACCATATTGATCTCCCATTTCCCAATTTGTCTTTCTTTCGTGTGGAGATAAGAGATACACGTATCGATAGCGTGATCCTCATATTGTGCACCGCTACACAGCGCTTTATGTATCTTTTGATACTGACCAGCGCTTATGTATAATTTACTTATGGTGTGCATCACATTGGACGCGTTTCACTTTTACTTATTGCGCTCAACTTGTGATCTCTTGGAATCGTACGGTGTACGGTATACGTATTACGTATTCGTAAATTATACGTTACGTATTACGTATACGTAAATTATACGTTTTGCGTATTACATTACGTATTACGTATACATAGATTATACGTTTTACGTATTACGTAACTCTTACGATTCACGCTTGATTTAGTATTCCAATACACCCTTGGATGGTCCTTGGACTATCTGGCTCATAGAGATATATCGGTCTTACCTTTTTATGGTGGCTTCCCGGATGGTGCTTGGTGGGGTAGTCAGCCAGATTATGTTTTCCTATTGGAATACTGAATCAAGCGTGAATTTACGTATACGCGAACAAGGTAGGAATACGTATTCTATTACGTAAACGTAACAAATACGAATACGTATTTGTTTTACGTTTACGTAAAACAATACGTATTCGTATTTATGGAAACGTAAAACAAGAAGAATGATTCCAAAGTGTTCTAGCTCTTTTATCGAGAAGAGAGCGCAATAAGTAAATTATACATAAGCGCGCTCAAGAATATCGAGAGATACTTAAAACACTGAGTATCGAACACACGTTACGGGTATCTATGGGTATCGAACGCTCGATACGCGTATTCCCACACAAAGAAAAGACAAATTAGTAAATGAGAGAACAATATGGTCCAGAAACAATCCGATCATAATCTTATCAATAACTCTTTCCAACACCGTAAAGTAAAACAGAAATAACTAACTAACTAACCAACCGAACGACGCTTACGACTTTGGTCTTATTAGTTATTGATAAGATTACACACCCCAATGCCAGAGGGAACACAAACCGAAGGAATCCCCGGCCCTACAACGAGAGGAGTTACCCCAGACACCAGCATCGGCGATTCTAGGAACGTAGGCTCCACCCGAATTCGGGATCTGAGAGACCAACTGGTAGAGCTCGAACATTACAACAGGGATATACTCGAATACACAGAAGAACAAAACACGCAGTTACAAACACAGAACAGGTTGCTATACGACTATACCGAAGACAGTGAAGATAGTGACACCAACGACGAGATGGTCAAAAAGAAGGATTACACTGGTGTTAAAGACCACCTGGATGAGATCCAATTGAAACCCATAGCGGTCCCAACAAGTGTGGACGTATACGAGTTCAAGAAGACCCTAGCCAACGCATTGGCCGAAGTAGTATCCATCAAATTCCTACAAGGGAGTGGTTATGCATTCCTATTGGAAAGTAAGGAACAATACAACGCAAGAGACGCCGGAGCTGAATATCCCACAGCACCGACTGAGCCCCAAGAACTCGATAGTACAATAGAGCTCACCTAAGACGCGTACAAATTATGGAAACGCTGACGCGCCCTATACGTGGAGTGGAACAAATATGATAGAGAAGCCCTGCTCATTACCGACAAAAAGTTTCCCACCATGCTGGATGATCTAAAAGACCCGGGCTCAGAGGCATTCCCCAGAGGAACCACGGTACTGGCCGCGTTCCAAGCCATGGAAACTGACCTCTGTACGACGGATGCCCAACACCAACTCACGCGCGAGCTCTCGAAGAAAATGAATGCCCTATCGTATTCACCGAGCCCAATCGGGCCCAAGGAGTACTTTAGGCAATTAACCAAGTATCAATGGCAGATCAACCTTCTTCCGGAAACCGCAGGAGTATCCGCAGCACAAATGATCGATTATGCGCGGGACGCATTCATGCGCAGCGGCCATGACCCAATTACCCTCCACAGAGTCAATGAGGACTGGAAACAGCACAGGACGATGATAGCCCCGAAAGATGAGTTCTTACACTACAAAAAGTTCTGGGGACAACGACTGAAGGAGTTGTACAGCGCATACCACAGTAAATCCGCAAAGGCCAACATGGTGGACATTCATAATGACCGGCGGTTCACAGACCTCGAAGCCCAACAAGTTGAGCTGGCAAACGCTTGCCGTGAGATCTACTTGCGCGTATCCGAAACCACGGCGTCAACCGCGACAGCAGCGTCTACGATGACAATGTCGCACCAATGGGAAACGGCCATGGCCTCGCTACAGGCTGACGTCAATCGACTCAAGGCAGCCGACACCAGTCGCCACAGACAGGCCGAAACAGGTCCGCCACTAGCCCACGAGTGGAAACAGTACGAATATTACTGCCACTCCTGCGGCGTCAACCTGTCGCATAGCGGGCGAGATTGCTTCCACCGTAGGAACAAGTCCAACCACCAGGAAGGAGCCACATACAACAACCAAATGGGAGGATCCACCAGGAACAACGACAGGTGGATGAAGTGGAATGGACCCAATCCCAACGGCAACGGACGAGGGGTATATGAGGCTCCCCTCCGGTCCTGACGGTGTGGGAGGGACCACAGTAGTAGTATACATAAATCTAGTAATCACGATTCACAATTACTCAGTATCCTACGTGACCCCTCGCGTGACAAACTACGTCGGCCGCCGCGTTCCGTGACCTTCGCACAAGACGTTGCGTTCCATGTTGGTGCCCCACCCGGGTTTGGGGCCCTGGATTCAGCAGCAACAGACCATTTTGTCCCAGCGACGTACCAAGGGGGGGCACATCAAGACACACCGGGGGCGCTAACCGTAGGTTGTGCTAATGGGAGCACTATGCTATCCACTGCGACCGACCTGTTAGATTTACCCCGACTCCCCCTCGAGGCACGCGGTTGTCACAAGTTTGATGAAGTGGAGCTACCATTGGTCTCAGTGCCCAAACTATGCAATAACGGTTGCGAAGTGGAAATCTCTAAGAACCACGTGGCTGTTTTTGGCCCCACCAAACAAATCATACTCACCGGCCGACGTGACCCCCTTAGGAATCTATACATGGTTCCACTACATCAGCCCGCAGAGCCGGATACGGCTAAATCTCCAAGGGTGAAAGTTCCCCCCCCGCAAAACGAAAACGAAAACGAAAATGAAAACGAAAGCGGCGCAACCAGCGCCATCCCGAAATACGAAAACGAAAGCAGCGCAACCAGCGCCAACCCAAATAACAACCCAAACGAATATCCAATACACACGGGGGCAGGGGCATACCAGATTCAAGCCATCCCCAAGCTAATAAGATTCTACCACGCAGCAGCAGGGTATCCCACGAAAGAAACATGGGTCCGCGCCATCAAGCGTGGGTCATTCGCCACGTGGCCAGGTCTCACAGCACAACGTGTCAACCGACATCTCCCACTCACGGAAGAAACTACTATGGGACACCTACAAATGGTTCGACAAGGCATCCAAAGCACACGCAAACCAAAGAAGGCGAAGAACAGGCCGACAGTCGATACAGAACCACCCCAAGTCGGCCGGAAGAAGATACATAATGTCTGCGTGGACATAGTATCGGCGAATGACATGCAACCAACCAACCACGCAGGGCCACGAACCCAAAACGAACGGACGGAACTCATTGCGTGGGACCTACCGGGGAGATATATTATTTTCCTTCTGAATCCGATTCGTTGAGAGTCTGATTCAAGGACTTCTGACGAACAGCAACGCTGTGTTAGTGTGTTAGTAGACGAACGATTGTACTCTACGCGTGACAACTGTGTTTGGATACTTTCGGCAACGGATAATCGGACTACAGGCGAGACTAGGGAAACGCCAGATCTCCTCTTGCTGTGACTTATTCAGATTGCAGCGAGACAGACCTTAGTATGTAGATTACAAGTAGTTGTTAGCAACTAGTGTGAATTTTGGGATATAAATCAGTTGAATGTTAAAAGTATGAGATAAAGTGAAATCTTGTCGAAATGCAAGATATCTCTTTTATTGAGATGAATACGTTGCAACTGCTGTTGCGTAGTGCTGAGATTACTCGCTGATTATTTCCGTACATGTATTAGTCGTTGACCATATATATTTGTATGCATGTATATGTATTGTGTGAGAATCACATGCCAACGGTTTTCTTCTCTTGTTCCGTTAGGAAGACTCCATGAAATGTTTATCATTAAGGTCAGGAATTGCTCCCGTAGCTCGTGTGATATTTTATGAAATCAGAGTTTGCTCACCGAAGAACAATGGCAATATCGTAGGACAGGGATTGCTCACCGTTTATGCGCGATGGGAATCGATGCGCCGTGGGAATCGATATGCCGTGGGAATCGATTACTTAGATGGATACGGGACTCATTGATTCATGCGCATAGGAAATCTACCCTTTGGTAGCTTTGGTACTTCTGGTCACGAAAGGAATTTAATACTCCCCATGTCTCCTCGTGAAGGGTCATCACGCTCTACATGATGCTTCCATCATCTTGGAGAAGGTCGCCAGTATTACCACAGAAGTGGAAGATGGGCCTGAGCAGTGGATACACAACTGAGTGACTCCAATGCTTGGTGAGAATATCTGCACAGTTATCCTTACCTGGGATGTGCATCATTAAAATGAAACCTCTCGCTATCATGCTCCGTACGTAGTGAAACGATAGAATGTTATGACGTTTATGCAATCTTGCGTAAGGAAAGGTCGACGTTTGGATCATCTTTTCGTTGTCACCCCAAGAGTATGAGATATCATGCACTCGTGTTCCGAGGTATCGGAATGAGTGGCGTAGATCGACAATCTGTTCAATGCAAGTTCTTCCTGCAACAAATTCAGCTCCAAAGGTGGCTGTTTCCGTAGTAGACTGCTTCTTCGAGAACCACATCATGGGAGTCTTGTTCGCGAAATGAAGAATGCCGGTAACTGCCTTGCCACTGAGAATATCATGCATGAGGTTGGCATCATAGAAGTCTGGATACAGACTGAGTAGTTTAGATCCACCTTCGGTGGTTAAAGTTACTTAAATACGTATATTATTATTATTACTGTCTTTCCAAGCGGTGCAGGAGCGTCGTCGGGTAGCTCCTCAGAATGCTCCCCATAGACGGTGTTGGACCAGTCAATGGTGTCGGGTTTAGTCAATATAAAATCGGGCGGTTCCACGCGGAATCTGATTTTAAAATGTCTAAACTTGGAGATATATCCATAGATACGTTTAGCACGTTCAAGATGCCCATCTCATGGCTGAGCTCTGAAACTTGAGAGCGTCATCACGGCTGTTTGTACATCGAAACGGCCAATAGCGATGATCCATTGCAGTGAACCGATCATACTTTGGCATTTCTGTATACCGGTTTCTTCAAGAAATGCTGAGGAGTCCAATTCAGGATGATCGTTCTCCGCGATGGGTGATCGGAACCTAGTGTTAGGTTTGCATCCGAACATTTGTTCGTAAGATGCTTCCATCTTTTCGATGAACTTTATGGGATTCATGCACAGAACACCATGTTCGTCACGCTCAAATCCACATCCTAAATGAAAGTTCATAGGTCCGGATCCCTTCAATTTGAAGTTATATGGTGACGATTGCAATATCTTCAAGAAGGAATTGGGATCTGCCATGCAGAGACATAGGTCATCGACATATGTGCATATAAGCTCATATACCCGTTCACCATGCTTGTTCGTTCCGGGTTTGAGGAATATTTCCGGTTCTGCGCGGGATCTTTCGAAGCCGACTTCGATGAGACAAGCCGCGAGTAAGTCTCCAAAGCACTTGCCTGAAGACCTGAGACCATATAGGGCTTTGTAAATGACCAACAGGTGACCCTCCAACGATCCGAATTCGGGACCTGCCTTGATGCATACTTTCTCGCAGGTGACTGCTTCTAAGTAGGCGTTACCTATGTCGGTGCCCCATGCTTCTAGATCGTTGAGTTCAGCTAGGAATAGGCACATACGTAGACCGCGAAGAGATACGACGCCTGCGTAAACACTGTGGATAGGGGCCTCAGTGAGATTACCGTTAGCAACAAGGCGAGCCTTGTGTCTTCCGTCGTGTTTGACAGCGTATATCATGTGTACCTTGATCTGTTGGAATCCCGTGGGAATGGAGCTTGTCTTGTATACGCCTTTATCAATGAATGTATTGTATTCATTGAGTTGTGCCATTTCCAGAGTGGTGGCATCTTCCCATTTGGTGTTTCCGTTGGCTTGATCAAATCGGAGGGCTTCTTCGTGGCTACGAGGAACTTTGAATCCATATTGATACTGCGGAGTGGTACGGAAGGAACGTAGTTTGGCTTGGTGCACGAGTCGATCAAGTTTCTTGGTTCGTCGGGCTAGGTTGGTGATTCTTCTGAGACGTTTCCAACCCGGGAGATCAAGCAAGTTGTTGTCTTTCCCATATTTTGCAACGGTGACCGGGTCGTCGGCTGCAATGTTGGCCAGAGGTTCATATGTGCGTTCCATATTCTCCCATTCAATCCAGAGGTTATACTTGGAACCTTTGTATTGAGGATGCTTGTTATCCAGTGGACCTTGGTGTCCTAGGATGCGGCGAAACGACCAGAGTTTGCCGTCTTCTTGTGTTGAATCACGATGTATGTAATTCATGACGTCATTGTATGCAATGATATCATCTAGTTCGTCATCGGAGTGTTTACACTTGAACTTGATGAAGTCTTTATTGCGTTCCAGACTGTCTTCAACATCGACAATGGTAAGACGCTTCCGGGTGCCATCGAGATTGGTTACAAGGAAGGAACGTCCTTGTAGATCGGCAATCGGGATCGTAGGAATGGTAATAGGTTTACCGTCATCGTCAAACTGTGCGTTACCTTCTTCGTCGGTAACAACTACCTGTGATGGGTCTACTGAAGGAGTAGCGGGGTTGGTGTGTGGAGTTGTGACGTCACTAACATCAAAGTATGCTAATTCCGGTGGATCAAAATCATCTTCAGTAAGGAGAACGCCATCGGATGTCTTGCTGAAGATGTGTGTCGTAGGAGGACCATCAAGACTCTCCCCATAGTTGTTAGGGAGTGGAGAAGGTGACCAGCTTGGGCTGTCATCGACCTTCTTATAAAGAAAGCTCGGTAACGAGGGGTGGGTGGGTGGTTGAAGAATTGTTTGAGTGCCAGATGCGTGGAGCGTGGTATCTGTTTGTATGTTGGGTGCAGATGGAACGGTGTCATCGGCGGTGTCAGAGTCAGCAGGTGAACCGTTAGGGGAAACTGAGCTGTTTGGTTTAGTAGACTCGTCAATGAGTTTATTCTGATTGGTATGCTCCCCATGTTTGAAAGCTGGAGCTTCTCCAGTGGCGTATAGACGGGGTAAGGAATCCTTTGCATTACGCCATTTGATGAAACCATCATCAGTAAATAAGCCCGCGCGTTTGTTACGTGACTCAGGTGTAAGAGCAGATCGAACACCGGACCGGTCTAGTAGCTTGTTGGTAACTGGATCCCAGATTCGAAAGCAGAGTCCATTGCCAACATGTTCGGCAATGCCGACGAAATGACCGAGGCGTTCGGTAGATTTGGTACCGAAAGGAGAGTCATTGGTCTTGAAATACACAGGTTCAAACCAGAAGAAACTGGTGTATGCGCTGATGTCGCCAATTGGTGGAGTTGTTAGTTGAACGTTTAACACTAACCCTAGTAGGAGTTGACAACGTAACCTTGTAGACGGAGTTTATGTGGGGGGGTTTGGGGGGGGGGAAAATACGTAGAAATATTAAAAAAATCTGTTTTTAACAAGTAGACTTGGTACAAACGCTACGACTAAAAATCGCTAAAAAGCTTAGCCAAACATTTATTTACGGAAATGAGATGCTTCTTCTAAAAGCAATAGTAATATCTAGTGGCGCGCGCTCATTTTTATGGTAGCAAACTCTCATTTTTTTGGTTGCAAGTAACCATAAGATTTAACCTGAATAAAGAAAAAATCATACGATTAAAATCTGTCTTAGATCAAGTTAACTTTACCAGATGAGAGAGTTTGGTAGAGGTGCAAAATATACGGTCGTTGTCGGCAGCAAATTCAATCGAAAAAGACGGGTACGAATCGAATTTATTCAATCGATACAATCGAAAAAGACGCGAACGAAAGATACGAACGTTAACTTTACCAGATGAGAGAGTTTGGTAGAGGTGCAAAATATACGGTCGTTGTCGGCAGCAAATTCAATCAAAAAAGACGGGTACGAATCGAATTTATTCAATCGATACAATCGAAAAAGACGCGAACGAAAGATACGAACGAATTATATTTCGGTTGGTGACTGGAAATATTTGCACTGTGTTCAAATTCGGTTGGTTTTTGGGTTCACGATTGAAATATATTTTGGTTAATGACTGGAAAGATTTGCACTGTGTTCAAATCTGGTGGGTTTTTGGATTGATGACTGAGTTATATTTTAGTCGGGAATTGGTGGGATTTGCACTGTGTTCAAATTCGGTTGGTTTTTGGGTTCACGATTGAAATATATTTTGGTTAATGACTGGAAAGATTTGCACTGTGTTCAAATCTGGTGGGTTTTTGGGTTGATGACTGAGTTATATTTTAGTTAGGGACTGGAAACTAAGTTATTTTTTGGTCGGGATATTGTACGGTACGTACGGTGAGTAGGGACTGGAAAGATTTGCACTGTGTTCAAATCTTGTGAGTTTGTGGGTTGACGATTGAATCATATTTTGGTTAGGGACTGGAAAGATTTGCATTGTGTTCAAATCTGGTGGGTTTTTGGGTTCACGATTGAATTATATTTCGGTTGGTGACTGGAAATATTTGCACTGTGTTCAAATTCGGTTGGTTTTTGGGTTCACGATTGAAATATATTTTGGTTAATGACTGGAAAGATTTGCACTGTGTTCAAATCTGGTGGGTTTTTGGGTTGATGACTGAGTTATTTTTTAGTCGGGAATTGGTGGGATTTGCACTGTGTTCAAATTCGGTTGGTTTTCGGGTTCACGATTGAAATATATTTTGGTTAATGACTGGAAAGATTTGCACTGTGTTCAAATCTGGTGAGTTTTTGGGTTGACGATGACTGACTTATATTTTGGTAGAGGATGGGCAAGAATTGCACTGTGTTCATTTCTGGCTAGTTTTGGGGTTGAGTATTGAGTTATATTCTTTAAATCTGGTGTATTTATGGGTTGATGACTGAGTGATATTGTGGTTGTGAACGGGCAGGATTTACTATTGTTAGAAACTATTGGTAACTTTTTCAATCAACACTGATGGTGGTTGTTTTTCTTTCTGGAATTCATCATAGAAATTTTTAATTTCTTTACACATTCCCTTGACTTTGGTATGATCTATCTCATCCCTCAAGTACAATCCGTTCAATGTTTTACACCTTGACAAAACAACATATATCCAATGTTGCATCCTATAGTTCCAACTCGAAACCAAAATATTGTCTATGGAACGCCCTTGTAATTTATGCACAGTTCTAGCATGGGAAATGTTGAGAGGGAATTGTTTGAGTTTGACGCTCAAATTTTGTCTTGATGATTTGTGACTGATGTGCTCACTAAACAGAGAAGGATACTTGCACAAGGCATAAATATCTTTTTCGGGCAATTTGAGGTTGTATATGGGTTGTTCTTCGGGAGTATTGGTATCTGTTAGAATAACTTGTATAGATTCAATTTTATCAGCATCAATGCAATTGACATAATAGCCATTGATCACAACACTCTCAAGGGCTTCAAACCTGTTCATCTCTTGTTTCAAAATCAAACCTTTAAATTCACACATTGAACCATTAGCTATAGCCTCTTCAACAGATATATTGCTTGTTATCATGATGGGACAACCAATATATAACTTTAGAAATGGATCAACATGTGTACTTCCTCTTCTTTCTGTAACATCTGCATCAGAGCAACAACTGTAAAATATATCTCCTTTATCTGGAAAGGCCTTGTAATCTTTTCTGCTTTTGGCATATTTGTATTCAACATTGGATGCTCGTATGCATATGGTGTGCAAGGGAATAGGGTCTTCAATGTTCTTGGAATGGGTTTGTTGTAAATGAAGGGCAAAAATTGCATCATTGATTGCACACCTGTCTTTGTTTGTTGGTACAGCATAAGAAATTGCCATTGGTAAAGAATCACTCTCAATCACTTTCCTTGAGTTGATAAGCTTAGCATCTTCTTCACTAAGCCCAATTTTAAAAATTCTTTCTAACAATTTTCCATACGATGCATCTTCCTGAAACCTGTGGTTTGTTTTTAATTCCAGCATCACATTGACAGCATCCCTGAACATTGTTGTATATTGCTCATCATATATTTTGGTTCCATTTATGGGTGGTAGCTGATTGAAATCTCCAGCAAAGAGTACATTGATACCACCGTACAATGTATTTGTTCTTGGAGCATCTTTCAATTCATTCAATGTTTTATGCAGCCTGTTTAACAATGAATAATTTGCAAAGGATATTTCATCAATAATGATCATTTCTGTGTCAACCCAATCTTCTTTGAATTCACTTAATTTTTCAAGGTATGAATCGTTCTCTTTCACTGGAATGTGGCAAGCACTATGGAGAGTGCTACCATGAATTGACACTGCTGCACATCCAGTTAAAGCTGTAACAACAATTGTTTGCCTTGTAAACTTGATGTTCAAATTTTCACAGAATTCCTTGCAATAAGACAGAATTGCTCTGATCACGCGACTTTTCCCTGTACCACCTGCACCCGATAGAAATGCTATGGATTGTTGTCTATGTTCATGCATTTCTTGCAACATCTGAACTGTTGTACTGAAGTTGATCTTGTCACGCCTTGAAATAGATGAGTCAAAATCATCGTTCTCTTCCTCCTCACCAAATTCATTGAATGGTGCAAGTCTTCCCAATTCACCAGATAATCTTCTCCTTGTGTTTCTTGTTTTTTGCATTCCATTTTTCTTTTGTTTTTCATAAACTCTCAGTACAAATCCAGAGACAATGTATACAAATGCTATCATTTGATGTTTGTCACCATTGAATATCTCTTTACCATATGCAATCATGTTTTCACAAGTACCCGTGGCAGATAAGTTTGTGATCTCTTCATTTGTAACAACAGTATGGTGTGTTACCATCACTTTAATCATGTTTGTGATGTCAAGCTCATGCCAATCCCTGCCCATATCTGTATCTTCACCATCTTCCATTAATGATACCCTAGAAGCTGAACAAAATATTGTTTTTGTTTGGTCAATATTTGGTGCCTTAATCAAATTGTGTCCACAATGATTGCTTCCTGCCTTAGTAATGATTGATGTGTTGAAGGAAAATAGATTATGACTCGTTCTAAAACAGTTGTCATCATCCAATCCTAAAACTGTGTTCCCAAAAAGATCCAATTCATCCAAGATGTTGATATTATTTCTGTTGTTGTCTTCTGCATTTGATTCATCATGTGTCCACCTAGTATCTGGTGGTAAGGTCACTCTCTCTAGTGCATCATTTGCACGTCCACCCATCAAGCTGTTATGTGTCCTTTGAATATTCTTCAAAATATTCTGATGCTCTTGTTTTAGCAAACCATTTGCTAAAAAAGATTGAAAATAGGGAAGATATTTGGAATTCAATTGGAGGTCAGAAAGCTTTCTGAATGGTGAAAATAACACACTTGCTCTTTTAGCATAATCTTCCATTGCTAAAGCAATTTCCTGGTGTTCTTCATTTTCATGCTGTGGGACAAAATCCATAATTTGTTTGTTCCTAAAGTTTGACGTCGATTTCAAATCATAGTGACAGATACCTGGAAGTTTAGGTTTTTTGTATTCATCACAAAATGAATGGTTTTTTGACGGATGGTTATCCGTAAAGTCCAGTGATGTCTTACTTCTTCTCATTTTTGTATAATACTTTGATGCAAAATCATAAAGACACACACCCTCTAGTTCTGTTGGTCTGCAAATATAATTTGCTACTTGTGATATGTAAACTGGCAAGTCTTCCTCATTGTCACTTTCATTGGCTTCTTTCAGTTTTAGAACACCATCAACAACATGATCATTCTCAATATAATTGCTCAACACCAATGTTGAAAACTCTTCCGAGAACCTAAATCTTGTATGGTTTCTTGTCAGGTAGGCAGCCATTGGTGCTGAAGTGATGTTATCTTGTGTCACTTTGAACAATGCATTTAGAATAGCTCTTATTCCAACCTTTTCTCTCATCAGATCATCTTCTTCATTTGTTTCATTTAGTTGTGCTGTAGAGTCATTTCTCTGGTTTACTGTGTTTGGTTCATCATGTTCTTCATCATTCATTGTGACATTTTCATTTTCTTGTCTCTGTTGTTCACCAAGTTGTTTGATTACTTTTTCTGCAACTGCACTGATCTTTTCTTTATCATCCTTTTGTGTACTTTTTGAGGCATAACATGTCAGGTAATAAATCCCTGCACCATCCACCCCCCAAATAACATTGTTGTTGCATTGAAAAATAGAACTTACAATACTATTGTTTGAATTGGCAAAACAATCCTGATGTGTTCTCTCATGTTCCCAGACAAACAATTGTTTCTTGTTGCATTTGCCTGTCCAATCAAATGATGTTAATTCTTCATCTTCAAAATGTATCTTTGTTTCATCACAAGCAGGAAGCGGGAGCTTGAACCTACATTCACCATTTTTGTCCTTTTTGTGACATGAGCTTGCATGCGTTGAGGCATGCAAATTGCGTAACAAATTAACAATGTGAAGGTTTTTTTGGTATTTCATTGATCCAAGGCGCGGGAAAAGACCACTTTTAATTTGGGCAGCAGTTTCTTTATGCAATGCCATTTCCATTGTCACCTGACATTTTGATTGCTTAGTCACACCATTCCAAAACTTGTGATACATGAAATATTGTTCTCCAGTTTCATTTGATGTTGGTATACTTTTGAGGAAATCTAAACTTTCACGCGCCAAATCTTCACTTGTGTAAAGTTTAGAGCAGGCTCTGCATTTAAAAATTGCTTTGTCACCCAGTGATGTGTGACCATGTTTAAGTCTCAATCCCCTTAAATCCTGTTCTGTGCATTTTTCAAAAGATTCTGAAACCAAACTTAAACACTCAGGATTCCTGCACTGAATAGAATCAAAGTTCTGAAACAATTTTGTTGTCAGTATGTTTTGTGCATACTGTTTCATGGTCTCTATTGCCCCATCTTGCTTGTCCTCCGTATGCAAATCTTGTAGCAGGTCATTCCATTTATTTATCCACAAAACAAAATGTGCATGCAGAGTGCCACGTCCTTGTTCTTCAACTGCAACACTATATGCTTCTAAATCTCCAAATAAACCCATATCTTTGATGTTACCTTCCTTGTTATCCCATCCCAATATGAACTTGATGGTTATTTCCAAAATATTTTCAAATTCAATAGCACAAATACCTGGATATGTTGTTCTTATCGATGAGCACTCTGTCACAAACTGAAAAAGATCACAATCATCAATGGGTGGTTGTTCTCGCTTAAAAAGATCTGGGAAATCCTCAGAAGTAACTTCTTCATCCTTGGATTTTGACATCACTCTAATCCTAAAATTGATTGAATCATTTGGAGTGATGGTGAATAGAATGCAAGGCAATCCATAATGTGCCATCAGTTGAAACATTTTCTTTCTAGCAATATCAGAAGCTGCATTTGTATTTCCCATTGAACTTGTTACTCCCCTTATTTTAGAAAGAAAAAAGTCTTCATTTGTTTCTGGCACCACATTTCCATCTAGAAAATTGATTGATGCTTGTTTGAGTTGAACTGGGTCAAGCTGTGAAAAGTTGCACCTCAGGTTTTTTGTTGTTTTTAAATAGGAATGTTTCACCATTTTGACTCTTTGTACAAAATTGTACATAACTGCTACAAATTCACCCTGATGAAAGCATGGTGATGATAACTCTGATAAATATTTCAGATAATCAGGACTCATTCTCTCTACTCCATCCACATCAACAGATCCAATGCCATATGGAAATTGAAGTGGAAAAGAACGCAAGAAATTGTTTCCTTCATAATCTTTCAGTATGTTGTTGGATGTTCTACAGATCATGGTGGCATTCTTGTCAATGAGATCTTCTATACAGTGGTCCTTGAAATGTTTATCTGTGTCAAATCCTCCATTGGTTGTGCTGTGTAGATTCTCATCAGGAAAGATGACATGCATTTCAAATTGTTGTTCAATGTTTGAGTTCGAAGATGGTATTTGATTGGTCTTGTCAACAAAAAGAGGTAAAATGATATGAGTATCATTTATGTTTTCATCCTCAAGGTAACCCATATTTTGTTTCATCCAATGCAAGGCTTTTTTCACTTTTTGTATTCTGAACTCCATTTTCTTTTTTACTGCCAGTTTTTGTTGGTTAGTGAATGATCCTGTTAGGATCACTTGGATTTGATTCTTCCCAATTGATTCCAGATAGTTGATAACGCCACTTGTATATTCCAAATTGTTTCTTCTCAAAAAGTGATACCCTTTAATCATTTGATGCTGTCCAGCATGGAAATGAAATATATGTTGGCTGATTCTCACATCTGAGATAATGGCAAGTTCTGTTGCTGTCAAATCTAATAGTTCGTTAGGAGGATATCCATGCAAGAGTCCATTTGCTATAGCATATTTTGGTAAGCTTGGCTTGTTTATTATTGTTCTTTTTCATGCTCTCAATACCATTATAGCATTGGCTGCAGCACCCAAATTGGGAGATAACTTCTCTATCACTAGAAGGCTTGATCGCATATGTCTTTGGTGACAAAATGAAATCATTGAAGGCAATTCTTTCATTGTTGATTCTTCTAGTCCCATTGATACATTTTTGTGTGTATTGTTTCAGAACTTGGTTTCTAGCTGTCACAGAAGCAAATTTAAACGGCATATTGTCCCACTTGATTTTCTTCTTGTGAAAATAATCTCTAACATATGGATGTGCTAGAGAACTAAAGTCAAGTTTTTTTTCATCACCTGTTCTTATGAATCTGTCACAGATACAGCAAACTTTTGCTTTGAACTTTCCCTGAGAAAAAGTAATCAATTTATTTTTTGCTTTAAATGCCTCTTCATAGGCTTTTTGAATGGCATGAGTTGTCACAAGCATTATCAACCTGTTTCAGAATATTGTAGTGAAAATGATCAATGATATTAGGTAAGAAACGGGATACTCAGAGCCATGTAGATTTGAAATAGTTGAAAACATTTCCAATTTGCTTGCCTAACGTACCTGAAACATAAATTTGGGCCAAATCTGGTCAATATTTTGATAGTCAACTGAGTTAATGTTAGGTCGAGGATTGGTAGGGACTGGAAAGATTTGCACTGTCTTCAAGGAAAGATTTGCACTGTCTTCAAATCTGTTGAGTTTTTAGGTTGATGACTGAGTTATATTATATTTTGGTCGGGGATGGAAATATTTGCACTGTGTTCAAATCTGGTGAGTTTTTGAATTGACGACTGAGTTATATTTTGGTCGTGGATGGGCAGGATTTGCACTGACTTAAAATCAGGTGAATTTTTGAATTGATGACTGAGTTATATTTTGGTCGGGGATGGGCAGGATTTGCACTGTCTTCAAATCTGGTGTGTTTTTGGGTTGATGATTTAGTTAAATTTTGGTCGGGGATTGACAAGATTTGCACAGTGTTCAAATCTGGTTAGTTTTTTGGTTGATGATTGAATTATATTTTGGTTAGGGACTGAAAAGATTTGCACTGTGTTCAAATCTGGTGAATTTTTGGATTGATGACTGAGTTATATTTTGGTCGGGGATGGGCAGAATTTGCACTATCTTCAAATCTAGTGAGTTTTTGGGTTTATGATTGAGTTATATTTTGGTCGTGGATTGGAAAGATTTGCACTGTCTTCAAATCTGGTGAGTTTTTTTATTGATGACTGACTTATATTTTGGTCGGGGATGGGCAGGATTTGCACTGTCTTCAAATCTGTTGAGTTTTTGGATTGATGACTGAGTTATATTTTGGTCCGGGATTGACAGGATTTGCACTGTCTTCAAATCTCTATAATTTTGGTACGGGAATAGACTTATTATGTTTTGTTTTTGTACACAAATGTTATGCTTTGCTGATTTAGATTTTTCAATTTATGACAGTTGAGAAAAAGATGATGAATAATATGTTTTTTTTGTATTTGTTATGTAATTGCTTTTGGGATGGTATGCGATTATGTCAATTGTTTTTGATGCGATAATTCTTTTTGGTAAAATCTGATAATCTTCTGATAACGTGGCATTGACCCTTTGTAATTAACATGATTTCTGTTAATCTGGAGATGATACTTCAATCCTGATAGTTCTGTCCTACAGGAAAGCCAACAAAGCGTGTTGCATAGTAGCTGTATTCACCATTGTTTTAGCGTGTAAAGATGTCCCACAAATCATTCTCACGGATGTATGAATATTTCTCTTCTGGAGTCTTCACCTCTTCTGGACAATGATAGGTTTCAAAGATTGCATGTGTACTATCATCCTTGAATATTTTGTCAATGGAACTATTAGGAGGAGCATTGTTTGGGATTTTGATATGAGTTGGAGAAAATGGAAGAAATGTTTTTTCGGCATCTTTCTGTTCTTCACTACAAAAAATCTTGACGATCAAATCTCTGAATTCTTCCATAGTCTCTGTTTCAATGGTAGGGTATCTGTCAGGATTAGGGAAGGCAACAAAAGCAACATGTCCATATTTGCTGGTGGGTGTGTCTTTTAGAGCTTTGTTAGTGTCATGTGATTCCCTCAGAATAAGAGTTTCCGTGCATCTCACATCAAAATGATCAGGACCTAGCTCAGGATACTTGTTCAAATTACCTTCTCTGATTGCTTTCAACACAGGAAACGCAAAACCAGCTTCACCCATAACATTAAGAAGCTGTGCACCCATCATTCTATCATCCGTGCAAAATTTGAAAACTTCTACCACATTCTGCTGATACTTTCGTGGGCTGCTCAACTTTCTAGGTTTAATGATTTTCTCTTTTTTAACTGGAGATGGAGGTTTTCTGGTGACAGTGGTAGTCTTTTTCTTAGAGTCATCAATGGAGTTTACAGCCTTTCTCGTTGGCGCCATATTGAAAAGAATGATTGATTAGATGCTGCTGTATTTGAAGTGTTTATTTTATCGTGATTAGGATGGGTTTTTCATCGTGAAAAAAGTGTGCAAAAATTGCAGTGGTAATGCACGGACCAAAATACCTTCAAAAACCACACAGTAGTGTGTGAAGTAATTCCAAATTGATTGTTTGCCTGCTAATTCTACGTTATCCTGTCAAACGATTTTGAGAACCTGGGACTTGACACTGTTGTGATAGATTAAAAACAATGAAACAAGATTGCCTTGGAATTTGCAATAGGTCAATTGGATTAATCATAGATAATAAAATAAAGATTTTTTCACAAACCTGGGACTTCATAGTAATGGAATTGATTAAGATGAACGAATTGAAGATACTATGATGTGAAAAGTACTCTAAAAACTATTCAACATGTGTCTTCCAATTATACCATGCGTGGGGCACGTGTCATGTATGTGCATGTGATGTATGTGTGAGCATGTCTCGCGCACAAAATGAATTCAAAGCATAGAGGGAATGAGAAATTAACATCTAACAAACAAATTTTAATTTTTTTAATGTAATCTGTCTTTTGCACGTATTAGACCCCCCAAAAAGGGGGTCGTGGGGAAAATAACTTAATTTTCCTTATAGTTTTTTTTATGTTTTTTTGCTTCACGGTGATATTGAACCTTGAACAAACGTTTAGTATAGGTGGAAAGCAATTCAGTCATTTTTTGATTCTTCTCTGCATCTGATTCACATTCACATATAATGTGAAATTTTGAAACAAGTGTGTGCACTTCAGAAAAATTGCCTTGACTTGCAAACATTCCAGAGGCTGTAGGCTTGTAAGCTTCTGCTGAAACGTAATATGCATAGTAGAGTAGATGAATCATATATTCTTTGTCCAAATCATCAATATGTTTCCAAACAGACTCTGCAATCATAACCATATTCTGCAGAAGTGTAACCTGTAAACCAGCATCATACTGTTTTGTTTTTGTCTTGTTATATGCAGTCCAAAATAGCAAAATACGGATCGTGTTTATGGATGAACCACTACCAGCGTGGATTACTCCTCCTGGAATTTCAGAAAAAGACAGCAAAGGACACCGTACGAGTCTGGCTGCTTTGAATTCAAAATTTTCGAGCAGATTGGGTGTAATTGATTCATTTTTGTCGCATTGGACATGACGTTCACCATGAATAATCCTGAATAAATCACCAAATGCTGTTTGAAAATATTCATCCAATGATTTTTCCGTTTCTCCCATATTTTTGATTTTCTGAAAAAATGAATCTGGAATATTTATCCAATTCAAAGCCCGAACAGATGATAAACCTTTCTGAATGAGATCAATTGCTGTTCTATAACCAACCTTTTCTTTTTGACTTGGTTCAACCACTTTTGTTGTACTCTGCCCTCCTGTAAGCAGCATTCCAAATTGTTTTTCAAAACGATGTCCCATCAAATCTAAGTGCATAGCCTGATCACCACGTACTTCAGTGATTATTAGGCTAGGTGTAGCAACCTTCCAATATTGAATTTCTTCTTTTGGAATTGTTCGTGGTAAACACATATTCATAGTGGTTTCTTCAATAAATTTTAACAAAGAAACCATATGACGCATCTCAAAACCAGTTTTATCACAAAACTTTTTCCATGCCGGTTTAAGTGCTAGGTGCGTTGGACTGAAAGACAGATGCATTTCATATCTGAATGCTTGTATTGGTTGTGCGGAATGATCTGCTTTCCTTGCCTTAGAAACAACTGACTTGAAAAAATCCCAATGTTTCATAATTTTGGCTTGGATGCTATCAACAATTTGCAATTGTGTAGCAAACAATGGATCTTCAAGTTTTGGCACATAAAACGCAGCTTGTTCAAACGTCATAGTAACAAATGGGTGATCTTTCATTTCTTCACATTTCATGCGTTTGTAAGATATTGAATGATTGGGTTGAGAAATTTCAAGCAAAACATCATTAGAAAAAGATCCATTTGTCATAGATTTCAATGGTTGAGGAGTAGCATTCCTCAATTCAAATTCCTTGACGCACTCTGCAGCAAATTGACAGGCATTAGCATGAGTGGAAAAAGCTGTTATTCCATGCATCTCACCACAGATACAGGCAAATGTTTTTTGTTTAAGACTCAATTTCAACTGAAGCTTGTTCTGATACCATGCATATCGAGATTCAGCTCTATAATTCATTTCATCTGGTATGCATTTTGGGACAGTGTCTTCCATGGATTGGCAGTTTTGTAAGTGTTTACTTGCTTTTTTTGCATGGCCCATAACTTGCCCACATTTACATATGAAACCCATCACCGAAGATGGCATCGCATATGGTATTTCCTTGTCATTATCATGAAAGATATAACTGCATAATCCAGACATCATGTCGATTGCTTTTTCTTTAGATAGTTTTCTAATTTCCACTAGATTGGGTTTGTTGTATTTTGATAGAGGATCATTTTTTTTCTTTGAACCGATTGGCTTTCCTTTATTCTTTGTCTCTTGATTATCTGACATCCTTTTAACAATCTGATGATCGTCCGGTGAAGTTGTCTCATTTGTCGTCACATCAATTTCTGTTGTTGTTGCTGTTGCGTCATTACCAGAAATTGTTGTCGTCTCTGTCCCTGCAACCGTTTTGTAATTCACCGTGTCCTGTCCAATATTTTCTAAATTTGTTTCCTTAACAATGCCGGCATTCACATTGGCATTACCATTGTCATCGATTGCTGTTTCTACCATGACAGAAATTGTTTTTGACTCCATTTTTCTTTCAAGTGTCTTCTCCGTACCCACAGTTATATTGGCATTGTCATTACTTTCTTTACCCTCTAAATCCATGGGAGTTAGTGTCGTCAAAGCAGGATTGTTGGTGTTCGATAAATTGCTGTTCATGATGGGATTTTTCCTGTCGGGTGCTGTATCGCTTGCTGCGTTGGCGGGCGATAAATTGCTGTTCATGATAGGATTGTTCCTGTCGGGTGCTGTATCGATTGCTGCTTCTAGCATGACAGAAATTGTTTTTGACTCTGTTTTTCCTTCTAGTGTCTTCTCTGTACCCACAGTTGTATTGGCATTGTCATTGATTTCCTGATCATCCAAATCCATGGGAGGTATATTGCTGTTCATGATGGTTTGTTCCTGTCGGGTACTGTGAAGTTATGTGCTTGTTTTCGTCTTTTCTTCTTTGTAGATCAGTATTCTTATGTTTTGTGTCTCCCAACAGCTGAAAAACCCACGAGATTTGAGCACAGTGCAAATTATTTCAATCCCTGACTAAAAAGTAAATCAGTCATCAGTTCAAAAATTGAACAGATTTGAAGCCAGTGCAAATCTTTCCAATCCCCGACCAAAATATAACTCAATCCTCAACCCTAAACCATATCAGATTTGAACACAGTGCAAATCCTGTCAATCCCCGACTAAAATATAACTCAGTCATCAATCCAAAAATCCACCAGATTTGAACACAGTGCAGATCTTTCCAGTCCCTAACCAAAATAAAACTCAGTCATCAACCGTCTTCCCCACGTATGGAGTGAAAGTGCCATTGAGGTCAGGCGATACTCTATTGTTCAACCCATTAGTATTACATAGCTGTTCGAATCCGAAATACGAAGGCTGTTATATTATGAGCGCATATGTATCTCGCAAAACTGTACTTAGAGCTAACCCTCTATAGTAATATTAAACAATAATTTAAAGTTAAACGTTACATTCACCCTTGCTACTCAATCGGAACTGCTGTCAGAACTATCGCTGTCTGAACTGGATACATAATATCTAACTCTATTTTGGTTGGGGATTGGCAGGATTTGCACTGTGCTCAAATCTGGTGGGTTTTTGGGTTGATGACTGAGTTATTGCAAGATAATATGGGTATAAAATATTAATTAATTTTATTACATTTCATTCGTAAACTAACATCATACATTGGAACCTCTTGAATTCCCAATGTGTTGTGCAATTTTCCACAGAACTTCACTCTAACTGATTGTTCTTCAGCACACAGGGACTGCACAATAGCAATTCTATGGCTCCTCTTTTTAGGCCTAACATTGGTACTGCAATCTTTGCTGGAACACCATTGATACCTCGAACCTGTTGTTGAACTCTTCATTTCTGATAGTTTTTGAAAGGACAAGCTCACATTAACTTTGTCCCCAACTTCAATGTTTTTGTTGCGCCCTTTTTTTTCTAAACTCATCTTCATTGAAATTGCACCTTGAACCCGCCTATTGCCAAAACCAACAGCCGAAACAACAGAAGCTTCATGCTGGCTAGAGAAACAATTCTCAGATGTAGCCAAAACTGTACATGACGCATGAGGCATAGAAAAAGCTTCCCAAGTTATTAGCACTGTACCCTTTAACTCAATTGACAGACCAAAAAAAGGAAAAAGAAACCATGTTGTTGGCAAGGGTTGTTTAGGATTGCTTGAAAGGAACAAAGCAAATGAACGTGTAGTGTCTTGCTTATCAGTGTGAATAGCATTGGTCAAATTCATTGCACAAGCAAATGTTGGCAAATATGATTTCTTTTGGAAACAAAGAGTATTTTCTTTCCTTTTTAAGTGCTTCATCACAGGCTGAAGCAATTCATTGCACATACTTTGTTCCAACACATCATGGAAAGGAACAATGAAATTCCTCACAGTGCTTTGAACGCTGGCCAAATCTTCATGTTTAGCCCCATAATAAGTTGTTGAAGCTGAGACACAATCAAATCTTGAACCAAAAGCTACCATTTTTCCTGTCTCACCCAATTTCGTTCTAACTTCTGTATGTGAGTTGAGAATTTTTGATAGGTTGTTCTTAATGTCATCTGACAGATTAGTCTTTAGATAGTCAACATAGATTTTTCCGTTAGCAAAGTTGTACTCTTGTTTTTGTACTGGTGTTGAGATAACATGAGAGTATTTTGCCATCCTATTCAATCGTTCCTTTTTTGTCGGACGTCTGACAACATAAGTCCATCCATTGTTGGTGTTTGGTGTTGGCATTTGATGTGTAGAGTACACCAGTCCTGAAACATAATGATTTCCTTTTGCAGCACTTGGTTTGGCTGTGTTCAACATTTCAAATGACTTCTCCTTGCTTATTGTTTCATTCATGTACAACAAAGGAACAACAATCTCTTCCAGACCCAACACTTTCTTGATTTCCAACTTTTTTGCTTTCTCACTCATGATGATGAAGACACCGGTTGAATGCTGGTTGGTTGAAACGTTGGTTGCCAATATGAGATTTCAACAAACAAACAAAAATTAGAGACACTGAAAACAGTTAATCATTGTTTTTCACCATTCAGATTCCAAAGAGTTGGCTTGAGGAAAACAATGCTTGAGTGTAAGCTCATATTATTCCAATGACATCAAGAATACATAATTGCTGACAGAGGATGTGTCTTACCCACAAGACTATAGTCAAGTGTGCACACCATGTATTATTCAGCAAACTGTAATTAATGCCACTTGTAATGCAACAAGCTTAAAATTCAAGATTGAATTCATCATTGCAAGACAACAGTACCATTTCAGATTATACTTATGGAGAAAGCCTCAGCACCTTAAAGTACACCACTGTGAAACGATCTGCAAAGCAGATTTTCGCACGCACAATGTACAAGTGGGCTTTGTCTCCAAAAAGCGACATTCTATCCTCCCCTTGAAGAAGGTGAAGGATGGTAATGACATCTTACTATGGCTGTTGATTTGTCTGCAAATTTGCATTCTCCAAGAACACTACTACTTCCATGCTACAACCCAATGCACTTCACAAAATTCAAAAACTGTACCTGGTATCAGAAGTGTATCCTCGCTTGCACTTGAAAACGCCGGTTGAAACGCCGGTTGAAATGTTGCTTGTGCTTGGAAAGGCTTGTTGAATGGAAAGGCCAGTTGCAACGCCTGTTGAAAAGGCCGGTTGAAACGCCGGTTGAAACGCCAGTTGAAACACCGCTTGCCCTTGGAAACGCCGGTTGAAAATGCCGCTTTGAACAACCGGTTGAAAACGTTGATTGAAACGCCACTTGTGCTTGAAAACGCCGGTTGAATGGTAGGAATTGTACACAGTGACGTCAGAAAAGAAAAACTTGCAACAGTCGGTCAGATAGATCGATCCTATTGCGATGGCTTGTTTCCCTCGACCGAAGTTCGATAGTATTTCCAATCCAACTCCTTGTTAATGGTAGGATTTGTACAAAGCAACGTCGGAAAAGAAAAACTTGCGACAGTCGGTCAATGGACTCGCGCTGCAAGAAGTCTCTGTTTTTATTGCTTGTTACGATTGCTCGCTTGACCGAAGTTCGGTAGAATTTCCAATCCAACTTCTCGTTAATGGTAGGATTTGTACACAGTGACGTCAGAAAAGAAAAACTTGCGACAGTCGGTCAGATAGATCGATCCTATTGCGATGGCTTGTTTCCCTCGACCGAAGTTCGATAGAATTTCCAATCCAACTTCTTGTTAATGGTAGGATTTGTACACAGCGACGTCGGAAAAGAAAAAATTGCGACAGTCGATCAATGGACTCGCGCTGCAAGAAGTCTCTGTTTTTATTGCTTGTTACGATTGCTCGCTTGACCGAAGTTCGATAGAATTTCCAATCCAACTTCTCGTTAATGGTAGGATTTGTACACAGCAACGTCGGAAAAGAAAAACTAGCGACAGTCGGTCAATGGACTCGTCGCGCTGGAAGAGATCTCTGTTTCGATTGCTCGTTACGATTGCTCGCTTGACCGAAGTTCGATAGAATTTCCAATCCAACTTCTCGTTAATGGTAGGATTTGTACACAGCAACGTCGGAAAAGAAAAACTAGCGACAGTCGGTCAATGGACTCGTCGCGCTGGAAGAGATCTCTGTTTCGATTGCTCGTTACGATTGCTCGCTTGACCGAAGTTCGATAGAATTTCCAATCCAACTTCTTGTTAATGGTAGGATTTGTACACAGCGACGTCGGAAAAGAAAAACTAGCGACAGTCGGTCAATGGACTCGTCGCGCTGGAAGAGATCTCTGTTTCGATTGCTCGTTACGATTGCTCGCTTGACCGAAGTTCGATAGAATTTCCAATCCAACTTCTTGTTAATGGTAGGATTTGTACACAGCGACGTCGGAAAAGAAAAACTTGCGACAGTCGGTCAATGGACTTGCGCTGCAAGAATTGCGCTGCAAGAGATCTCTGTTTCGATTGCTCGTTCCGATTGCTCACTTGACCGAAGTTCGATAGTATTTCCAATCCAACTTCTCGTTAATGGTAGGATTTGTACACAGTGACGTCAGAAAAGAAAACTTGCGACAGTCGGTCAATGGACTTGCGCTGCAAGAATTGCGCTGCGAGAAGTCTCTGTTGCTATTGCTTGATTAATAAAAAATCCCTTGACGGAAGTTCGATAGTAGTTCCAATCCAACTTGTTGTTTATGGTAGGATTTGTAAAGAGCGCCGGCGGAAAAGAAAAACTTGCGACAGTCGGTCAGATAGATCGATCTATTGCGATGGCTTGTTTCCCTAGACCGAAGTTCGATAGTATTTCCAATCCAACTTCTTGTTAATGGTAGGATTTGTACACAGCAACGTAGGAAAAGAAAAACTTGTGACAGTCGGTCAATGGACTCGCGCTGCAAGAGATCCTGTTTCGATTGCTAGTTCCGATTGCTCACTTGACCAAGTTCGATAGTATTTCCAATCCAACTTCTTGTTAATGGTAGGATTTGTACACAGTGACGTCGGAAAAGAAAAACTTGAGACAGCCGGTCAATGGACTCGCGCTGCAAGAAGTCTCTGTTTCGATAGTATTTCCAATCCAACTTCTTGTTAATGGTAGGATTTGTACACAGCGACGTCGGAAAAGAAAAACTTGCGACAGTTGGTCAATGGACTCGCGCTGCAAGAGATCCTGTTTTGATTGCTCGTTCCGTTCGGATTGCTCGCTTAACCGAAGTTCGATAGAATTTCCAATCCAACTTCTTGTTAATGGTAGGATTTGTACACAGCGACGTCGGAAAAGAAAAACTTGCGACAGTCGGTCAATGGACTCGCGCTGCAAGAGATCCTGTTTCAATTGCTCGTTGCGATTGCTCGCTTGACCGAGGTTCGATAGTATTTCCAATCGGACTTGTGGTGGATAGTAGGATTTGTACACAGCGTCGTCGGAACTGAAAAACTTGTGATAGTCGGTCCGCTTGCTTGCTTCTGCCTTTGAAGTACCGTAGCTCAACCAGAAGCTTGATATTATTTCCAATCCAACTTGTGGAGAATAGTAAGATTTGTACACAGCGCCGCTGGAACTGAAATGCTTGTGACAGTCGGTCCGATTGATCCGTTTTTTGGTTGCTCTTTGTTTCGCTCTCGGCCGAAGTTCAGTAGTATTTCCAATCCAACTTGTGCAGAATGGTATGATTTGCAAACAGCGCCGTCGGAACTGAAATGCTTGTGACAGTGGGTCTGATCCACTTGCTTGTTTCTGCCTTTGAAACTAGCTCAACCGGAAGTTCGATAGTATTTCCGATTGGGCTTTTGCTGAGTAGTACAGAATGTACAGAAACGAGCCGGAAAAGAAATACTTGTGACAGGTTGGTGAGAAATACAATCAGACTTTTTACAATTGGTACAATTTGTACATGAATGAGTAGGACATGATGTACTTACAGCCATCTACTCTGATGTGCGTTGTCAACAGATTGATCGACGGCAATTTCCATATGCCCAATTACACTTCCTACTCAGTTCTGGTAGGAGTTGTGGATGTATTCTGACCGGTCAACGTTTTTGTCCTTCAAAGATTACGTCAGCAATTTCTGTATGCCCGATTGCACTTCCTACTGGGTTCTGGTAGGTGTTGTAGATGTTTTCAGACCGATCAACGTTTTCATCCTTCAAAATTTCCTCGTTTCTTGCTCGTGTCGGCCGACGGCGAATTCCGTACGCCCGATTACACTTCCTACTGAGTTATGGTAGGTGTTGTGGATGTATTCTGACCGGTCGACGTCGTCATCCGTTTCTTTGGTCTTCTGTCGTTGCCGTTGAGAAATACAATCAGACTTTTTCGAATTGGTACAATTTCTACATGAATGAGCTGGACTTGATGTACTCACGGTCACAGCCATCCACTCTGATACATTTTTCGTGGTCGTTGTTGAACTGTGAATAGAATAGCTCGTAATTACCAGTAGCTCGTACCGTACACTTGCTTGTTCTTTCGAATTTGCAATAGAACTCGTGCAAATGACGTCACTTGAATAGTAGTATAGATTGATTGGTAGGATAGGTATGCAAGTAGGTAGCTTGCTTGTAATTCTAATAGCTCGAAATTACCAGTAGCTCGTACACTTGCTTGTTCTCTTGAATAGTAATAAAAATCAATTGGTATGATCGGTACGAACATAGATAGATTGCTTGTAGATCTGGTAGCTCGTAATTACCATTAGCTCGTACAGCTTGCTTGATCCAATTTAAAATAGAACTCGCGTGAATGACTCACTTGATTGGTAGTATACATCAATTGGTATGATCAATATGAAGGTAGGTAGCTTGCTTGTAGATCTGGTAGCTCGTAATTACCTGTAGCTCGTACAGCTTGCTTGCTCCAATTTAAAATAGAACTCGCGTGAATGACTCACTTGATTGGTAGTATACATCAATTGGTATGATCAATATGAAGGTAGGTAGCTTGCTTGTAGATCTGGTAGCTCGTAATTACCTGTAGCTCGTACAGCTTGCTTGCTCCAATTTAAAAAAGAGCTTGTGCGAATGACGTCACTTGAATAGTAATATATCAATTGGTATGATTGGTAAGAACATAGACAGCTTGCTTGTAGATCTGGTAGCTCGTAATTACCAGTAGCTCCTACAGCTTGCTTGTTCAAATCTAACCCCAACCATATGAACGTAGATACCTTGCTGATAGCTTACACATAAATTTGGTTGGTTGGCTAATGGTAGAATTGGTACTGGTAAGAATTGGTGCAGATCAGAACACCTTTGGTAATTCTGATCTGACTTGATGCACACTAGTACTAGTAGAAATTGTACGCGTTATTGTATGAGTACTTCTTACCATAACTTTACTGACACATACTTACAATACATACAATAACTACGTACTCAACAACTCCACAGGGCCCCTGAATCTGGTTAGTTTTTGGGTTGATGACTGCGTTATATTTTAGTCGGGGATTGGCAGAATTTGCACAATGCTAAAATCTGTTGGGTTTTTTGGTTGATGACTGAGTTATATTTTAGTCGGGAATTGGCGGGATTTGCACTGTGCTAAAATCTGGTTGGTTTTAGAATTGTTTACTGAGTTATATTTTGGTTAGGGACTGGAAAGATTTGCACTGTGTCTAAATCTGGTGGGTTTTAGGGCTGACGATTTAATTATATTTTGGTTAGCGACTGAAAAGATTTGCACTGTGTTCAAATCTGGTTGGTTTTTGGGTTGATGACTGAGTTATATTTTAGTCGGGCATTGGCAGGATTTGCACTGTGCTAAAATCTTGTGTGTTTTTGGGTTGATGACTGCGTTATATTTTGATCGGGGAACGGCAGGATTTGCACAGTGCTAAAATCTTGTGGGTTTTTGGGTTGATGACTGAGTTATATTTTAATCAGGGATTGGCAGGATTTGCACTGTGCTAAAATCTGGTGGGTTTTTGGGTTGATGACTGAGATATATTTTAGTTAGGGACTGGAAAGATTTGCACTGTGTCTAAATCGGGTGGGTTTTAGGATTGACGATTTAATTATATTTTGGTTAGGAACTGAAAATATTTGCACTGTGTTCAAATCTGGTTGGTTTTTTGGTTGATGACTGAGTTATATTTTAATCAGGGATTGGCAGGATTTGAACTGTGCTAAAATCTGGTGGGTTTTTGGGTTGATGACTGAGTTATATTTTAGTCGGGAATTGGCAGGATTTGCACAATGCTAAAATCTGGTGGGTTTTTGGGTTATTGACTGACTTATATTTTAGTCGGGGATTGGCAGGATTTGCACTGATCTAAAATCTAGTGATTTTTGGGTTTATGACTAAGTTATATTTTAATCGGGAATTGGCAGGATTTGCACTGTGCTAAAATCTGGTTGGTTTTTGAATTGATGACTCAGTTATATTTTGGTTAGGGACTGGAAAGATTTGCACTGTTTCTAAATCTGGTGGGTTTTTGTTTTAGGGTTGACGATTTAATTATATTTTGGTCTGGGACTGAAAGATTTGCACTGTGTTCAAATCTGGTTGGCTTTTGGGTTGATGACTGAGTTATATTTTAGTCGGGAATTGGCAGGATTTGCACTGTGTTCAAATCAGGTTGCTTTTTGGGTTGATGACTGCGTTATATTTTAGTCGGGGATTGGCAGGATTTGCACTGTGCTAAAATCTGGTTGGTTTTTGGGTTGATGACTGAGTTATATTTTAGTCGGGAATTGGCAGGATTTGCACTGTGCTAAAATCTGGTGGGTTTTTGGGTTGATGACTGACTTGTATTTTAGTCCGGAATTGGCAGGATATGCACTGTGTTCAAATCTGGTTGGTTTTTGGGTTGATGACTGCGTTATATTTTAGTCGGGAATTGGCGGGATTTGCACTGTGCTAAAATCTGGTTGGTTTTTGAATTGTTTACTGAGTTATATTTTGGTTAGGGACTGGAAAGATTTGCACTGTGTCTAAATCTGGTGGGTTTTAGGGTTGATGATTTAATTATATTTTGGTTCGGGACTGAAAAGATTTGCACTGTGTTCAAATCTGGTTGGTTTTTGATGAATTGATGACTGAATTATATTTTGGTTAGGGACTGGAAAGGTTTGCACTGTGTTCAAATCAGGGTGGTTTTTGGGTTGATGTCTGAGTTATATTTTAGTCGGGAATTGGCAGGATTTGCACTGTGCTAAAATCTGGTTGGTTTTTGAATTGATGACTGATTTATATTTTGGTTAGGGACTGGAAAGATTTGCACTGTGTCTAAATTAAGTAGGTTTTAGGGTTGATGATTTAATTATATTTTGGTTAGGGACTGAAAAGATTTGCACTGTGTTCAAATCGGGTTGGTTTTTGGGTTGATGGCTGTGTTATATTTTAGTCGGGGGTTGGCAGGATTTGCACTGTGCTAAAATCTGGTTGGTTTTTGGGTTGATGACTGAGTTATATTTTAGTCGGGAATTGGCAGGATTTGCACTGTGCTAAAATCTGGTTGGTTTTTGGGTTGTTGACTGAGTTATATTTAAGTCGGGGATTGGCAGGATTTGCACAATGCTAAAATCTGGTGGGTTTTTGGGTTATTGACTGAGTTATATTTTAGTCGGGAATTGGCAGGATTTGCACTGTGCTAAAATCTGGTTGGTTTTTGAATTGATGACTGATTTATATTTTGGTTAGGGACTGGAAAGATTTGCACTGTGTCTAAATCTAGTGGGTTTTAGGGTTGACGATTTAATTATATTTTGGTTAGGGACTGAAAAGATTTGCATTGAGTTCAAATCGGTTTGGTTTTTGGGTTGATGACTGAGTTATATTTTAGTGGGGGATTGGCAAGATTTGCACTGTGCTAAAGTCTGATGGGTTTTTGGATTGATGACTGAGTTATATTTTAGTCGGGAATTCGCAGGATTTGCACTGTGCTAAAATCTGGTTGGTTTTTGGGTTGATGACTGATTTATATTTTTTGTCGGGAATAGGCAGGATTTGAACTGTGCTAAAATCTGGTTGGTTTTTGAATTGATGACTGAGATATATTTTAGTCGTTTATTGGCAGGATTGGCACTGTGCTAAAATCTAGTGGGTTTTTGGGTTGATGACTGACTTATATTTTAGTCGGGGATTGGCAGGATTTGCACTGATCTAAAATCTAGTGGGTTTTTGGGTTTATGACTGAGTTATATTTTAATCGGGAATTGGCAGGATTTACACTGTGCTAAAATCTGGTTGGTTTTTGAATTGATGACTCAGTTATATTTTGGTTAGGGACTGGAAAGATTTGCACTGTTTCTAAATCTGGTGGGTTTTTGTTTTAGGGTTGACGATTTAATTATATTTTGGTTTGGGACTGAAAGATTTGCACTGTGTTCAAATCTGGTTGGTTTTTGGGTTGATGACTGAGTTATATTTTAGTCGGGAATTGGCAGGATTTGCACTGTGTTCAAATCAGGTTGCTTTTTGGGTTGATGACTGCGTTATATTTTAGTCGGGGATTGGCAGGATTTGCACAATGCTAAAATCTGGTGGGTTTTTCGGTTATTGACTGAGTTATATTTTAGTTGGGGACTGGCAGGATTTGCACAGTGCTAAAATCTGATTGGTTTTTGAATTGATGACTGAATTATATTTTGGTTAGGGACTGAAAAGATTTGCACTGTGTTCAAATCAGGTTGGTTTTTGGGTTGATGACTGAGTTATATTTTAGTCGGGAATTGGCAGGATTTGCACTGTGTTCAAATCTGGTTGGTTTTTGGGTTGATGTCTGAGTTATATTTTAGTCGGGAATTGGCAGGATTTGCACTGTGCTTAATTATGGTGAATTTTGGTTGATGACTGAGTTATATTTTGGTTAGGGACTGGACAGATTTGCACTGTGCGAAAATCGGGTGGGTTTTTGTATTGATGACTGAGTTTTATTTTGGTCGTGGACTTGCAGGATTTGCACAGTGCTCAAACCTGGTGGATTTTTGGGTTCGTGACTGAGTTATATTTTAATCGTAGAATTTCTTACCATAACTTTACTGACACATACTTACAATACATACAATAACTACGTACTCAACAACTCCACAGGGCCCCTGCAAAGCACTAATTGTACCCGTGGCAATGAAGATCGGTTGTTTATCGGACAGCGTAGGGTCAGAGACAACATTGAGGAGACCCGCGACGTATGTCATGCACAGTAACCACATGTGTGGCGGTGTGCCGGTACGATCCATGACGCGATTGACAATGCGTTTGAACGTTTGGTATCGTCGTTCGAATTGATTCTGGTGTTGATGGTACGGTTCACTTTGCCAGAGTCCAATCCATAACATTTTGAGGTAATCCATGACTTTCTTACTTGATTGATAATTACCGTGGTCGCAAAGGAGGCGGATGGGCCTGCCCCATTTTCGAACAAAGTTCTGAAAGCATGGTAGAAAATCGCCGGTGGTACGCATTTCCTCAACGTGAATAATATGCGATTTGCGGCCAAAGAAGATCTGAGCAATCTTGGATCCACCATCAATTGCTGGGACATCTGAATAGACTGCATCGGACATAACATCGTCATTGAAGGGCCGAACGTTCATGGCCGGTTGAGGGGAATGAAACCGTTTGAAAATGTTACCATCAGGGCTAACCGCTAACGAACCGTATTGGGTTGAGTTTTCAAAAGTAGCCTTGATGCGATCGGTGGAAACCCAACAAAAGAAAGGTTTCAGGGATAAGTAGTCATGTTCATTGGGGTATCTTTCGCGGGGCGTAGCTGCAATGCGTGTAGTGTCACTGGCTGTACAATCTGTCGGAAACGCAGTGACTGTTCCAGAGACTGCGGTTGGCGCGCAGCATGCGAGACGTTCTTGATGAGCGTAGTCAGTGGAAGTAAGCCAAAATGAGCGATCGTTGTTCTTATGATCATCAATTGGAAGAAAGGGAGATCGGGTAGAATGGCTGGAATACGAGCTGAGGGATGTGACCGTGGAGGACCCGGGAGAAACAGATATATCGAATCCTTCAAGGCAGCGTGGGTTCCCATATTTGTCATAATCGGCATAAGGGAGTTGCTGTGGTTGTGGAGGATATTTCTGGAGAAATTGTTCATCCTTTGCACTGATCGTGGTATCTAGAACAGATGGGTCCCAATGTTTATCGGACGTCATGATAACATGGGGTAGCGTGTCAAATTCGACAGTTGTATACTTTCGCATCGCAAGGTATGGTAAGCCGTGTTGTATGCTAAGAGGCAGTGCATAGCCATCGGAGGTGGTGATGACCTGTCCTCCGCCTGCTTTGATGGACGTGTCGTCTACAGTGGAAAAATATGCTTCCATCTGGCCGGATGACAATATAGAAGGATGTCGTCCTGTATAGGCACATTCATTGAAAATAAGAATGACGGGGCCTCTGTTCGACATGGAATATGCTCCGCATGTAGCAATGGGAATGTTTTGTACCTGATGATTGTTAATGCCGGTGACGTTAACATATCGTGGTGGAATATCCTTGGAGATGAGACATGCATCATTACCGATGATGCAGCCATTTGCGCCGCGATCGACCATGGCAAAACCAGGGCTAGTAACCGTAGTTTTGTGTATGCGGTATGTGTATGACGTTACGGGACCATCATTAGGAAAGGTGAGATCATCCTCGGGAGTATACCACTGGTGAAAATTGGCGGAATACGATGGTGTTCCGACAGGTATTTGAGTGTCACCGTCCTTTTTGTACTGAATGTCAGGGTTGTTTGAGAGGAATCGAGCTGGATGCGCGGGTGACACGGAAGACTTGAGAGGTCGCTGGTCCTTAGACGAGGAGGTCGTGGATTTGTATACACCTAGAGATGCATGGAAAACGCCTCTACGATCATTCTCTACAGCAGGATGTAGGTCTGCTGCAGAATTGGCATGCTCATCCTTGGTTGAAGTATCGTCTTCTTGAAAAGATACCGAGTGTTCATGTTGGTATGCCTTTCGGGTAATGGGTTTGACACTGTTGGGGTCAGGTTGGTTAGTGTTAAGTAAGTCGTGCCGCAATGAGGCAACCACGATTTTCTTTCCTTCCGGAGAAAAACTGAGCCAACTCTTCATGTCCTGACGTGACAAGGCCTTCCATATGTTTGTAGGCAACCTTGTGGTAGGGTCAGGGGTACGTCCAGCCTTGAACACGGCATAATCTTGATAGTCTCCTTCAAATTCGATGGGGAGAGCATAGTCCTCATTGTTTTGGATCGAGTCAGAAGAGAAATCATGAACGTGTGCACGTACGGTCGACCGAGGAGCAGACATCGCAGACTGGGAATCAAGTCGAGTTGCTTCGAGTAAAAGCGTGATTTTAAGATCGTGGATAGCAGCGGCTTCGGCAACTGCATCCGTTACGGTGCTATTCGTCCCACCTGGATCCTTGACTTTGGCAAACTGTTCGCTTAGCTGGAAGCTGGAATAGCATGCCTGACACAATGCTGATTTTACAGTGTGGTACTCGAGGGGCTTGTTGGGAGGACGGAGCTTGTTGAGGTGATTCAATTCATCAAACCAGTGTGTGATGAATTTCACTTTGGATTCCTTCCAATTGTTGAGGTTCAACTTGAGCAACGCTTGTAGCTGGGTCGAGTTGTCGTATACCTTAGCTTTTGATTGGCTATGAAGGTTTACGAAGTCGAAGTAGGCCTTGCGTCCATCACGAGTGGTAGAATGACTGTGTACACATGATGCAGAAAGGTCACTCTTGAAGACTTCCAACATTAGTACCCAGAAGAAGGCACATTGTTTGACGTAGAGATCACGGGTGTAACCCACAAGCGTGGCTGGAGGCCAAGTTTCATCGAGGAATGTCTCTGTATCGATGTCGTATGCCTCGAGTTTAGCTTTGAAACCGACGAGCCAGTGTTCGAATCTCGAGTCATTCGTGAGGGGTGTAAAGGACTTTTCATCTCGTGCTTTTCGGCACCATGATTTGTACTTTACCTGCTGAGGGGACTTTTTGTTACTTCCCGCCGGAGGAGGTGGTGGGTTCAGAACAGATTCGTTACGTAAGCGTTGGGCACGCTCTCCGCGGAATGCCTGGAATTCCATGTATGTATATGACTTTACATCTTTCCAGTCCTTCTCGTCTTCTCCTAGGTCGACACCTTCTTCTTGTAGGTCGATAGCGAAATCTGCAAGTGCTTCTATGCTCCTTTGGATGGATCGAGGGATATGCGTTGCCAATCCTTGCTCCATATAGGTAAGTTCGCGTGCAAAATCCGGTTCGATAAGTGCGGCGAGGAACGATATCCACTCGCATTATCCGCCTTCTTTGAGAGCTAGGCACAACTTGCTAGTCATCTCACTTGTTACGTTGAGTAATGATATGAGTATCTTTCTCATATCAGCATCGAAGCTGGGAAAGCGTTCGATAGTGGTGACTTCGGCGTCATTCTTCTCTTCGCCTCCGAGTGCATTGACGGGCATTACCGGTATGTTCGGCATCTGTGGTGGTTCGGAGCCTTGGAAAGAAGTGCGTGGTAACTGAGAATGGGAACTGCTTCTTGTGCGATGTGCGACGTGCATATGCCAGCGTAGGGATTATGTTCAATTCCGTTCCTGTTCCTTCTTGTGTGCAAGCCTTCTTAGAGCTTGCGACTGTTAATCTATTATTTTCCTTCTGAATCCGATTCGTTGAGAGTCTGATTCAAGGACTTCTGACGAACAGCAACGCTGTGTTAGTGTGTTAGTAGACGAACGATTGTACTCTACGCGTGACAACTGTGTTTGGATACTTTCGGCAACGGATAATCGGACTACAGGCGAGACTAGGGAAACGCCAGATCTCCTCTTGCTGTGACTTATTCAGATTGCAGCGAGACAGACCGTAGTATGTAGATTACAAGTAGTTGTTAGCAACTAGTGTGAATTTTGGGATATAAATCAGTTGAATGTTAAAAGTATGAGATAAAGTGAAATCTTGCCGAAATGCAAGATATCTCTTTTATTGAGATGAATACGTTGCAACTGCTGTTGCGTAGTGCTGAGATTACTCGCTGATTATTTCCGTACATGTATTAGTCGTTGACCATATATATTTGTATGCATGTATATGTATTGTGTGAGAATCACATGCCAACGGTTTTCTTCTCTTGTTCCGTTAGGAAGACTCCATGAAATGTTTATCATTAAGGTCAGGAATTGCTCCCGTAGCTCGTGTGATATTTTATGAAATCAGAGTTTGCTCACCGAAGAACAATGGCAATATCGTAGGACAGGGATTGCTCACCGTTTATGCGCGATGGGAATCGATGCGCCGTGGGAATCGATATGCCGTGGGAATCGATTACTTAGATGGATACGGGACTCATTGATTCATGCGCATAGGAAATCTACCCTTTGGTAGCTTTGGTACTTCTGGTCACGAAAGGAATTTAATAAGATACCCAGTCACGTCACGTCGTGGCCACCAATATGTTTTCCTCATGTACGACTACGATTCCAACTATATTGACGTGGAACCCATTCAGTCACGCAAGAACGAAGACATCCTACAGGGATTCACGGCGTGCTACGCGCGGATGAAAGAGGACAACGTGAACGCAAAAATAGTACGTATGGACAACGAGACCTCCAAGAAACTAATCGCATACATCACCAAGAACAACCTCGATTACCAACTAGCATCTCCCGGGGACCATCGTCTCAACCACGCGGAAAGGGCCATACAGACATTCAAGAACCATTTTATAGCAGGATTGAATGGGGTGGATGACAAGTACCCGATAGACGACTGGGACCTACTGATCCCACAGGCCCTCATTACCCTCAACTTGTTGCGCGCGTCACGTACCCAGCCCAAACTATCAGCATATGAGCTCAGACGCGGGATATATGACTACAACAAACACCCCCTCGCCCCTATGGGTTGTCGGGTGATTATCCACGATAGGGCTCAGGAACGCGGCGCCTGGCAGGACCATGGAACGAGGGGCTACTACATTGGGCCGGCCTTAAAGCACTACAGAAATTACACGTGTGTCGGGGAGGCCAGCCGCGCTACCAGAATCAGCAACACAGTGGCATTCTTCCCAAATACTGAGATGCCGCATACGTCCTCTACAGACCGACTGCTCATGACACTCCAAGACCTAAAGGAAATTGCTAGTAAACCCCATCCGCCAATCCCTTATATGGAACAGGGAACACAAGTTAACGAGGCCCTTCGGAGTATACAAGACCTATTACATATAAATACGAAACAAAAACGAAATAAGCTCAAAGATGCCGAGCATAGTGATACGACGCAGAAGATATCAACCGGGCCCAAAACAATATCCAATGTGCCCGAGAATGCTTGCGAACCTCCAAGGGTGCCCAAGGTACCCGAGAACGCGCGCGAACCTCCAAGGGTGTCGCCTACGCAACAACGCAGTGCCCGCCGGGGACACCCCTGGGCTATAGGTACGATCATTAGAAAGAAGTTCAACTCAGGGTGGTATGAAGGTGAAGTCATGTGAAGTCATAAGTTATGACTAAACCAACCAATACTATAGAGTAAAATTCACGGATGGGGACGTTGCGGACTACACACACGGTGAAGTGTCCCGGTACTACAAATCCGACCAATACTACTCAAAATCCAAGCTTAAGCCCAACGCCCTAATGGGAGTTTACCCGCGTGACCCGGTCCAGTTCCCCGTACCAAAACAGGCCCAACGGATGAACGAGTTATCATATGTGCCCCAACTAGCGTGTGGGGGATCCATATGGGATGAGGACTTGAACAAATGGGCAGCGTACCGTGATCTAATCAGGCACCCCAAAGCACAGATCCAAGAATTATGGCTCAAGTCAGGCGAGGACGAGTTCGGCAGGTTATTCCAAGGCTTTCAACAGAATAACATAGAAGGGATGGACGTATTGGACTGGATCAGGAGAACTGACGTGCCCATGCACAAAAGGGTCACATACCCCTGATACACAGTAGCCATACGCCCCGAGAAGGCCGACCCCTACAGGACTAGAATCACAGCAGGGGGAGACCAACTGGAGTACCATGGTAACGTGTCCACCCGGACGGCAAGCATGGAGACCATAAAAACCCACTGGAACAGCGTAGTGTCATCCCCTGGGGCCAAATACTGTACCGGTGACATTTCTAACATGTACTTATGCTCCACGCTAGACAAACCCGAATACGTTAAGTTCCGGTGGGACATGATTCCCCCCCGAGTCCGGATAGCGTACAAGCTGGAAGGAATCAAACAAGGAGAGTACGTATATGCCCGGATCAAAAAGGCATGGTATGGGTTAAAACAGAGTGGTAAGATAGCCCACGACGACCTAGTAGACCACCTCCAGAAGTACGGGTACAGAAAAGCACCCCACACAGAGGGACTGTTCCTACATGATGAAAGAGACATAAACTTTACCCTAGTGGTGGATGACTTCGGGATCAAGTACACCCAACAGGAAGACGTAGATCACCTAGTAGCGGCCGTCGGGGCCAAGTACACATTCAAGGTAGACTGGTCGGGGAAACAGTACGTCGGGGTTCATCTACGTTGGGACTACGACAAACGTGAAGTACAATTGTCTATGGATGGGTACGTGGAGCAAGCATTGAAAGAATTCGAACACGTGCGACCGACACGCACGTACGTGGGCCCTTCGCGCGCGGACGTCCCAGCCTACGGCGAAAAAATCCAATACGCAAAGCTCGAGGACGTGACCACACTATCGGATGAAGAAATAAAATTCATCCAACAAGTCACAGGAAAATTCCTGTTTTATGCCCGGGCAGTCGACAACACGATGTTACATGCGCTCAACGACATTGCCTCTGCCAAGAATAACAAAACAACACTAGCAGCCACAAAATACTTCCTCAACTATGCGGCATGTAACCCTGACGCATCCATCATCTACAGGGCAAGTGACATGATACTACAAGTGGATAGCGATGCAGCGTACTTGGTATGTCCAGAGGCCAAGAGCCGAGCTGGGGGCTATCATTACCTAGGGGATACAGCCAATCACACATTCAACGGCGCTGTCCTCGTACTGGCAAAAATAATCAAAAATGTTATGGCGTCGGCAGCCGAGGCCGAAGTGGCGTCATTATTCCTGAATGCACGGGAGGCCTTACCCATCCGACAATGTCTGCTTGAACTCGGTCACCCACAACCGGCCACTCCACTGAAGACCGACAACAATACAGCAGAGGGCATACTCAACGGCACTATCAAACAAAAGAGGTCCAAAGCAATTGATATGCGATACTATTGGTTAAAGGACCGGGCCCAACAAGGGCAATTCAATATTTTTTGGAAACCGGGAAAGCATAATCTGGCGGATTACCCTACCAAGCACCACCCAGGGAGCCACCATAAAAAGGTAAGACCGATATATTTATATGAACCGGATAGTCCAAGGACCATCCAAGGGTGTATTGGAATACTGAATCAAGCGTGAATTTACGTATACGCGAACAAGGTAGGAATACGTATTCTATTACGTAAACGTAACACGAATACGTATTGTTTTACGTAAACGTAAAACAAATACGTATTCGTATTTACGGAAACGTATTGTTTTACGTAAACGTAAAACAAATACGTATTCGTATTTACGGAAACGTAAAACAAGAAGAATGATTCCAAAGTGTTCTAGCTCTTTTATCGAGAAGAGAGCGCAATAAGTAAATTATACATAAGCGCGCTCAAGAATATGGTGAGATACTTAAAACACTGAGTATCGAACACACGTTACGGGTATCTATGGGTATCGAACGCTCGATACGCGTATTCCCACACAAAGAAAAGACAAATTAGTAAATGAGAGAACAATATGGTCCAGAAACAATCCGATCATAATCTTATCAATAACTCTTTCCAACACCGTAAAGTACAACAGAAATAACTAACTAACTAACCAACCGAACGACGCTTACGACTTTGGTCTTATTACCCGGTTCCCAGAAAATGTTGAATTGGCCTTGTTGCGCCCTGCCTTTTAACCAATAGAATCGCATATCAATGGCCTTGGACCGCTTTTGCTTGATCGTGCCGTTGAGTATGCCCTCTGCTGTATTATTAATAAGACCAAAGTCGTAAGTAGTTATTCAGTTAGGTTATTTATTTCGTTCGATTATTACTGTGTTGGAAAGAGTTATCGATAAGATTATGATCAGATTGTTTCTGGACCATATTGTTCTCTCTTTTACTAATTTGTCTTTCTTTCGTGTGGAGGTACGGAAGTTCGGTCCTCCTTTCGCATACCTCTGTTCATTGCTTTAAGTATCTTTTTGATACTCACCAGCGCTTATGTATTATTTACTTATTGCGCTCAGCTTGCGATAGAAACTTGTGATAGAAGCCTGTGACTTTTACGTATTACGTAAAACGTTTTACGCAAACCGTTTTACGTAATACGTTTTACGTACTACGTAAAACGTAATACGTATTACACGCCTAGCGTGTACGTAAATTCACGCTTGATTCAGTATTCCAATACACCCTTGGATGGTCCTTGGACTATCCGGCTCATATAGATATATCGGTCTTACCTTTTTATGGTGGCTCCCTGGATGGTGCTTGGTAGGGTAATCGGCCAGATTATGCTTTCCCGGTTACCAAAAAATATTGAATTGCCCTTGTTGAGCCCGGTCTTTTAACCAATAGTATCGCATATCAATTGCTTTGGACCTCTTTTGTTTGATCGTGCCGTTGAGTATGCCCTCTGCTGTATTATTGTTGGTTTTCAGTGGAGTGGCCGGTTGTGGGTGACCCAGTTCAATCAGACATTGTCGGATGGGTAAGGCTTCCCGCGCATTCAGGAATAATGATGCGACTTCGGCCTCGGCCGCTGATGCCATAACATTTTTGATTATTTTTGCCAATACGAGTATAGCGCTGTTGAATGTGTGATCGGCTGTATCCCCTAGGTAATGATAACCCCCAGCTCGGCTCCTGGCCTCCGGACATACCAAGTACGCTGCATCGCTATCCACTTGTAGTATCATGTCACTTGCCCTGTAGATGATGGATGCGACAGGATTACATGACGCATAGTTGAGGAAATATTTTGTGGCCGCTAGTGTCGTTTTGTTATTCTTGGCAGAGGCAATGTCGTTGAGCGCATGTAACACCGTGTTGTCGACCGCACGGGCATAAAACAGGAATTTTCCTGTGACTTGTTGGATGAATTTTATTTCTTCGTCCGATAGTGTGGTCACGTCCTCGAGCTTTGCGTATTGGATTTTTTCGCCGTAGGCTGGGACGTCCGCGCGGGATGGGCCCGCGAATGTGTGTGCCGGTCGCACGTGTTCAAATTCTTTCAATGCTTGCTCCACGTACCCGTCCATAGACAATTGTACTTCACGTTTGTTGTAGTCCCAACGTAGATGAACCCCGACGTACTGTTTCCCCAACCAGTCCACTTTGAATGTATACTTGGCTCCGACGGCCGCTACTAGGTGATCTACGTCTTCCTGTCGGGTGTACTTGATCCCAAAGTCATCCACCACGAGGGTAAAGTTAATGTCCCTTTCATCATGTAGGAACAGTCCCTCTGTGTGGGGTGCCTTCCTGTAACCGTACTTCTGTAGGTGGTCAACTAGGTCGTCGTGGGCTATCTTACCACTCTGTTTTAACCCATACCATGCCTTTTTGATCCGGGCGTATACATATTCCCCTTGTTTGAGCCCTTCCAGCTTGTACGCTATCCGGACTCGGGGGGGAATCATGTCCCACCGGAACTTAACGTATTCGGGTTCATCCAGTGTGGAGCATAAGTACATGTTAGAAATGTCGCCGGTACAGTACTTGGCCCCAAGGGAGGACACTACGCTGTTCCAGTGGGTTTTTATGGTTTCCATGCTTGCCGTCCGGGTGGACACGTTACCATGGTACTCCAGTTGGTCTCCCCCTGCTGTGATTCTAGTCCTGTAGGGGTCGGCCTTCTCGGGGCGTATGGCTACTGTATATCGGGGATATGTGACCCTTTTGTGTATGGGCACGTCAGTTCTCCTGATCCAGTCCAATACGTCCATCCCTTCTATGTTATTCTGTTGAAAGCCTTGGAATAACCTGCCGAACTCGTCCTCGCCTGACTTGAGCCATAATTCTTGGATCTGTGCTTTGGGGTGCCTGATTAGATCACGGTACGCTGCCCATTTGTTCAAGTCCTCATCCCATATGGATCCCCCACACGCTAGTTGGGGCCCATACGATAAATCGTTCGTCCGTAGGGCCTGTTTTGGTACGGGGAAATGGACTGGGTCACGCGGGTAGCCTCCTATTAGGGCGTTGGGCTTAAGCTTGGATTTTGAGTAGTATTGGTCGGATTTGTAGTACCGGGACACTTCACCGTGTGTGTAGTCCGCAACGTCCCCATCCGTGAATCTTACTTTATAGTATTGATTGGTTTGGTCATAACTTATGACTTCACCTTCATACCACCCTGAGTTGAACTTCTTTCTAATGATTGTGCCCACAGCCCATGGGTGTCCCTGGCGGGCACTACGTTGTCGCGTAGGTGTCACCCTTGGAGGTTCGCGCGCATTCACGGGTATATTGGATTTTGTATTAGGTGTCAGCCTTGGAGGTTCGCGCGTATTCTTGGGTACATTGGATTTTGTATTTATTAAATTCCTTTCGTGACCGGAAGTACCAAAGCTACCAAAGGGTAGATTTCCTATTCGTACGAATCAATGAGTCCCGTATCCATCTAAGTAATCGATTCCCACGGCATATCGATTCCCACGGCGCATCGATTCCCATCGCGCATCAACGATGAGCAATCCCTGTTTTACAATATTGCCATTGTTCTTCGGTGAGCAAACTCTGATTTCATAAAATATCACACGAGCTACGGGAGCAATTCCTGACCTTAATGATAAACATATCATGGGGTCTTCCTAACGGAACAAGAGAAGAAAACCGTTGGCGTGTGATTCTCACACAATACATATACATGCATACAGATATATATGGTCAACGACTAATACATGTATGGAAATAATCAGCGAGTAATCTCAGCACTACGCAACAGCAGTTGCAACGTATTCATCTCAATAAAAGAGATATCTTGCATTTCGGCAAGATTTCACTTTATCTCATACTTTTAACATTCAACTGATTTAAATCCCAAAATTCACACTAGTTGCCATCAACTACTTGTAATCTACATACTAAGGTCTGTCTCGCTGCAATCTGAATAAGTCACAGCAAGAAGAGATCTGGCGTTTCCCTAGTCTCGCCTGTAGTCCGATTATCCGTTGCCGAAAGTATCCAAACACAGTTGTCACGCGTAGAGTACAATCGTCAAGCAGTGTGCCTTCTTCTGGGTACTAATGTTGGAAGTCTTCAAGAGTGACCTTTCTGCATCATGTGTACACAGTCATTCTACCACTCGTGATGGACGCAAGGCCTACTTCGACTTCGTAAATCTTCATAGCAAATCAAAAGCGAAGGTATACGACAACTCAACTCAGCTACAAGCGTTGCTCAAGTTGAATCTCAACAATTGGAAGGAATCCAAAGTGAAATTCATTACACATTGGTTTGATGAATTAAATCACCTCAATAAACTTCGTCCTCCCAACAAGCCCCTTGAGTACCATACTGTTAAATCAGCATTGTGTCAGGCATGCTATTCCAGCTTCCAGCTAAGCGAACAGTTTGCCAAAGTCAAGGATCCAGGTGGGACGAATAGCACCGTGACGGATGCGGTTACCGAGGCCGCTGCTATCCACGATCTTAAAATCACGCTTTTACTCGAAGCAACTCGACTTGATTCCCAGTCCGCGATGTCTGCTCCTCGGTCGACCGTACGTGCACACGTTCATGATTTTTCTTCTGAACAAAGCCAAAACCATGATGACTGTTTTTCTCCGGAAGGCAAGAAAATCGTGGTCGCATCGTTACGACACGACCTACTCCACAAGGACCAACCTGACCCCAACAATGTCAAACCCATTACCCGGAAGGCATATCAACATGGACATTTGGTATCATTCCGAGAAGTCGATGCTTCGAACAAAGATGAACATGTCAATTCCGCAGCAGATCAACATCCTGCTGTAGAAAATGATCGTAGAGGTGTTTTCCATGCATCATTAGGTGTATACAAATCAACAACCTCTTCATCCAAGGACCAAAGACCTCTCAAGTCTTCCGTGTCACCCGCGCATCCCGCTCGATTCCTTTCCGAAAACCCTGACATTTGGTACAAAAAGGACGGTGACACCCAAATACCTGTAGGAACATCCTCATATTCCGCCAATTTTCACCAGTGGTATAATCCTGACGAAGATCTGACCTTTCCTAACGATAGTCCAGTAAAGTTGTACACATACCGCATACACAAAACTACGGTTACTAGTCCTGGTTTTGCCATGGTCGATCGCAGCGCAAATGGCTGCATCATCGGCAATGATGCGTGTCTCATCTCCAAGGATATCCCACCGCGATATGTTAACGTCACCGGCATTAACAATCATCAGGTACAAAATATCCCCATTGCTACATGCGGAGCATATTCCATGTCGAAGAGAGGCCCCGTCATTCTCATTTTCAATGAATGTGCCTATACAGGACGACATCCTTCTATATTGTCATCCGGCCAGATGGAAGCATATTTTTCCACTGTCGACGACACATCCATCAAAGCGGGCGGAGGACAGGTCATCACCACCTCCGATGGCTATGCACTGCCTCTTAGCATACAACACGGCTTACCATACCTTGCGATGCGAAAGTATACGACTGTTGAGTTTGACACGCTCCCACATGTTATCATGACATCCGATAAGCATTGGGACCCATCTGTTCTCGATACCACGATCAGTGCGAAGGATGAACAATTCCTCCAGAAATATCCTCCTCAGCCACAGCAACTCCCTTATGCCGATTACGACGAATATGGGAACCCACGCTGTCTTGAAGGATTAGATATCTCTGTTTCCCCAGGCTCCTCCACGGTCACATCCCTCAATTCGTATTCCAGCCATTCCACACGATCTCCCTTCCTTCCTATTGATGATCATAAGGCCAACGATCGCTCCTTTTGGCTTACTTCCACCGACTACGCTCATCAAGAACGTCTCGCATGCTGCGCGCTACCCGCAGCCTCTGGAACAGTCACTGCGTTTCCAACGGATTGTACTGCCAGTGACACTACACGTATTGCAGCTACGCCCCGCGAAAGATACCCCAATGAACATGACTACTTATCCCTCAAACCTTTCTTTTGTTGGGTTTCCACCGATCGCATCAAAGCTACGTTTGAAAACTCAACCCAATACAGTTCGTTAGCGGTTAGCCCTGATGGAAACATTTTCAAACGTTTTCATTCCCCTCAACCGGCCATGAACGTTCGCCCCTTCAATGACGATGTTATGTCCGATGCTGTCTATTCAGACGTCCCAGCAATTGATGGTGGCTCCAAGATTGCTCAGATCTTCTTTGGCCGAAAATCACATATTATACACGTTGAAGAAATGCGTACCACCGGTGATTTCCTATCCTGCTTCCAGAACTTTGTTCGACAATGGGGCAGGCCCATTTGCCTCCTTTGTGACCACGGTAACTATCAATCCTGTAAGAAGGTCGTCGATTACCTCAAAATGTTATGGATTGGACTCTGGCAAAGTGAACCGTATCACCAACACCAGAATCAATTCGAACGACGATACCAAACGTTCAAGCGCATTGTTAATCGCGTCATGGATCGTACCGGCACACCACCACACCTATGGCTACTGTGCATGACATACGTCGCGGGTCTCCTCAATGTTGTTTCTGATCCTACGCTGTCCGATAAACAACCGATCTTCATTGCCACCGGTACACTTGGCGACATCAGCGCATACACCAGCTTCTTCTGGTTTGAACCTGTGTATTTCAAAACCAATGACTCTCCTTTCGGTACCCAGTCTACCGAACGCCTAGGTCATTTCGTTGGCATCGCCGAACATGTTGGCAATGGACTCTGCTTCCGAATCTGGGATCCCGTTACCAACAAGTTACTTGACCGGTCCGGTGTCCGATCTGCTCTTACGCCTGAGTCACGTAACAAACGCGCGGGCCTATTTACTGATGATGGTTTCATCAAATGGCGTAACGCCAAGGATTCCTTGCCCCGTTTATACGCCACTGGAGAAGCTCCAGCATTCAAACGTGGGGAGCATACCAATCAGAGTAAACCCATTGACGAGTCTACGAAACCAAACAACTCAGTTCCCCCTAGCGTTTCACCCGCTGATTCTGACACTGCCGATGACACCATCCCATCTGTACCCAACAAACAACCAGATACTACGCCCCACGCATCTGGCACTCAACCAATTCTTCAACCACCCGCCCACCCCTCGTTACCAAGCTTTCTTTATAAGAAGGTCGATGACAGCCCAAGCTGGTCACCTTCTCCACTCCCTAACAACTATGGGGAGAGTCTTGATGGTCCCCCTACGGCACACATCTTCAGCAAAACATCCGATGGCGTTCTCCTTACTGAAGATGATTTTGACCCACCGGAATTAGCATACTTTGATGTTAGTGACGTCACAACTCCACACACCAACCCCGCTACTCCTTCAGTAGACCCATCACAGGTAGTTGTTACCGACGAAGAAGGTAACGCACAGTTTGACGATGACGGTAAACCTATTACCATTCCTACAATCCCGATTGCCGATCTACAAGGACGTTCCTTCCTTGTAACCAATCTCGATGGCACCCGGAAGCGTCTTACCATTGTCGATGTTGAAGACAGTCTGGAACGCAACAACGACTTCATCAAGTTCAAATGCAAACACTCCGATGACGAACTTGATGATATCATTGCATACAATGATGTCATGAATTACATACATCGTGATTCAACACAAGAAGACGGCAAACTCTGGTCGTTTCGCCGCATCCTAGGACACCAAGGTCCACTGGATAACAAGCATCCTCAATACAAAGGTTCCAAGTATAACCTTTGGATTGAATGGGAAAATATGGAACGCACATATGAACCCCTGGCCAACATTGCGGCTGATGACCCTGTCACCGTTGCAAAATATGGAAAAGACAACAACTTGCTTGACCTCCCGGGTTGGAAACGCCTCAAGCAAATCACCAACCTAGCGCGACGAACCAAGAAACTTGATCGACTCGTGCACCAAGCCAAACTACGTTCTTTCCGTACCACTCCACAGTATCAATATGGATTCAAAGTGCCTTGTAACCACGAAGAAGCCCTCCGATTTGATCAAGCCAACGGAAACACCAAATGGGAAGATGCCACCACTCTGGAAATGGCACAACTCAATGAGTACAATACATTCATTGATAAAGGCGTGTACAAGACAAGCTCCATTCCCACGGGATTCCAGCAGATCAAGGTACACATGATATACGCTGTCAAGCACAACGGTAGACACAAGGCTCGCCTCGTTGCTAACGGTAATCTCACTGAGGCCCCTATCCACAGTGTTTACGCAGGCGTCATATCTCTCCGCGGCCTACGTATGTGCCTATTCCTAGCTGAACTCAAGGACCTAGAAGCATGGGGCACCGACATAGGTAACGCCTACTTAGAAGCAGTCACCTGCGAGAAAGTATGCATCTGTAACACACTAGGGGTAGAATTTAAGTAGGAGTGATAATTATGAATGGATTAATACTTTACGAAAATGGATGGAGACTTAACAGATAAAATAATGAGCGATCGGGCCATGCCGGCTTCGATCGCTCGTGGATATTCATATAGAGTGTTGTGATATGAATCGTGCGCCTGCCTGGTATCGGTATACCATTGTATACAGATAATGGCTCGCTTCTTAATGATTCTTAGAGTGGTCCCAAGTCTCATTAGTTCGATCGTACGTATCTTTCGAATGGTATCTTGGACTTGTACGGTAGATTGCAGTACGTACTCGTAGTAGGTACTAAGGTACGCTACCTTGGTAGGTACGACCGCTGTACGTTACAGAGTCCCCCAATGAGTGACTTGAGGATCATTGTTTCGTTACTAGACTTCTTGCATGTCTAGATCATTGTTTGCTGGTTCATCTTGTGCTGGATGTTCTTTGTATGGGGTCAGCTTTCGAATGTTGACTGTTTCCGTGACATTTGGAGACAGCCTCAGTTTTACTGTGCCATTGGTATGTACTTGCACGATTTGATATGGGCCTTTCTTCTGAGGTTGTAATTTGTCTGGATCTGGTTCTTTCATCCATACCTTATCATCAACCTTGAAAACATGCTTGATGCGCTTGGCATTCTGTCGTAGGAGATTCATGTTGATGCCCTGTTGTCGAATTTGTTGTAGCGCAATGAGATTGGATGTGAGTGGTATGTCCAATAGCATGTCCCTGTTGAACACCAGGGCTCCTGGAGATGAGCCCATAGATGCATTGATTGCGCATCTGGTGGCGTGCATGCAAGTGGCTAATGCATTGTCCATGAGCTGGGTGGCCTGTGTGTTGGTTTGAGGCGGATTCACATGTACTAATATGCGTAGGGTGTCTGCAATGGTATGATGCACCCTTTCGCAGACGGCATTGCTCTGAGGATTTTTGACTGTGGTAGCTACACCCTCAATTCCATAGGCTGCCAGTGTATTTTGGAATTCGTGGCCTAGGAATTCTCCACCATTATCATAGACACACTTGACTGGCCTTGGATATCTGGATAACCAGCAGTTGGTGAACTGGTTGGAGACATGTTGACTTGATTTATCTCTGATGCGAATGATTTCCAGCAGGTTGGTAACTGGGTCAATGCACGTGAGAGCCTTGAAGTTGTAGACTTTTCCTTGGGCTGTTACTTTCCATGGTCCAATCAAATCCACATGTACTTCACTGAATGGTGCCAATGGCGCTTGCTTGGGCGCCAGCAATCCATAACTAGCATTTCTGCTCTTGTACTTGATGCAATCATCCGGGCATGTGTATTCTTGGCACAGTTTCGCAAGACGTTCCACGTGGAATCTGGCGGCTATTGTTTGGTTGAGCCTGGTGGATCCACAGTGCCCTAATAGTAGATGGTACCACTTGAGCAGTTGTGGAGCAAGGGAGGTTGGAATGTAGATTTTCCATTCTTCTGTGGTTTCTGCTTTGGAGTAGCACGTGATTTCCTGATTACCAAGTTGTTGGTTGAAGAAGGTTGGTAATTGCAGCTTGGCCGGTAGCGTGTCGTCGTTCTGTTGATGTTGAGCAATATTGGTGTAATTCACTGGGCATTCCATCTCCTGGAGTGTTGGCAGGTTGACCAGACACTCATTGTTCAGTAGACATGAATATAATTCATCGTCTGCGTCATGGCATAGGTTTGGGAATACCTCTGGGAATTCTTGTAGAAAGAGCTCTTCATCTGCTTGTTCAGGGACGTCTAACTTGAGAAAATCGATTAAAGTTCCTTTGCCTTGCTTCTGTTTCTCCCCCACTGTAGGTGGATCCATCCTGGGTAATCTTGAGAATGCATCCGCGAGTACATTCTTGGGTCCTTCCACATAATTCCACTTGAGGTTGTATTCTTGGAGAAAGAGATTCCATCGGAGCACTCGCTGTGGAGAGAGGGTTTTGAAGGTGAGATTCTTGTGGTCTGTGTAAATGTTGAGTTCACAGCCTAAAAGTAGTTTCCTGTATTCCTTGCAACACAAGACTATTGCAAGTAGTTCCTTTTCCGTTGTAGTATAATTCTTCTGAGCTGCATTCAGCTTCTTGGACCAATAAGCAATTGGTTTTCCCTTTTGTAGGATTGCTGCGCCAAGTTGTAGATCTGATGCATCTGTGTAGATATCGAATGGTAGATTCAGATCTGGGTATGTGTTCAGCGCGTCACTTGCTATCATGGCTTTCATTTCTTCAAAGGCTTTTTCCTGAGCCAGCCCCCATGTGAAGGCCGATTTTGTTGTCGTTTTAGGCTGCCCATTGGCAGTTTTCTTGGGGGTTCCCGTGAGTTCAAACAAAGGAGAGAGGACATGTGATCTTCTCGGCCACATATCCCGGTAGTAACCAACAGCACCTAGAAAGGACTTGACCTGAGTGATTGTTTTGGGTCTGTCCATTCTCAGAATAGCTTCAATTTTCTTCTTCCAAGGTTTCACGGCTTCTGGAGTCATCCAAAATCCGAGAAAGTCAGTTTCCTGTACAGCCCAGTCGCATTTGAGAGGGTTGCACTTGAGACCATTTTCATTCAGGCGTTGCAGAATTGTGTCCACTGTTTGCATGTGGTGGTTGAAGGTGTCATTTGTCCAGATCCCAATGTCATCAATGTAGACGGTGCAGTCGGTACCTTGCAAAATGTCCTCCATCAGCTGTTGCGCGACATCCGGAGAGATTTTCACGCCCATTGGCAGTCTTTGGTATTCATAGCAGCCATATGGTGTTACAATTGTGCATAGTTTCTTGCTTGGTTCATCCAATTCAAAACAGTAGTATTGCATAGACAGGTCAATTTTGGTGAAATGGGTGTATTTGCCGCGTCGATGCATGATGTCCTGAATTCTTGGTATTGGATATGGTCTTCTGACTAGCAGTTCATTGAGTTCTCGAAAATCCGATACCCAACGGACCCTGTTATCCTTCTTTGGAATGATAAAAGTAGGAAATGCCCATTCAGCTGGGCCATCACATCTTTTGAGGACCCCATCATCTACCAGATTCTGGAGCTCCCTTTTGAATAGTTCTTCTCGTTTGTATGCGACTGCATATGGCTTCTTGTGGACTGGCTTGGCATCGGGCTTCAGTTTGAGTGAGATTTTCTTGTGCGGGTATTTTCCTAATTTGCCATTGAAAACGTTTGGATATTTGGATAGGACAGCTTGGAATTGTTGTTTTTCTAATACTGTCATATGCGATTGCTGTTCTGCCACTGATGTTGGATCCGTAGCTTCATATGCTCTGTCAAGGATGATGGGCGACGAAGATACTGCATCATGCACAAATAGCTCAGAATCAATGGATTCCTCCAGTAATGCTTGAAAATATGCTTCTTGCAGATTTGGAGTAATATCAAAACTGGCTGTTTCGCGCATTGGAATTTGTCGGTTGTTCCATAGAATCATGCTGGACTCAAATAACAAGTTGATGTTGGTGCTGCATAGGAAGTCTCGACCGAAGATAATATCATATCTGCATGATTTGGATTCAAATAATCTGGCCTCACAACGCTCGATTGTTGTGTTCCCAAATTCTTGTAGCTTGAGATTCTTCATTACGACAAACAACGAGGTGTCGAATGATCCATTGGCTGTGGTTGTGATGGTTCTTGTTTTGGATTGAATTGGTAGAACTCCAAAGGGAAGTGCCCTTTTGTTGACGAGGGTTGTTGTGCTGCCGCTGTCGAGTAGGGCAAGCATTGTTTTTGTTGTTTTTACAGGAATGCCTTGAATGTATTGGATGGTCGTTAAAACAATAGGAGCCACATCGCTCTTATGTTTGGTAGATACGGGGTATTCCGTTTTTGGTTGTAGGGTCTTTGCTAGACTCGAGGTCCAGCTTGTTGCCGCTGCCCCATTCATTTGGTCATTTGTACCCGTAACCGCGTTGCGATTATTGTTGTTGCTGATCGAATCGTCATTCAATTCAGCTGTGTTTTTGGCTTCTGTACCCATATTTTTCTTTTTACCGACGCGTTCATCCATGAACTGGACTCGTCGTGAGCTCTTGTCAACATCAGATATACGTTCTGTAGGTTTCTCCCCTTCTGTGGAGAGAGTTCCTCCTGCGAGCCCAATTGGCTGTGCCAAATTGGCATCCAGGTCCTGTGGAGCTGGAGGCAGGGTGACTGCTCTTGTTTGGCCTCAGGGAAGCCAAATTTGCTCACCGCTCTGCACGCTGTGTTCTGCTTTGCCTCCATGTTGTTGGAGGAAAGCTTCCTTTGCGCGCTGCATGTGTGCTTGGAATGATTCATTGCTGGCTGTGGTAGTCTTGCCTGCTGAGTCATTATTGTTTTTCTTGTTGTCCGCGCGTTGTTTTTTCTTCTGTTTGGAGTACCTGTTCTTGGGACATTCAGACCAATCATGGTGGTGTCCGGGAATGCGACAGGGATTAGAAGATTTTTGTGCTTGGTTTTTGTTGTTGGTTTTGCGTTTGGATTGGTTGGCATTGTTTCCAGGACGTCTCCCTTGTTTTTTGCCTCCTCCATTCCTTAGCTTGGACTCGCGTTCTCGACTGGACATATATTCCACAATTTTCTGGATGGATGTTTCTGCAGTGATGCCACCATGAATTTGTCCATATTGCTCAACCCACAGGTTGGGGAAGGTGTGGAGCAGTATTGTTGTTTTGTTGATTTTGTTGAGATTTTGGCCATGGCCTTGCAGCTTCTCAGAGTATCGAATGAGCCGGTTGATGCGCAATGCATGATCCTTGGCGGTGGTATCATGTGGTTTCTTGCATGCCTCACTGCGGATGTAGGTTTGCATGATGTCTTTTGCATCCCCTGCATCGCAGTAGTGTTCTTGAATGTAGTCCTTGATTGCTTCTTCATATCCTTCAATATTCGCTGGATAATTTATATCGTTGTTGTCGTCGCGGGTTGTCTCCTGCCATTTGCGCTGTGCTTCCGGGCATAGAATCTTGGTGAATGATTCATAGTACCGGTCTTCAGAGAGTGGCAGGGTGCTTGCCGCGATGAGAAAAGCTTCCTCACAGTACAATAATTCTTCCAGGCCCCCGTCTTCTGAAAAGATGGGCACCTTCCATTCCTGTGAATTGCCATCGGCATCATAGACTTTCAAAGTGGCAAGTTTGTTCTTAGTCCGGTCAAAACTGGAATCATAGGTGATTGGTGGTTCTCGATGCAATCCGGTTGACATGGTTGATACTTGCCTGGTTTGATATTCAGATTGCTTATTTTGTTTGATTTCGGTGTTTTCCGATGATTTCGATGTTTTCGATGATTTGGATGTTTTCTGATGCAGAGGCAGGAATTTGTTGGTTAACAATGTCGAATTGGCGTGAGACCACTTTTGTTTCAGTAGGTTATTTGTTAGCGAAAAACCGTTGTCGTTCGAAAATTCGTTAGCGAAAAATCGTTGTCGTTCGAAAAATTCGTTTCGAAAGTTCGATCGTTATTCTACAGTAGCTGTAAGAGTAATTACTGTGTAACACACTAGGGGTAGAATTTAAGTAGGAGTGATAATTATGAATGGATTAATACTTTACGAAAATGGATGGAGACTTAACAGATAAAATAATGAGCGATCGGGCCATGCCGGCTTCGATCGCTCGTGGATATTCATATAGAGTGTTGTGATATGAATCGTGCGCCTGCCTGGTATCGGTATACCATTGTATACAGATAATGGCTCGCTTCTTAATGATTCTTAGAGTGGTCCCAAGTCTCATTAGTTCGATCGTACGTATCTTTCGAATGGTATCTTGGACTTGTACGGTAGATTGCAGTACGTACTCGTAGTAGGTACTAAGGTACGCTACCTTGGTAGGTACGACCGCTGTACGTTACAGCATCAAGGCAGGTCCCGACTTCGGATCGCTGGAGGGTCACCTGTTGATCATTTACAAAGCCCTATACGGTCTCAGGTCTTCAGGCAAGTGCTTTGGAGACTTACTCGCGGCCTGTCTCATCGAACGCGGCTTCGAAAGATCCCGTGCAGAACCGGAAATATTCCTCAAACCCGGAACGAACAAGCATGGTGAACGTGTATATGAGCTTATATGCACATATGTCGATGACCTATGTCTCTGCATGGCAGATCCCAATTCCTTCTTGAAGATATTGCAGTCGTCACCATATAATTTCAAACTGAAGGGATCCGGACCTATGAACGTTCACTTAGGTTGTGGATTTGAGCGCGACAAACATGGTGTTCTATGCATGAATCCCATAAAGTTCATCGAAAAGATGGAAGCGTCTTACGAACAAATGTTCGGATGCAAACCTAACACTAGGTTCCAATCACCCATTGCGGAGAACGATCATCCCGAATTGGACTCCTCAGCCTTTCTTGAAGAAACAGGTATACAGAAATACCAAAGTATGATCGGTTCACTACAATGGATCATCGCTATTGGCCGTTTCGATGTACAAACAGCTGTGATGACGCTCTCAAGTTTCAGAGCTCAGCCACAAGATGGGCATCTCGAACGTGCAAAACGTATCTATGGATATATCTCCAAGTTTAGACATTTTAAAATCAGATTCCGCGTGGAACCACCCGATTTTATATTGACTGAACCCGACACCATCGACTGATCCAACACCGTCTATGGGGAGCATTCTGAAGAGCTACCCGACGACGCTCCTGCACCGCTTGGAAAGACAGTAGTGTTGACACATTTCTATGATGCCAACCTCATGCATGATATTCTCAGTGGTAAGGCTGTAACCGGCATTCTTCATTTTGCGAACAAGACTCCCATGATGTGGTTCTCGAAGAAGCAGTCCACTACGGAGACAGCTACCTTTGGAGCCGAATTTGTTGCAGGAAGGACTTGCATCGAACAGATCGTTGATTTACGCCACTCATTCCGATACCTAGGAACACGAGTCCATGATGTCTCATACTCTTGGGGCGACAACGAAAAGATGATCCAAACGTCAACCTTCCCTTACGCAAGGTTGCACAAGCGTCATAATATTCTGTCGTTTCACTACATACGAAGCATGATAGCGAGAGGTTTCATTTTAATGATGCACATCCCAGGTAAGGATAACTGTGCAGACATTCTCACCAAGCATTGGAGTCACTCAGTTGTGTATCCACTGCTCAGGCCCATCTTCCACTTTTGTGGTAATACCGGCGACCTTCTTCAGGATGATGGAAGCATCATGTAGAGCGTGATGACCCTTCACAAGGAGACATGGGGAGTATTAAATTCCTTTTGTGACCGGAAGTACCAAAGCTACCAAAGGGTAGATTTCCTATTCGTACGAATCAATGAGTCCCGTATCCATCTAAGTAATCGATTCCCACGGCATATCGATTCCCACGGCGCATCGATTCCCATCGCGCATCAACGATGAGCAATCCCTGTCTTACAATATTGCCATTGTTCTTCGGTGAGCAAACTCTGATTTCATAAAATATCACACGAGCTACGGGAGCAATTCCTGACCTTAATGATAAACATATCATGGGGTCTTCCTAACGGAACAAGAGAAGAAAACCGTTGGCGTGTGATTCTCACACAATACATATACATGCATACAGATATATATGGTCAACGACTAATACATGTATGGAAATAATCAGCGAGTAATCTCAGCACTACGCAACAGCAGTTGCAACGTATTCATCTCAATAAAAGAGATATCTTGCATTTCGGCAAGATTTCACTTTATCTCATACTTTTAACATTCAACTGATTTAAATCCCAAAATTCACACTAGTTGCTACCAACTACTTGTAATCTACATACTAAGGTCTGTCTCGCTGCAATCTGAATAAGTCACAGCAAGAGGAGATCTGGCGTTTCCCTAGCTTCGCCTGTAGTCCGATTATCCGTTGCCGAAAGTATCCAAACACAATTGTCACGCGTAGAGTACAATCGTTCGTCTACTAACTTCTTTCTAATGATTGTGCCCACAGCCCATGGGTGTCCCCGGCGGGCACTACGTTGTTGCGTAGGTGTCACCCTTGGAGGTTCGCGCGCATTCACGGGTATATTGGATTTTGTATTAGGTGTCACCCTTGGAGGTTCGCGCGTATTCTTGGGTACATTGGATTTTGTATTTATTAAATTCCTTTCGTGACCAGAAGTACCAAAGCTACCAGATGGTAGATTTCCTATTCGTACGAATCAATGAGTCCCGTATCCATCTAAGTAATCGATTCCCACGGCATATCGATTCCCACGGCGCATCGATTCCCATCGCGCATAAACGGTGAGCAATCCCTGTTTTACAATATTGCCATTGTTCTTCGGTGAGCAAACTCTGATTTCATAAAATATCACACGAGCTACGGGAGCAATTCCTGACCTTAATGATAAACATATCATGGGGTCTTCCTAACGGAACAAGAGAAGAAAACCGTTGGCGTGTGATTCTCACACAATACATATACATGCATACAGATATATATGGTCAACGACTAATACATGTATGGAAATAATCAGCGAGTAATCTCAGCACTACGCAACAGCAGTTGCAACGTATTCATCTCAATAAAAGAGATATCTTGCATTTCGGCAAGATTTCACTTTATCTCATACTTTTAACATTCAACTGATTTAAATCCCAAAATTCACACTAGTTGCCATCAACTACTTGTAATCTACATACTAAGGTCTGTCTCGCTGCAATCTGAATAAGTCACAGCAAGAAGAGATCTGGCGTTTCCCTAGCTTCGCCTGTAGTCCGATTATCCGTTGCCGAAAGTATCCAAACATACTTATCACGCGTAGAGTACAATCGTTCGTCTACTAACACACTAACGCAGCGTTGCTGTTCCTCAGAAGCCTTTGAATCAGTCTCTCAACGAATCGGATTCAGAAGGAAAATAATAGTATTGGGCCCGTTTGATACCTTGAGTGGTTCAGGCGCGTTTTTGGTTGTATCGCGCTGCTTGGCATCTTTGAGCATATTTAGATTTTGTTGCGTATTTATCTGCAATAGGTCTTGTATACTCCAAAGGGCCTCGTTCACTCGTGTTCCCTGTTCCATATAAGGGATTGGTGGATGGGGTTTACTGGCAATTTCCTTTAGGTCCTGGAGTGTCATGAGCAGCCGGTCTGTAGACGAGGTTTGTGGCATCTCAGTCTTGGGGAAGAACGCTACTGTGTTGCTGATTCTGGTAGCGCGGCTGGCCTCCCCGACACATGTGTAATTTCTGTAGTGTTTTAAGGCCGGCCCAATGTAGTAGCCCCTCGTTCCATGGTCCTGCCATGCGCTGCGTTCCTGTGCCCTGTCGTGGATAATCACCCGACAACCCATAGGGGCGAGGGGGTGTTTGTTGTAGTCATATATCCCGCGCCTGAGCTCATATGCCGATAGTTTGGGCTGGGTATGTGACGCACGTAACAAGTTGAGGGTAATGAGGGCCTGTGGGATCAGTAGGTCCCAGTCGTCTATCGGGTACTTGTCATCCACCCCATTCAATCCCGCTATAAAATGGTTCTTGAATGTCTGTATGGCCCGTTCTGCATGGTTGAGACGATGGTCCCCGGGAGATGCTAGTTGGTAATCGAGGTTGTTCTTGGTGATGTACGCGATTAGTTTCTTGGAGGTCTCGTTGTCCATACGCACTATTTTTGCGTTCACGTTGTCCTCTTTCATCCGCGCGTAGCACGCCGTGAATCCCTGTAGGATGTCTTCGCTCTTGCGTGACTGGATGGGTTCCACGTCAATATAGTTGGAATCGTAGTCGTACATGAGGAATACGTACTGGTGTCCACGACGTGACGTGACTGGGTATCTCCCCGGTAGGTCCCACGCAATGAGTTCCTTCGGCTCGTCTTGGGTTCGTGGCCCTGCGTGGTTGGTTGGTTGTATTTCATTCGCCGAAACTATGTCCACGCAGACATTATGTATCTTCTTCCGGCCGACTTGGGGTGGTTCTGTATCGACTGTCGGCCTGTTCTTCGCTTTCTTTGGTTTGCGCGTGCTTTGAATGCCTTGTCGAACCATTTGTAGGTGTCCCATAGTAGTTTCTTCTGTGAGTGGGAGGTGTCGGTTGACACGTTGTGCGGTGAGACCCGGCCTCGTGGCATATGAGCCGCGTTTGATGGCGCGGACCCAAGTCTCTTTAGTGGGGTACCCTGCTGCTGCGTGGTAGAATTGTATTAGTTTGGGGATGGCTTGAATCTGGTATGCTCCTGCCCCCGTGTTTATCGGATATTCGGTTTCGTTGTTGTTTTGGACGGCGCTGGTTGCGCTGCGTTCGTATTGTTCGTGTTCGTTTTGTGGGGGGCCGGATGCGTTTTGTTCGTTTTCGTTTCGGCCGGAATCATTTTGTTCGTTGTCGTTTTGCGGGGGGCCTGTCACCCGTGGAGATTGAGCTGTCCCTTGTTTGGCGGGCTGATGGAGGGGAACCATGTATAGGTTCCTTAGGGGGTCGCGCTGCCCGGTGAGTATGACTCGTTTGGTGGGGCCATAAATAGCCACGTTGTCTTTAGAGAACGCTACTTCGCACCCGTGATTGCAGAGTTTGGGCACCGAGACCAATGGTAGCTCCACTTCATCAAACTTGTGACAGCCGCGTGCCTCGCTGGGGAGTTGTGGTAGGTCTAATTGGTCGGTTGCGTTGGATAGCATGGTGCTCCCATTAGCACAACCTACGGTCAGCGCCCCCGGTGTGTCCTGATGTGCCCCTCCTTGGTAGGTCGTTGGGACAAAATGGTCGGTTGCCGCTGAATCCAGGGCCCCATACCCGGGTGGGGCCCTGATATGGAACGCAACGTCTTGCGCAAAGGTCACAGATCGTGGCGGCCGAGGTAGTTTATCTCTCGAGGGACCCGCACGTAGGATACTGAGTAATTGTGAATCATGATTACTAGATTTATGTATACTACTACTGTGGTCCCTCCCACGCCGTCAGGAACGGGAGGGGGCCTCGAACACTCCACGTCCGTCGCCATTGGGATTGGGACCATTCCACTTCATCCACCTGTCGTTGTTTCTGGTGGATCCTCCCATCTGGTTGTCGTAGGAGGCTCCCTCCTGGTGGGCGGCTTTGTTCCTCCTGTGGAAGCATTCTCGTCCGGTATGTGAGAGGTTGACACCGCACGAGTGGCAGTAATATTTGTATTGTTTCCACTCGTGGGCCAGTGGGCGTCCGGACGCTGTCTGTCTGGGGCGGCCTGCGTCTGCTGCCTTAAGTCGATTGACGTCCGCTTGTAGGGATGCCATGGCTGTTTCCCACTGGTGTGACATAGTCAGCATAGATGCCGCCGTTGCTGTCGAGGCTGTATTTTCGGATACCCGTGAGTAGATCTCTCGGCACACGTTGGCCAGCTCAAGTTGTTGCGCTTCAAGGTCAGTGAAACGCTGGTCATCTTGGCCGATGCCGTTTTGTTGTGGTATGCGCTGTACAACTCCTTTAGCCGTTGGCCCCAGAACTTTTTGTAGTGGATGAACTCGTCGCCCTTGGTTATGGTCGTTCTGTGGTGTTTCCAGTCCTCATTAACTCTGTGGAGTGTAATTGGGTCATGTTTGCTGCGCATGAAGGCGTCCCGGGCATAATCTATCATTTGTGCTGAGGATACTTCTGCAGTCTCCGGGAGTAGATTGATTTGCCATTGATACTTAGTTAATTGTCTGAAGTACTCCTTGGGTCCAATAGGGCTCGGCGTATACGATAGGTCATGCATTTTCTTCGAGAGCTCGCGGGTAAGCCGATGCTGGGCATCTGTCGTACAGAGGTCGGCCTCCATGGCCTGGAATGCAGCTAGTACGGTGGTTCCCCTGGGGAATGCGTCGGAGCCTGGGTCTTTTAGGTCATCCAGCATGGTGGGTAACTTCTTTTCTGTGATGAGTAGTGCCTCCCTATCATATTTGTTCCATTCCACGTACAGTGCTCGCTTGCGTTTCCATAGTTTATACGTGTCTGATGTCAGCTCGATCGTACTATCGAGTTCACGAGGTTCGGTCGGCGCTGTGGGATATTGGGCACTAGCGTCTCTCGCCTTGTATTGTCCCTCACTCTCCACAAGGAATGCATACCCACTTCCTTGTATGTATTTGATGGATACTACTTCGGCCAGTGCGTTGGCTAGTGTCTTCTTGAACTCATACACGTCCACGCTTGTGGGTACCGAGATGGGCTTCATTTGGGTCTCATCCAGGTGGTCCTTGACCCCGATGTAATCCTTCTTCTTTACCATCTATCAATACCATCTCGTCGTCGTCGGTACTGTCGTCGTCGCTGCTGTCAACTGGTTCGGTGTAGTCGTACAGTAGTCTGTTCTGTTGTTGTAACTGGTCCTATTTTTCTCCGGTATACTCGAGTATGTCTCGATTGTAGAGTTCAAGTTCCTCCAGTTGGTCCCTGAGTTCCCTAAGTCCGCGTGTGCCGGTTACGTGGGATGTGTCTAGGCTGGTGTCCGGGGTAATTCCCCGGATTGCAGGTTCTGTATTGTTTTCTTCCGATTGTGTTCCTGTTGGCATTGGGTAGTGTAATCTTATCAATAACTAATAAGACCAAAATCGTAAGTAGTTATTCAGTTAGGTTATTTATTTCGTTCGATTATTACTGTGTTGGAAAGAGTTATCGATAATATAAAAAGTGTGTCGTAACAAACAAACGCAAACGATCTTACGATCGATTGATTTAGTGAGTAAGAATAAGAGTAATCGTCTTCTTAATATCGTATCGTCGATCATCTCTGATGGTCGACAGGTTAATTACTCATCGTCATTCGTGTAATTTTACCATACAAAACACATGTAAACTTAAGACACAAAACACACGCAAGCCATCTTCGATCGGTCTTTCTTTGTATCGTTACCGTGTAATTCACCGTGATATTCTCATTGGAATATCACCGTATTTGTACCTTATTACGTAGAATTAGTACTAGGTTGTACATAGATTTTAGGGCATGATAGTGTTTTAGAGTTGTTAATTCTTCGAAGAGTGAGCTGATGGGGAAATCCGGTAAAGAGACAAACCACATGTGAACGCCGACGATTATTCACTCAAGTTAAATAACCTTACGAATAAGGTTATTTGCCCTTATGACTTTTCGTACAGTACGCGTTACACGGTGAATTCTTTTCAGTCCCCTTCAGTCATAAATCCTCCAACCGTTAAGCGGCTGGATTCTATGGCTTAATATGTTCATCGTGAGTTGAATACCAAACTGTATCCAGTCTACCATCAGAGGCCCTATCAAAAGAAATGGGGCGGCGTTTTGCCTTTCATTCTGGCTCGCATCATGGCATTTTGCCCTGATCCTTGCCAGTTCGATATATTGTATTCATGGATCAAATTATCCATTTTCCGAAATGCTCATTGCAGATCGAACATAAAATCAACTTGTTACTTCTATCAAACGATCGATCGAACATTCCATCGAACGATTGATTTTTCTTTTATTAAATCTCTTACCACATGCAACGAGAACAATGTTCCCGGAAAACAGCGCCACTCATTAGCTTTGTAAACAAATCAGCAATATTTGTTGAACCTGGTTCCTTTGCAACTCTTATAATTCCTGCTGCAATAGATTCACGCGCTTTGTGGTATGCAATGCTGTTGTGCTTCTTCTTACATGGACTTTCAGGTCGTGTAACATTTGTGACAACAGAATCATTATCACAATACACATTTGTGCTCCCATCAATTGGAACACCCATCATTCTCAACTTGTACCTTAGACCTTCAACCAATTCGATTGCAATTTTCAAAGCAATGATTTCAGATCCAAAAGTTGATGTCTCAACTGTTGTTTGTCTTTTGGAAAACCAAATGATCGGTGCATTATTAATGAAGATAATAACACCAGTATGAGATCGTCTTGTTGCCTTGCATCCGGCATGGTCGGCGTCAACAAAACAGCTCATTGTTACATGCTTTCCCAAAGCTTCAGGCATATCTGCTGGTATGACTTCAGCGGCACCAGGATAAAATTCAGACCAGTCACATTTTTGAAATTTACTCTCGTCAACATTTGGTACAGTATCATCAAAAACCAATTTTGACCTGTTGTACTTTTTCAAATATGCAAATATATGAAATAACTGATTCAAATGCCCGATCCTTGCCTGTGCCAAATACCTTGACATCAGCGAGACTGGCATTACAATGTCAAGCCTTCCTAATTCACAAATCCACCTGAGGACTCCAATTAAACCTTGATAGTAGTTTTGCAATTCAGGGTTCAATTCCTCTGATATATCAATTTCCGGTCGGTAATCATGTGACAGTGGACTGGACGCTGATTTTGGTAGATACTTGTAACCATATTTTTCAGTTCCTAACTCTTGTTCGACTGCTGCAACAGCTTTCGCCGTATACTTAGTGCTTGATAATGACCATCTTGGCTTTGAATCACCTTCAAAGTAGAATTTTCCAATATCAGCTCCCAAATACAGAGTTGGCTCTTCAATCGTATCATCCTTCAATTTGAACTTTCGTTCAATGTTTTCAAGCTGGAACTTTGGATCTTCGCCAGAACATAAGATGTCGTCTACGTATGCAATGAGCATTGCCCAGTATCTGGATCCATCTTTCCTGGTTTCAATTCTTAAGTGCACATCCGGATCTGCAAGAAATCCGATAAGCAATATTTCCATCTGTTGCAATCTGGCATTCAGTTAGTATTCTCCTTGTGGATACCTGATGGACCCTCATCAGTTTGCATTGCTGCATGACACTTGGATGCCGTTCTTGTCCTAAGCTGGTCTTGGGGAGGTTATCTGTAACATTACTAGCAGGTTCTGTTACAACAGAACTTTCGTCCATTGCTTGGTCCTCTTCGGTCGACATAGCTTGAAGGCTGAATTGGTCCCCTGAAATTGGATCTCCATTGTCAATGGCTAGCTCGGCCATCCTGAACTTCAGTGAATGCGGATCCCACGGGGTATCATTTATTGCTATCAAATGTTGACATTCATCAAGTTCCATTCTTGTGGGCTTTCTTGTGGGGAAATATGAGATCACATTTCTCATACTCAGTTTAATAAAAACTTTCTTCGGATCATCATCCTCCAGTGGAGTTTGAATTGTAATTCCATGCTTGGATCTTGAATCAAATTGGCGAGGTGTCTCTTCAACAGAGTTGAAATTGCAGTCCCTCACTTGATTTGGGCATATCAAGCTGTTTTTCAATTTGTCCCCAAAGTACAGTGCTTGATGGAACACTATGATATATACTTGGCCTGATGTTGGATTCGTCCATGCAGTCGCACAGCTTCCAATGGGGATTTTCTTGATGGGCTTGTATTCTTCAGAAAAAGGTGCAACATCAACGTGTGTTGTGATTTGATCAGGATTCAGTAATACCATATTGCTTCCTGCTGCGGTAGTATCTGCATGTGAGTCTAACTCACAATATCCTTCTTCATTTTCCCCATCATCAAAACCTACAGGAACATTCATCTGGTATAATGACCGGCTCACCATTTTTAACAATTTGTGTTCTAGTGATAGTGTCCGGTTATTATGTCATTTCTTAGATTTTGATCCAAAACTGTCACCCGCGCCTTCATTTTCAGTTTCTTTCTTTTTGGTCTCAGCAGCCTTGAGATTTCTTTTCTTCTTAGCCTGCCTCATCTGGTAAAGCTCCTGGCGCTGTTCTTTTGACATTGTTTTATAAACACTTGTTGGGTAAGGCTTGCACTCAACTTTTCCTGTAAAAGTTCCAGTTGTCTTTTGCTTTTTGTTGCTTGAAGTGCACATAGAATACAAACTTCTGGAACATCTTTTACTCTTCCCGGTTGCAAGCTTTTTCAATCCAAGACGATTGGTGAATAGAATCAAACATTCATTGAAGTTGTCACGATAGTCTTTGCTCTCATCAATTGCATCTGCTTTTGCAGCATCAAGTCGCTCATCACTGATTGAATTGATAAAATCCCAAACAAATCTCCTTTCATTATGATTCTTTTCAAATCTCAGAATTGTTCCATGAAAAGCAGTCCAGTTTCGCTTGTGCTTGTTCCAGTCATAACCCTTGGAATCTCCAGTGTAGTGTGAATCTTTCATATCCTGATATGTCTTATTCAGAACCATAGTGATATTGGTATCAGTGTAAGCATGTTGCATGAGAGAAATGAAAGCATTTCTGGCATTACCAGAATTCAGTGCAGTGTTTTGAAAATGTGCGACATATTCCCAACCAGGACTCTTTCTTGTTGCGTCACATAGCAACCTCCAGACAACATTGTTGTCCTCATCGTACTGGTGACCTGATAGGACGCCACATCTTTCATTGTAATCACTCCAAGTTGGATAAGTATCTGTTGTACTTTGCCCGACTGTTCCAGCCCTGGCTTCATCAGTAACTTCTTCCTTTTCTTGGGGTCTTATGACATATAAGATTGGGAATCCCTCAGAGTTGAATCTGTACCTCAGGTTTTGTCGGAACCCTTCCTCCCATTCCCTGAATTTTGTTAGATCCTTTAGCTCGGGTGGAGTTGCTTTTTCCTGTGATTTCACACTTGATTCCATCATCTTGATTCTGAATTGCTGCAGTTCCAGGTTGTTTGGGTTTGCATTCCAGTCGATAGCCCTTGGCTTGACTCCAATCAATGGTTGATACCGGGCCCAATTTGCCCAAGTTAGGAGCCTCGATGATAGCCTGTTACCATAGTGGATACTTTTTGGATTAGGACAGTCCGGACTGATAGATTTCAATCCATGCATGAATGATTTAATGCGTTCCTTGTTGAGGTCTGTAATTTCACGAATATTAGACATCCCTCCCCTCATAATTTCTTCGGCTGATTCATAGTTGATACCAAAATCCATTAGGCTGCTCCTGAAAGCAAGCTGTTCTGGGTTCAGAAATCTACCATTGTTGAATCCCCTGATTTTTATTCTGGGTTGGGACGACCTTCTACCCAGTCGATCTGCTCTTGCATCCTCGGCATTTTGGTTAGCATCGTTTCCCTCATCCTCATCATTTTCACTATCCGCATCTGGGTTCTCACCCCTTCTTTCTGCATCTCTCATTGCTCTTACTCTCTTCTTTATTTCTTGGTCGATGATTCTCTTCATGGTTGAGTTTGTTTCTGGGTCCCCAAGGGCCCTTTCCATGACCTCCATGATTTTATCTTCCAAATCTTCCTCTTCTTGCATACCTCTTCCATTGTTTTCATTAGGATTCTGTGGATCATCCTCGTCCACTTCCATTTTTGTTTCTTCTATGTCAGCGTCGGCTCTAGTTCGTACCATGGTGGGGTGCGATATTTCAAACGGTGTTTGGAATTATTTTTGAAGGAGTATGGATGGTCGGTTCGTAGGGGAAGGTTCGAAATGTTCGTTTCGGAATATTCGTTTTGGTATATTCGGGGGATGGTATTCAGTGTGAGCCGGAGGTGGTATGTGGAGAGAGAGAAGGTAATCGGGGTTTGGATGTGAGAGATGGGTATTAATCGTTGGTGACTGTCGTTCTGTATTTATCCGGATCGAATTTTCGTTCCGGTTTTGTTATACTTTTGTGTGAGCTTTTGCTTTTGTTGCAAATCAAGATTGTGAGCTTTCCTATCCTTTCTCGGGATTTTGCTCATTCTGTATTTCTGTGGTGAATTTCAAAGATTGATTGTTTCCTGAGAATTTAGTGTTCTCCTTTTAGTGTTCTCGACGATCTTTTCGCGATTTGGTGTTCTCATATCTTTCGATTTTTCGTTCTCGCGGGCATATGCTCTTTGCAATCTGTTCCTTCCGGGCAGATGCTCTTTGCAATCTGTTCCTTCCAATCTGTTTCACCACAGAATACTTCAGGCTCAATCTTCTGGCTCAAGTCGTTCTTGTTTTCAGTGAAAGATCAGTGTTCTCAGATTGGATATTGATTCCTTTCAACTGATGCCAACCTGGGCGGCCCTTTCGACTGAGCCGTCCAGCTTCTTTTCCCTTGCTTGTTTTGCTGGATCCCGAAACCCGGTGGAGCCACCACCTTGGTTCGGTTCTTTGGTCTCTTCTTTCAGGGAGACCGCCCTGGTGTTGGTCTATTCCAGGGCTCCACAGGCAACTGCCTCTTTTACATCCTTGAGGGTTGATGCCGGTAGCTGATCAGGCTATTCCGGATTAGTCTTCGAGCTCAACTGCGTTTCGATGGAAACGCCGTCCTCCACAGCTTGTAGAGTGCTGTGGGTCTGATAAACTATAAAAAGTGTGTCGTAACAAACAAACGCAAACGATCTTACGATCGATTGATTTAGTGAGTAAGAATAAGAGTAATCGTCTTCTTAATATCGTATCGTCGATCATCTCTGATGGTCGACAGGTTAATTACTCATCGTCATTCGTGTAATTTTACCATACAAAACACATGTAAACTTAAGACACAAAACACACGCAAGCCATCTTCGATCGGTCTTTCTTTGTATCGTTACCGTGTAATTCACCGTGATATTCTCATTGGAATATCACCGTATTTGTACCTTATTACGTAGAATTAGTACTAGGTTGTACATAGATTTTAGGGCATGATAGTGTTTTAGAGTTGTTAATTCTTCGAAGAGTGAGCTGATGGGGAAATCCGGTAAAGAGACAAACCACATGTGAACGCCGACGATTATTCACTCAAGTTAAATAACCTTACGAATAAGGTTATTTGCCCTTATGACTTTTCGTACAGTACGCGTTACACGGTGAATTCTTTTCAATAAGATTATGATTGGATTGTTTCTGGACCATATTGTTCTCTCTTTTACTAATTTGTCTTTCTTTCGTGTGGAGGTACGGAAGTTCGGTCCTCCTTTCGCGTACCTCTGTTCATTGCTTTAAGTATCTTTTTGATACTCACCAGCGCTTATGTATTATTTACTTATTGCGCTCAGCTTGCTATAGAAACTTGTGATAGAAGCTTGTGACTTTTACGTATTACGTAAAACGTTTTACGCAAACCGTTTTACGTAATACATTTTACGTACTACGTAAAACGTAATACGTATTACACGCCTAGCGTGTACGTAAATTCACGCTTGGTTCAGTATTCCAATAATTATTGTCGGTTTTCAGTGGTGTGGCCGGTTGAGGATGGCCTAATTCAATCAGACATTGCCGGATGGGCAACGCTTCCCGTACATTCAGGAATAATGATGCAACTTCGGCCTCTGCCGCAGACGCCATCACGTTTTTGATGATCTTGGCTAATACTAGGATCGGCCCGTTGAAGGCCTTGGCCTTTGCGTCGCCCAGGAAATGGTATCCGCCCGCGCGGCTCTTGGCGCCCGGACACACTAGGTAGGCCGCGTCACTGTCAACACGGAGAACCATATCGCTGGCCCGGTAAATGATGGTGGCGTCAGGATTACATAACAACCGGCAAATTGTGTTGTTAAGTAAAAACAAGATATAACCGTTACGTGCGGTTAAATACGAACGAATAAGAAAACAGACAGACGCGCACGCACACATATATGAATGAGATGCGCGGTGAAATACCAACTAATTACGAAGCTACGAGAAATACAATGAATACGATGAGTGAGATTAGATTGCTGATGGATAGACACTCGGGCATATGAAGACCAACAAGGCAACATAGGAATCGAAGGTAGTCTATCACAGAAAACAAACTGATGGTCACGATGACAGAATAAATGAGTCACGATCGAATGAATAGATCATTGATAGAAGAATCGGACACAGCGAAATATCACAAGAAAGTAGTACACGAAAATTCAGAGGCATAGGATCCAATACTAAGTATGTCAATGATATACATGTGTATATCAATGAAATATGGGAAATATCAATGACATACAAAATGGATACGCGAAGCCCGAATATGTCAGAAACAAACAAAATGAGACACGTTACTCTGACAAATTTACTGAGGAAATATTAGTTAATCTACAACACGAGAATGCACGTGCAGTCTCATTATGGAGGATTGCTTAACAAGGGATTATACGTGGATTCAGGTTAAGCGCTGGAAAAACAGAAAATAGATTAATTAACTCATAATCCAGAATTACAGTTGTTATTACATGCTGCGTAGTTGAGGAAGTACTTTGTGGCGGTTAACGCTGTTTGGTTGTTTTTGGCCGACGCTATATCGTTGAGTGCATGTAACATTGTGCTGTCGATTGCCCGCGCGTAGAATAGGAATTTTCCGGTAACTTGTTGTATGAATTTGATCTCTTTGTCAGAGAGAGTGGTCGTGTCCTCTAGTTTCGCGTATTGTATCTTCGCACCGTACGCTGGCACGTCAGCGCGTGATGGTCCTGCGTATGTGCGTGAGGGCCGCACGTGTTCGAATTCCTTTAACGCTTGCAACAACTGTAATTCCGGATTATGAGTTAATTAATCTATTTTCTGTTTTTCCAGCGCTTAACCTGAATCCACGTATAATCCCGTGTTAAGCAATCCTCCATTATGAGACTGCACGTGCATTCTCGTGTTGTAGATTAACTAATATTTCCTCAGTAAATTTGTCGGAGTAATGTGTCTCATTTTGTTTGTTTCTGACATATTCGGGCTTCGCGTATCCATTTTGTATGTCATTGATATTTCCCATATTTCATTGATATACACATGTATATCATTGACATACTTAGTATTGGATCCTATGCCTCTGAATTTTCGTGTACTACTTTCTTGTGATATTTCACCGTGTCCGATTCTTCTATCAATGATCTATTCATTCGATCGTGACTCATTTATTCTGTCATCGTGACCATCAGTTTGTTTTCTGTGATAGACTACCTTCGATTCCTATGTTGCCTTGTTGGTCTTCATATGCCCGAGTCTCTATCCATCAGCAATCTAATCTCACTCATCGTATTCATTGTATTTCTCGTAGCTTCGTACTTAGTTGGTATTTCACCGCGCATCTCATTCATATATGTGTGCGTGCGCGTCTGTCTGTTTTCTTATTCGTTCGTATTTAACCGCACGTAACGGTTATATCTTGTTTTTACTTAACAACACAATTTGCCGGTTGTTCTCCCCTAAATCCATGATCTTGGTTTAGATTCCTATTGAATTTTTAGAGGGAAGCATACAACATAGTTTTTAGATATGGATTTTTTAGTGTGGTTGTTTTATTACAGAATTGTGGTACTTAACTTTGTTTTTACATTGTCATGAATTCATTTAGAAGATTCCTGAATGCATTACTGTTTAGCGGCTTGGTCAGAATGTCAGCATAGTTGTCCTGTGAGTTAATATGGCTGATAGATACGACTTTTCCAGCTTGGTGTTGTCTGACAAAATGGTAGGCCAGTGCGATCGATTTCTTGTCGAGTGAACTTGCAGGATTGGTGGAATTAATTACTACACTTTTGTTATCCACATAGATCTCTGCTGGTTTGGTGGTTACAACTCCCATCGATCTAAGATGGTATCTGAGCATAATAGCCAATGCAACCGCGTCTTTCAGGGCAGTAAATTCAGCTCCAAATGTACTGGTATGAACCGAAGTTTGTCTCTTTGACTTCCAGTAGACTGGCATACACCCAACGAATGCAATCAATCCAGTGATACTCCTTCCAGTAACCAAGTCGTGTGCATGGTCGCTGTCACAAAATATATTCAAGTCCATTTCAGGGATTAGTGGCACCGGGAACATTGGGTCCAATTCTTCTTTGTAATATTTGTAGTGATGTGTAAATTCTTCATATTTGAGTTTAACATCACCATTTGAACTGATCCTTGGGGGTCTTGGATCCACTAGAATTCCTTTCTTCTTGTACTTCTTCAAATATCCCAAGATGTGTCTAGCCATCTGCAAATGACCTTCCCGCGGTCCAGCTGCAAATCTTGAGAGAGATGATACTGCGAATGCGATGTCAATTCTTCCAGATAACACCAGCCACTGTCCTAGACCAATAATATGTTGGAATTCCTTGTGTTCAGATACTGACAGTAATGGTGAATCATCCAGTTCTGGGTGACAATCAGTTTTCATTGGTAGATTTTCTTGCTTGAGTGTCACTGAATATTTCTCTTGATATTTCCGAATCACTTCACTGATGTATTTGGTAGAGTTCATCAGCAACCGTCCGTCTTTGATTCTTGTCAGGCTTGTACCAAGGTAATACTGAGGTTCTGATTCGACATTTCTCAATGCAAATTCTTGTTCAATTCTGGCTATCCAATCTTGAGGTTTCTTTCCTATTACCATGAGATCGTCGACATGAGTACCAATATATGTGTATCCTTCTCCTTCCTTCTGCAGCCATAAATCTGGGTCTGCTCTTGACGGTCGAAAGCCCAAGCTCATAAGTGTATCAGCCAGGAAATCCATAAAAGCTCTACCGCTACCTGCCAGTCCGTATAGTGCTCTTTGTATTTCTACCTTGCATCCTTTCTTTTCGCCAAACTCATCTCCAGCCCACACCCATACTTTTTCTTGAACCGGTGCAGTTGGAAATGCATTTCCCACATCTGCTGTCATCAAATCCAGTTGTTGGTGTTGTGCAATTAGGAATAGTAAGTACACAGATAAACTGTTGATTTGACTGGAGTATGTGTTATATTCACTCGAGTTGACTCTGTGACCGCCTGCCACCAAACGACTCTTGTATCTGCCATCTTCACTCTTGATATCCCAAATCATCTGCAATCTTGCTTGTTGCCAACCTTCCTCTTTTAGAAATTCTTTTTCTGCTGAGTGATATTTGAAACATTTTAGACGTTCCAAATTATCCATCTCCTTCTGGATTGAGTCTTTCCATTTTGTATTGCCAGCTTCCGCATCGAATTGCATACATTCTTCATAGGTATTTGGAATCTTCTGCCCAAATTTTTCACGATTCTTCTTCTTTGCCATTTTTTGATTCCTGGATGGTTTCTTCTTGACTGCGCGTTGAATACTCTTGTGTATTAGGGACTTCATAAATCGTATTCTTCTGACGATGCCAGATTGTTGTTTTATGACTTGCTCTGCCCATACATTCAACGGTCTGTTATTTCCTCTCCTGCTTTCAACAATGTACTCCTTAATATACTTTGCGCATGCCAGTGGTTGATCTTTCTTCAATTGTGGGAATGGAATATTCAAGACTGTATTTCCTTGCAGCTCATCAATGTATTGCGCCTTGAATACCAAAAATCCATTTTCCCAAAAATGATCCAAAATCTTCCGGAAATCCATATTCAAGTTCACTTCTGTGCTTTCCAAGATATCCTGATGTGTTTCAGCATTGTTGCATCCATCTATATCACTTGGTAACATTTCTTCTTCCATGTCCAACGTGTTTTCCTCTTCATTGGCATCAAGCTCCCCTGAAGTTGTATTGTCATTTTCATCCCTTTCTTCCATTGGCTTGTGTGAGTAAAGAATGAGATACCACTGTACCACTGTTACATACGCTATGCCGGACATGAAAGGAATTCAATACTCCCCATGTGTCCATGGGAAAGCATTGATTAAGATCCGATACAATCGTCCTGCAACAGATCACCTGTGTTTCCACAGTAGTGAAAGATGGGCTTGAGCAATGGATACACCACTGAATGTCCCCAATGTTTTGTGAGGATATCAGCGCAATTATCTTTGCCCGCAAGATGTTGCATGAGGATGAAGCCTCTAGCTATCATGCTTCTGACATAGTGATATGAGAGAATGTGATGCCTCTTGTGGAGCCTCGCGTATGGGAATGTGGAGGTTTGGATCATCTTTTCATTGTCTCCCCATGTGTAGGATGTGTCGTGTACTCTAGTACCAAGATACCTGAATGACTGTCGAATGTCAACAATTTGCTCGATGCAGGTTCTAGCAGATACAAACTCAGCCCCAAAGGTGGCTGTTTCAGATGTTGCTTGCTTCTTGGAGAACCACATGATGGGGGTCTTGTTTGCAAAATGCAGGATGCCAGTGACAGCCTTGCCACTTAGGATGTCATGCATTAGGTTTGCGTCATAAAAATGAGACAACACAACCACCTTACCCAGGGATTTAGGAGCATCACTAGGGAGGTCCTCGGAGTGCTCCCCATACACTGTATTGGACCAGTCTGTGCTGGTACCTTCAGTGAGCACAAAATCTGGTATGCCCACTCTGAATCGGATTTTGAAGTGTCGAAACTTAGAGATGTAACCATAGATTCTTTTGGCTCGATTGAGGTGGCCTTCCCTAGGTTGGACTCGGAAGCTTGACAATGTCATAACTGCAGTCTGCACGTCAAAACGTCCAATAGCTATGACCCATTGAAGTGATCCGATCATGCTTTGATACTTTTGGATATCAGTATCACTTAGGAAGGATGTTGAGTCTAGCTCTGGGTGGTCGTTCTCAGCAAGTGGTGAATGGAACCTGGTGGTAGGTTTGCAGCCAAACATTTGTACATACGAGGCTTCCATTTTCTCGATGAACTTGATGGGGTTCATGCAGAGCACACCATGTTCATCTCTTTCGAATCCACATCCCAAATGAAAGTTCATTGGCCCAGAACCCTTTAATTTGAAATTATAAGGTTCAGACTGTAGGATTATCAGAAAGGCTTCGGGATTGGCCATACATAAACAGAGGTCATCAACATATGTGCATATGAGCTCATATACGGGCTCCCCATGTTTGTTGTTGCCAGGCTTGATAAAGATTTCGGGCTCTGCTTTGGATCTTTCAAAACCTAGTTCAACGAGGCAGGCAGCAAGTAGATCACCAAAACACTTGCCAGATGATCGGAGTCCATAGAGGGCCTTGTAAATCAATAGGAGGTGGCCTTCTAGTGATCCAAATTCAGCGCCAGCCTTGATGCATACTTTTTCGCAGGTAACAGCTTCAAGGTATGCATTACCAATGTCAGTTCCCCATGCTTCTAAGCTATTCAGCTCAGCAAGGAATAGGCACATGCGCAAGCCACGAAGGGAAACAACTCCCGCATACACACTGTGAATGGGAGCTTCAGTGAGATTGCCATTTGCAACTAGCCGGGCTTTGTGTCGTCCATCGTGCTTGACTGCATAGATCATGTGGACCTTGATCTGTTGGAAGCCAATGGGTATATTGCTAGCCTTGTAGATACCTTTGTCAATAAAGGTGTCATATTCTTGAAGCTGTGACATTTCCAGCGCTATGGCATCCTGCCATTTGGTGTTGCCATTTGCTGTATCAAACTGGATGGCCTCGTCATGATTTCGAGGTACTTTGAATCCATACTGATACTGTGGAGCAGTTCGAAAGGAGCGGAGCTTGGCTTGGTGGATTAGCCGGTCTAGTTTCTTGGTTCTTCGGGCAAGGGAAACAATGCGTTTGAGATGTTTCCAGCCAGGTTGATCAAGCATGTTGTGATCCTTTGCATATTTGGCTACAGTGACAGGATCGTCTGCAGCGACATTGGAGAGAGGTTCATAGGTACGCTCCATGTTTTCCCACTCAATCCATAGGTTGTATTTGGAACCTTTGTATTGGGGGTGCTTGTTGTCAAGGGGACCTTGATGACCAAGTATGCGTCGAAAAGACCAAAGTTTGCCATCTTCTTGAGTTACATCCCTGTGGATGTAATTCATGACATCATTGTAGGCGATGATATCTTCAAGTTCATCATCCTTATGTTTGCACTTGAACTTGATGAAGTCTTTGTTTTGCTCAATGCTGTTTTCAACATCAACAACTGTCATTCTTTTCTGTGTGCCGTCAGGGAGAGCCATTAGAAAAGATCGACCTTGCAAGTCAGCAGCAGGGATGGCAGGGATGGTGATGGGTTTGCCATCATCGTGAAATTGGGCATTGCCTTCTTCATCAGTAACAACTACCTCAGATGGGTCTACAGAAGGGGTAGCGGGATTGATGAGTGCAGGTGTGACTTCACTAACATCAAAATATGCTAGCTCAGGGGGGCCAAAATCCTCTTCAGTAACAGGGACGCCGCCAGGAGTTTTGCTTTAGAAGATATGAGGGGTTGGAGGACCATCAAGAATCTCCCCATAGTTGTTAGGGATTGGAGAAGGGGCATAGCTTCTTGTATTAGGAACCTTGGAATAAAGAAAAGTAGGCAGGGATGATTGGGAGATGCGTGGAGGAGGTGCGGTGACGGAGCTGGGAGGTGTAGAGGAGGGACTATCACCAGAAGACTTAGGTGTGACGGAAGCATCTTTGGCTTTGCGCCATGCAAGAAAGCCATCATCAGTGAACAAGCCAGCACGCTTGTTGCGATGCTCGGGAGTCAAGGCAGTGCGAACACCAGAGCGATCAAGTAGTTTATTGGTAATGGGATCCCAGGTGGTGAAACATAAGCTATTGCCAACATGTTCAGCAATGCCAACAAAGTGGCCAAGACATTCGGTGGTCTGTGAACCAAACTGTGTATCTGGAGTCTTGTAGTAGACGGGCTCAAACCAGAAGAAACTAAGGTAGGGACTGATGTCACCAATGATACCAGTAGCAATGAAGGAAGGCTGTTTGTCAGAGAGAGTGGGATCAGACAAGTGATTCATGAGGCGGCCAACATATTGCATACAAAGAAGCCAGAGGTGTGGTGGAGTGCCCGTGCGATCCATGATTCTATTGACAATGCGTTTGAAGGTCTGGTACCGCCGTTCAAATAGATTTTGGTGTTGATGGTATGGTTCACTTTGCCATAAGCCAATCCACATCATCTTGAGGTAGTCAAGAACGGATTTGCTGGACTGGTAAGATCCATGATCACAGAGCAATCTGAGTGGTCTACCCCATTGCCGGACAAAATTTTGGAGACAAGGTAGAAAATCAGCAGTAGTCCTCATTTCTTCAACATGGATGATATGAGATTTGCGACCAAAGAAAACTTGAGCAATCTTGGAACCACCATTGATAGCAGGGGTGTCTGAATAGATGACATCAGAGAGGACATCATCATTGAGAGGCCGGACATTCATGGCAGGCTGTGGTGATTGAAACCTTTTGAAGATGTTACCATCGGGACTAAGTGACAGTGAGCCATACTGAGTGGAATTGTTGAAGGTGGCCTTGATACGGTCAAGGGAGATCCATCCAAAGAAAGGCTTCAGTGACAAGTAATCGATATCAGTGGGCGATTGGACATGGGCTGCGGCAGTAATGAAGGTGGAAGGAGTCTGATTAGAGCACCGACTGAGGATTGCTTGGTGAATATAATCAGCTGGGCTGAGCCAAAAAGAGGGATCAGAAGCATCTAATGCCTGGATGGGTGGAGTGGCGCTGTTGGACAAGAATGAAGTGACCGTAGGAGATATGCCAATGTTGATATCCCTGAGGGAACCAAATTCATCATAGTCTTTATATGGAAGTGAGGTGACAAGAGGCGGGTATTTCTGAATGAAGGTATCATCCTGGGGGGTATATGCGCGATCTAGTGTAGATGGGTCCCAGTGTTGATCACTGGTCATGACAACATGAGGAAGATGAGCAAATTCCTCACTGGTATACTTTCGCATGGCAAGATAAGGCAACCCATGGGATATACTGAGTGGAAAGACATAACCATCGGTGGTGGTGATGACTTGGGTGCCGCCTGTCTTGATGGAGGTGTCATCTACAATCGAGAAGTATGCTTCCATCTGAGGAGAAGACAAGATGGATGGGTGCTGTCCAGTATAGGCACACTCATGAAAGATGATGATGACAGGACCTCTGTTGGAAACAGAGTACGCGCCACATGTGGCAATGGGGATGTTCTGGATTTGATGATTGTTGATACCAGTCACATTGACATATCGCGGCGGAATATCCTTGGAGATGAGACATGCATCATGCCCTATGATACACCCATTTGCGCCTCTGTCAACCATAGCATAACCGGGTGTGGAGACGTTGGTTTTGCTAGAATGATATGTGGCAATGGGGTGTGACGGTGAAACATGAGAGTCACAATCAAGTGATGCCCAATAGTGGAATTTCACGGACATGGAAGACTGACCGACAGGGACATACACATTGCCTTGTTTCTTGTAAAGGCTATCAGGATTATCTGCCAGGAAGCGAGCTGGATGTGCAGGAGAAACAGAAGACTTGAGGGGCCTGGTATCCTCTTGAGAAGATGTCTTGTAGACACCTAGGGATGCATGGAACGCAGATCTGGCTGAGCTTTCCTCATCAGGTGAGAGGACTGGCTCGTTGTCATGTGGTGAGGGGATCTGCTCATCAGTAAGGTGTTCATAAGCTCGTCGCGTGATTGGCTTGCTGGAATTGGGGTCCGGTGGCATTGCAGCATCAAGGAGCTCAGGCCGAAGGCAAGCAACTAGGCGCTTCTTGTCATCAGCTGTGAAGCCAAGCCAATGTTTCATACCTTGCTTGGATAGAGTTTTCCATACAACATAAGGTAACCTTGTGGTTGGGTCGGGGATTCTTCCAGCCTTGTAAACAGCATAGTCTTGATAGTCACCATCAAAATCAATAGGAGGCAAATATGATGCGGAGTCATCGGTTATTCCAGAATATGTGGATGGTGTCACAGAGGAGAAATCATGGGAGTTGACCTTAACAGCTGTTCGACTGCGAGGCTGGGTCAGTGCTGCTTGGGAATCCAGCCTGGTTGCTTCAAGGAGGAGGGTATTCTTCAATTCACTGATAGCAACAGCTTCATGCTGTCGAAACTTAATCAAATCCTGTGCTGCAGGGGGATCATCGACCTTGTAGAACTGTTCACTGAGCTGGAAGCTGCTACTACAGGCCTTGCAGAGGTGCGTTTTGACAGTATCAAAATCAAGTGGCCTCTGTGGGTCGCGAAGTGTGTTGAGATGTTCCAACTGTGCAAACCACTGGGTGATGAACTTGACCTTGGTATCCTTCCATGTCCTCAAATCAATGTCCAATAGTTGCTGCATCACGATGGATGTGTCATATACTTTGGATTTGGATTTGTCGTGCAATGATACAAAGTCAAAGAAGGCTTGTCTACCATCCCTTGAGGAGGTATGGCTGAGCACGCAGGAATAGGAGAGATCACTCTGAAGGGCATGTAAGACAAGGGTCCAGAAGAAGGCACATTGCCTGTCATGGAGGGCCTTTTCATTCCCGACGAGTGGTGTGTCAGGCCAGTTTGGATCGAGAAATGTATGGGTATCTATATCAGATGTTTCCAGCTTCGCCTTGAATTTGACAAGCCAGCGTTCAAACCTTGCATCATTTTGCAGAGCTGGAAAGGTGGTTTCATCCCTTGATTTCTTGGTCCAGGATTCATATCTAAGCTGTTCGATGGGCTTGGAGGATCTTTCCTGTTGTCGTCGTGGTGTGCCTGTGCTGTTGAGTGTGGTAGTGATTCCCATATCCGTGCCAGATGCTCTTCTGGCTCTGACAGCACTAAAACAGTAGTTCTGAAAGGCATCTTTGGTATACTGGGCTCTGTCCTCTGAGTCTAGTCCTTGTGCTGTGAGGTGTTGGCCGAAGTCGATGACTTGCTGTATGGACATCTGTACATGTCGATAAATTGGTGTTCTTGCGCCCCCTTCAAGGAAAGCTAGGTCTCCAATGTTCTCGATGTACAAGAAGGCTAGCCATGTCTTGATCCTTCCGGCAATGAGAGCCTCACACAAGGCGTCATTTCGTTCCCTTGGTATATCAAATATTTCATGCAGGAAGGTGGCTAGCGGCCGGTCAAACGATGGGAAGAGGTCCGGGATAGACGTGTTCTCTTCCTCCTCTTGGCTTGGGTTACTCTGTTGATCGGGTGCCACGTCTGCTGCGGGTAGCCGAGGTGTGGTTGCTGCGCTGCCAGGTTGGAGTGTTTGGAATCGTCCTGTCGATCTGCTTCGTCCAGTCGACCTGCTTCTTGTTCTCCCAGCAACCGGAATATTAGGCATTGTTGCCGTGTAAGTGTAGGTCGGTGCCGAGGGATTTCTTTTTGTGTTGTTGTTTCGTTTTCGCAATGACGGTCCGAATTAATTGACTTTTTCCTTGTTAACAGTCAATATTTCCAAGAGGTTGATGTGGATATGACAAGTGTCGTGTCGGAGCAGAGAAATATCAATCGTCGTACGTAGTCGATCGTTCGATGATCTGCTGTCGGATTGTTTCTTGTATCGGCGTGTTGTCGATTGTTGTCTTCTTCTGCAAGCTTCAACAAGCTTGCGACTGTTAATCTGTTAATTTCCTTCTGAAACTGGCTGTTGAGCTGATTCATCCAAAGGCAAAGAAGAGCAACAGGAGCTGTAGTTGCAGGCCGGTTGGGGTGCCGGTCTGTTGTTTCTAATATTTCTCTGATATCCACTACGACTAGATGCGAATCCAATCAGATCTATTCTGACTATCGACCAATCGACGCAATCAGTTAGATCTTAGGCTTGTAGCTCTACAAATGGGACGCAAGGAGGCGTCCGGTGCAAGGTTTAAGGTTGAATAATCAAATAATCTAAAAGTATGCGCTTCAGCTTGCTGGAGAGCAAGGTAGCACTTTAAAGCGTGCTGCCGCTAATACAGCACGATGAAATTACGAGTATTACGGTAAAATACCGTGTTACGGAGAATATCGTGTTGCCGCTAATACAACACATACGATATTCTGTACAGCAGACAAACAGGTTCGTGAGCACAAAGATCGAACCTCTGCTGTCTTTTCTTGAAAACAAAACACTTAACGAGATGACTAGCATATGCTAGTTTCTGCCGTGCGTTCTCTCTTTTGATACCTTAAGTATCGATAATTCGGTCGTATGAGTGACGATCACTTGGCTCGCAAGATTGAGCCATTTGGTCAATAATGAGACACCTGGCTTACACGATCAAGCCATTTGGTCAGAAAATGAGATATCTAGCTCACAGATTGAGCCATTTGGTCCTTAACGTTAAACGTCATGATTCGCGGGCAAGTAAGCTGAACTTGTGTGAGTAAAGAATGAGATACCACTGTACCACTGTTACATACGCTATGCCGGACATGAAAGGAATTTAATACAAGCTCCCCTGAAGTTGTATTGTCGTTTTCATCACTGTCTTCCATTGGATTGGTACTGGTTGAGTTTTCCATTCCTTCAGAGCTCGCAACAAATTTCTCCCCTGAAGATAACAATGGGACTTCATCAGTGCTCTTGATATCTTCCATGTTCTGTTGGTGCTCTGACAGAGAAAGAGTAAACTTCTCTGCCTCCGGGTTGTCATTCACATATTCATCTTTGGTGCCAATTTCCTTGCGTCTTGTTCTGACTACCGATCTCATCAACACTTGTCTTTTCTGTTTTGCTGTATCTGGTTCTGTCAGAATATAATAAGTCATTGCATCCCCCGTTGATTCAGCAAAACCCAGAAATCTCCCTTTCAACATGTTGTTTTTGGGACTCTTGAATCTTGGCTCAAAATACCACACTGGTTCATAGAAATGAAATCTCAGGTGGGAGATATCAGGTGTCCAACCTTGGTGCAATTCGAGGGGTACTTTCCAATTCAGAGACTTTCGCGCTGCCAAATTGTTAACTGACACGCACCATTTTGCACACCAATGTGCTAAACTGATTGGCGCCTGAAACATACGTAGGCTGTTTTGTACCATCTTGGACAATCTTCCCCATTCAGCTTCACACAGGTTCTGATGGCTGTGATGTGGTTCACTTGTTCTTGTTTTTATCATATTTTCTCGAAGAATTTGAGTCCACTTTACCCCTGTTTCAGATCTTGCATTATCACTGAGAATAGTATCCGGTGCTCCATGTTCGCGAAGATAATCCTGTAGGGCATTTGTACATTGTGATTCTGTTTTCAAAGGATGGAAAGACCAAAGCTTTGTCTTGGTGCCACTAAAAAATTGTCCCCCGTTGTGTCCTTGAGATGTCTTCTTCGAAAAGTATGTGTAATCAGTGCTCACTGTTTCATTTTGTCTTCTGTAATGGAATGCCTTGAATCTTTTCCTGTAATGTTTCCTGGGGACTTCACGATTTTCTTCTTCTATTTCCTCATAGTGTTGGGTAGTATTTTCCAATGTTTTCAAAACAGTCAATTCTGGTAACATAGCAAACCGCTTTCGTAGTTCCAGCATTGGAAGTTTTGCAAATTTGAACGTTTCTCTTGCTCTCTTCCTTCTCAACATTGGATATTTGCGCATGTCTGGAGGTGCGGGACTGTTCAGTTCAAATTTTTCCAATGTATCCACTTCCCCTTCCGTCGGTTTGGTAATATGAAAATATACTTTTTCATCGTCATATGAAAATGGTAGGAATGTCGTTCCAATTGTAATCCCACATTTGCTCAACTGTGGTTGCACTCCATTCACCAGTACTCCATGATCACCCATATCAATTGTTGTCAATAGTGATTCACCATCAGTTTGATCTTTATCCTTGGTGACAAAAGTTGCATAGTGGACCATTAGAATTACTGGATCTTCTCTTCCTGGAATAAAAGCCTTCGTTACAGCACTGCAAACTGGATGCTCCACATAGGCATTGGTATCATTACTCATGTACGGCCTCATTGCAGATGTCATTCCAGTTTCTCCTCCAATTCGAAGCCATGCTTGTTCTGTAACCATTGGTCTTCTTCCTCCACCACTGTCAATCACTGCAATGTTGTCATTTTGTTGAACCTCTCTATATCGATGTATATTGGTAATTGTTGGATTTCTTGTTGCTCTTCTCGGTCTTCTTCCTTGGCAGATTTTTCTGGTTGCTTTTTGGCGATCCCGTTCTGTTTCAGTATCATTATTGTTGATTTCCTTTTCATCGTCCAAATCAGGTTCCATTCTTGCAACAAGATCTGGTACATCTTCTCCATTACAATTCGCATCCTCATCCTCATTTTCACTATCCTCATCATCGCTTTCATCGGATTTTATTTCCATCTTGTTTCTTCGTGTTGTATAAAAATAGGATGATGCGTTTCTTTGTGGTGTTGAATTCACTGCATTCTGTGTTGCCGAATTCACCGCATTCTGCGTTGCCTGGTCCTCACCTGTTGCCGAATTCACCGCATTCTGCGTTGCCTGGTCCTCACCATCCCCCCCAGAATGTAGACGAAATCGGACCGTTTTGAGGGCAGTAGAGCCTGGAGGAAATAATTCAGTTTCATCAATCGTTCCAATGCTATCTTGATCACTATCAGCATCCGGAGTGGGTGATTCAGCTGGAGAAGACGAGGGCGTCGGCGGTGACTCGATCGGAGGTGAATTGGTAGTGGGAGTCATTACACGACGTACTCTCCGTTGACGGCTGGTAGATTTAGGGATGAAGTGATTCATTCCATCATCTTGTGGAGAACCAACAATAACACCCTCTGGAGTAGGTGGTAGAGTATCGCTGTGTCGGATGGCTTGGTTGTATTTTAGCACCCAGTCACGATAAAGTTGAGACAGCTCCTGCCATGTGTCTGGAGGAATTCGAATAATACCCTTGAGATTGGGGTGAATAGTCCCTGTGAGAATGCCAGTGCCGGAGGACCCAGTTCGGTGTCTTTTGTTAGGACCATCTGGGGTGCGCCGAACACGTTTTGAGCCTCCTCTGTTGCTATCGAATACAGTTCGGGCAAGTTCTTCATCATGGATGCGAAGCTTAACAATCATTTCTTCGAGAGTCCGGTCTGTTTTGTGTTCCAGCAATTCTTCTTTGAATCTCTCCAGGTTGGGGTCACGAATATTTCGAGCAAATATGCTTTTTGCGTCCCATTCAGTCATGTGATAGGGTGGAATTTTCCGAAGTTTATGATAGGTCAGTTCAAAAGTATTAATGTACTCAGAAATATTGCCGTTGGGATGCAACTGGTTGTATCGTAGACGAAGCTTCAGTGTCTCGGCGTAAGATTCTCTCCGGTTGTCAGAATCATACCAGCCCAATAGTTCTTGCCATGCTGCGTGTCCATCGAATGTATCTTCATGCTGGATGATTTTGGAATGAGCACTACCTCCACTACAAGCCGACAGCAATGTTCCCCAAAGTGCCTTGTTTTTGCTTGGGGCATTGCGGGCGGCGTCTGGGTCATTCATAATTTCCTCATGTCCTGTTGCAGCAAAAGTAGCGATCGCATCAGATTTCCACTTTGTCCAATTTTCTTGTTGGCCATCAAAATCCTGGATTGGTTTTGCCTTGAGTAACTGCTGACCCGCGGCTTTTTCCTTTGCCGACCTCACTTCTTGTCTAAGTGCTTCCATCTCATCCTCTTTGTTGCGTGATTCTTGAATCGTTTGTCTCAGAGCGTTCATCTCTGCTTCATATCTTCTTTCTTTTTCTCGCCCTCGTGCTCTTGCCGCTCTCATTTCTTCCTTTAGTGCATTGATTTCTTCCATTTGACGTTTGGCTTCTACTGCTTGTCTCCTAACCAGTTTTGCGTTTCTGCGTCTTTCGGAACTTGAGGTACTGCTATCATCACTTTCTGACGGTTCCGATAGCGACGATTCCGATTCCGATGATGATGATTCCGATGACGATGGTTCCAGATTTCGATTAGCCCGTTTCGAGCGTCGTTGTCGTGTTGGCAATAGAATCTGATTATCCTCACTTGTATCCTGTGATACATCCGGTACTTCATTCTGTCTCCACCAATCATTGTTTCTCATCATGTAGAAAGCCGGGTAGGTGACTGCACCCAGAGTTTGGAAGAATCTGTTTGTAAAGGTTGGCATGGTGTTGTCGTGTGTTTTTCTTTTCGGTTGTTACGTATTTTTATTTTTATTTTTGTTTCTTGTTATGTATTTCTTTGTTGTTCTAGCCAATTCTCAGTAGTATCCGATGGATTGTGCTCGAGATAGTGGCTTATTTCAGTAATTTCGTATGAAAGTATTAGATTTGATTCAGTGGTACAGATCGTATAGAATTTTCTGAAGTTCCCGATTGATAAATTCCAAGGTTGATTTTTGTTAGTAGGAAATTTCTAGTAGGGACCTCGTGAGAAGTTTCTCGTAGGAAGCTCGTAGGTATTAACACTCCGGAATGTATTGTAACTCGTAGGTATGTTTGTTATATAGACTTCGTATGAAGCTGCGACTGTTAATCAACAACTGTAATTCCGGATTATGAGTTAATTAATCTATTTTCTGTTTTTCCAGCGGTTAACCTGAATCCACGTATAATCCCGTGTTAAGCAATCCTCCATAATGAGACTGCACGTGCATTCTCGTGTTGTAGATTAACTAATATTTCCTCAGTAAATTTGTCGGAGTAACGTGTCTCATTTTGTTTGTTTCTGACATATTCGGGCTTCGCGTATCCATTTTGTATGTCATTGATATTTCCCATATTTCATTGATATACACATGTATATCATTGACATACTTAGTATTGGATCCTATGCCTCTGAATTTTCGTGTACTACTTTCTTGTGATATTTCACTGTGTCCGATTCTTCTATGAAAAGAATTCACCGTGTAACGCGTATCGCACGTACGAAGAGTCACAAAGGCAAATAACCTTATTCGTAAGGTTATTTAACCTGAGTGAATAATCGTCGGTGATTAATCCATGTGGATTGTCTCTTAGGGAAATTCTTCCCGTCAGCTCACTCTTCGAAGAATTAACAACTCTAAAACACTATCATGCCCTAAAATCTATGTACAACCTAGTACTAATTCTACACGACAAGGTACAATACGGTGATATTCCAATGAGAATATCACGGTGAATTATACGGTAATACGATACAACAAAAGACCGATCGAAGATGGTTTTGCATGTGTTTTGTGTCTTATTTTACGTGTGCTTTGTATGCTGAGAATTACGCGGTAGTATGCCGTAAATCGACACGACGATACGATGGGTAATTAACCTGTTGACAACGACAAGGCCGAATGAACTGTAACAACAATACTCTTGCTCACTAAATCAATCGATCGTAAGACCGTTTGCGTTTGTTTGTTACGACACACTTTCTTTAGTTTATCAGACCCACGGCATCTACGGGCTGTGGCCATCATCCTACAATGCTGAGGACCGAATGGCGTTTCCATCGAAACGCAGTTGAGCTCGAAGACCAGACTAATCCGGACTAGCCTGATCAGCTACCGGCATCAACCCTCAAGGATGTAAAAGAGGCAGTTGCCTGTGGAGCCCTGGAATAGACCAACACCAGGGCGGTCTCCCTGAAAGAAGAGACCAAAGAACCGAACCAAGGTGGTGGCTCCACCGGGTTTCGGGATCCAGCAAAACAAGCAAGGGAAAAGAAGCTGGACGGCTCAGTCGAAAGGGCCGCCCAGGTTGGCATCAGTTGAAAGGAATCAATATCCGATCCGAGAACACTGATCTTTCACTGAAAACAAGAACGACTTGAGCCAGAAGATTGAGCCTGAAGTATTCTGTGGCGAAACAGATTGCGAAGAACATCTGCTTGCAAGAAGGAACAGATCGCAAAGAGCATCTGCCCGCGAAAACGAAAAATCCAAAGATATGAGAACACGAAACCGATCGAAAGATCCAAAACAAAAAAGAGAACACTAAATTCTCAGGAAACAATCTTTCAATCTTTCACCACAGAAATACAGAATGAGCAAAATCCCAAGAAAGGATAGGAAAGCTCACAATCTTGATTTGCAACAAAAGCAAAAGCTCACACAAATACAGACAACCGGAACGAAAACTCGATCCGAACAAAAGTATACAAACCAGAACGAAAATTCGATCCGGATAAATACAAATCACTCGGCAGTCACAAACGATTAATACCCATCTCTCACATCCAATCCTTGATTTGATTACACTCTTCCACCCAATACCAACTTCCATCGAATACCACCCAACGAACCGCCCATCCATACTTTTGAAATATCGCAATTCCCCATCCATACTTTTGAAATATCGCAATTCTCCATCATGGTACGAACTAGAGCAGACGCCGACATAGAAGAAACAAAAATGGAAGTGGACGAGGATGATCCACAGAATCCTAATGAAAACAATGGAAGAGGTATGCAAGAAGAGGAAGATTTGGAAGATAAAATCATGGAAGTCATGGAAAGGGCCCTTGGGGACCCAGAAACAAACTCAACCATGAAGAGAATCATCGACCAAGAAGTAAAGAAGAGAGTCAGGGCAATGAGAGATGCAGAAAGAAGGGGTGAGAACCCAGGTGACGCGGATAGTGACAATGATGAGGATGAGGGAAACAATGCTAACCAAAATGCCGAGGATGCAAGAGCAGATCGACTGGGTAGAAGGTCGTCCCAACCCAGAATAAAAATCAGGGGATTCAACAATGGTAGATTTCTGAACCCAGAACAGCTTGCTTTCAGGAGCAGCCTAATGGATTTTGGTATCAACTATGAATCAGCTGAAGAAATTATGAGGGGAGGGATGTCTAATATTTGTGAAATTACAGACCTCAACAAGGAAAGCATTAAATCATTCATGCATGGATTGAAATCTATCAGTCCGGACTGTCCTAATCCAAAAAGTATCCACTATGGCAACAGGCTATCATCGAGGCTCCTAACTTGAGCAAATTGGGCCCGGTATCAACCATTGATTGGAGTCAAGCCAAGGGCTACCGACTGGAATGCAAACCCAAACAACCTGGAACTGCAGCAATTCAGAATCAAGATGATGGAATCAAGTGTGAAATCACAGGAAAAAGCAACCCCACCCGAGCTGAAGGATCTCACAAAATTCAGGGAATGGGAGGAAGGCTTCCGACAAAACCTGAGGTACAGATTCAACTCTGAGGGATTTCCAATCTTGTATGTCATAAGACCCCAAGAAAAGGAAGAAGTTACTGATGAAGCCAGGGCTGGAACAGTCGGGCAAAGTACAACAGATACTTATCCAACTTGGAGTGATTACAATGAAAGATGTGGCGTCCTGTCAGGTCACCAATATTATGAGGACAACAACGTCGTCTGGAGGTTGCTGTGTGACGCAACAAGAAAGGGTCCTGGTTGGGAATATGTCGCACATTTTCAAAACACTGCACTGAATTCTGGTAATGCCAGAAATGCTTTCATTTCTCTCATGCAACATGCTTACACTGATACCAATATCACTATGGTTCTGAATAAGACATATCAGGATATGAAAGATTCACACTACACTGGAGATTCTAAGAATTATGACTGGAACAAGTACAAGCGAAACTGGACTGCTTTTCAAGGAACGATCCTGAGATTTGAAAAGAATCATAATGAAAGGAGATGTGTCTGGGATTTTATCAATTCAATCAGCGATGAGCGACTTGATGCTGCTAAAGCTGATGCAATTGACGAGAGCAAAGATTACCGGGACAATTTCAATGAATGTTTGATTCTATTCACCAATCGTCTTGGATTAAAGAAACTTGCAAATGGGAAGCATAAAAGAAGTTCCAGGAGTGTTTATTCTATGGGTACATCAAGCAACAAAAAGCAAAAGACAACTGTGACCTTTACAGGAAAAGTTGAGTGCAAACCTTATCCGACAAGTGTTTATAAAACAATGTCAAAAGAACAGCGCCAGGAGCTTTACCAGATGAGACAGGCTAAGAAGAAAAGAAATCTCAAGGCTGCTGAGACCAAAAAGAAAGAAACTGAAAATGAAGGCGCGGGTGACAGTTTTGGCTCAAAATCTAAGAAATGACATAATAACCGGACACTATCACTAGAACACAAATTGTTAACAATGGTGAGCCCGTCATTATACAAGATGAATATTCCTGTAGATTTCGATGATGGGGAAAGTGAAGAAGGATATTGTGAGCTAGACTCACATGCAGACACTACCGCAGCAGGAAGCAATATGGTATTACTGAATCCTGATCAGATCACAACACACGTTGATGTTGCACCTTTTTCTGAAGAATACAAGCCCATCAAGAAAATCCCCATTGGAAGCTGTGCTACTGCATGGACGAATCCAAAGTCAGGCCAAGTATATATCATAGTGTTCCATCAAGCACTGTACTTCGGGGACAAATTGAAAAACAGCTTGATATGCCCAAATCAAGTGAGGGACTGCAATTTCAACTCTGTTGAAGAAACACCCCGCCAATTTGATTCACGATCCAAGCATGGAATTACAATTCAAACTCCACTGGAGGACGATGATCCGAAGAAAGATTTTTATCAAACTGAGTATGAGAAACGTGATCTCATATTTCCCCACAAGAAAGCCCACAAGAATGGAACTTGATGGATGCCAACATTTGATTGCAACAAATGATACCCCGTGGGATCCACATTCACTGAAGTTCAGAATGGCTGAGTTAGCGATCGACAATGGAGATCCAATTTCAGGGGACCAATTCAGCCTTCAAGCTATGTCGACCAAAGAGGACAAAGAAATGGATGAAAGTTCGGTTGTAACAGAACCTGCTAGTAACGTTACAGATAACCTCCCCAAGACCAGCTTAGGACAAGAACGGCATCCAAGTGTCATGCAGAAATGCAAACTGATGAGGGTCCATCAGGTATCCACAAGGAGAATGCTAACTGAATGCCAGATTGCAACGGATGGGAATATAGCTCATCGAATTTCTTCAGTAAGGAATATTTCAAGCGCGCGAAGGGTAGACCAATTTTTGTTTGATGATACAGAATTTGACTTTATGGAAGCTCCTGAAGAAGAATCAAAACAGGCCCCTAGCTTGCAAGAAATTGACAATACACTTGAGAGAAGGTCTCTTGACAGAAGAAATCAATGGGGGCCATCAGTGATAACAATTGAAGGCCCAAACAAAGTTGACTGTGAACGCCTAGCCAAAACTTGGAATATTAGTTTCAAGAAAGCTGAGCAGACATTGAAAGTCACGACGCAGAAGGCACTCAGGAATTTGCAATCACCATTGATGAAGCGGCTGCCTACTCAGCGCTTCAGGAACAAGAGAGTTGCACAAGGAACCTGGTACACTGATACTTGGCATGCAAGAAAGACCAGCATTATGAGGCAAGAAAAATGTGCACAGATCTTCACGAATGGAAATGGGTTTGAAGTATTTATACCAATACAGGACAAATCACAAGCCCATCAAGGATTGAAGACATTCATTCATGAAATTGGAATCCCAGAGCATTTGGTTTCTGATGGTGCACCAGAACAAGGATCTCCAAGAACCTACAAGACACACTGGAATTCAATTGTAAAGCGCAACCATATCCATCAGACATTCATCCAGCCACATTGCCCATTCCAAAATCGAGCAGAACAAGCAATTGGTCATCTTGGTAGTGCAATCACAACCAAGTCTGCAAAGAAAAAGTCGCCGAGAAGATTATGGTCATTTTGTGGTGAACTATGTGCTAATATCAGGCAGCGAACAGCCTTGAACAACCCTTCTTCAATGGGGAGAACCCCATTCGAATTGGTCCATGGCTATAGACCGGATATTACATTATACACTTCATCAGAATGGTATGACTTTGTGTTTTATTATGAAAAAGGTGATTCTTCCACCCGAGGTGTTGAAAGGCTGGCGCGATGGTTGGGTCCCTGTGGCAATAAGGTAGGTGGGGGGGATTGTTTTTGGCTCCTGCCTGAATCAGCAATACCAATATCTACAAATTCAATAAGACCTGTCAAAGAATTCGAATGGAGAGATAGAGATATCCTCAGAAGAATGGAAGCAATTGACAAATCAATTGAATCCAAGATTGGTGATGAAGTGAAGGATAGCGCATCATTCTTCCAGGAAAACTACCCGGAGCCCCAAATGGAGCTATTTGAGAATCAACCAGTAGAATCACCTGATTTGAAACTTGAAATGGCTGAACCAGAAGCATCAGTAGAAGATATTGATGAACCAGATGAATATCTGGGAAATGAAGTGATCATTGAAAGAGGTGATGAAAGACTCAGGTGTGTTGTCAAGGACAGGGTTCGCGACTTGCAAAACAGACCAATAGGACTCAGAAATGAGAATCCCATACTAGACACGAGGCTGTATAAATTGCAACTACCTGATGGCACCATGGAGGAATACACGGCAAATATTGTTGCAGAGAGTTTGTACAGTTCTGTTGATGATGACAGAAGGATGTTCACTCTACTGGATGAGCTCATTGACCATGAATGCGACAACACCGCTTTAAGTGATGAGGAAGCGACAACTATAGCAAAAAATGGCAGGAAAACCCATAAACCTACAACTAGGGGTTGGAGGATTTTAGCCAGTTGGAAAGATGGCACTGAATCTTGGTGTAAGCTAAGTGATGTGAAAGAGTCATTTCCAGTGCAATTAGCTGAGTATGCTGTCAACAATAATCTTGAAAAATTACCAGCGTTCAGATGGTGGGTGCACAAAATTTTGAGAAGGAAGGAACGAATCCTTAAGGCAGCCAAAACAGCCAAGTATTGGTTGAAAACTCACAAGTATGGCGTTGAGTTGCCACATTCAATCAAACAAGCGCTGGCTATTGATAAGAAAACGGGGACTGACCACTGGGAAAGAGCAATCCATAAGGAAATGACAAACAACATGGCAGCGTTTGAATTTTCTGATGATGATGTTATTCCAGTTGGCCATAAGCAGATAACAACCCATATGATCTTTGACATCAAGCTTGGATCCCTAACAAGGAAGGCTAGGTTGGTAGGGGACGGTCATAAGGTCCCCGCGGTGGCAAAAGAGAATACTTATTCATCAGTTCCCAGTCGAGACTCAGTAAGAATATTCTTTCTGCTGGCAGCGCTGAATGATTTGAAGGTTCTCTCAGCTGATATTCAAAATGCATATTTGACAGCCCCGATTAAAGAGAAATATTTTCTAAAGGCGAGAGCTGAGGATGGTTTTCCACCACATCTTGCAGGAAGGCCTTGCAAGATAGTTCGCGCATTGTATGGACTGCCAGTTGCAGGTGCATCTTTCAGGTCAAATCTCACACAGCATTTGAGAGATCTAGGATATTCACCGTGCAAAGCAGATCCGGATGTACACTTACGAATCGAAACTAGGAAAGATGGATCCAGATACTGGGCAATTCTCATTGCCTATGTAGACGACAACATCTTATGTTCTGGTGAAGATCCAAAGTTCCAGCTTGAAAACATTGAGCGAAAGTTCAAACTGAAGGATGATACCATTGAAGAACCAACTCTGTATCTGGGAGCAGATATTGGAAAATTCTATTTTGAAGGTGATTCAAAGCCAAGATGGTCATTATCAAGCACTAAGTATACGGCGAAAGCTGTTGCAGCAGTCGAACAAGAGTTAGGAACTGAAAAATATGGTTACAAGTATCTACCAAAATCAGCGTCCAGTCCACTGTCACATGATTATCGACCAGAAATTGATATATCAGAAGAATTGAACCCTGAATTGCAAAATTACTACCAAGGTTTAATTGGAGTCCTCAGGTGGATTTGTGAATTAGGAAGGCTGGACATTGTAATGCCAGTATCGCTGATGTCAAGGTATTTGGCACAGGCAAGGATCGGGCATTTGAATCAGTTGTTTCATATATTCGCATATTTGAAAAAGTACAACAGGTCAAAATTGGTTTTTGATGATACTGTACCAAATGTTGACGAGAGTAAATTTCAAAAATGTGACTGGTCTGAATTTTATCCTGGTGCCGCTGAAGTCATACCAGCAGATATGCCTGAAGCTTTGGGAAAACATGTGACGATGAGCTGTTTTGTCGATGCTGACCATGCTGGATGCAAGGCAACAAGGAGATCTCATACTGGCGTTATTATCTTCATTAATAATGCACCGATCATTTGGTTTTCCAAAAGACAAACAACAGTTGAGACATCAACTTTTGGATCTGAAATCATTGCTTTGAAAATTGCAATAGAATTGGTTGAAGGTCTAAGGTACAAGTTGAGAATGATGGGTGTTCCAATTGATGGAAGCACAAATGTGTATTGTGATAATGATTCTGTTGTCACGAATGTTACACGACCTGAAAGCCCATGTAAGAAGAAGCACAACAGCATTGCATACCACAAAGCACGCGAATCTATTGCAGCAGGGATTATCAGAGTTGCAAAGGAACCAGGCTCAACAAATATTGCTGATTTGTTTACAAAGCTAATGAGTGGCGCTGTTTTCAGAGAACATTGTTCTCGTTGCATGTGGTAAAGTAAAAATCAATCGTTCGATGGAATGTTCGATCGATCGTTCGACCGAAGCAACAAGTTGATTTAAGTTCGATCATGGAAACGAATCGATCTGCAATGAGCATTTCGAAAGAAAAATGGATAATTTGATCCATGAACACAATATATCAAACCGGCAAAGATCAGGGCAAAATGCCATGATACGAGCCAGAATGAATGGCAAAATGCCTCCCCATTTTCTTTTGATAGGGCCTCTGATGGTAGACTGGATACAGTTTGGTATTCAACACGACAACGACTCACGATGAATAGGTTAAGTCATAGAATCCAGCCGCTTAACGATTGGAGGATTTACGACTGAAGGGGACTGAAAAGAATTCACCGTGTAACGCGTATCGCACGTACGAAGAGTCACAAAGGCAAATAACCTTATTCGTAAGGTTATTTAACCTGAGTGAATAATCGTCGGTGATTAATCCATGTGGATTGTCTCTTAGGGAAATTCTTCCCGTCAGCTCACTCTTCGAAGAATTAACAACTCTAAAACACTATCATGCCCTAAAATCTATGTACAACCTAGTACTAATTCTACACGACAAGGTACAATACGGTGATATTCCAATGAGAATATCACGGTGAATTATACGGTAATACGATACAACAAAAGACCGATCGAAGATGGTTTTGCATGTGTTTTGTGTCTTATTTTACGTGTGCTTTGTATGCTGAGAATTACGCGGTAATATGCCGTAAATCGACACGACGATACGATGGGTAATTAACCTGTTGACAACGACAAGGCCGAATGAACTGTAACAACAATACTCTTGCTCACTAAATCAATCGATCGTAAGACCGTTTGCGTTTGTTTGTTACGACACACTTTCTTTAGTTTATCAGACCCACGGCATCTACGGGCTGTGGCCAGCATCCTACAATGCTGAGGACCGAATGGCGTTTCCATCGAAACGCAGTTGAGCTCGAAGACCAGACTAATCCGGACTAGCCTGATCAGCTACCGGCATCAACCCTCAAGGATGTAAAAGAGGCAGTTGCCTGTGGAGCCCTGGAATAGACCAACACCAGGGCGGTCTCCCTGAAAGAAGAGACCAAAGAACCGAACCAAGGTGGTGGCTCCACCGGAACGTGTCTCATTTTGTTTGTTTCTGACATATTCGGGCTTCGCGTATCCATTTTGTATGTCATTGATATTTCCCATATTTCATTGATATACACATGTATATCATTGACATACTTAGTATTGGATCCTATGCCTCTGAATTTTCGTGTACTACTTTCTTGTGATATTTCACTGTGTCCGATTCTTCTATGAAAAGAATTCACCGTGTAACGCGTATCGCACGTACGAAGAGTCACAAAGGCAAATAACCTTATTCGTAAGGTTATTTAACCTGAGTGAATAATCGTCGGTGATTAATCCATGTGGATTGTCTCTTAGGGAAATTCTTCCCGTCAGCTCACTCTTCGAAGAATTAACAACTCTAAAACACTATCATGCCCTAAAATCTATGTACAACCTAGTACTAATTCTACACGACAAGGTACAATACGGTGATATTCCAATGAGAATATCACGGTGAATTATACGGTAATACGATACAACAAAAGACCGATCGAAGATGGTTTTGCATGTGTTTTGTGTCTTATTTTACGTGTGCTTTGTATGCTAAGAATTACGCGGTAATATGCCGTAAATCGACACAACGATACGATGGGTAATTAACCTGTTGACAACGACAAGGCCAAATGAACTGTAACAACAATACTCTTGCTCACTAAATCAATCGATCGTAAGACCGTTTGCGTTTGTTTGTTACGACACACTTTCTTTATCTATCAATGATCTATTCATTCGATTGTGACTCATTTATTCTGTCATCGTGACCATCAGTTTGTTTTCTGTGATAGACTACCTTCGATTCCTATGTTGCCTTGTTGGTCTTCATATGCCCGAGTGTCTATCCATCAGCAATCTAATCTCACTCATCGTATTCATTGTATTTCTCGTAGCTTCGTAATTAGTTGGTATTTCACCGCGCATCTCATTCATATATGTGTGCGTGCGCGTCTGTCTGTTTTCTTATTCGTTCGTATTTAACCGCACGTAACGGTTATATCTTGTTTTTACTTAACAACACGATTTGCCGGTTGTTATGCATGGTCGCTGTCACAAAATATATTCAAGTCCATCTCAGGGATTAGTGGCACCGGGAACATTGGGTCCAATTCTTCTTTGTAATATTTGTAGTGATGTGTAAATTCTTCATATTTGAGTTTAACATCACCATTTGAACTGATCCTTGGGGGTCTTGGATCCACTAGAATTCCTTTCTTCTTGTACTTCTTCAAATATCCCAAGATGTGTCTAGCCATCTGCAAATGACCTTCCCGCGGTCCAGCTGCAAATCTTGAGAGAGATGATACTGCGAATGCGATGTCAATTCTTCCAGATAACACCAGCCACTGTCCTAGACCAATAATATGTTGGAATTCCTTGTGTTCAGATACTGACAGTAATGGTGAATCATCCAGTTCTGGGTGACAATCAGTTTTCATTGGTAGATTTTCTTGCTTGAGTGTCACTGAATATTTCTCTTGATATTTCCGAATCACTTCACTGATGTATTTGGTAGAGTTCATCAGCAACCGTCCGTCTTTGATTCTTGTCAGGCTTGCACCAAGGTAATACTGAGGTTCTGATTCGACATTTCTCAATGCAAATTCTTGTTCAATTCTGGCTATCCAATCTTGAGGTTTCTTTCCTATTACCATGAGATCGTCGACATGAGTACCAATATATGTGTATCCTTCTCCTTCCTTCTGCAGCCATAAATCTGGGTCTGCTCTTGACGGTCGAAAGCCCAAGCTCATAAGTGTATCAGCCAGGAAATCCATAAAAGCTCTACCGCTACCTGCCAGTCTGTATAGTGCTCTTTGTATTTCTACCTTGCATCCTTTCTTTTCGCCAAACTCATCTCCAGCCCACACCCATACTTTTTCTTGAACCGGTGCAGTTGGAAATGCATTTCCCACATCTGCTGTCATCAAATCCAGTTGTTGATGTTGGGCGATTAGAAATAGTAAGTACACAGATAAACTGTTGATCTGACTGGAGTATGTGTTGTATTCACTCGAGTCAACTCTGTGGCCGCCTGCTACTAAACAACTCTTGTACCTGCCATCCTTGCTCTTGATATCCCATATCATCTGTAATCTTGCTTGTTGCCAACCTTCTTCTTTTGGAAATTCTTTTTCTGCTGAGTGATATTTGAAACATTTTAGACGTTCCAAATTATCCATCTCTTTCTGAATTGAGTCTTTCCATTTTGTATTGCCAGCTTCCGCATCAAATTGCATACATTCTTCATAGGTATTTGGAATCTTCTGTCCAAATTTTTCACGATTCTTCTTCTTTGCCATTCTTTGATTCCTGGATGGTTTCTTCTTGACTGCACGTTGAACACTCTTGTGTATCAGGGATTTCATCAATCGTATTCTTCTGACGATACCAGATTGTTGTTTTATGACTTGCTCTGCCCATTCATTCAACGGCCTGTTATCGCAGTTGGGAACGCATTGCCCACATCTGCTGTCATCAAATCCAGTTGTTGGTGTTGTGCAATTAGGAATAGTAAGTACACAGATAAACTGTTGATTTGACTGGAGTATGTGTTATATTCACTCGAGTTGACTCTGTGACCGCCTGCCACCAAACGACTCTTGTATCTGCCATCTTCACTCTTGATATCCCAAATCATCTGCAATCTTGCTTGTTGCCAATCTAGAAAAGCGCCGGTAGCAAACGTACAGACGTACGAACATTCGGGAATACACACGAATGAGATAACACACGTATGACTAACAGGCAAATAAGCGAGCCGACTCGCTGAATCGCTAACAGTAATAGAGCACCGATAGAGGTTCGATCTCAGAAGTCATCTTACATGTAAATGCTCACAAATCTAAATACTAATACTTGAAATCACTGAATACCACTAGTAAGAATATCTAGCGGACTACACGTGTAAACGCGTTAGTGAAGAGAGGAAAAATAGAGTTTATCAGACCCAAATGGACTCATAGAGTCTGGGTAACAAAAAATGAAAGCTGATTGCCGACTGATCACTGGTTAATCGCCGTCTGAAGCCAAAAGGCTGGACGTTAAAGACCCTCCCCAACAGTAGAGACTCAGGCGCTTAGAAGATTAACAACACTAGCGCAGCAGAGCACACCAGGCTAATACCCGTGGCTTCTACTGAGGTTTGTAGGGGAGAAAAGAACACCAAAAGAACACCAAAAAGCTTGTTATCCACCAAAATAGACACTTGCAAGAAGTCCCCGATGATGGAGTCCCCAACGATGGGAACAGCAAAAAGATGTGTCGAAAATATAACGGAAAATAACGGCCGGAATAACGTGATGTACGTGTGTTCAGTACTACGAATCCCATAACGGCTACAAAAGAACCGTTAATAAAGAGAGGCACGCGACCTCGGGAATGTGACCTCGAAAACAAAACAAATGGGAATCAAATTTAATTCCTACAGAAAAGAGCCCAAGTATACTCGCTCGTATACAAATGATATGATAACAAAACCAGCCGAGGTAATATACATATTGATGTAGCGAGCCGAATGAAAGTAATGGTAGTGCCACGTGGCACTTCCTACAACCGGTAGAGAGCCAGACCGGGGGAAAACCTAGTAGAAATCTAGCAGAAATCTAGTAGATTTCACTATCACTGAAACCAGCTTCTAAGCACACGATTAGACCCCCGATAGCCTCAACAAGCCAGCAAAGGATTCTTCCAGCAAAGCGAAAGCCTACCGGTACCACCGATTGATTCCCTGTATCACGCGCTACCAGATTACGATCTACACGCACGATCGATTCCCTGTATCACTAAAACCAGCTTCTAAGCACACGCTTGAAACTCGTGTAGCCTTAACAAGCCGGCAAAGGATTCACCCAGCAAAGCGCAAGCCTACACTTCCTACCAGAAAGAATACGACGATTCCCTGTATCACCGGATAAGATGTATCACTGTGTCACTGTATCACTGAAAGGCCCGAAGGAATTGATTGCTTGCGACCGAAAGACGCGTACGAAGTCAAGAACGAGCTTCGTATCAACCAAATTACAGGCTAGCACTAGAACAAGCCGGTAAAGGATCATCCCTCCCGGAAAGGCTAGCAAAGCTCACTCTTTTGCTCCTAAAACGATTAGTAGTAGAATAATTGGCAAATCCGTCCTGGTCCAATAGTCATCCTATTGTACCCGTACGACAGCCGAGCAGCGATAGTCATCCTATCTCGAACCCGTGACGCAACTGACGCCCTAGACGATCCAACGCCGGAGTACTAGTGTCTCATCGAGACAACGACCACCAGCGCCGCCGTCAGTCTGCTCTTACTAACACACTCACACAGCCGCTCCCCCTCGTCATACAATAGGCCCGGCCGTGATACCAGCGACGACGTCTCCACGCAGCGAGTAAACCCACGCGTCCATCCGTGAATCGATTGGCGGCTACGATGTTGACCTACTCGGAGTACTTCCGGACCACTCCAAGCCCATTTGGGAGCACAACAGAGCGCGACAAGGCCTACTCGACCATCTTCAGCTACTTCACTCTGGACTCCCCCCCCCAGGTCCTCTTGGAACATCTACTCAACCTCTTTGAGGCTGAGGCTGTGGGCGCGCTGGGGATCTTTGTAGCTGACTCCCAAGGCCTGCCCTGCCTCCGATTGGTGCATGGCCTTCGAAAGTACCCGGGGCCCTTGGCTCAACACAGCCCCAACAAAAACAAGGCCTTTGGGTACCTGGACGACAATGAAGGGGAAGCTGGGGAACTGGTGCTAGTGGATTCAGCCATGCTGTCCCCCACTACAGCCACGCGGGTGCTAACCCTGGATCATCATCTGGCGGAGTTGGAGGCGCACCCCGCAACGCCCCTCCCAGTGATACCAGAGGGGACCGCCCACTCTGAGTTGATACAGGCCCACAAGTCTTTCTTCATTCCCTTTGAGTTGGTGCACTTTCTCTTGGGAAAAGGGCTCTCTCCAAAACAAGCCCTGGAGATCCTCCATCCTTGGGCCAACATGGCTGGGCTAATGGAGTCCTGCACCCCCCTGTTTAACACTCTCAGGTTAGCCGGGACTACAGCTACAGAACCCGGTGGCAGCCCCACGCTCCAGCAACCAGGTCCATTCTTTAGAAACGAGACCGGCCTTATCAGCTACATGAAGCTTAAGGTGATGTACCGGGACCTGCCAGAACTGGCTCGAACTGGGGCTCCACCAGGAGACCCAAAGCTCACAGCAGCAGTCACGGCCCTCACAGACCACCAACTAAAGCTAAGTGAGAATATGGACCACAAGCGGTCGCAGACAGTGAAGACCACTTGGGGCCCCTTGTACACCCAGCGCTTGCTCCTGCTCTGTGGTAAACAGGAAGAAGCGAACCTCCCCCCTATCTACCAAGCCTGGGCTCAAAAGAGCAAGCACGAAAGGACCCACATGATTTTCCAAAGCCAAGTGGCAGCCAGGGCTTCTGAGTTGGGGATCCAAGCCCCCTTGATTACCACCGCCGCTCTCAAGAGGTTCCAGGATGGCAACTTCCATGGTACTGACCCCTTTGATGTGGCAGATGGAATACTCCCCATGGCCTTCACTCCCCCGGGTGGGTCTGCCGCCACCCTGAAAAGGGAGCAGGAGGCAGCCTCCACTGTGGCAGCATATGACACTATGATCTCCACTGTAGGCAACTCCCTCACCTTGAAGGACTCCCTGGAGCTCCAGAAGACAAAGGCCTACATCCCTGTCGACTGGACTGAAGCCACCACCCAGCTGGAGAGCTACCTGGCCGTCCTAGCCACCATCCTAGGACTCAACCATGATGTCGTCACCAGCTACCAACAAGGCCTCCGCAGGCTCAAGATCCAGCAGATGCCCCTCCAAAGAGCAATTGCAGATGAGGTGGGCGAATTCCTCACACCTGCCATTGTAGTCTACTACTTCCAGATCCGGGTCAGGGGATGGCTTGAGGAACAGTGGGAAGCAGCCTCCATCCTCCCATCCCCCGACTTTGGGGTGGACTTCCACACTTTCCGAATGACCCAAAATCTCAACTGGCTCCCCAATGTCTCCAATGTGGCTGCCCTGAGACTACTTCAAAGACCGGATCCTCCTCCATCCCCCACCAAGGTGGGCGCCACGGGGCTCAGCAACAACAACAACAACAACAACAACAACAGCAACAGTCCCTCCAGCAATCTGGGAGTCCGCAACTCGACAGGAGGGACCACAACTCAACAGACACGACTCACCAATCCACACCGGGACTCCCGCCTCCAAGACAGCAATCATCCCATTGTCAAGAAACTGGAGTCAGCAAAAATGAGGGAAGCCCTACAAACTATGAGAGACAAAGGAAAAGGCCCCCTCTCCAGACCAGATGGGCAAGAGAGATGCCACTCGTGGCACATCAAGGGTGCCTGCTTCAGCGGCTGCAAGCACATATATGACCACGTGGCCATCACTCCCACCGAGCAAGATCCGCTCTGGCAATGGTGCCAGGAGGCATATGCCTGACCAGTCGGCAAGCGCCATCCGACTCATGGCGTCGCGCCCTCCACATCAACCGGGAGGACCATACTAAGTAACAATCCATTATCTAACGAATCTAATCCTCACTTAAGAATCACACATGAATTAGGTAAGCACAAACAGCACGCGCGCGCAGGTACCCCCCTCAATTTGTATGTGCCTTCCCCCACTTCCACAGGTTCCAAAGAAAAAATCCCCCTGCCAAGGCCTACGTCCGAGTCCCTAGTCCCTGCTACAGTCCCTACCCCCTTGCCAACCACCAACGCGGTGCCTCGGTCCGAGCCCCAAGTCACCCCCCTCCTTTCTCAGTCCAGCGGCATGCTGGCCTCTCCACCCAGCAACATGCTGGCTTCTGCAACCATCAACGCGGTGCCTCGGTCCAAGCCCCAAGTCACCCCCCTCCTGTCTAAGTCCAGCGACGCGCTGGCCTCTCCACCCAGCAACTCGCTGGCCTCTTCAACCAGCAACGCTGTGCCTCGGTCCGATCCCCAAGTCACCCCCCTGCTGCCGTACCCCACTGACAGGCTCGACGTGCACGTCAACCGGGCTATCAAGGTCTACAACAACAGCACTAGCTGGGGGAACTTCATCCGGACAATCCGGGGACAAGGTGACATCCACCCAGATGTGGGTAATATCCCCCATCCAGCCAGTCTACTCTTAGCCCACTTTGGGAAAGAAGGCACCCCGGCCTCCATGACAGGCCAACCTTGGACCCCTGCCAGGATTGACAGTGCCCTCTCCAGGGGGCCTCACCAATCTTCCCACCAGGGCATTGCCTTCCTGCGGGAAGAGTATGCCGACATGATGGACAAGCAGCAATGGACGGTCCTCCCAGCCAGCCTCATCCAAGACCTGCCCGACCTAAGGCTCAGCCCACTAGGGCTAGTCCCACAACGGGGACGGCGCCCGCGCATGATCTCAGATTACACCTACTCTGAAGTCAACCAAGACACCAATCCCCTAGCCCCAGCAGAGGCCATGCAATTTGGCCACACCCTTCCCCGGCTCCTCACCAAGCTGCACCGGGCGAACCCTCGGTTTGGCCCAGTCTACATGTCCAAGATTGACCTCGCGGATGGATTCTACCGGGTCCAGTTGAACCCAGAAGACACCATGAAGCTAGGAGTGCTATTCCCTTCCCGAAAGGGCGAGCCACCACTCATTGGAATCCCCCTCACCAACCCCATGGGGTGGAAATCCAGCCCACCAAACTTCTGTGCCTTTACAGAAACCATTGCAGACCTGGCCAACGCCACCCTCTCCACAGGGCTGGCAGAGGCCAGGATCACACCCCATCGACTGGATCTCACCTCTGAAGCCACGCCCGCCGCGCCTCCAGCTCCCCCTGAAGCTACTACCCCTAGGGTGCCCCATCTGCCCACTCCTCATAGTACCACTCCCACCAAGAAGCCGGTGCGATACTGGGATGTCTATGTGGATGACTTCTGTGGCCTTGCGCAAGGCAACCAATGGACCCGACGCGCAATCAAGAGGGTGCTCTTCCAGTCTCTGGACAAAGTCTTCCGGCCCCTGGAGGCCTCTGACACTCCGTTCAGACAGGAACCAGCCTCCCTCAAGAAAATGCTCCAAGGGGACGCCAGATGGACCACCAAGAAAGTCATCCTGGGCTGGCTCATTGATTCCATCAACAAAACCATCAGCCTTCCTCCCCATCGAGTGGCCCGGCTACAGGAGATACTTCATTCCATTTCCCCCAACCAGCGCCATGTTCCTATCAAACAATGGCACCAAGTCCTGGGGGAACTCCGATCGATGGCCCTTGCCATCCCTGGCGCCATTGGCCTCTTCTCCATCCTCCAAGAAGCCTTCCGCCACCAGGAACCGGGCAGGCAGCGCCTCCAGCTCACCAAGCGCGTCCATAGCTTCCTTCGCGACTTCCAATGGCTGGCCAATGACCTATCCAACAGGCCCACTTCCATTGTCGAACTAGTCCCGGACACTTTCCCAGCCACCCTCGGCGCTTGTGATGCCTCTGGTATGGGCATGGGGGGCATCCATTTTGTCCCCCTTCCCACTGGCGCGGTGCAGCCCATCATGTGGAGGCATGCATTCCCCAAGTGGGTCTCCTCCCAACTAGTCACCTTTGACAACCCCAGTGGCACCATCACCAACAGTGACCTTGAGCTCGCTGGTTCCATTGCCCACAATGACATCCTTGCCCAAGCTGCCTGTGTCCAATCCAGAACCACTCACAACTGCTATGACAACACAGCAGCAGTCTATTGGCAAAGGAAAGGCGCCACCACTACTACTGGGCCTGCAGCCTACCTCCTTCGAATTCAGTCCCTGCACCAGCGGCTCCACCAATATGTCCCCCTCAGGGATTACATCCCTGGACCTGTGAATCACCTCGCTGATTTGCTCTCTCGCTCTGACCTCTCTGACACTGCCCTTCTCAATCATTTCAATACCAAATACCCCCAGGACTTGCCCTGGATCTTATGTCCCCTGCAGCCTCCCATGCATTCTGCTCTGACCTTGGCTCTATCCAGAAGACCATGCGCGCTTCAGTCACTGAGCTCTATGCCAAGCGCAAGGATGCCCATTGGAATCAATGGGTTCAATTCTGTGTGTCTCAAGGCTTTGAACCAACCCTCCACTCTGTTACAGATCCCATCCCCATCCTCCAAGTCTTTGCCCAGCGCCTCCATGACGGACGACTATCCCATAGCGGCAAGCCCATCAGATCTCGCACAGTATCGGACACCCTCAGGTCAGTGGGCCAGACGCTGGCCCGCTTGGGGTCCAAAGACCCAAGAACCAACTCTACCGGCAGTCTTGACTTCAGGCTAACTGCCCAGTTCAAGGCCTATGCCAAGCTAGACCCAGCCCCGTGCCGGGTCAAACCAGTCCCCATCACCCTGGTCATGCATGCCCTTCGCTTTGCATACTATGACTCCCCTTCCCCTACCAGACAGGCCATTGCAAACATGATTTGCATAGCCTTCTTTTTCTGTCTGCGCCCTGGTGAGTACACCGGTACTACCAGGGACGACCAAGCCTTCCACCTCAAGGAGGTCTCCTTCTACCTTGGCTCCAAATTTCTCCACCATGATGGCCCTGAACATGAGCTACTGGCTGCTACCTCTGTCACCCTGACATTCACCACACAGAAGAATGGGGACAAAGGTGAGGTAGTTGCTCATGCAAGGAGTGGCGACAACCTATGCTGCCCTGTAGCAGCATGCGCGCGCCAAGTGCTCCACCTCAGGGGCTGCTGCACCAGCACCCATCCCTTCAGCCCAGATCTCAAACTTGCCAGTTACTTTGACAATGGGGTTCTCACCCTCGTTCGCGCAGCAACTGTCACATCCTCCATGCGAGTCTATGCCCAGACCCTCTATCAGACCACCGGCATCTCCCCTGCAGCAATCTCTGCTCGGTCCCTTTGAGCGGGAGGGGCTATGGCCCTGCTCCAGGGAAAATGTGATTCTAATGTCATCAAGCTCCTTGCAAGATGGCACAGTGACTGCATGATGAGGTACTTGCACCAGCAGTCCCTCCCCATCTTCCAGAATCTTGCCTCTGTAATGTTCAACAATGGAACATACTCCTTCCTGCCAGAAGAGTGGGTGCCGGCTGCCGCCCCCACTCCCCCTGGCAGCTCTCTCTGATTCCTCTTGGGGAATCTCCCACCCTCGCAGTCTGGTCTCCATGTCCCTTCCAGGTCCAGTCTCCATCCAGCTCCCACCCTGTGGCTTGTGGCCCAATGGCAGAAAAGGCTTAACAGCCAAAGGCTTAACTGCCCAAGCTGTTAAGCCAGGCTGTGCGCCGGTGTGTGTGGGCACAGCAAACTAAGGGACCGGACTACAGCCTGCAAAACAACCAACAGGCTGGAGTTCCCGGCTCCCCCTCTAGCATTTGCTTAACCCACCAACACACCCATGAACTACAAGCATTGCACATACAGTACTACAAGTAGGCTGGCTACTGAGGCTATCACGAATGTAGTGAGTGATAGTTGATGTAGCGAGCCGAATGAAAGTAATGGTAGTGCCACGTGGCACTTCCTACAACCGGTAGAGAGCCAGACCGGGGGAAAACCTAGTAGAAATCTAGCAGAAATCTAGTAGATTTCACTATCACTGAAACCAGCTTCTAAGCACACGATTAGACCCCCGATAGCCTCAACAAGCCAGCAAAGGATTCTTCCAGCAAAGCGAAAGCCTACCGGTACCACCGATTGATTCCCTGTATCACGCGCTACCAGATTACGATCTACACGCACGATCGATTCCCTGTATCACTAAAACCAGCTTCTAAGCACACGCTTGAAACTCGTGTAGCCTTAACAAGCCGGCAAAGGATTCACCCAGCAAAGCGCAAGCCTACACTTCCTACCAGAAAGAATACGACGATTCCCTGTATCACCGGATAAGATGTATCACTGTGTCACTGTATCACTGAAAGGCCCGAAGGAATTGATTGCTTGCGACCGAAAGACGCGTACGAAGTCAAGAACGAGCTTCGTATCAACCAAATTACAGGCTAGCACTAGAACAAGCCGGTAAAGGATCATCCCTCCCGGAAAGGCTAGCAAAGCTCACTCTTTTGCTCCTAAAACGATTAGTAGTAGAATAATTGGCCCACCACGCCCGCCCGCAGAAAAGGCTTAACAGCCAAAGGCTTAACTGCCCAAGCTGTTAAGCCAGGCTGTGCGCCGGTGTGTGTGGGCACAGCAAACTAAGGGACCGGACTACAGCCTGCAAAACAACCAACAGGCTGGAGTTCCCGGCTCCCCCTCTAGCATTTGCTTAACCCACCAACACACCCATGAACTACAAGCATTGCACATACAGTACTACAAGTAGGCTGGCTACTGAGGCTATCACGAATGTAGTGAGTGATAGCCCAGTATTGGATAAACACATACACAAAAAATAGAAATGACGAAAAAATGCTGAACCAAATATTTAATAAGAGACGAACGAATATTCGATACCGTTTCGAAAAAAGGGAAACAACTGTTGAGCTTAAGTATAGAGGAACTGAAAAAATTGGGGTTCAGATTGGAATCAATTCTCATACCGTGGATATGAACCTGTTTACTAGCAAAAGCACGTGGAAAGAAAAATACTCCACAAGTTGCTTCAGAACTCAGAAAATCACAATCACAGCTTCCTCATGAAAGCAAAAGCTAACAAACCCCTTATTACAAGCCTAATTCCTACAGCATACTCCGAAACAACACACCATGGCGCCACCAACCAGAGCTCAACTAGCTGCAACCGCGGCAGCAGCAGTAGCAGAAGCAGAAGCAGCGGACGCGGCCGCAACAGAGGCGGCGGGCAACCTGATGGGCTTACTACCTCCATCGGTAACAACAAGGTTGGACCCAGAACAGCTTGAGCAACTCACGGTGACTCTGGTTGCAAGACTATCAAGCAGGGACATATCTCTATCAACAACAGCAAGAGAAGCCAAAGAAAGAGCAGAGGCCAATCATGGCATCCCTGGCTACGAAGGAGAACGGGCGCTGACCTCAGCCGAGGTTTGTTTCAGGAAGATCCTCGAGTCCTTTGGGGTCAACAGGCTTACGGCAAATGAAATATTCAGACATGGATATTCTAACATGAAGGCCATTGCAGATCTCGATTCAGAAGGGATCAAGTCCACTCTAGGGTCGCTAACCAAGGCAAAACACCACCTATGCCCGGATCCACAGGAAGTCTTTATTGGAAGGGCATTTGGCGATCGACTGAAGCTGTTCGTGGCTTGGATCAAATTCCAGCCTATGATAGGCGCAATGGCCACCGAAGTGGACTGGATCAAGGACCCAACGGCCGAGATGGATACAAGGGAACGTTTGAGATCTACAAAGGAGGACGATGAAAATACGGCCATTAAGGATCTAACACTACCCGGCAAACTGACTACGATGTCAAAGTTCAAGGAATTTGATGAGAACTTACGTGAATACCTACGGCATAAGAGGGGTGTCACCAAGACATCCCTACTTTACACGATAAGACAACAATCTGCAGTCGGAGAAACCGACAGGTGCGGAACGGTTGGCTCGGGCCCAGACAACACGTATCCTGACTGGACTGAGTATGCAATAAGATGCACGATTCACGCCAACTCTCATTGGTCTAAAGACAACAATACTCTCTGGGGGATATTGTTTAAGCTGGTAGGATCCGGACCCGGTTGGTCCTATATACAAAGCTTTGGGACCAAAAACGGGGTAGGGGGTGACGGCCGAAAGGCATACTTCGCCCTCTACTCTCAAGCATATGAAGCAACCAACGTAAAGCTAATTGTCGAAGCAAAAAGGAAGTTTATCCGGGAATCGGTGTACACAGGGGATTCCAAACACTACAATTTTGACAGGCACAAAAGGCTATGGCATGATGCAAAACAAACCTTGATAAGATACGGCGCATTCCCACCTGAGGACCAGTTTGTGTACGACTTCGTACGATCCCTACAGGATGTACGACTCGAGCAATCCATCCCAAATGTAATAACAGAAGGGTCGGACTATTACGCAAATTTTGAGAAAGCCTCGGCGTATCTTACTCGAATGCTTGGAGTAAAGAAACTCCAGAATCAACCACAAAAGAGGGGTAGGAATGTGTCAGCCTTCACTAACAACAAAAAGAGGAAAGGTGACAACAAACGCGGCAACTTCTCTTCCAACAAGCCACAAGGCAACAACAACAACAACAATAGTGGTGGCTCAAAAGCACAACCAGGGACCTATAAAGGGCCCGTTGAATGCAAGTTCTATCCACGAGAAGTATGGTTAAGCATGTCCCAAGAGCAGCAACAAAGAGTCCGAGCGCTAAAACAAGCACGGAATGCAAGCAATAGCGGGGGAGGGCAACCAACAATCGAAAGTTGCAGCAACCACAGCTGCAAACCCTCCCAATAACACCAGTTCAGCTGGAAACCAGTTTGGCTGTCACAGCCACATTGGAGACGGGAATGGAAATTGATTCGCCGGCCGGGGCCTTAAGATAGAACCTCGGGTAGGCCGGCCGATAGTCCATCTCAAAGAGATGACCCAGTCATCCAGTGTTAAGCCAGGACGATGCGAGCTGGATAGCCATGCAGACACGACTGCAGCTGGATCTAACATGGTATTACTCGATTCACTGGATTCTATCATGACATTTGCTGATGTTGCTCCATTTTCAGACGTGTACTCACCAATGAAAGATGTTCCTATTGCCCGTTGTGCTACTGCTTGGACAGACCCAACGGACGGTATCACATACATATTGGTATTCGGACAGGCCCTCTATTTCGGAGAATCACTGCAGCACAGTCTGATATGCCCGAACCAAATCAGAGAATGCAATTTGAATGTGGTCGAAGACATACCACGAAGATACTGCAGTTCTTCCAGTCACAGTCTTATCTTTCGGGCCGACGGTTTCGAATTGGCAATACCATTGTTAGTTGATGGCGTTCTGTCATACTTTGACACGCGGAAGCCGACACGCCAGGAAATTGATACATGTGATCAGGTCCTTGCAACCGACACTCATACCTGGGACCCATACGCCCCTTACTTCAGAGAAGATGGAGAAGCAGCCAACGCGTCGTTCCCACGAGTAGTGGCGGCCCTCTCCGGAGTAGGACCGACTGGGACAACTGAGTCTTGGATACGATCCACAGACAACCCTATACTCATCAATGTAAAACACAAGGATTATCGTCTCAGATACCTACAGAAGATCTGTACAACCCGTACTCAACGGCCGGGGTATACTCAACAAGAGATTGGTGACCGGTTACACTCAGCTTTTGTTAGAAGTACCGGGGACAGAGAAAGCTCGGAGATACTCCGAATTTCAGCTACTTCAACCAAAACTTCAATTTCCCTAACAGAGGAAGAGCTTGCCATCCAAAAGGAAGCAAAAGCTCGGACAAAAGAAAGGAAATTACTCCGCCGCCAGCAAGATGTGATAGATAAGGAAACTTCCCTAGAGAAGAGATCATTTATCCGCCGCGGACAATGGGGACCTCCGATAAGGATTCCGGAGAAAGTGGACAGATATGATTCAGAGGCCATTGCAAAGATGTGGAACATCAGTGTTAAGAGGGCCAAAGAAACGATTAAGGTCACTACCCAGGAAGGCATAAGAAACCTTACACAACCAATCACCCAAAGGCTAAAGACCCAAAAGTGGAGAAACAGGAAAGTACTTAAGGGTCGATGGTTTGCTGATACTATGAAGTTCAAAGTACCGAGCATCATTAGAAACGATACTGACGCACAGATCTTTACCAATGGGAAAGGATATGTGGCGTTCTATCCAGTAAGAGGGGAGAAACGATGCCACGACGGACTATCTTGCTTCATAAATGAGGTAGGAATACCGGAACATCTTGTCACCGATGGGGCAAAGGCCCAAGGAAATCATGAGACACACAGCACCGGATGGACTAAACTTCCATCGGAGTATCGCATTCGCCAAACCTACATACAGCCCCACTGTTGGTGGCAGAATACGGCAGAACACAGTGCAGGGGACCTAAGGAGATCAATCCGATTAATGACTGAAAGGAAGCCCGAGGAGGTGCTGGGCCTTTTGTGGAATGTTGGCGGCCGGAAGGTTAAGTAACACCGCATCTGGGGACCCATCTGCGATGGGAAGAACGGGGTTTGAGTTATTCCATGGATATACTCCGGATATAACCCCATACATGATACACAATTGGTACGATTTCATCCGGTGGTACGACCTACAGGATAAGTCGGAGAAATACGGACGATGGCTGGGACCATGTGGAGATACTTATGAAGGTGGCAATTGTCACTATGTATTGTATAAGACCGGAAAGGTACACATAACAAACGGCACACGGCCTATATCTGAAGTGGAATGGAAACACCCAGACACTATCCTGCAGTTAGAGGAACACAACAAGCTACTTAATGAAAGGATCGGCAATGAGGCGAAGCCCTCGGATACTTATCTGGAGAACGAGTTAGGGGAACCACCCTTGGGCCTATTTGATGGCAAATATGAGGGTGAGGACGAGGTACTTATGGCTGAGCCAGAGGCGTCTTCCCCGGACATTGATGATTTAACCGACAATCTTGACGAGTACCTCGGAAGCCAAGTGCTACTGCAGATAGGGGACCAACGGATTCGCGGTACGGTTAATAACCGGTACAGGGACGCAAGCGGAATCCTAGTCGGAGAAAAGAATAACAATCCACTCCTAGATACAAGGTCCTACGAGGTTTCTTTGCCGGACGGATCCATTGAGATCTACACAGCAAATGTGCTCGCGGAGAATCTCTATTCCTCCGTGGACGATGAGGGGCGCATGTACTGTCTTCTGAACGAGCTACTTGACTATGAAAAGGATAAAGAGGCTCTGACAGTACAGCAGGCAACTATCACTACTAAGTCCGGACGAACTCGGACTAAGCCGACAACCAAAGGGTGGAGAATCCTGGTCAGTTGGAAAGATGGAACTTCCTCTTGGGCAAAGTTAAGTGACATGAAGGAAAGCTTCCCCGTCGAAACGGCCCTGTTCGCCAAGGATCAAGGCATAATAGACAAGCCAGCCTTCAAGTGGTGGGCCTATCGGGTAATTCGGAAGAAAGACCGGATTATCTCCAGCGCCAAGACCAAATATTGGACCAAATCCCATAAGTATGGGGTTAGACTACCGAAAACAATTGCTGAAGCAAGAAGGATAGATGAGGAATCCGGCAGTGACTATTGGGCCCGGGCTATTGCAAAAGAAATGAAGAACAATTTCATAGCTTTTGAGTTCAATGATGAGGACAAAGTACCGGTGGCACATACAAAAATCACTATGCACATGGTATTTGACGTGAAGATAGACTTAACTCGGAAGGCCCGACTTGTTGGGGATGGGCATAAAGTGCCCGAAATATCACGGGAGTATACATACTCAAGCGTGCCCAGCAGGGATTCGGTTCGAATGTTCTTCTTAGTTGCTGCACTTAATGACCTTGAGGTCTTAAGTGCTGACATCCAAAATGCATACTTAACCGCACCAATTAAGGAAAAATACTACACAGTGGCTACACTGGAACAAGGATTTGCACCGGAGTTATGTGGAAGGCCCTGCAAAATTGTAAGAGCTCTGTATGGATTACCAGTAGCGGGCGCATCATTTTGATCTCATCTGTCTGAGCACTTAAGGGGACTTGGATATAAGTCTTGCAAGGCGGATCCAGATGTATATATGCGGCCGGCTGTAAAGAAAGAAGGCTTAGCATATTACGAATATTGCGTGGCATAGGTGGATGACATCCTTGTATGTGGGATGGATCCAAAGTTCCAAATGGATGCAATCGAAAGACAGTTCAAACTGAAGGATGGGACTGTTGAACCACCCACTTTCTATCTAGGGGCGGATATTGGTAACACATCCGTTGATGGGGCTGAGTACTGGTCCATGTCTTCAACAAAGTATACCTCCAAAGCCGTTAAGTCTGTTGAAGAGGAATTGAGTAAGGGGGAATATTGTTGTAACTCTAAAAATCGACCGAAAGGTATAGGATAATTGAAATTTAAAGAGATGTGAGCTCTGAGAGAGACTCTTATTTTTACTGTGTATTTCGTACTGTATTGGGGCTCTCTGTATTTTACATGGTAGAGATCTTCCCCGGTTATTTGTTACTGTCTTCTTTACCGTAGTACCGATTCTTCTGTTGCTGTTGCTGTATTAGCGTCGTATCGGTCTTACTGTATCGGTCATTTGGTGGTATCGGTCATTCATGTTGTTAAGTAATTTGTTCAATGGGGCGTATGCTTGTTCATGGTATATATGCTAGATATGAGGCCCATGTGGAATCGGTATTGATTTTCTTGATTGCAATAAGTGATTTCCTCACGGGATATCAAGTATATTCTTTTGAATGTACTTAAGGATTCCAAGTGTTCACTTATTGGTCAGGTCTTTGGGTATGTCTTGTTTCTGTTTGTAGTCCTAAGTGATATCGTTTTTACCACATAGGGATTTTCATGTATTGGAGGTGCGTTTGATTCTAAAACTCGATCATCGAAATAATCGCACCTCGGTCGTCGTTTTGTTTTGTCGGCTTTTTCGATCGAATTTGATGCCGACAACAGTCCGTATTTTTCGCCGACAACACACCCCTTGATCCAATACTTGTTTTGTATTGGATTACTGTCGGAGTATATCATGTTGAATCGTATTGATAGACAAATCGCATGTTCGGATCAAGTCAAATTGAAGAATCGACTCGAGCAATTTTGATTGAGTCAAGATCATCGAATAGCCGAATCCGGTTGTCAATCGAAGCAATCGAATGGAATGAATTAACCTGGGTAGTGTCCCATGATGTATCTTGCATGTCGGGCGTGCAAGATCCATCCCAATGGTTTGGTTAGATCATCAGCCGGGTTGATAACTCCCGGAATATGAATCATCTTGATTTCACCATTTTCTTTCCAAGCTTGAATTGCAAAGAACCTGATTTCAATATGTCTGGTTCTTTCGGTTGGCTTCTGGGCATTTATGATTTCAATTGCCGATGCATTGTCTTCATAGATAGGGGTTGGACCAGCTTGAGCAAATCCTAATTCTTCGAGTACGGATCTGAGGTATCTGGCTGTTTTGGCTGCTGTGACTGCAGCAATGAATTCTGCTTCCGTAGAACTCTGAGCAGTGAGTGATTGCGCCTTGGACCGGTAGACAACTGCTCCACCCGCATAAGTGAAGACATATCCTGTGGTGGACCTGCGATGTTTTGGATCATTTCCATATGCTGCATCAACAAAACACATTAACTTGCTATGCTTGATATCTGCAGGGTATTCTGGGAGTGATTCATCTTGGACTACATCATGATATGGTTCTCCTGATGGAAGAGATGGTTCTGCATTCGGTCTATAGAATCTAATACCCCAAGATCTGGTTGTTCTGAGGTATCGAGCTATGTTCTTCAGACTGGAATAGTGGAATGCAGTGGGATTGGAACTGTATTTTGACATCAGGGTCACTGCATAGCCAATGTCTGGCCGGCAGCTCACATATGCAAACATCATTTCACCCAAGAGTGTTCTGTAGGAGAACCCTGATGTGGATTGTAATGCAGCGTGTTCCTTGGTGCCTTCCAATGGTCCATTCGTATGTGATTGCAGTTGGCTCAGTACTTCAGTTGATAACGGCGCTGATGGTTTGGAGTGGGGTTTCATCTTAGAATCAGTCTCCCAACCATGGGATGTCATGATCCGGTCAATGTAATTGGCGCAGGACAGTTCAATGTAGTCAGCTGTCTGTTTGACATCAATTCCATTGAAGTCTTCAAGCAAACCCATTTTGGTGAAGGGGACAGCATCTTCTCTAGGGAGCTTCAGCCTTGCACCTATAATGTCATAGATCTTGTCAGATATGGGTTCCGATGTGCAAGCCAGTGCAAAATCGTCAACTTGTCTCAGCATGTAAACCGTTTCTCCTTCAAAAACTGTCGTGTAGATCGTCCTGTCATGTGTGGTGGTTTTGAAGTTGAGATCGGGACCTTTCAAGATCTTGTTGATGTGGGTTTCCCAGAGTCTTCCAGATTCTGGGTGGCCTTGAAGTGCTCGAAGGACTGGAAGCACCAATCGTCTGTCTATGTCCTTGTCATGCTTGTGTCTGTACCATTCTGCATAAGCATCGTCAATAGTCATGTATGTAGGGATGTTGGGCCCTGGAGAATGGGCATATGCGTCAGCCGCGTCCCCCCCGTACACTTTGAGGTTGAGGCTTGCAGCAGTAGCAAAAAATAACCTTTGAATGGGATGTTCAACACATGATGAGTATGACATTGCTATGGCATGCAGGGTTGGGGCTGCATATTTGCTTCCATTGCAACATTGCCTGGCTCTTCTGACACCATTTCTTTTCACACTGTATTGCCAGTGAGGTCTGAGAATGATAGCGTCTGGGTCCTTAGGGTATTGAATTGGTGATCCAAACATTTCCAAATCTTCAAACTGATCAAGCTGTTTTCGCTCCCCAGCTTGCCATTCAGGCCATGTGGATAAAGGCTTGAGATTCCTTCGAGTGAAGTGCCCTAGTGCTTGTTCGTCAGGTGTAGTTGCCTTGGAATTGATGGCTTTGATTAAGAGTTCAATTTCTTCAGTTGGTAGTGAATCTGCATCTAGGGGTAGTTCATGATTACCTGGTTTATGAAGCTTAGTGATAGCTCTGAGCGATGCAATGTCAATGGTGGGAATGACAACCTCCATGTCATCTTCGATTGGGGCCAAGTGTTTTTGGATGGAGGCATGGAGTGCTTCAGTGCTATCGACCTGGTTGATTCTTGATTGTATCAGCTGCTTGTATTTTGTACCAATGCGCTGGATAGCTTTGATGGAGGAAATCCGGTCCAAGAATGGTGGATCTTCTTCAGCAGTGGGTTCCTTCCAGGAGGTATTGGGAGCAAATAAACCATATTCATTTGAGTGTTTCCTGACCTCCTTCATAGACAATTTTTCTTCAAGTGCAAAGGTAATTGGTGTATCTATTGAAGAATCCCTCACCCCTCGATCGTGGCAGGCCTGTAAAGCTGTAGTAACATCAGCAGCAGTAAAGACACGATTGTGATTGATAGATACAATATAAGCACCTCGTAGCTTGGAGAGAGATTTCTTGTGTGAGGAGAAAAGTTTTGAGGCAGGGCTATGTGGGAGGATATCTGTGATGTAAGCTCTGCCAAGCAGTGAATCATTGGCATACCGGAGGCCAAATGTTTGATCAGTACAAGATGGGGAGACAGTGAGTCTGAGATTTGTGAGGTCGGCAAAGGGGGAGATAGAGAATTGAAAATCACTGGATGACACCTCAGTGGGTTCCGCAGGAAGTGGAATGTTGTCATCTGTCCTGAGCAGGTGTTTGACATTAGTGGGGAGGTCTGCAAGTGGGAGATCATTCATGCCTTCATCAAACCTGACATGCGTGGCTATCTTGACTCTATGTGTCTCAGTATCATACCACAGAATGTTTCTGGTAGTGTAGGGTACAAAACCTAGAAATATGCCTTTTCTTGCATTGGGTTTGAGCTTGATTGATCTCTTGCCTGGAGGTCTAACCCAAACTCTGCAACCAAAGGTTCGGAAATCAGCAAGGTTTTCCTTACGGCCAGTTGCCAATTCCAATGGCGAATGTAGTTGGGTGCCTTCAGGGAATGCATTGGACAACCGGAGTGCATGGTAGAAAGCAAAGGGCCAGAACTTGATGGGCAAATTAGCACCAGACAGCATTGTCCTCATGGAGTTAGCAAGAGTTCGGTGTGCTCTTTCAACTGTGCCATTCTGGTGTGAAGCGTCCGCGCCAGTGGGGAAAATGGAATATCCAAACGCAGAGAATAGGTTTCGGATGTCAGGATTGTGATAGAGTTCTCCACCTTGATCAACTGAAACATACTTGTCGGCACAAGTTGGGTTGTGCTGGGCGAAGAAATGCTCTAACCAGTGTAGTGGCGCTGCTTTAGAGATTCGCGTGTCTCCATATTTCATACCAGTATAGTGATCTGTGATGAGAATCCAAGCAGTTTCTCCATGAATGCCTTCATAATCGCGCTTGCGTTTGCTGTTGGAGGATTTGGTACCTGAGAATGCAAAATCAATAGATAAACCCTGAAACGGTTGTGTGGCCTTGCGTGTGGAATGTGAGCCAGCAGGTGTTTTGGTTTGCTTACATTGTATGCAAGTTGGACATTGGTCAAGAATACTGGTTTGCCGTTTGAACTTTGGGACTCCAATGACGTGCTTATGAGCTTGATACAGAAAATCATCGCATGGGTGTCCCAACCTTTGGTGCCACAGGAGTTTCGATGTCTTGGTTTTGATGGCTTGGATTGGGATATTTTTGTCCACAATTTTGGTGAAAAACAGTTTGGCATCAAACCTTGGTATGACACTGGTATCAGACTGAGCTTTCGCTGCTTCAGTACATGTCTGCAGATTGACAAGGTTTGTGTATATATCATACCTGTAGTTGCTAATTGCTTCTTTGGAGGCCAGTTCACAAGCTTCCTTGAACTGCATGTCAGTCGCTAAGGCATAGGCGGACGATGTTGCACAATTTGCATATGGAGAGGCAATATCAACATCTGGGATCAGAACTGGGTGTGTATAGCATTGACCATCAATGATGCTCCCATGGAGGACAATGCTGCAGGCAGTGTTCTGCTTGTGATGACAAATAATGGTGAGGTTGCCATTTTGTGGAGCAGATGAGTCAAGGTTCTCAGTGAATGATTTATGGATGGACTGTCCACTGAACTGACATCGCGTACGGGATGTCATTCCACAGATATCGTTCTCACTCAGTAATGTTGTTGACAGGGAGGGAGAATAGTAGAAGAAAACTTTGATATATCCAATGTGATTCGGTGCTGGGATATGCAAATATCCTGAGCCTTCAGGGATGCAGGTGGCTGCTGTGCCTCCTATTGCTGCTGTAAGCCTGACGGGACATTTTCTTATCTTGGTGTAAGGTTTGTAACCGTGCAGGATGTGTTTGAGGTTTGTGCAGGAAACCTTTGCACCGGTGTCAAGCTGAGCCCGGACACCCTGTTGGAAGTAGGCTGTAGCTGCAATAGGGTCCGGTGGGACGAGGGATTGCACATTGTATGTATCAACTGGCGTAGGGTTGTCCCTATCGAAATTGGGATCCTCATTGGTCTTCAGGTGTGATTCCAATGTAGGGGATGTAGCCCTGAGTGATTCCATGTCACAGTAGACATCAATTGGTATAGATGACTGGAGGCTGTCTTTTGGAAGGAGGTCGACGGCACCAATTATGACAGATTCATAGGAGCTGACACTGCTGGAGTCCAGGGAGGGGCATAAGCTGTTCACTTGGGACGCTGTGATGTTGTCAAATCCTTGAGGATCATCTTGAGGTGATGTCATAGTATGGCTCCAAGAAAGACTTTCTATTCTTGGCCATTGCAAAAATTTTGGTTTTCTACTGCAGCATCAGGTGAAACCTCATCTTGATCTTCATTACCAATGTTGATCTGAGAGATTTGTTGGGTGGAATCCAAGAGTTGTTGGGTCTGTTTATTGGATTTGTTCAGAAAAACAGCCGCAGCAATCCTATGTTTCTTCAGGGACTCAATATCTTGCAATGCAGGACAATTATCAAAATTGTGACCAGACATGTGGCAAACAATACATTTTCTGGATGTGTCAAAAAGACTAGGTTGCTTATCGAATGCCGTGATGGCATTGCAGTATGCTTGGTGGAGGAAGGGATCGTCAGATTCTTCATCCATCTCCGGGTAGCCAAGTGATTCAATCAGGCTGATTGAGTGAGATGTCAAAGTAGAAGGTGTCCTAACAGTGCTGTTGCTAGCGCGCTTTTGAAACCGATCATTCCGACGGGGACCTGGTCTGGTACCTGAGACAGGCAGTTGCTTGGGCCGGATTGGTTTGGAGGTGTCCCTCTTGTACTTTTGTTCAGCCTTGATCTCTTGTTCATAGGTTTGAAGGGTTTGTAGAAGCCTACCTGCCTTGTATTTGTCTCTTTTGAATTGATCATCAGAGTCGCGTTCATCTTCTGTCTTTTTGAAGAGCTCTTCTGAGAGGGTGGTTCCTGCAATCAGGTTGCTAACTTCTTCTGTTGAACTGATAGTGCTGGGTTGGTTTTGGAGGAACACTCTAAGTCTCAAATAATCCTTGTACCGGAAGTAGTATTCTTCAAGAGATTCATTTGGATCTTGGTTGGGAGGGTTTCTGACCATTCTGCTGGCATTGGATGGCCTTTTTGAGTTGGGATGTGTTTGAGCAATAACTGTGTATAGCGCTTCGTATCCTTGTCCGCCTTCAAAGCTCTGAATAGTGGCCTTCATACTTGCACATGAGTCAGGGATGATTTTATCAGTTCTCAGTGCCGTGTAAATGAGATTTCCCCATTCATTGATAGCCAATTCATATCTAGAAGGCAGGTCGTGTGGAAGGTCATCACCAATTGTGAATCCTCTGAGGTGGTCAGCTTCACGTCTGAATAGATAGTATGGGTGTACATAAATATGATGTTGCTGGGAATGAGCTGTGATTTCTCGGTACCATTTCCTAACCTGAGGGTCTGTTGCATCCTTTAGTTGTGGGAATCCTGAGAGGAACAGTTTGTCTCTAGCTGCTTCTTTGGACTTGTCAGAGGCTCTGGTCAGATCAAAACAGTCACCACTTCTGGTGATCAGACGTTGGTCATTTCTCCCGCTGCCTAGATTGTGTAGGTAGTAGTTTTGCCTGACAATGGTTTCATTTCCCGATGAGTCGGTGTAGGTGATTGGGAAGTCTTTCATGTCATCTCTGGTGAGGAATTCATCTTTCCTGTAGTAACGGTCCTTCACTGGTGGTGGTAAGGTCGCCGGATTCCATGGGAGGTCAAGTGACGCTTGGTGGTTGGCGCCGGCACTGTTGTTGTTGTTGTTGCCATTGTTGACCAGTTGCTGTAGTAGGGTGGTTAACTGTCCCATCTCGGTAGGGGAGACAGATGCAGCCGTTGCAGCAGGTGGTGCCGTTGCGGCAGGTGTATCTGGAACGTCTACCTCATCATCTGATGGTGGTTCTCCAGTGTAGGCTTCCATGAATAGGTCTGGGCGCCAATTTTTTTTGAAACGCCAGTGGGTAATTGTGATTTCGATTAGAACAATTGGCTCATCATCTGTGTTGGTCCGAATGGCATGTTTTGCAGCAGCGTCAAATTCTGTTTTGTATCTCATGCGTTTTGTAGATCCACCATTTCTGACATGCTTGATAACACATTTGTCGAGGAGATTGGCAATGTGGCCTTTTGTTATTTCATCCGGTGGTGGCTCTACTAGGTTGATGGCTATGGCCTTTGCAATGCAATTGAGGATGTGGAGTTGTGGATCCGGAGCTATTTCTAGTGGTCCTTCTTCTTCTTCTTCATCCTCGCGGGTCACAAAGAATTCTGAGAGTTCATCTTTGCCAATGATTTCGGAGTAGGCTTTGTTTAGGGATGTGGCCGCAGTTGGGTTGCTAGCACTTGCAAATCGGAATTCGATTCCAAAAATTGGAGTCCAGTCAAATGGAGCTGTTGGCATGGTTTCTTGAGTCGTCGTTGTTGTAGATCGTAGAATTCAAATAACATGCGATCGTCGTCGTCGGTGGAATTAATCCGTTGAAGGCGGTAATGTGGCGTCGGCAGAAGCGTCGAGGTGATTAAAATAATTGACCGAAGAATTTTCCTAAGAGGTAATCGGAGATGGGGATCGATGATTGGAGATGTCCGGAACAGGCGATTCGCGTCGATGGTAATTAACGTGTGATTTCGTTGTCGTTAACGTCGTCTCTGTGGGGATTCTTGTAGAAGAAAGATCGATTGTGTCGGAAGACGCGTATCGGCTTTCGTGATGTTCGATCGTCCTTGGATGGAATTAACCGGGGAATGGCGATGTCGTTGACGTCGGCGTTCGTTATTGCGATCGAAACGACGATGTGTATGTGTATGACAGAAGGATATTCTTGGTAGAATGCTCTGTAGATACACCCCTTGATACGAATGCTTGGTCGTGGATTACAAAAGAAGATTCCGGTAGAAGAATCTGTAGTACACCCCTTGATCCGCGAGTAGGGAGGGGAAGGAAAAGAGAGAAAGAATGAGATGTGGGGAGGCCGAGAATGTGCCGCACAGGGAGCTAAGCACAGAATTTCCTCTGGATTTAACCGACAGTGGAGGTGCTGAACGGCCGGAGATAGGTAGCTTAAGGTAAACACTGGTGCTCTTGCGGGACACAAGTGTAAGTTATAAGGGCTCTATAACCTGTTGTAACTCTAAAAATTGACCGAAAGGTATAGGATAATTGAAATTTAAAGAGATGTGAGCTCTGAGAGAGACTCTTATTTTTACTGTGTATTTCGTACTGTATTGGGGCTCTCTGTATTTTACATGGTAGAGATCTTCCCCGGTTATTTGTTACTGTCTTCTTTACCGTAGTACCGATTCTTCTGTTGCTGTTGCTGTATTAGCGTCGTATCGGTCTTACTGTATCGGTCATTTGGTGGTATCGGTCATTCATGTTGTTAAGTAATTTGTTCAATGGGGCGTATGCTTGTTCATGGTATATATGCTAGATATGAGGCCCATGTGGAATCGGTATTGATTTTCTTGATTGCAATAAGTGATTTCCTCACGGGATATCAAGTATATTCTTTTGAATGTACTTAAGGATTCCAAGTGTTCACTTATTGGTCAGGTCTTTGGGTATGTCTTGTTTCTGTTTGTAGTCCTAAGTGATATCGTTTTTACCACATAGGGATTTTCATGTATTGGAGGTGCGTTTGATTCTAAAACTCGATCATCGAAATAATCGCACCTCGGTCGTCGTTTTGTTTTGTCGGCTTTTTCGATCGAATTTGATGCCGACAACAGTCCGTATTTTTCGCCGACAACAAATATGCCTTCAAAGTACTCCCAAAATCCGCAAAATCACCATTGGCAACTGGGTATAGGCCCAAAATCGATGCCTCACCAGAACTTGGTCCGGAGAAACAGAACTATTACCAGGGTTTAATAGGTATACTCCGTTGGATATGTGAACTCGGAAGGCTAGATATTGTAATGCCTGTTTCACTTATGTCCCGGTATCTTGCACAGGCCCGAGAAGGACATCTAAACCAATTGTTTCATTTGTTTGCATACTTAAAGAATTACAGCAAATCAAAGTTGGTGTTTGACTGTTCCATCCCAGAACTTGATGAATCAGTTTTCCATGAATGTGACTGAGCCGAATTCTATCCGGAAGCAGGGGAACTAATTCCTCCGGATATGCCCGAGCCACGAGGAAACTCCTTAACTATCACATGTTTCGTGGACGCCGACCATGCTGGTTGCAAGGCTACTAGGAGGTCTCATACGGGAATCATCATCTTTGTTAACAGGGCACCAATCCTATAGTTCTTTAAGAGACAAACAACTGTTGAAACATCCACGTTTGGCTCAGAGATTGTGGCACTCAAGATCGCAATTGAAATGGTAGAAGGCCTACGGTATAAGCTCAGAATGATGGGCATACCTATAGAAGGACCAACCAACATGTATTGTGACAATGACTCGGTTGTTAAGAATGTAACACACCCGGAAAGCCCTTGTAAGAAGAAGCATAACAGCATTGCTTACCATAAGGCACGCGAATGCATTGCAGGAAAGATTATCCGGATTGGAAAGGAACCCGGTGAAACTAATATTGCAGATCTACTCACTAAGCTTATGGGTGGGGTAAAGCTATTCTCCTTATGTAGGAGATGTATGTGGCGGTGCAAATAAGAAACCGGCCCTTAAGGTATCTTCTACAAGTACTTAACAGTACGAGTACAAAGACACGGGGACTCTAGAAAAGCGCCGGTAGCAAACGTACAGACGTACGAACATTCGGGAATACACACGAATGAGATAACACACGTATGACTAACAGGCAAATAAGCGAGCCGACTCGCTGAATCGCTAACAGTAATAGAGCACCGATAGAGGTTTGATCTCAGAAGTCATCTTACATGTAAATGCTCACAAATCTAAATACTAATACTTGAAATCACTGAATACCACTAGTAAGAATATCTAGCGGACTACACGTGTAAACGCGTTAGTGAAGAGAGGAAAAATAGACCAACCTTCCTCTTTTGGAAATTCTTTTTCTGCTGAGTGATATTTGAAACATTTTAGTCGTTCCAAATTATCCATCTCCTTCTGGATTGAGTCTTTCCATTTTGTATTGCCAGCTTCAGCATCGAATTGCATACATTCTTCATAGGTATTTGGAATCTTCTGTCCAAACTTTTCACGATTCTTCTTCTTTGCCATTCTTTGATTCCTGGATGGTTTCTTCTTGACTGCGTGTTGAATACTCTTGTGTATTAGGGACTTCATAAATCGTATTCTTCTGACGATGCCAGATTGTTGTTTTATGACTTGCTCTGCCCATACATTCAACGGTCTGTTATTTCCTCTCCGGCTTTCAACAATGTACTCCTTAATATACTTTGCGCATGCCAGTGGTTGATCTTTCTTCAATTGTGGGAATGGAGTATTCAAGACTGTATTTCCTTGCAGCTCATCAATGTATTGCGCCTTGAATACCAAAAATCCATTTTCCCAAAAATCTATTTTTCCTCCTGTCACTACGCGTTTACACGTAGTCTGCTAGATATTCTTACTAGCAGTATTCAGTGATTTCAAGTATTAGTATTTAGATTTGTGAGCAATTACGTGTAAGATGACCTCTGAGATCGAACCTCTATCGGTGCTCTATTACTGTTAGCGATTCAGCGAGTCGGCTCGCTTATTTGCCTGTTAGTCATACGTGTGTGTTATTTCATTCGTGTGTGTATTCCCGAATGTTCGTACGTCTGTACGTTTGTTACCGGCGCTTTTCTAGAGTCCCCGTGTCTTCGTACTCGTACTGTTAAGTACTTGTAGAAGATACCTTAAGGGCCGGTCCCTTATTTGCACCGCCACATACATCTCCTACATAAGGAGAATAGCTTTACCCCACCCATAAGTTTAGTGAGTAGATCTGCGAATATTAGTTTCACCGGGTTCCTTTCCAATCCGGATAATCTTTCCTGCAATGCATTCGCGTGCCTTATGGTAAGCAATGCTGTTATGCTTCTTCTTGCAAGGGCTTTCCGGATGTGTTACATTCTTAACAACCGAGTCATTGTCACAATACATGTTGGTTGGTCCTTCTATAGGTATGCCCATCATTCTGAGCTTATATCGTAGGCCTTCTACCATTTCGATTGCGATCTTGAGTGCCACGATCTCTGAGCCAAACGTGGATGTTTCAACAGTTGTTTGTCTCTTAGAGAACCATAGGATTGGTGCCCTGTTAACAAAGATGATGATTCCCGTATGAGACCTCCTAGTAGCCTTGCAACCAGCATGGTCGGCGTCCACGAAACATGTGGTAGTTACGGAGTTTCCTCGTGGCTCGGGCATATCCGGAGGAATTAGTTCCCCCGCTTCCGGATAGAATTCGGCCCAGTCACATTCATGGAAAACTGATTCATCAAGTTCTGGGATGGAACAGTCAAACACCAACTTTGATTTGCTGTAATTCTTTAAGTATGCAAACAAATGAAACAATTGGTTTAGATGTCCTTCTCGGGCCTGTGCAAGATACCGGGACATAAGTGAAGACAGGCATTACAATATCTAGCCTTCCGAGTTCACATATCCAACGGAGTATACCTATCAAACCCTGGTAATAGTTCTGTTTCTCCGGACCAAGTTCTGGTGAGGCATCGATTTCGGGCCTATACCCAGTTGCCAATGGTGATTTTGCGGATTTTGGGAGTACCTTGAAGGCATATTGCCCCCTACTCAATTCCTCTTCAACAGACTTAACGGCTTTGGAGGTATACTTTGTTGAAGACATGGACCAGTACTCGGCCCCATCAACAGATGTGTTACCAATATCCGCCCCTAGATAGAAAGTGGGTGGTTCAACAGTTCCATCCTTCAGTTTGAACTGTCTTTCGATTGCATCCATTTGGAACTTTGGATCCATCCCACATACAAGGATGTCATCCACATATGCCACGCAATATTCGTAATATGCTGAGCCATCTTTCTTTACAGCCGGTCGCATATATACATCTGGATCCGCCTTGCAAGACTTATACCCAAGTCCCCTTAAGTGCTCAGACAGATGAGATCGAAATGATGCGCCCGCTACTGGTAATCCATACAGAGCTCTCACAATTTTGCAGGGCCTTCCACATAACTCCGGTGCAAATCCTTGTTCCAGTGTAGCCACTGTGTAGTACTTTTCCTTAATTGGTGCGGTTAAGTATGCATTTTGGATGTCAGCGCTTAAGACCTCAAGGTCATTAAGTGCAGCAACTAAGAAGAACATCCGAACCGAATCCCTGCTGGGCACGCTTGAGTATGTATACTCCCGTGATATTTCGGGCACTTTATGCCCATCCCCAACGAGTCGGGCCTTCCGAGTTAAGTCTATCTTCACATCAAATACCATGTGCATAGTGATTTTTGTATGTGCCACCGGTACTTTGTCCTCATCATTGAACTCAAAAGCTATGAAATTGTTCTTCATTTCTTTTGCAATAGCCCGGGCCCAATAGTCACTGCCAGATTCCTCATCTATCCTTCTTGCTTCAGCAATTGTTTTTGGTAATCTAACCCCATACTTATGGGATTTGGTCCAATATTTGGTCTTGGCGCTGGAGATAATCCGGTCTTTCTTCCGAATTACCCGATAGGCCCACCACTTGAAGGCTGGCTCATCTATTATGCCTTGATCCTTGGCGAACAGGGCCGTTTCGACGGGGAAACTTTCCTTCATGTCACTTAACTTTGCCCAAGAGGAAGTTCCATCTTTCCAACTGACCAGGATTCTCCACCCTTTGGTTGTCGGCTTAGTCCGAGTTTGTCCGGACTTAGTAGTGATAGTTGCTTGCTGTACTGTCAGAGCCTCTTTATCCTTTTCATAGTCAAGTAGCTCGTTCAGGAGACAATACATGCGCCCTTCATCGTCCACGGAGGAATATAGATTCTCCGCTAGCACATTTGCTGTGTAGATCTCAATGGATCCATCCGGCATAGAAACCTCGTAGGACCTTGTATCTAGGAGTGGATTGTTATTCTTTTCTCCGACTAGGATTCCGCTTGCGTCCCTGTACCGGTTATTAACCGTACCGCGAATCCGTTGGTCCCCTATCTGCAGTAGCACTTGGCTTCCAAGGTACTCATCAAGATTGTCGGTTAAGTCATCAATGTCCGGGGAAGACGCCTCTGGCTCAGCCATAAGTACCTCGTCCTCACCCTCATATTTGCCATCAAATAGGCCCAAGGGTGGTTCCCCTAACTCGTTTTCCAGGTAAGTATCCGAGGGTTTTGCCTCATCGCCGATCTTTTCATTAAGTAGCTTGTTGTGTTCCTCTAACTGTAGGATAGTGTCTGGGTGTTTCCATTCCACTTCAGATATAGGCCGTGTGCCGTTTGTTATGTGTACTTTTCCAGTCTTATACAATACGTAGTGACAATCGCCACCTCCATAAGTATCTCCACATGGGCCCAGCCATCTTCCATATTTCTCCGACTTATCCTGTAGGTCGTACCACCGGATGAAATCGTACCAATCGTGTATCATGTATGGGGTTATATCTGGAGTATATCCATGGACTAACTCAAACCCCGTTCTTCCCATCGCAGATGGGTCCCCAGATGCGGTGTTACTTAACCTTCCGGCCGCTAACATTCCACAAAAGGCCCAGCACCTCCTCGGGCTTCCTTTCTTAGAAGTCATTAATCGTATTGATCTCCTTAGGTCCCCTGCACTGTGTTCTGCCGTATTCTGCCACCAACAGTGGGGCTGTATGTAGGTTTGGCGTATGTGATACTCCGATCGAAGTTTAGTCCATCCGGTGCTGTGTGTCTCATGATTTCCTTGGGCCTTTGCCCCATCAGTGACAAGGTGTTCCGGTATTCCTACCTCATTTATGAAGCAAGATAGTCCGTCGTGGCATCGTTTCTCCCCTCTTACTGGATAGAATGCCACATATCCTTTCCCATTGGTAAAGATCTGTGCGTCAGTATCATTCCGAATGATACTCGGTACTTTGAACTTCATGGTGTCAGCGAACCACCGACCCTTAAGTACTTTTCTGTTTCTCCACTTTTGGGTCTTTAGCCTTCGGGTGATTGGTTGTGTAAGGTTTCTTATGCCTTCCTGGGTAGTGACTTTAATCGTTTCTTCGGCCCTCTTAACACTGATGTTCCACATCTTTGCAATGGCCTCTGAATCATATCTGTCCACTTTCTCCGGAATTCTTATCGGAGGTCCCCATTGTCCGCGGCGGATAAATGATCTCTTCTCTAGGGAAGTTTCCTTATCTATCACATCCTGTTGGCGGCGGAGTAGTTTCCTTTCTTTTGTCCGAGCTTTTGCTTCCTTTTGGATGGCAAGCTCTTCCTCTGTTAGGGAAATCGAAGTTTTGGTTGAAGTAGCTGAAATTCGGAGTATCTCCGAGCTTTCTCTGTCCCCGGTACTCTTAACAAAAGCTGAGTGTAACCGGTCGCCAATCTCTTGTTGAGTATACCCCGGCCGTTGAGTACGGGTTGTACAGATTTTCTGTAGGTATCTGAGACGATAATCCTTGTGTTTCACATTGATGAGTATAGGGTTGTCTGTGGATCGTATCCAAGATTCAGTTGTCCCAGTCGAAACTCCTCCAGAGAGGGCGGCCACTACTCGTGGGAACGACGCGGTTGCTGCTTCTTCATCTTCTCTGAAGTGGGGGGCGTATGGGTCCCAGGTATGGGTTTCGGTTGCAAGGACTTGGTCACATGTATCGAGTTCCCTTCGTGTCGGCTTCCGCGTGTCAAAGTATGACAGAACACCATCAACTAACAATGGTATTGCCAATTCGAAACCGTCGGCCCGAAAGATAAGACTGTGGCTGGAAGAACTGCAGTATCTTCTTGGTATGTCTTCAACCACATTCAAATTGCATTCTCTGATTTGGTTCGGGCATATCAGACTGTGCTGCAATGATTCTCCGAAATAGAGGGCCTGTCCGAATACCAATATGTATGTGATACCGTCCGTTGGGTCTGTCCAAGCAGTAGCACAACGGGCAATAGGAACATCTTTCATTGGTGAGTACACGTCTGAAAATGGAGCAACATCAGCAAATGTCATGATAGAATCCAGTGAATCGAGTAATACCATGTTAGATCCAGCTGCAGTCGTGTCTGCATGGCTATCCAGCTCGCAACGTCCTGGCTTAACACTGGATGACTGGGTCATCTCTTTGAGATGGACTATCGGCCGGCCTACCCGAGGTTCTATCTTAAGGCCCCGGCCGGCGAATCAATTCCCATTCCCGTTTCCAATGTGGCTGTGACAGCCAAACTGGTTCCCAGCTGAACTGTGGGTATTGGGAGGGTTTGTAGCTGTGGCTGCTGCCACTTTTGATTGTTGGTTGCCCCCGCTATTGCTTGCATTCCTTGCTTGTTTTAGCGCTCGGACTTTTTGTTGCTGCTCTTGGGACATGCTCAACCATATTTCTCGTGGATAGAACTTGCATTCAACGGGCCCTTTATAGGTCCCTGGTTGTGCCTTTGAGCCACCACTATTGTTGTTGTTGTTGTTACCTTGTGGCTTGTTGGAAGAGAAGTTGCCGCGTTTGTTGTCACCTTTCCTCTTTTTGTTGTTAGTGAAGGCTGACACATTCCTACCCCTCTTTTGTGGTTGATTCTGGAGTTTCTTTACTCCGAGCATTCGAGTAAGATACGCCGAAGCCTTCTCAAAATTTGCGTAATAATCCGATTCTTCTGTTATTACATTTGGGATGGATTGTTCAAGTCGTACATCCTGTAGGGATCGTACGAAGTCGTACACAAACTGGTCCTCAGGTGGGAATGCGCCGTATCTTATCAAGGTTTGTTTTGCGTCATGCCATAGCCTTTTGTGCCTGTCAAAGTTGTAGTGTTTGGAATCCCCCGTGTACACCGATTCCCGGATAAACTGCCTTTTTGCTTCGACAATTAGTTTTACGTTGGTTGCCTCATAGGCTTGAGAGTAGAGGGCAAAGTATGCCTTTCGGCCGTCACCCCCTACCCCGTGTTTGGTCCCAAAGCTTTGTATATAGGACCAACCGGGTCCGGATCCCACCAGCTTAAACAATATCCCCCAGAGAGTATTGTTGTCTTTAGACCAATGAGAGTTGGCGTGAATCGTGCATCTTATTGCATACTCAGTCCAGTCAGGGTAAGTGTCATCTGGGCCCGATCCGACCGTTCCACACCTGTCGGTTTCTCCGACTGCAGATTGTTGTCTTATCGTGTAAAGTAGGGATGTCTTGGTGACACCCCTCTTATGCCGTAGATATTCACGTAAGTTCTCATCAAATTCCCTGAACTTTGACATTGTAGTCAGTTTGTCGGGTAGTGTTAGATCCTTAACTGCCGTATTTTCATCGTCCTCCTTTGTAGATCTCAAACGTTCCCGTGTATTCATCTCGGCCGTTGGGTCCTTGATCCAGTCCACTTCGGTGGCCGTTGCGCCTATCATAGGCTGGAATTTGATCCAAGCCACAAACAGCTTCAGTCGATCGCCAAATGCCCTTCCAATAAAGACTTCCTGTGGATCCGGGCATAGATGGTGTTTTGCCTTGGTTAGCGACCCTAGAGTGGACTTGATCCCTTCTGAATCGAGGTCTGCAATGGCCTTCACGTTAGAATATCCGTGCCTGAATATTTCGTTTGCCGTAGGCCTGTTGACCCCAAAGGATTCAAGGATTTTCCTGAAACAAACCTCGGCTGAGGTCAGCGACCTTTCTCCTTCGTAGCCGGGGATGCCATCATTGGCCTCTGCCCTTTCTTTGGCTTCTCTTGCTGTCGTTGATAGGGATATGTCCCTGCTTGATAGTCTTGCGACCAGGGTCACCGTGAGTTGCTCAAGCTGTTGTGGGTCCAATCTTGTTGTTACCGATGGAGGTAGTAAGCCTATCAAGTTGCCCGCCGCCTCTGTTGCGGCCGCGTCCGCTGCTTCTGCTTCTGCTACTGCTGCTGCCGCGGTTGCAGCTAGTTGAGCTCTGGTTGGTGGCGCCATGGTGTGTTGTTTCGGAGTATGCTGTAGGAATTAGGCTTGTAATAAGGGGTTTGTTAGCTTTTGCTTTCATGAGGAAGCTGTGATTGTGATTTTCTGAGTTCTGAAGCAACTTGTGGAGTGTTTTTTCTTTCCACGTGCTTTTGCTAGTAAACAGGTTCATATCCACGGTATGAGGATTGATTCCTATCGGAACCCCAATTTTTCAGTTCCTCTATACTTAAGCTCAACAGTTGTTTCCCTTTTTCCGAAACGGTATCGAATATTCGTTCGTCTCTTATTAAATATTTGGTCCAGCATTTTTCGTCATTTCTATTTTTTGTGTATGTGTTTATCCAATACTGGGTATGTATATTACCTCGGCTGGTTTTGTTATCATATCATTTGTATACGAGTGAGTATACTTGGGCTCTTTTCTGTAGGAATTGAATTTGATTCCCATTTGCTTTGTTTCCGAGGTCACGTTTTCGAGGTCGCATGCCTCTCTTTATTAACGGTTCTTTTGTAGCCGTTATATGATTCGCAGTACCGAACACACGTACATCGCATTATTCCGGACGTTATTTTGCCGTTGTATTTTCGACACATCTTTTGCTGTTCCCATCGTTGGGGACCTCTTGCAAGTGTCTATTTTGGTGGGTAACAAGCTTTTGGTGTTCATTTCTCTCCCCTACAAACCTCAGTAGAAGCCACGGGTATTAGCCTGGTGTGCTCTGCTGCGCTAGTGTTGTTAATCTTCTAAGCGCCTGAGTCTCTTCTGTTGGAGAGGGTCTTTAACGTCCAGCCTCTTGGCTTCAGACGGCGATTAACCGGTGATCAGTCGGCAATCAGCTTTCATTTTCTTTACCCAGACTCTTTGAGTCCATTTGGGTCTGATAAACTCTATTTTTCCTCCTGTCACTACGCGTTTACACGTAGTCTGCTAGATATTCTTACTAGCAGTATTCAGTGATTTCAAGTATTAGTATTTAGATTTGTGAGCAATTACGTGTAAGATGACCTCTGAGATCGAACCTCTATCGGTGCTCTATTACTGTTAGCGATTCAGCGAGTCGGCTCGCTTATTTGCCTGTTAGTCATACGTGTGTGTTATTTCATTCGTGTGTGTATTCCCGAATGTTCGTACGTCTGTACGTTTGTTACCGGCGCTTTTCTAGAAAAATGATCCAAAATCTTTCCTGAAATCCATATTCAAATTCATTTCTGTGCTTTCCAAGATATCCTGATGTGTTTCAGCATTGTTGCATCCATCTATATCACTTGGTAACATTTCTTCTTCCATGTCCAACGTGTTTTCCTCTTCATCAGCATCAAGCTCCCCTGAAGTTGTATTGTCGTTTTCATCACTGTCTTCCATTGGATTGGTACTGGTTGAGTTTTCCATTCCTTCAGAGCTCGCGACAAATTTCTCCCCTGAAGATAACAATGGGACTTCATCAGTGCTCTTGATATCTTCCATGTTCTGTTGGTGCTCTGACAGAGAAAGAGTAAACTTCTCTGCCTCCGGGTTGTCATTCACATATTCATCTTTGGTGCCAATTTCCTTGCGTCTTGTTCTGACTACCGATCTCATCAACACTTGTCTTTTCTTTTTTGCTGTATCTGGTTCAGTCAGAATATAATAAGTCATTGCATCCCCCGTTGATTCAGCAAAACCCAGAAATCTCCCTTTCAACATGTTGTTTTTGGGACTCTTGAATCTTGGCTCAAAATACCACACTGGTTCATAGAAATGAAATCTCAGGTGGGAGATATCAGGTGTCCAACCTTGGTGCAATTCGAGGGGTACTTTCCAATTCAGAGACTTTCGCGCTGCCAAATTGTTAACTGACACGCACCATTTTGCACACCAATGTGCTAAACTGATTGGCGCCTGAAACATACGTAGACTGTTTTGTACCATCTTGGACAATCTTCCCCATTCAGCTTCACACAGTTTCTGATGGCTGTGATGTGGTTCACTTGTTCTTGTTTTTATCATATTTTCTCGAAGAATTTGAGTCCACTTTACCCCTGTTTCAGATCTTGCATTATCACTGAGAATAGTATCCGGTGCTCCATGTTCGCGAAGATAATCCTGTAGGGCATTTGTACATTGTGATTCTGTTTTCAAAGGATGGAAAGACCAAAGCTTTGTCTTGGTGCCACTAAAAAATTGTCCCCCGTTGTGTCCTTGAGATGTCTTCTTCGAAAAATATGTGTAATCAGTGCTCACTGTTTCATTTTGTCTTCTGTAATGGAATGCCTTGAATCTTTTCCTGTAATGTTTCCTGGGGACTTCTCGATTCTCTTCTTCTATTTCTTCATAGTGTTGGGTAGTATTTTCCAATGTTTTCAAAACAGTCAATTCTGGTAACATAGCAAACCGCTTTCGTAGTTCCAGCATTGGAAGTTTTGCAAATTTGAACGTTTCTCTTGCTCTCTTCCTTCTCAACATTGGATATTTGCGCATGTCTGGAGGTGCAGGACTGTTCAGTTCAAATTTTTCCAATGTATCCACTTCCCCTTCCGTCGGTTTGGTAATATGAAAATATACTTTTTCATCGTCATATGAAAATGGTAGGAATGTCGTTCCAATTGTAATCCCACATTTGCTCAACTGTGGTTGCACTCCATTCACCAGTACTCCATGATCACCCATATCAATTGTTGTCAATAGTGATTCACCATCAGTTTGATCTTTATCCTTGGTGACAAAAGTTGCATAGTGGACCATTAGAATTACTGGATCTTCTCTTCCTGGAATAAAAGCCTTCGTTACAGCACTGCAAACTGGATGCTCCACATAGGCGTTGGTATCATTACTCATGTACGGCCTCATTGCAGATGTCATTCCAGTTTCTCCTCCAATTCGAAGCCATGCTTGTTCTGTAACCATTGGTCTTCTTCCTCCACCACTGTCAATCACTGCAATGTTGTCATTTTGTTGAACCTCTCTATATCGATGTATATTGGTAATTGTTGGATTTCTTGTTGCTCTTCTCGGTCTTCTTCCTTGGCAGATTTTTCTGGTTGCTTTTTGGCGATCCCGTTCTGTTTCAGTATCATTATTGTTGATTTCCTTTTCATCGTCCAAATCAGGTTCCATTCTTGCAACAAGATCTGGTACATCTTCTCCATTACAATTCGCATCCTCATCCTCATTTTCACTATCCTCATCATCGCTTTCATCGGATTTTATTTCCATCTTGTTTCTTCGTGTTGTATAAAAATAGGATGATGCGTTTCTTTGTGGTGTTGAATTCACTGCATTCTGTGTTGCCGAATTCACCGCATTCTGCGTTGCCTGGTCCTCACCTGTTGCCAAATTCACCGCATTCTGCGTTGCCTGGTCCTCACCATCCCCCCCAGAATGTAGACGAAATCGGACCGTTTTGAGGGCAGTAGAGCCTGGAGGAAATAATTCAGTTTCATCAATCGTTCCAATGCTATCTTGATCACTATCAGCATCCGGAGTGGGTGATTCAGCTGGAGAAGACGAGGGCGTCGGCGGTGACTCGATCGGAGGTGAATTGGTAGTGGGAGTCATTACACGACGTACTCTCCGTTGACGGCTGGTAGATTTAGGGATGAAGTGATTCATTCCATCATCTTGTGGAGAACCAACAATAACACCCTCTGGAGTAGGTGGTAGAGTATCGCTGTGTCGGATGGCTTGGTTGTATTTTAGCACCCAGTCACGATAAAGTTGAGACAGCTCCTGCCATGTGTCTGGAGGAATTCGAATAATACCCTTGAGATTGGGGTGAATAGTCCCTGTGAGAATGCCAGTGCCGGAGGACCCAGTTCGGTGTCTTTTGTTAGGACCATCTGGGGTGCGCCGAACACGTTTTGAGCCTCCTCTGTTGCTATCGAATACAGTGCGGGCAAGTTCTTCATCATGGATGCGAAGCTTAACAATCATTTCTTCGAGAGTCCGGTCTGTTTTGTGTTCCAGCAATTCTTCTTTGAATCTCTCCAGGTTGGGGTCACGAATATTTCGAGCAAATATGCTTTTTGCGTCCCATTCAGTCATGTGATAGGGTGGAATTTTCCGAAGTTTATGATAGGTCAGTTCAAAAGTATTAATGTACTCAGAAATATTGCCGTTGGGATGCAACTGGTTGTATCGTAGACGAAGCTTCAGTGTCTCGGCGTAAGATTCTCTCCGGTTGTCAGAATCATACCAGCCCAATAGTTCTTGCCATGCTGCGTGTCCATCGAATGTATCTTCATGCTGGATGATTTTGGAATGAGCACTACCTCCACTACAAGCCGACAGCAATGTTCCCCAAAGTGCCTTGTTTTTGCTTGGGGCATTGCGGGCGGCGTCTGGGTCATTCATAATTTCCTCATGTCCTGTTGCAGCAAAAGTAGCGATCGCATCAGATTTCCACTTTGTCCAATTTTCTTGTTGGCCATCAAAATCCTGGATTGGTTTTGCCTTGAGTAACTGCTGACCCGCGGCTTTTTCCTTTGCCGACCTCACTTCTTGTCTAAGTGCTTCCATCTCATCCTCTTTGTTGCGTGATTCTTGAATCGTTTGTCTCAGAGCGTTCATCTCTGCTTCATATCTTCTTTCTTTTTCTCGCCCTCGTGCTCTTGCCGCTCTCATTTCTTCCTTTAGTGCATTGATTTCTTCCATTTGACGTTTGGCTTCTACTGCTTGTCTCCTAACCAGTTTTGCGTTTCTGCGTCTTTCGGAACTTGAGGTACTGCTATCATCACTTTCTGACGGTTCCGATAGCGACGATTCCGATTCCGATGATGATGATTCCGATGACGATGGTTCCAGATTTCGATTAGCCCGTTTCGAGCGTCGTTGTCGTGTTGGCAATAGAATCTGATTATCCTCACTTGTATCCTGTGATACATCCGGTACTTCATTCTGTCTCCACCAATCATTGTTTCTCATCATGTAGAAAGCCGGGTAGGTGACTGCACCCAGAGTTTGGAAGAATCTGTTTGTAAAGGTTGGCATGGTGTTGTCGTGTGTTTTTCTTTTCGGTTGTTACGTATTTTTATTTTTATTTTTGTTTCTTGTTATGTATTTCTTTGTTGTTCTAGCCAATTCTCAGTAGTATCCGATGGATTGTGCTCGAGATAGTGGCTTATTTCAGTAATTTCGTATGAAAGTATTAGATTTGATTCAGTGGTACAGATCGTATAGAATTTTCTGAAGTTCCCGATTGATAAATTCCAAGGTTGATTTTTGTTAGTAGGAAATTTCTAGTAGGGACCTCGTGAGAAGTTTCTCGTAGGAAGCTCGTAGGTATTAACACTCCGGAATGTATTGTAACTCGTAGGTATGTTTGTTATATAGACTTCGTATGAAGCTGCGACTGTTAATCAACAACTGTAATTCCGGATTATGAGTTAATTAATCTATTTTCTGTTTTTCCAGCGGTTAACCTGAATCCACGTATAATCCCGTGTTAAGCAATCCTCCATAATGAGACTGCACGTGCATTCTCATGTTGTAGATTAACTAATATTTCCTCAGTAAATTTGTCGGAGTAACGTGTCTCATTTTGTTTGTTTCTGACATATTCGGGCTTCGCGTATCCATTTTGTATGTCATTGATATTTCCCATATTTCATTGATATACACATGTATATCATTGACATACTTAGTATTGGATCCTATGCCTCTGAATTTTCGTGTACTACTTTCTTGTGATATTTCACTGTGTCCGATTCTTCTATCAATGATCTATTCATTCGATCTTGACTCATTTATTCTGTCATCGTGACCATCAGTTTGTTTTCTGTGATAGACTACCTTCGATTCCTATGTTGCCTTGTTGGTCTTCATATGCCCGAGTCTCTATCCATCAGCAATCTAATCTCACTCATCGTATTCATTGTATTTCTCGTAGCTTCGTAATTAGTTGGTATTTCACCGCGCATCTCATTCATGTATGTGTGCGTGCGCATCTGTCTGTTTTCTTATTTGTTCGTATTTAACCGCACGTAACGGTTATATCTTGTTTTTACTTAACAACACGATTTGCCGGTTGTTAGCTTGTTCCACGTAACCCTCCATGGACAATTTGACCTCGCGTTTGTCGTAGTCCCAACGAAGGTGGACCCCCACGTATTGTTTTCCTGTCCAGTCAACCTTGAAGGTGTATTTGGCCCCGGCTGCCTTGACTAGATGATCGACGTCTTGATTGACGTATTTGATCCCAAAGTCATCCACGACTAGGGTGAAGGTTATGTCTCTCTCGTCGTGTAGGAAGAGTCCCTCGGTGTGGGGTGCCTTTCGGTATCCATGTGACCGTAGGTGCGCCACTAAGTCATCATGCGCAATTTTCCCGCTTTGTTTGAGACCGTACCATGCCTTTTTGATTCTGGCATAAACGTATTCGCCCCTCTTGAGTCCATCTAGTCTGTAGGACGATCTGATACGGGGGGGGAATCATGTCCCATCGAAATTTTACGTATTCGGGTTCGTCTAGCGAGGAGCATAAGTACATGTTAGAGATGTCGCCGGTACGATACCTGGCCCCTGGGGTGGATACTACACTGTTCCAATGGGTTTTTATGGTTTCCATGCTTGCTGTTCTAGTGGACACGTCACCGTGGTACTCCAGTTGTTCTAGCCAAATCTCGATAGTATCCGATGTGTTTTGTTCAAGATAATGGCTTATTTCAGTAATTTCGTACAGTAGTGTTAGATTTGATTCAGTGGTACACGTACGAACCGAATTTACTGAAATTCGCGATGGATAAATTTGAAGATCGCTTTATCGCTAGTAGGAAATTTCTCGTAAGAAAATTCCGGAATAGAGTAAAAGTGTAACTCGTAGGTATGTTTGCTATATAGACTTCGTATGAAGCTGCGACTGTTAATCAACAACTGTAATTCCGGATTATGAGTTAATTAATCTATTTTCTGTTTTTCCAAATACTTAATCGGATTTCACATGCAATCCCGTGTTAAGCAATCCTCCATCACGAGACTGCACGTGTATTGTCGTGTTGTAGATTAATAATAATAATAATATACGTATTTAAGTAACCTTAACCACCAAAGGTGGATCTAAGCTACTCAGTCTGTATCCAGACTTTAACGTCGCCTCAATCGAAGAGAGTTTAAGCCCCAAGTTGTAGAACGACAAATTTTTCAAACGAATCCTGAAAGCAAGCAGGGAGGGTACAAAGAACAAACTGATGAATGCTGCCCCAAGCAGAAGCCTAACAGAAAGCAGCTGCCAACAATCATACAGTAGGAAGGGAGACACATATGAGGAGCAGCGCCGCATGGCTGCACTCAGGCGGGCTGGTCCCACAGTATGTGGGATGGAAAAGACAGGGGCCATAGTCTTGGAGGAAGAAGAACAAGGGTAGGGAATTTGAGTAGTGGAGGTGCGTGTCGTCGACAACTCGATCAAATTTTCGGTCCGTATTTTGCGCCCACAGCCGAAGAAGGGATCCGAGTCTTTTTGATCGGATTTGCCGCCGACAAGGTACTAGGTCGAGTCTACCGCACCTCGGTCGTCAAGTTTGCCGCCGACAACAGTAGGAAGGGTTGTCGGGTTTTTCTATCAAATTTGACGCTGAGTTTGTTGATCAAATTTGCCGCCGACAACAGGAGCAAGTTTTTCGATCAAAGTAGAGCTAGGAAGGGATACACATAGGAAGGGCATAGCGCCGCACTGCTTGCTTGGTGGAAGAAGCAAGAGAGCCTACGGTAAGTGAATGGAAGCCCCTAAGTGGAATTCAGTTAGTGGGGGCACAGGGGCCATAGTCTTGGAGGAAGAAGAACAAGGCAGGCTGTACACTGGAGGGGTCCTATGTGGGATGGGAACCATAAAAGAACAACACTTAGGGGCACATGGTATGTAGGCGAGAACTTGAAGATCGACCTGTGAGACCTCTCTTATCTCGCAGGGAACACTTGAAGAACCGGTGGAACACTTGAAGGAGGTTCCTATGTAGAAACGGGCTCTAATCGAAACCACTTATAAGCCAATGGGCTGTAGGTGTGGAAACAGATGCCAGATGTTGGGCATACCTGATGATGCACTAGGAAGGGATACACAGCATACCGTAGGAAGGGCATACCGGTAGCGCCGCACTGCTTGCTTGGTGGAAGAAGCAAGAGATCCTACGGTAAGTGAATGGAAGCCCCTAAGTGGAATTCAGTTAGTGGGGGCACAGGGGCCATAGTCTTGGAGGAAGAAGAACAAGGCAGGCTGTACACTGGAGGGGTCCTATGTGGGATGGGAACCATAAAAGAACAACACTTAGGGGCACATGGTATGTAGGCTAGAACTTGAAGATCGACCTGTGAGACCTCTCTTATCTCGCAGGGAACACTTGAAGAACCGGTGGAACACTAAAGGAGGGTCCTATGTAGAATCGGCCTCTAATCGAAACCACTTAGGAGCCAAGGAGCTGTAGGTGTGAAAACCGATGCCAGCTGTAGGGCACACCTGATTGGATAGGGAGGAAGTAGGGCCTTAGGGGAAAACACTTAACGACAAGGGCCATAAGTGAATTCACACTTAAAGGTCAGGGAAGGAACAGAAGGGAACTTGAAGGTCGACCTGTAAGACCTCTCGTATCTCACAGGGAAGGGACTTGAAGAACCAGGGGGAACACTAAAGGAGGGTCCTATGTAGAATCGGCCTCTAATCGAAACCACTTAGGAGCCAAGGAGCTGTAGGTGTGAAAACAGATGCCAGCTGGAGGGCACACCTGATTGGATAGGGAGGAAGTAGGGCCTTAGGGGAAAACACTTAACGACAAGGGCCATAAGTGAATTCACACTTAAAGGTCAGGGAAGGAACAGAAGGGAACTTGAAGTTCGACCTGTGATACCTCTCTTATCTCTCACAGGAGACTTGAAGAACCGGGTGGTACACTGGAAGAAGGGTCCTATGTAGAATCGGCCTCTAATCGAAACCACTTAGGAGCCAAGGGGCTGTAGGTGTGAAAACAGACGCCAGCTGTAAGACACACCTGAAAGGTATATGTGGGAAGGAGGGCCTTACGCGAAAACACTTAGGGACCAAGGGCCATAAGTGAATGCTCGCTTAAGGGTCAGGGAAGGAACAGAAGGGAACTTGAAGTTCACCTGTGAGACCTCTCTTATCTCACAAGAGACTTGAAGAACCGGGTAGTACACTGGAAGGGTCCTATGTAGAATCGGCCTCTAATCAAAACCACATAGGAAGGGACTGTAGGTGTGAAAACAGATGCCAGCTGTAGGGCACACCTGAAAGGTATATGTGAGAAGGAGGGCCTTGAGCGGAAACACTTAACGACCAGGGGCCATAAGTGAATGCTCGCTTAAGGGTCAGGGAAGGAACAGAAGGGAACTTGAAGTTCACCTGTGACTTGGGGGAGAAGCTCACCGATTGAAGTGGTAGCGCTTCGTGATCGGAGAAGGAGCTTAGTGGGGTTAGTACTGGTCTACAGGATCCAGTGTAGGTAGAAGAGATACTGGATTCAGTGTAGGAAATTAGTGTTGGTTTGCAAGCGCAACGACCACGGCGACGACGACGACAAGGACCGACAATGGTGAATATGCAACCACAGAGGCCAAGGAAGGCGCCAATCGACTAAGCTGATAGCAAAATCGAAAAGGGCAGGTCTTGGTTAGTATGTGTAGAGCCTGGTGTCGGTGGTGGCAGTGTAGAAGTGAGCAAGATATGGCAGGGAAAATTTGTGTAGAAATCTACATGTTTTTAGTACTGGAACATTGGAAATTTGGAACGTCGGACAAAATTGCGCGAGGCGCAAAATTGTATTGTCGTGTTGTAGATTAACTACCGTTTCACCGGTAAATTCGTCCGAGAAACATGTCTCATTTGTTTGTTTCTAACATAATTGGGCTTCACGTATCCATTTTGTATGTCATTGATATTTCCCATATTTCATTGATATTCACATGTATATCATTGACATACTTAGTATTGGATCCTATGCCTCTAGATTTTCGCGTACCACTTTCTGGTGATACTTTGCCGTGTCGGATTCTTTTATCAATGATCAATTCCTTTGGTCGTGAGTCATTCTTTTGTTTTCTGTGATCGACTTCCTACAGTGGCTATATTGCCTTGTTGGTCTTCATATGCCCGAGTATCGATCCATCAGTAATCTCGTCTCACCATTGCATTCATTGTATTCGTAAGACCGTACGTTGTTCGTTTCGCCGCGCATCTCATTCATGTATGTGTGCGCGCGTCAGTCTGTTTTCTTATTCGTTCATATTTAACCGCACGTAACGGTTATATCTTGTTTTTTACTTAACAACACGATTTGCTGGTTGTTCTCCCCTAAATCCATGTTCTTGGTTTAGATTCCTATCGGATTTTTAGAGGGAAGCATACAACATAATTTTTAGGCATGGATTTTTAGTGTGGTTGTTTTATTACTGAATTGTGGTACTTAACTTTGTTTTTACATTGTCATGAATTCATTTAGGAGATTCCTGAATGCATTACTGTTTAGCGGCTTGGTCAGAATGTTGGCATAGTTGTCCTGTGAGTTAATATGACTGATAGATACGACTTTTCCAGCTTGGTGTTGTCTGACAAAATGGTAGGCCTGCGCGATTGATTTCTTGTTGAGTGAACTTGCAGGGTTGGTGGAATTGATTACTACACTTTTGTTATCCACATAGATCTCTGCTGGTTTGGTAATTACAACTCCCATCGATCTAAGGTGGTATCTGAGCATGATGGACAATGCAACCGCATCTTTCAGGGCAGTAAATTCAGCTCCAAATGTACTTGTGTGAACTGATGTCTGTCTCTTAGACTTCCAGTAAACTGGCATACACCCAACAAATGCAATCAATCCAGTGATACTCCTTCCAGTAACCAAGTCGTGTGCATGGTCGCTATCACAAAATATGTTCAAATCCATTTCAGGAATTAGAGGCACGGGGAACATTGGATCCAATTCTTCCTTGTAGTATTTGTAGTGATGCGTAAATTCTTCGTATTTGAGCTTGACATCACCATTTGAATTGATCCTTGGAGATCTTGAATCCACTAGAATTCCTTTCTTCTTGTACTTCTTTAGATATCCCAGGATGTGTCTAGCCATCTGCAAATGACCTTCTCGCGGTCTGGCTGCAAATCTTGAGAGGGATGATACTGCAAATGCAATATCAATTCTTCCAGATAACACCAACCACTGCCCTAGACCAATAATATGTTGAAATTCCTTGTGTTCCGATACTGACAGTAATGGCGAATCATCCAGTTCAGGGTGGCAATCAGTTTTCATTGGCAGATTTTCTTTCTTGAGGGTCACTGAATATTTCTCTTGATATTTCCGAATCACCTCACTGATATATTTTGTAGAGTTCATCAACAATCATCCATCTTTGATTCTTGTAAGACTTGTACCAAGGTAATACTGGGGTTCTGATTCAACATTTCTCAGCGCAAATTCTTGTTCAATTCTGGCGATCCAATCTTGTGGTTTCTTTCTTTCCTATTACCATAAGGTCATCGACATGAGTACCAATATATGTGTAGCTTTCTCCTTCTTTCTGTAACCATAAATCTGGATCTGCTCTTGACGGTCGAAAACCCAAGTTCATGAGCGTATCAGCCAGAAAGTCAATGAAAGCTCTACCGCTACCTGCCAGTCCATACAGCGCTCTTTGTATTTCTACTTTGCATCCTTTCTTTTCACCAAACTCGTCTCCAGCCCACACCCATACCTTTTCCTGAACCGGCGCAGTTGGGAACGCATTGCCCACATCTGCTGTCATCAAATCCAGTTGTTGGTGTTGGGCGATTAGAAATAGTAAGTACACAGATAAACTGTTGATCTGACTGGAGTATGTGTTGTATTCACTCGAATCGACTCTGTGACCACCTGCTACCAATCGGCTCTTGTACCTGCCGTCCTCGCTCTTGATATCCCAAATCATCTGCAATCTTGCTTGTTGCCAACCTTCTTCTTTTGGAAATTCTTTTTCTGCTGAGTGATACTTGAAACATTTTAGTCGTTCCAAATTATCCATCTCTTTCTGAATTGAGTCTTTCCATTTTGTGTTGCCAGCTTCCGCATCAAATTGCATACATTCTTCATAGGTATTTGGAATCTTCTGTCCAAACTTTTCACGATTCTTCTTCTTTGCCATTCTTTGATTCCTGGATGGTTTCTTCTTGTTGACTGCGCGTTGAACCCTCTTGTGTATCAAGGACTTCATAAATCGTATTCTTCTGACGATGCCAGATTGTTGTTTTATGACTTGCTCTGCCCATACATTCAACGGTCTGTTATTTCCTCTCCTGCTTTCAACAATGTACTCCTTGATATACTTTGCACATGCCAGTGGTTGATCTTCCTTCAATTGTGGGAATGGAGTATTCAAGACTGTATTTCCTTGTAGCTCATCGATGTATTGCGCCTTGAATACCAAAATCCCATTTTCCCAGAAATGATCCAAAATCTTCCGGAAATCCATATCCAAATTTACTTCTGTGCTTTCCAAGATATCCTGATGTGTTTCAGCATTGTTGCATCCATCTATATCACTTGGTAATATCTCTTCTTCCATGTCCAACGTGTTTTCTTCTTCATCGGCATCAAGCTCCCCTGAAGTTGTATTGTCATTTTCATCCCTTTCTTCCATTGGATTGGTGCTAGTAGAATTTTCCATTCCTTCAGAGCTCGCGACAAATTTCTCCCCTGAAGATAACAATGGGACTTCATCAGTACTCTTGATATCTTCCATGTTCTGCCGGTGTTCTGACAAGGAAAGAGTGAACTTCTCGGCCTCCGGGTTGTCATTCACATATTCATCTTTGGTGCCAATTTCCTTGCGTCTTGTTCTAACTACCGATCTCATCAATACTTGTCTTTTCTGTTTTGGTGTATCTGGTTCAGTCAGAATATAATAGGTCATTGCATCCCCCGTTGATTCAGCAAAACCCAGAAATCTCCCTTTCAACATGTTGTTTTTGGGGCTCTTGAATCTTGGCTCAAAATACCACACTGGTTCATAGAAATGAAATCTCAGGTGGGAGATATCAGGTGTCCAGCCTTGGTGCAATTCGAGGGGTACTTTCCAATTCAGAGACTTTCGCGCTGCCAAATTGTTAACTGACACACACCATTTTGCACACCAATGCGCTAAACTGATTGGTGCCTGAAACATACGTAGACTGTTTTGTACCATCTTGGACAATCTTCCCCATTCAGCTTCACACAGTTTCTGATGGCTGTGATGTGGTTCACTTGTTCTTGTTTTGATCATATTTTCTTGAAGAATTTGAGTCCACTTTACCCCTGTTTCAGATCTTGCATTATCACTGAGAATAGTATCCGGTGCTCCATGTTCGCGAAGATAATCCTGTAGGGCATTTGTACATTGTGATTCTGTTTTCAAAGGATGGAAAGACCAAAGCTTTGTCTTGGTGCCACTAAAAAATTGTCCCCCGTTGTGTCCTTGAGATGTTTTCTTCGAAAAATATGTGTAATCAGTGCTCACTGTTTCATTTTGTCTTCTGTAATGGAATGCCTTGAATCTTTTCCTGTAATGTTTCCTGGGGACTTCTCGATTCTCTTCTTCTATTTCTTCATAGTGTTGGGTAGTATTCTCCAATGTTTTCAAAACAGTCAATTCTGGCAACATAGCAAACCTTTTTCGAAGTTCTAATATTGGTAGTTTTGCAAATTTGAACGTTTCTCTTGCTCTCTTCCTTCTCAACATTGGATATTTGCGCATGTCTGGAGGTGCAGGACTGTTCAGTTCAAATTTTTCCAATGTATCCACTTCTCCTTCCGTCGGTTTGGTAATATGAAAATAAACTTTTTCATCATCATATGAAAATGGTAGAAATGTCGTTCCGATTGTAATCCCACATTTGCTCAACTGTGGTTGCACTCCATTCACCAGTACTCCATGATCACCCATATCAATTGTTGTCAATAGTGATTCACCATCAGTTTGATCTTTATCCTTGGTCACATAAGTGGCATAGTGGACCATTAGAATTACTGGATCTTCTCTTCCTGGAATAAAGGCCTTCGTTACAGCACTGCAAACTGGATGCTCCACATAGGCGTTGGTATCATTACTCATGTACGGCCTCATTGCAGATGTCATTCCAGTTTCTCCTCCAATTCGGAGCCATGCTTGTTCTGTAACCGTTGGTCTTCTTCCTCCACCACTGTCAATAACAGCAATATTATCATTTTGTTGAACCTCTCTGTATCGATGTATATTTGTGATTGCTGAATTGCCTGTTGTTCGTCTCAGTCTTCTTCCTTGATACATTTTTCTGGTTACGATTCGGCGGTCCCGTTCTATTTCCTTTTCATCTTCCGAATCAGGTTCCATTCTTGCAACAAGATCTGGTACATCTTCTCCATTACCATTCACATTCTCATCCTCATTTTCACTATCCTCGTCATCGCTTTCCTCAGATTTTATTTCCATCTTATTTCTTCGGGTTGTATAAAAATAGGATGATGCGTTTCTTCGGGGTGTTGAATTCAAATTTACCGTATCTTGTGTTGCCGAATTCACCGCATTCTGCGTTGCCTGAGTCAAATTCAATTCATTCTGTGTTACTTCAGCATCGTCCCCCCCAGAATGTAGACGAAATCGGACCGTTTTGAGGGCAGTAGAGCCTGGAGGAAATAATTCAGTTTCATCAATCGTTCCAATGCTGTCTTGGTCGCTATCCGCATCCGGAGTGGGTGATTCAGCTGGAGAAGATAAGGGCAGCGCCGGTGACTCGATTGGAGGTGAATCAGTAGTGGGATTCATTACCCGGCGTACTTGCCGTTGACGGCTGGTAGATTTAGGGATGAAATGATTCATTCCATCATCTTGTGGAGAACCAACAATAACGCCCTCTGGAGTAGGTGGTAGAGTATCGCTGTGTCGGATGGCTTGGTTGTATTTGAGTACCCAATCGCGGTACGGTTGAGAAAGCTCTTGCCATGTGTCTGGAGGGATTCTGATGATACCTTTGAGGTTAGGGTGAATAGTCCCTGTAAGAGTGCCTGTGCCGTAGGAACCCGTGCGTTGTCTTTTGTTAGGACCATCAGGGGTGCGTCGGACGCGTTTGTGGCCTCCTCTGTTGCTATCAAATGCAGTGCGAGCAAGCTCTTCATCATGGATGCGAAGCTTGATAATCATTTCTTCTAGGGTCCTGTCGGTTTTATGTTCCAGCAATTCTTCTTTGAATCTCTCCAGGTTGGGGTCACGAATATTCCGAGCGAATATAATTTTTGCATCCCATTCTGTCATGTGGTGGAATTTTTCGAAGTTTATGATAGGTCAATTCAAACGTGTTGATGTACTCAGAAATATTACCATTGGGATGTAACAGGTTGTATCGTAGACGAAGCTTCAGTGTCTCAGCGTAAGATTCTCGCCGGTTATCAGAATCATACCAGCCCAATAGTTCTTGCCATGCCGCATGACCATCAAATGTATCTTCATGCTTGATTATTTTGGAATGGGCACTACTTCCACTGCACGCCGACAACAATGTTCCCCAAAGTGCCTTGTTTTTGCTCGGTGCATTCCGGGCCGCCTCTGCATCATTCATAATCTCCTCATGTCCTGTGGCTGCAAAGGTAGCTGTTGCATCTGATTTCCACTTTGTCCAGTTTTCTTGCTGGCCATCAAAATCATGGATTGGTTTTGCCTTGAGTAGCTGCTGACCCGTTGCCTTTTCTTTGGCCGACCTCACTTCTTGTCTAAGCGCTTCCATCTCGTCATCCCTGTTGTGTGATTCTTGGATTGTTTGTCTCAGAGTGTTCATTTCCGCTTCATATCTTCTTTCCTTTTCTCGCCCTCGTGCTCTTGCAGCTCTCATTTCTTCTTTTAGTGCATTGATTTCTTCCATTTGACGTTTGGCTTCTGCTGCTTGTCTTCTGAGAGTAACCAGTTCTGCATCTCTGTGTCTGCCAGGTCTTCCGCCAGGTCTTGAACCGCTATTATCGTCGTCACTTTCTGATGACGAAGAAGATGATGAAGAAGATGGTGAAGATGAAGACGAAGACAACGATGATGCGTAGTTGGCCCGTCTTGAACGGCGTTTGCGTCGAGTCGTCGATGGAATCTGGGTATCCTCCTCCTCGCTTGTATTTTGTGGTACATCCGGTACTTCATTCTGTTTCCACCAATCATTGTTTCTCATCATGTAAAAAGCCGGATAGGTGACTGCTCCCAGAGTTTGAAAGATTCTGTTAGTAAAGGTTGGCATGTTGTCGTGTATTTTCTTTTCGGTTGTTACGTATTTTTATTTTTGTTTCTTGTTATGTATTTTTTATTTTTATTTTTGATATTCTTCTTTGTTGTTCTAGCCAAGTTTCAGTAGTATTCAATGGCTCGCGTCCAATATAATCACTTATTTCGATAGTTTCGTACCAGTGTATTAGATTTGATTCAATGGTACAGGTGAGTATGAATTTTACCAAAGTTCGCGATTGATAAATTCTAATCGTCGGTTTTTGTTAGTAGGGAATTTCTCGTAGGAAACTTGTAAGAATAATTCCGGAATGTATTGTAACTCGTAGGTATGTTTGTTATATAGACTTCGTATGAAGCTGCGACTGTTAATCAACAACTGTAATTCCGGATTATGAGTTAATTAATCTATTTTCTGTTTTTCCAAATACTTAATCGGATTTCACATGCAATCCCGTGTTAAGCAATCCTCCATCACGAGACTGCACGTGTATTGTCGTGTTGTAGATTAACTACCGTTTCACCGGTAAATTCGTCCGAGAAACATGTCTCATTTGTTTGTTTCTAACATAATTGGGCTTCACGTATCCATTTTGTATGTCATTGATATTTCCCATATTTCATTGATATTCACATGTATATCATTGACATACTTAGTATTGGATCCTATGCCTCTAGATTTTCGCGTACCACTTTCTGGTGATACTTTGCCGTGTCGGATTCTTTTATCAATGATCAATTCCTTTGGTCGTGAGTCATTCTTTTGTTTTCTGTGATCGACTTCCTACAGTGGCTATATTGCCTTGTTGGTCTTCATATGCCCGAGTATCGATCCATCAGTAATCTCGTCTCACCATTGCATTCATTGTATTCGTAAGACCGTACGTTGTTCGTTTCGCCGCGCATCTCATTCATGTATGTGTGCGCGCGTCAGTCTGTTTTCTTATTCGTTCATATTTAACCGCACGTAACGGTTATATCTTGTTTTTTACTTAACAACACGATTTGCCGGTTGTTAATTTTGTATGAAAGTATTAGATTTGATTCAGTGGTACAGATCGTATAGAATTTTCTGAAGTTCACGATTGATAAATTCCAAGGTTGATTTTTGTTAGTAGGAAATTTCTAGTAGGGACCTCGTGAGAAGTTTCTCGTAGGAAGCTCGTAGGTATTAACACTCCGGAATGTATTGTAACTCGTAGGTATGTTTGTTATATAGACTTCGTATGAAGCTGCGACTGTTAATCAACAACTGTAATTCCGGATTATGAGTTAATTAATCTATTTTCTGTTTTTCCAGCGGTTAACCTGAATCCACGTATAATCCCGTGTTAAGCAATCCTCCATAATGAGACTGCACGTGCATTCTCATGTTGTAGATTAACTAATATTTCCTCAGTAAATTTGTCGGAGTAACGTGTCTCATTTTGTTTGTTTCTGACATATTCGGGCTTCGCGTATCCATTTTGTATGTCATTGATATTTCCCATATTTCATTGATATACACATGTATATCATTGACATACTTAGTATTGGATCCTATGCCTCTGAATTTTCGTGTACTGCTTTCTTGTGATATTTCACTGTGTCCGATTCTTCTATCAATGATCTATTCATTCGATCGTGACTCATTTATTCTGTCATCGTGACCATCAGTTTGTTTTCTGTGATAGACTACCTTCGATTCCTATGTTGCCTTGTTGGTCTTCATATGCCCGAGTCTCTATCCATCAGCAATCTAATCTCACTCATCGTATTCATTGTATTTTTCGTAGCTTCGTAATTAGTTGGTATTTCACTGCGCATCTCATTCATGTATGTGTGCGTGCGCATCTGTCTGTTTTCTTATTCGTTCGTATTTAACCGCACGTAACGGTTATATCTTGTTTTTACTTAACAACACGATTTGCCGGTTGTTAGCTTGTTCCATGTAACCCTCCATGGACAATTTGACCTCGCGTTTGTCGTAGTCCCAACGAAGGTGGACCCCCACGTATTGTTTTCCTGTCCAGTCAACCTTGAAGGTGTATTTGGCCCCGGCTGCCTTGACTAGATGATCGACGTCTTGATTGACGTATTTGATCCCAAAGTCATCCACGACTAGGGTGAAGGTTATGTCTCTCTCGTCGTGTAGGAAGAGTCCCTCGGTGTGGGGTGCCTTTCGGTATCCATGTGACCGTAGGTGCGCCACTAAGTCATCATGCGCAATTTTCCCGCTTTGTTTGAGACCGTACCATGCCTTTTTGATTCTGGCATAAACGTATTCGCCCCTCTTGAGTCCATCTAGTCTGTAGGACGATCTGATACGGGGGGGGAATCATGTCCCATCGAAATTTTACGTATTCGGGTTCGTCTAGCGAGGAGCATAAGTACATGTTAGAGATGTCGCCGGTACGATACCTGGCCCCTGGGGTGGATACTACACTGTTCCAATGGGTTTTTATGGTTTCCATGCTTGCTGTTCTAGTGGACACGTCACCGTGGTACTCCAGTTGGTCTCCTCCCGCTGTGATGCGCGTTCTGTACGGATCGGATTTCTCGGGGCGTATGGATACTGTGTATCGTGGATAAGTGACCTTCTTATGTATTGGCACTGCTTGTCTATCGATCCAATCCAATACATTCATCCCCTCCACTCCGTTGGGTTGGAACCCTTGGAATAAGCTGCCGAACTCGTCCTCACCTGATCGGAGCCATAATTCTTGTACCTGTGCCTTGGGGTGTCTGATTAGATCGCAGTATGCTGCCCATTTGTTCAAGTCATCATCCCATATGGAACCCCCACATGCCAACTGGCGCCTACGCGTTAACTGGTTGATTTGTAGGGCCTGTTTTGGTACGGGGAGGCGAACCGGGTCGCGCGGATAAATTCCCATTAGTGCCTTGGGTTTAACCTTGGGTTTGGAATAGTATTGGTCGGATTTATAGTATCGGGATATTTCACCACGAGTGTAGTCAGCCGTATCCCCATCAGTGAAACGAACCCTGTAGTATTGGTTGGTTTGATCATAGTTTACGACCTCACCTTCATACCACCCTGAGTTGAACTTTTTCCTAATGATGGTGCCCACAGCCCAGGGGTGTCCCCGGCGGGCGCTGCGTTGTTGTGTAGGCGGCACCCTTGGAGGTTCGCGTGCGTTCGCTGGCTCGTTGATTGATTTTGTGTTGGGCCTGTTGGCCACCCTTGGAGGTTCGCGCAATTCTATGGTGGTTTCTCTAAGTGTGGCTCTGGGCCCTTTTGGCTTTTGTCGTGTACCGATATGTAAAAGATCCTGTATACTCCGTAGAGCCTCATTTACGTTGGTCCCCTGTTCCATATATGGGATTGGTGGATGGGGCTTACTGGTAACCTCCTTTAGGTCTTGTAGGATCATGAGCAGTCGGTCTGTAGATGAGGAATGGGGCATATCGGTCTTGGGAAAAAAAGCCACTGTGTTGCTGATTCTGTTAGCGCGGCTGGCCTCCCCGACGCATGTGTAATTCCTGTAGTGCTTTAAGGCCGGTCCAATGTAGAAACCCCTTGTCCCATGATCCTGCCATGCACCGCGTTCTTGCGCTCTGTCCTGAATGATCACCCGGCAGCCCATAGGGGCGAGGGGGTGTTTGTTGTAGTCATAGACCCCGCGTCTGAGCTCATACGCTGATAGCTTCGGCTGGGCACGCGAAGCCCGCAGTAGGTTGAGGGTAATGAGGGCCTGTGGAATCAGTAGGTCCCAGTCGTCTATCGGGTACTTGTCGTCCACCCCATTCAATCCTGCTATAAAATGGTTCTTGAAAGTCTGTATTGCCCTTTCCGCATGGTTGAGTCGGTGGTCCCCAGGTGATGCGAGTTGGTAATCGAGGTTGTTCTTTGTGATGTACGCGATTAGTTTCTTGGAGGTCTCATTGTCCATGCGTACTATTTTTGCGCTCACGCTGTCCTCTTTCATCCGCGTATAGCATGCCATGAACCCCTGTAGGAGGTCTTCGCTCTTGCGTGACTGGATGGGCTCCACGTCAATGTAGCTGGAATCGTAGTCGTACATGAGGAATACGTACTGGTGCCCACGGCGTGACGTGACGGGGTATCTTCCCGGGAGGTCCCACGCAATGAGTTCCTTCGTTTCGTCCTTGGTGCGTGGCCCTGCTTGGATTGTGGGTTGCATTTCATTCGTGGATACTACGTCTACGCAGATGTTATGTATCTTCTTTCGGACGATGCGGGGCGGCTCTGTATCGGTCATTGGTTTGTTCTTTGGCTTGCATGTGTCCTTGTTCTTTGGTTTGTGTGTGCTTTGGATGCCTTGTCGGACCATCTGTAGGTGACCCATAGTCGTTTCTTCTGTGAGTGGGAGGTATCGGTTGACACGCTGTACAGTGAGGCCCGGCCACGTGGCAAATGAGCCGCGCTCAATGGCGCGGACCCATGTCTCTTTCGTGGGGTACCCTGCTGCTGCGTGGTAGAATCGGATCAGCTTGGGGACGGCTTGGATCTGGTATGCCCCTGCTCCCGTGTGTGTTGAATATTCGTTTTCGTGGTTGTTTTGGATGGCGCTGGTTGCGCTGTTTTCAGTTTCGGTTTGGATGGCGCGGGTTGCGCTGCGTTCAGTTTCGTTTTGCGGGGATTCGTTTAGCGGGGGGTCTGTCACCCTTGGAGATTTAGCCGTCGTCTGCTTGGCGGGTTGATGGAGGGGAACCATGTATAGGTTCCTTAGGGGGTCACGTTGACCGGTGAGTATGACGCGTTGTGTGGGGCCGAGTACCGTGACGTCGTCCTTCGAGAACTCTACGTGGCACCCGGCACTACATAGTTTAGGGACTGAGACCAATGGTAGCTCCACCTCATCGAATTTGTGGCACCCGCGTGCCTCGAGGGGGAGCCGAGGGAGGTCTAACAGGTCAGTGGCCATCGAGAGCATCGTGCTCCCATTTGCGCACCCGACAGCTAGTGCGCCCGGTGTGTCTTGATGCGCCCCCCCTTGAAAAGTGGACGGGACAAAATGGTCTGTAGCCGCCGAGTCCAGGGCCCCGAATCCAGGTGGGGCATGGAGATGGAAAGCGACGTCTGGTGCAAAGGTAACTGTACGCTGGGTTGGCCGGGGTAGGATGTTGCGCGAGGGATCACGTAGGATACTGAGTAATTGAGAATCGTGATTACTATATTTATGTATGCTACTACTGTGGTCCCCCCCACACCGTCAAGATCGCGGGGGAACATTAACAATCATGGTCCGGCCGTTGCCGTTAGGATTGGAACCATTCCACTTCAACCACCGGTCTGTATTCCTGGTGGCCCCTCCCATCTGATTGTTGTAGGTGGTGAAAAGAATTCACCGTGTAAAGGCGTATTCATACGTCTTTAGCGGGCATATCGTACGAAAAGTCATAAAGAAGGCAATAACCTTATTCGTAAGGTTATTAACCTGATGAGTGAATAATCGTCGGTGCTTTTATGTGGATTACCTCTTAGCGGGAATTTTCCCAACAGCTCACTCTTCGAAGAATTAACAACTCTAAAACACTATCATGCCCTAAAATCTACGTACAACCTAGTACTAATTATACGTAATAAGGTACAAGCAATGTGATATTCCAATGAGAATATCACGGTGAATTATACGGTAAAAAGACAGATCGAAGATGGTTTTGCATGTGTTTTGCGTCTTATTTACGTGTGCTTTGTATGCTAAGAATTACACGGTAATATGCCGTAAAATCGACGCGACGATAATCGACACGACGATACGATGGGTAATTAACCTGTCGACAACGACAAGGCCGAATGAACTGTAACAACAATATTCTACTCACTAAATCGATCGACCGTAAGGAAGATCGCGTTTTGTTTTATTACTGTTATGACACACTTTTTCTAGTTTATCAGACCCACAGCACTCTACGAGCTGTGGAGGACCGAATGGCGTTTCCCACCAAGAAACGCAGTTTGAGCTCGAAGACTAATCCGGACTAGCCTGATCAGCTACCGGCATCAACCCTCAAGGATGTAAAAGAGGCAGTTGCCTGTGGAGCCCTGGAATAGACCAACACCAGGGCGGTCTCCCTGAAAGAAGAGACCGAAGAATCGAACCAAGGTGGTGGCTCCACCGGGTTTCGAGATCCAGCAAAAACAAGCAAGGGAAAAGAAGCTGGACGGCTCAGTCGAAAGGGCCGCCCAGGTTGGCATCAGTTGAAAGGAATCAATATCCAAATTCGAGAACACTGATCTTTCACTGAAAATAGAACGAAGTGAGCCAGAAGATTGAGCCTGGAGTATTCTGTGGTGAAACAGAAACGGATTGCGAAGAACATCTGCTTGCAAGAAGGAACAGATTGCGAAAAGCATCTGCCCGCGAGAACGAAAGCGAAAACCCAAAGATATGAGAACACCAAACCGCGAAAAGATCGTCGAGAACACTAAAAGGAGAACACTAAATTCTCAGGAAACAATCTTTCAAATTCACCACAGAAATACAGAATGAGCAAAATCCCGAGAAAGGATAGGAAAACTCACAATCTTGATTTGCAACAAAAGCAAAAGCTCACACAAAAGTATAACAAAACCGGAACGAAAATTCGATCCGGATAAATACAGAACGACTGTCACAAAATTAATACCCACCTCTCACATCCAATCCTCGATTTGATTACACTCTTCCACCAAATACCAACTTCCATCGGATACCACACTATGAATCGCCCATCCATACTCCATCACAAAATATAATTCGAAACTTCGTTTGAAATTCTCCATCATGGTACGAACAAGGGCACACGAAAACAGTGACATAGAAGAAACAAAAATGGAGGTGGATCAAGATCCGAATGATCATGATGGAGACGAGGATTCCGAAAAGTATCCAGATAGTGAAGAGGAGTTCGATGCAAGGATCATGAGAGTAATGGAAAAGGCCATGACTGATCCAGAAACAAACTCAACTTGGAAAAGAGTCATCGACAAGGAAGTAAAGAGAAGGATCAGAGCGATACAGGATGCGGTGGAGCAACACAGAAATCCAAATGACGTCAATCAGGGTGATAGTGATAGTGATAACAGCAATGAAGGTGAAAACCAACTAGACGTCGACCTAAGGGCTGAACGGCACGGAAGGAGGTCATCCCAACCAAAAATAAAAATCAGGGGATTCAACAGCGGAAGATTTCTGAATCCAGAACAGCTTGCCTTTAGAAGCAGTTTGATGGATTTTGGTATCAACTATGAATCAGCTGAAGAAATTATGAGGGGAGGGATGTCTAATATTCGCGAAATCACAGACCTCAACAAGGAAAGCATCAAATCATTCATGCACGGATTGAAATCTATCAGTCCAGAATGTCCTAACCCAAAAAGTATCCACTATGGTAACAGACTATCATCGAGGCTTCTCACATGGGCAAGTTGGGCTCAATACCAACCACTGATTGGAGTTGAGCCAAGGGCTATCGACTGGAACGCAAACCCAAACAACCTGGAACTGCAGCAATTCAGAATCAAAATGATGGAATCAAGTGTGAAATCACAGGAAAAAGCAACCCCACCCGAGCTGAAGGATCTCACAAAATTCAGGGAATGGGAGGAAGGCTTCCGACAAAACCTGAGGTACAGATTCAACTCTGAGGGATTTCCAATCTTGTATGTCATAAGACCCCAAGAAAAGGAAGAAGTTACTGATGAAGCCAGGGCTGGAACAGTCGGGCAAAGTACAACAGATACTTATCCAACTTGGAGTGATTACAATGAAAGATGTGGCGTCCTGTCAGGTCACCAATATTATGAGGACAACAACGTCGTCTGGAGGTTGCTGTGTGACGCAACAAGAAAGGGTCCTGGTTGGGAATATGTCGCACATTTTCAAAACACTGCACTGAATTCTGGTAATGCCAGAAATGCTTTCATTTCTCTCATGCAACATGCTTACACTGATACCAATATCACTATGGTTCTGAATAAGACATATCAGGATATGAAAGATTCACACTACACTGGAGATTCTAAGAATTATGACTGGAACAAGCACAAGCGAAACTGGACTGCTTTTCATGGAACGATCCTGAGATTTGAAAAGAATCATAATGAAAGGAGATTTGTCTGGGATTTTATCAATTCAATCAGCGATGAGAGACTTGATGCTGCTAAAGCTGATGCAATTGACGAGAGCAAAGATTACCGGGACAATTTCAATGAATGTTTGATTCTATTCACCAATCGTCTTGGATTGAAAAAGCTTGCAACCGGGAAGCATAAAAGAGGTTCCAGAAGTTTGTATTCTATGGGCACTTCAAGCAACAAAAAGCAAAAGACAACTGGAACTTTTACAGGAAAAGTTGAGAGGCAAGCCTTATCCGACAAGCGTTTATAAAACAATGTCAAAAGAACAGCGCCAGGAGCTTTACCAGATGAGACAGGCTAAGAAGAAAAGAAATCTCAAGGCTGCTGAGACCAAAAAGAAAGAAACTGAAAATGAAGGCGCGGGTGACAGTTTTGGCTCAAAATCTAAGAAATGACATAATAACTGGACACTAGAAAACAAATGTTTAAAAATGGTGAGCCGGTCATTATACAAGATGAATGTTCCTGTAGATTTTGATGATGGGGAAAATGAAGAAGGATATTGTGAGCTAGACTCACATGCAGACACTACTGCAGCAGGAAGCAATATGGTATTGCTGAATCCTGATCAGATCACAACACACGTTGATGTTGCACCTTTTTCTGAAGAATACAAGCCCATCAAGAAAATCCCCATTGGAAGCTGTGCTACTGCATGGACGAATCCAACGTCAGGCCAAGTATATATCATAGTGTTTCATCAAGCACTGTACTTCGGGGACAAATTGAAAAACAGCTTGATATGCCCAAATCAAGTGAGGGACTGCAATTTCAACTCTGTAGAAGAGACACCTCGCCAATTTGATCCAAGATCCAAGCATGGAATTACAATTCAAACTCCACTGGAGGATGATGACCCGAAGAAAGTTTTTATCAAACTGAGTATGAGAAACGTGATCTCATATTTTCCCACAAGAAAGCCAACAAGAATGGAGCTTGATGAATGCCAACATTTGATTGCAACAAATGATACCCCGTGGGATCCACATTCACTGAAGTTCAGGATGGCCGAGCTAGCCATCGACAATGGAGATCCAATTTCAGGGGACCAATTCAGCCTTCAAGCTATGTCGACCAAAGAGGACCAAGAAATGGATGAAAGTTCGGTTGTAACAGAACCTGCTAGTAATGTTACAGATAACCTCCCCAAGACCAGCTTAGGACAAGAACGGCATCCAAGTGTCATGCAGAAATGCAAACTGATGAGAGTCCATCAGGTATCCACAAGGAGAATGCTCACTGAATGCCAGATTGCAACAGATGGGAATATAGCTCATCGAATTTCTTCAGTAAGGAATATTTCAAGCGCGCGAAGGGTAGACCAATTTTTGTTTGATGATACAGAATTTGACTTTATGGAAGCTCCTGAAGAAGAATCAAAACAGGCCCCTAGCTTGCAAGAAATTGACAATACACTTGAGAGAAGGTCTCTTGACAGAAGAAATCAATGGGGGCCATCAGTGATAACAATTGAAGGTCCAAACAAAGTTGACTGTGAACGCCTAGCCAAAACTTGGAACATTAGTTTTAAGAAAGCTGAGCAGACATTGAAAGTCACGACGCAGAAGGCACTCAGGAATTTGCAATCACCATTGATGAAGCGGCTGCCTACTCAGCGCTTCAGGAACAAGAGAGTTGCACAAGGAACCTGGTACACTGATACCTGGCATGCAAGAACCACGAGTATTATGAGGCAAGAAAAATGTGCACAGATCTTTACTAATGGAAATGGGTTTGAAGTATTTATACCAATACAGGACAAGTCCCAGGCGCATCAAGGATTGAAAACATTCATTCATGAAATTGGAATCCCAGAACATTTGATTTCTGATGGTGCACCAGAACAAGGATCTCCAAGAACCTACAAAACACACTGGAATTCAATTGTAAAGCGCAACCATATCCACCAGACATTCATCCAACCACATTGTCCATTCCAAAATCGAGCAGAACAAGCAATTGGTCATCTTGGCAGTGCAATCACAACCAAGTCAGCAAAGAAGAAGTCACCAAGAAGATTATGGTCATTTTGTGGTGAACTATGTGCTAATATCAGGCAGCGAACAGCCTCGAACAACCCTTCTTCAATGGGGAGAACCCCATTCGAATTGGTCCATGGCTATAGACCGGATATTACATTATACACTTCATCAGAATGGTATGACTTTGTGTTTTATTATGAAAAAGGTGATTCTTCCACCCGAGGTGTCGAAAGGCTGGCGCGATGGTTGGGTCCCTGTGGCAATAAGGTAGGTGGGGGGGATTGTTTTTGGCTCCTGCCTGAATCGGCAATACCAATATCTACAAATTCAATAAGACCTGTCAAAGAATTCGAATGGAGAGATAGAGATATCCTCAGAAGAATGGAAGCAATTGACAAATCAATTGAATCCAAGATTGGTGATGAAGTGAAGGATAGCGCATCATTCTTCCAGGAAAACTACCCAGAGCCCCAAATGGAGCTATTTGAGAACCAACCAGTAGAAACACCGGATCTGAAACTTGAAATGGCTGAGCCAGAAGCATCGGTAGAAGATATTGATGAACCAGATGAATATCTGGGAAATGAAGTGATCATTGAAAGAGGTGATGAAAGACTCAGGTGCGTTGTCAAGGACAGGGTTCGCGACTTGCAAAACAGACCGATAGGACTCAGAAATGAGAATCCCATACTAGACACGAGGCTGTACAAATTGCAACTACCTGATGGTACAATGGAGGAATACACGGCAAATATTGTTGCAGAGAGTCTGTATAGTTCTGTTGATGATGACGGACGGATGTTCACTCTACTGGATGAGCTCATTGAGCATGAAAAAGACAACACTGCACTAACTGATGATGAAGCCACGACCATAGCAAAAAATGGCAGGAAAACCCATAAGCCGACAACTAGAGGTTGGAGGATTTTAGCCAGTTGGAAAGATGGCACTGAATCATGGTGTAAGCTAAGTGATGTGAAAGAGTCATTTCCAGTGCAATTAGCTGAGTATGCTGTCAACAATAATCTTGAAAAATTACCAGCGTTCAGATGGTGGGTGCACAAAATTTTGAGACGGAAGGAACGAATCCTTAAAGCGGCCAAAACAGCCAAGTATTGGTTGAAAACTCACAAGTATGGCGTTGAGTTGCCACATTCAATCAAACAAGCGCTGGCTATTGATAAGAAAACGGGGACTGATCACTGGGAAAGGGCAATTCATAAGGAAATGACAAATAACATGGCAGCGTTTGAATTTTCTGATGATGATGTTATTCCAGTTGGCCATAAGCAGATAACAACCCACATGATCTTTGACATCAAGCTTGGATCCCTAACAAGGAAGGCTAGGTTGGTAGGGGACGGTCATAAGGTCCCTGCCGTGGCCAAAGAAAATACTTATTCATCGGTTCCCAGTCGAGACTCAGTAAGAATATTCTTCCTGCTGGCAGCGCTGAATGATTTGAAGGTTCTTTCAGCAGATATTCAAAATGCATATTTGACAGCCCCAATTAAAGAGAAATACTTTCTAAAAGCGAGAGCTGAGGCTGGTTTTCCACCACATCTTGCAGGAAGGCCTTGCAAGATAGTTCGCGTATTGTATGGACTGCCGGTTGCTGGTGCATCTTTCAGGTCAAATCTCACACAGCATTTGAGAGATCTAGGATATTCACCGTGCAAAACAGATCCGGATGTACACTTACGAATCGAAACTAGGAAAGATGGATCCAGATACTGGGCAATGCTCATTGCCTATGTAGACGACATCTTATGTTCTGGTGAAGATCCAAAGTTCCAGCTTGAAAACATTGAACAAAAGTTCAAATTGAAGGATGATACCATTGAAGAGCCAACTCTGTATTTGGGAGCTGATATTGGGAAATTCTACTTTGAAGGTGATTCAAAGCCAAGATGGTCATTATCAAGTACTAAGTATACGGCGAAAGCTGTTGCAGCAGTCGAACAAGAGTTAGGAACTGAAAAATATGGTTACAAGTATCTACCAAAATCAGCGTCTAGTCCACTGTCACATGATTACCGACCGGAAATTGATATATCAGAAGAATTGAACCCTGAATTGCAAAATTACTATCAAGGTTTAATTGGAGTTCTCAGGTGGATTTGTGAATTAGGAAGACTTGACATAGTAATGCCAGTCTCACTGATGTCAAGGTATTTGGCACAGGCAAGGATCGGGCATTTGAATCAGTTATTTCATATATTTGCATATTTGAAAAAGTACAACAGGTCAAAATTGGTTTTTGATGATACTGTACCAAATGTTGACGAGAGTAAATTTCAAAAATGTGACTGGTCTGAATTTTATCCTGGTGCCGCTGAAGTCATACCAGCAGATATGCCTGAAGCTTTGGGAAAGCATGTAACAATGAGCTGTTTTGTTGACGCCGACCATGCCGGATGCAAGGCAACAAGACGATCTCATACTGGTGTTATTATCTTCATTAATAATGCACCGATCATTTGGTTTTCCAAAAGACAAACAACAGTTGAGACATCAACTTTTGGATCTGAAATCATTGCTTTGAAAATTGCAATAGAATTGGTTGAAGGTCTAAGGTACAAGTTGAGAATGATGGGTGTTCCAATTGATGGGAGCACAAATGTGTATTGTGATAATGACTCAGTTGTCACAAATGTTACACAACCTGAAAGCCCATGTAAGAAGAAGCACAACAGCATTGCATACCACAAAGCACGTGAATCTATTGCAGCAGGAATTATCAGAGTTGCAAAGGAACCAGGTTCAACAAATATTGCTGATTTGTTTACAAAGCTAATGAGTGGCGCTGTTTTCCGGGAACATTGTTCTCGATGCATGTGGTAAAGAATCAATCGTTCGGTGGAATGTTCGATCGATCGTTCGATTGAAGTAACAAGTTGATTTGTCCGATCATGGAATAAATCGTTCTGCAATGAGCATTTCGAAATTGGATAATTTGATCCATGAATACAATATATCAAACCGGCAAGGGTCAGGGCAAAATGCCATGATACAAGCCAGGATGAAAGGCAAAATGCCGCCCCATTTTTTTTATAGGGCCTCTGATGGTAGACTGGATACAGTTTGGTATTCAACACGACTCACGATGAATAGGTTAAGTCATAGAATCCAGCCGCTTAACGGTTGGAGGATTTACGACTGAAGGGGACTGAAAAGAATTCACCGTGTAAAGGCGTATTCATACGTCTTTAGCGGGCATATCGTACGAAAAGTCATAAAGAAGGCAATAACCTTATTCGTAAGGTTATTAACCTGATGAGTGAATAATCGTCGGTGCTTTTATGCGGATTACCTCTTAGCGTGTATTTTCCCAACAGCTCACTCTTCGAAGAATTAACAACTCTAAAACACTATCATGCCCTAAAATCTACGTACAACCTAGTACTAATTATACGTAATAAGGTACAAGCAATGTGATATTCCAATGAGAATATCACGGTGAATTATACGGTAAAAAGACCGATCGAAGATGGTTTTGCATGTGTTTTGCGTCTTATTTACGTGTGCTTTGTATGCTAAGAATTACACGGTAATATGCCGTAAAATCGACGCGACGATAATCGACACGACGATACGATGGGTAATTAACCTGTCGACAACAACAAGGCCGAATGAACTGTAACAACAATATTCTACTCACTAAATCGATCGACCGTAAGGAAGATCGCGTTTTGTTTTATTACTGTTATGACACACTTTTCTAGTGGCGCCTTCCTGGTGGTCGGCCTTGTTACGGCGGTTGTAACAACTCCGGCCGTCGTGGGTGAGATTAACCCCACACGAGTGGCAGTAGTATTTGTATTGCTTCCATGCTTGAAGCGCGGGTTGGCGTGCGGCCGGCCCACTGGTGCCGCTTGCGTCAGCTGACTTGAGTCGATTCACGTCAGCTTGGAGGACAGCCATCGCTGTCTCCCATTGGTTTGACATGGTCATGGTTGACGCAGCTGTTGCGGTTTCGGTGACCTGGGAGTAGATTTCTTGGCATACCTGGGCCAGCTCATGTTGTTGTTTTTCGAGCTCGGTGACGCGCTGTGCCACCTGGACGTCTGCTAGATTTGCTGTATTTGTTGTGTTGTGGTAGCTGCTGTACAGTTCCTTCAAGCGTTGTCCCCAGAACTTTTTGTATTGGGAAAATCCACTCGTTACCAATGTGTCCCGGTGTTTCTTCCAATCCTCGTCTACTCGGTGCAGTGTGGTGGGGTCGTGTCTGCTGCGTGCAAACGCCTCTCGTGAGTAATCGATCATCTGCGCGTTGGTCACATTTATTAAATTCCTTTCGTGACCAGAAGTACCAAAGCTACCAAAGGGTAGATTTCCTACGCGCATGAATCAATGAGTCCCGTATCCATCTAAGTAATCGATTCCCACGGAATATCGATTCCCACGGCGCACTGATTCCCATCGCACGTAAACGGTGAGCAATCCCTGTCTTACGATATTGCCATTGTTCTTCGGTGAGCAAACTCTGATTTCATAAAATATCACACGAGCTACAGGAGCAATTCCTGACCTTAATGATAAACATTTCATGGGGTCTTCCTAACGGAACAAGAGAAGAAAACCGTTGGCATGTGATTCTCACACAATACATATACATGCATACAAATATATATGGTCAACGACTAATACATGTACGGAAATAATCAGCGAGTAATCTCAGCACTATGCAACAGCAGTTGCAACGTATTCATCTCAATAAAAGAGATATCTTGCATTTCGGCAAGATTTCACTTTATCTCATACTTTTAACATTCAACTGATTTATATCCCAAAATTCACACTAGTTGCTAACAACTACTTGTAATCTACATACTAAGGTCTGTCTCGCTGCAATCTGAATAAGTCACAGCAAGAGGAGATCTGGCGTTTCCCTAGTCTCGCCTGTAGTCCGATTATCCGTTGCCGAAAGTATCCAAACACAATTGTCACGCGTAGAGTACAATCGTTCGTCTACTAACTTCTTTCTAATGATTGTGCCCACAGCCCATGGGTGTGATTTTGATCCACCGGAATTAGCATACTTTGATGTTAGTGACGTCACAACTCCACACACCAACCCCGCTACTCCTTCAGTAGACCCATCACAGGTAGTTGTTACCGACGAAGAAGGCAACGCACAATTTGACGATGATGGTAAACCTATTACCATTCCTACGATCCCGATTGCCGATCTACAAGGACGTTCCTTCCTTGTAACCAATCTCGATGGCACCCGGAAACGTCTCACCATTGTCGATGTTGAAGACAGTCTTGAACGCAATAAAGACTTCATCAAGTTCAAGTGCAAACACTCCGATGACGAACTCGATGATATCATTGCATACAATGACGTCATGAATTACATCCATCGTGATTCAACACAAGAAGACGGCAAACTCTGGTCGTTTCGCCGCATCCTAGGACACCAAGGTCCACTGGATAACAAGCACCCTCAATACAAAGGTTCCAAGTATAACCTTTGGATTGAATGGGAGAATATGGAACGCACATATGAATCTCTGGCCAATATTGCGGCTGATGACCCAGTCACCGTTGCAAAATATGGGAAAGACAACAACTTGCTTGACCTCCCAGGTTGGAAACGTCTCAGGAGAATCACCAACCTAGCCCGACGAACCAAGAAACTTGATCGACTCGTGCATCAAGCCAAACTACGTTCTTTCCGTACCACTCCGCAGTATCAATATGGATTCAAAGTGCCTCGTAACCACGAAGAAGCCCTCCGATTTGATCAAGCCAACGGGAACACCAAATGGGAAGATGCCACCACTCTGGAAATGGCACAACTCAATGAATACAATACATTCATTGATAAAGGCGTATACAAGACAAGCTCCATTCCCACGGGATTCCAACAGATCAAGGTACACATGATATACGCTGTCAAACACGACGGAAGACACAAGGCTCGCCTCGTTGCTAACGGTAATCTCACTGAGGCCCCTATCCACAGTGTTTACGCAGGCGTCGTATCTCTTCGCGGTCTACGTATGTGCCTATTCCTAGCTGAACTCAACGATCTAGAAGCATGGGGTACCGACATAGGTAACGCCTACTTAGAAGCAGTCACCTGCGAGAAAGTATGCATCAAGGCAGGTCCCGAATTCGGATCGTTGGAGGGTCACCTGTTGGTCATTTACAAAGCCCTATATGGTCTCAGGTCTTCAGGCAAGTGTTTTGGAGACTTACTCGCGGCTTGTCTCATCGAACTCGGCTTCAAAAGATCCCGCGCAGAACCGGAAATATTCCTCAAACCCGGAACGAACAAGCATGGTGAACGTGTATATGAGCTCATATGCACATATGTCGATGACCTATGTCTCTGCATGGCAGATCCCAATTCCTTCTTGAAGATATTGCAATCGTCACCATATAACTTCAAATTGAAGGGATCCGGACCTATGAACTTTCATTTAGGATGTGGATTTGAGCGCGACGAACATGGTGTTTTGTGCATGAATCCCATAAAGTTCATCGAAAAGATGGAAGCATCTTACGAACAAATGTTCGGATGCAAACCTAGCACTAGGTTCCAATCGCCCATCGCGGAGAACGATCATCCTGAATTGGACTCCTCAGCCTTCCTTGAAGAAACCGGTATACAGAAATACCAAAGTATGATCGGTTCACTGCAATGGATAATCGCTATTGGCCGTTTCGATGTACAAACAGCCGTGATGACGCTCTCAAGTTTCAGAGCTCAGCCACGAGATGGGCATCTCGAACGTGCTAAACGTATCTATGGATATATCTCCAAATTTAGACATTTTAAAATCAGATTCCGTGTGGAACCGCCCGATTTTATATTGACTAAACCCGACACCATCGACTGGTCCAATACCGTCTATGGGGAGCATTCTGAGGAGCTACCCGACGACGCTCCTGCACCGCTTGGAAAGACAGTAGTGTTATCACACTTCTATGATGCCAACCTCATGCATGATATTCTCAGTGGCAAGGCAGTTACCGGCATACTTCATTTCGCGAACAAGACTCCCATGATGTGGTTCTCGAAGAAGCAGTCCACTACGGAAACAGCCACCTTGTAACACACTAGGGGTAGAATTTGAGTAGGAGTGATAATTATGAATGGATTAATACTTTACGAAAAATGGATGGAAACTTAACAGATAAAATAATGAGCGATCGGGCCATGCTGGCTTCGATCGTGCCCTGCTGGCTTCGATCGCTCGTGGATATTCACATAGAGTGTTGTGATATGAATCGTGCGCCGGCCTGGTATCGGTATACCATTGTATACAGATAATGCCTCGCTACTTAATGATTCTTAGAGTGGTCCCAAGTCTCATTAGTTCGATCGTACGTATCCTTCGAATGGTATCTTTGGATAGTATGACTTGTACGGTAGATTGCAGTACGTAGCTTCGTCGTACGTAGCTTACGTTACAGAGTCCCCCAATGAGTGACTTGAGGATAATCGTTTCATTACTAGACTTCTTCCATGTCTAGATCATTGTTGGCCGGTGCATCGTCTTGTGCTGGCTCCTCGTTTGCTGGGTGTTCTTTGTATGGAGTAAGCTTTCGAATGTTGACTGTTTCCGTGACATTTGGAGACAGCCTCAGTTTTACCGTGCCATTGGTATGCACTTGAACAATTTGATATGGGCCTTTTTTCTGAGGTTGTAATTTGTCTGGATCTGGTTCTTTCATCCATACCTTATCATCAACCTTGAAAACATGTTTGATGCGCTTGGCATTTTGACGGAGCAGATTCATGTTGATGCCTTGTTGTCGTATTTGTTGTAGCGCAATGAGATTGGATGTAAGTGGGATATCCAGCAGCATGTCTCTGTTGAACACAAGGGCTCCTGGAGATGAACCCATAGATGCGTTGATTGCGCACCTGGTTGCGTGCATGCAAGTAGCTAACGCATTGTCCATGAGCTGTGTGGCCTGCGTGTTGGTTTGAGGCGGATTCACATGTACTAATATGCGTAGGGTGTCTGCAATGGTATGATGAACCCTTTCGCAGACGGCATTGCTCTGAGGATTTTTGACTGTGGTAGCTACACCCTCAATTCCATAGGCTGCCAGTGTATTTTGGAATTCGTGGCCTAGGAATTCTCCACCATTATCGTAGACACACTTGACTGGCCTTGGATATCTGGATAACCAGCAGTTGGTGAACTGGTTGGAGACATGTTGACTTGATTTGTCTCTGATGCGAATGATTTCCAGCAGGTTGGTAACTGGGTCAATGCACGTGAGAGCCTTGAAGTTGTAGACTTTTCCTTGGGCTGTTACTTTCCATGGTCCAATCAAATCCACATGTACTTCACTGAATGGTGCCAATGGCGCTTGCTTGGGCGCCAGCAAGCCATAACTAGCATTTCTGCTCTTGTACTTGATGCAATCATCCGGGCATGTGTATTCTTGGCACAGCTTTGCAAGACGTTCCACGTGGAACCTGGCGGCTATTGTTTGGTTGAGCCTGGTGGATCCACAGTGCCCTAATAGTAGATGGTACCACTTGAGCAGTTGTGGAGCAAGGGAGGTTGGAATGTAGATTTTCCATTCTTCTGTGGTTTCTGCTTTGGAGTAGCACGTGATTTCCTGATTACCAAGTTGTTGTTTGAAGAAGGTTGGTAATTGCAGCTTGGCCGGTAGCGTGTCGTCGTTCTGTTGATGTTGAGCAATATTGGTGTAATTCACTGGGCATTCCATCTCCTGGAGTGTTGGCAGGTTGACCAGACACTCATTGTTCAGTAGACATGAATATAATTCATCGTCTGCGTCATGGCATAGGTTTGGGAATACCTCTGGGAATTCTTGTAGAAAGAGCTCTTCATCTGCTTGTTCAGGGACGTCTAGCTTGAGAAAATCGATTAAAGTTCCTTTGCCTTGCTTCTGTTTCTCCCCCACTGTAGGTGGATCCATCCTGGGTAATCTTGAGAAAGCATCCGCGAGTACATTCTTGGGTCCTTCCACGTAATTCCACTTGAGGTTGTATTCTTGGAGAAAGAGATTCCATCGGAGCACTCGCTGTGGAGAGAGGGTTTTGAAGGTGAGATTCTTGTGGTCTGTGTAAATGTTGAGTTCACAGCCTAAAAGTAGTTTCCTGTATTCCTTGCAACACAAGACTATTGCAAGTAGTTCCTTTTCAGTTGTAGTATAATTCTTCTGAGCTGCATTCAGCTTTTTGGACCAATAAGCAATTGGTTTTCCCTTTTGTAGGATTGCTGCGCCAAGTTGTAGATCTGATGCATCTGTGTAGATATCGAATGGTAGATTCAGATCTGGGTATGTGTTCAGCGCGTCACTTGCTATCATAGCTTTCATTTCTTCAAAGGCTTTTTCCTGAGCCAGCCCCCATGTGAAGGCCGATTTTGTTGTTGTTCTAGGCTGCCCATTGGCAGTCTTCTTGGGGGTTCCCGTGAGTTCAAACAAAGGAGCGAGGACATGTGATCTTCTCGGCCACATATCCCGGTAGTGACCAACAGCACCTAGAAAGGACTTGACTTGAGTGATAGTTTTGGGTCTGTCCATTCTCAGAATAGCTTCAATTTTCTTCTTCCAAGGTTTCACGGCTTCTGGAGTCATCCAAAATCCGAGAAAGTCAGTTTCCTGTACAGCCCAGTCGCATTTGAGAGGGTTGCACTTGAGACCATTTTCATTCAGGCGTTGCAGAATTGTGTCCACTGTTTGCATGTGGTGGTTGAAGGTGTCATTTGTCCAGATTCCAATGTCATCAATGTAGACGGTGCAGTCGGTACCTTGCAAAATGTCCTCCATCAGCTGTTGCGCTACATCCGGAGAGATTTTCACGCCCATTGGCAGTCTTTGGTATTCATAGCAGCCATATGGTGTGACAATGGTGCATAATTTCTTGCTTGGTTCATCCAGTTCAAAACAATAGTATTGCATGGATAAGTCAATCTTGGTAAAGTGGGTGTATTTGCCACGGCGATGCATGATGTCCTGTATTCTTGGGATTGGATATGGTCTTCTGACTAGCAGTTCATTGAGTTCTCGGAAATCTGACACCCACCGAACCCTGTTGTCCTTCTTTGGAATGATGAAAGTAGGAAATGCCCATTCAGCTGGGCCATCACATCTTTTGAGGACCCCATCATCTACCAGATTCTGGAGCTCCCTTTTGAATAGTTCTTCTCGTTTGTATGCGACTGCATATGGCTTCTTGTGGACTGGCTTGGCATCGGGCTTCAGTTTGAGTGAGATTTTCTTGTGTGGGTATTTTCCTAATTTGCCATTGAAAACGTTTGGATATTTGGATAGGACAGCTTGGAATTGTTGTTTTTCTAATACTGTCATATGCGATTGCTGTTCTGCCACTGATGTTGGATCCGTAGCTTCATATGCTCTGTCAAGGATGACAGGTGATGAAGATACTGCATCATGCACAAATAGCTCGGAATCAATGGATTCCTCCAGTAATGCTTGGAAATATGCTTCTTGCAGATCTGGAGTAATATCAAAACTGGCTGTTTCGCGCATTGGGATTTGTCGTTTGTTCCATTGAATCATGCTGGATTCAAATAACAAGTTGATATTGGTGCTGCATAGAAAGTCTCGACCAAAGATAATATCATATCTGCATGATTTGGATTCAAATAATCTGGCCTCACAACGCTCGATTGTTGTGTTCCCAAATTCTTGTAGCTTGAGATTCTTCATTACGACAAACAACGAGGTGTCAAATGATCCATTGGCTGTGGTTGTGATGGTTTTTGTTTTGGATTGAATTGGTAGAACTCCAAAGGGAAGTGCCCTTTTGTTGATGAGGGTTGTTGTGCTGCCGCTGTCGAGTAGGGCAAGCATTGTTTTTGTTGTTTTTACAGGAATGCCTTGAATGTATTGGATGGTTGTTAAAACAATAGGAGCCACATCGCTCTTATGTTTGGTAGATACGGGGTATTCCGTTTTTGGTTGTAGGGTCTTTGCTAGACGCGAGGTCCAGCTTGTGGTCATTGTACCCGTTTTATTGGCTGCTGTACCCGTGCCAATCGAATCGTCATCCGATTTGGCTGTTTTATTTTTGTTTTTGTTTTCGTTTTTGTTTTTATTTTTTCCGACGCGTTCGTCCGTTTCTTCAAACTGGACTCGTCGTGAGCTCTTGTCAACATCAGATATACGTTCTGTAGGCTTCTTCTCCCCTTCTGTGGAGAGAGTTCCTCCTGCGAGCCCAATTGGCTGTGCCAAATTGGCATCCAGGTCCTGTGGAGCTGGAGGCAGGGTGACTGCTCTTGGTTGGCCTCAAGGAAGCCAGATTTGCTCACCGCTCTGTACGCTGTGTTCTGCTTTGCCGCCATGTTGTTGAAGGAAAGCTTCCTTTGCGCGCTGCATGTGTGCTTGGAATGATTCATTGCTGGCTGTGGTAGTCTTGCCTGCTGAGTCATTATTGTTTTTCTTGTTGTCCGCGCGTTGTTTTTTCTTCTGTTTGGAGTACCTGTTCTTGGGACATTCAGACCAATCATGGTGGTGTCCGGGAATGCGACAAGGATTAGAAGATTTTTGTGCTTGGTTTTTGTTGTTGGTTTTGCGTTTGGATTGGTTGGCATTGTTTCCAGGACGTCTCCCTTGTTTTTTGCCTCCTCCATTCCTTAGCTTGGACTCGCGTTCTCGACTGGACATATATTCCACAATTTTCTGGATGGATGTTTCTGCAGTGATGCCACCATGAATTTGTCCATATTGCTCAACCCACAGGTTGGGGAAGGTGTGGAGCAGTATTGTTGTTTTGTTGATTTTGTTGAGATTTTGGCCATGACCTTGCAGCTTCTCAGAGTATCGAATGAGCCGGTTGATGCGCAATGCATGATCCTTGGCGGTGGTATCATGTGGTTTCTTGCATGCCTCACTGCGAATGTAGGTGTGCATGATGTCTTTTGCATCCCCTGCATCGCAGTAGTGTTCTTGAATGTAGTCCTTGATTGCTTCTTCATATCCTTCAATATTTGCTGGATAATTTATATCGTTGTTGTCGTCGCGGGTTGTCTCCTGCCATTTGCGCTGTGCTTCCGGGCATAGAATCTTGGTGAATGATTCATAGTACCGGTCTTCAGAGAGTGGCAGGGTGCTTGCCGCGATGAGAAAAGCTTCCTCACAGTACAATAATTCTTCCAGGCCCCCGTCTTCTGAAAAGATGGGCACCTTCCATTCCTGTGAATTCCCATCTGCATCATAGACTTTCAAAGTGGCAAGTTTGTTCTTAGTCCGGTCAAAGCTGGAATAATAGGTGATTGGTGGTTCTCGATGCAATCCGGTCGACATGTTGATACTTGCCTGATTTGAGGTTCAGATTGTTTGTTTCCGATGATTTCGATGTTTTCGATTGTTGGAGACAGGAATTTGTTGATTAACAATGTCGAATTGGCGTGAGACCGCTTTTTCGTTTCGGAGTTATTTCGATGAGTTAGAAAGTTTGTTCCGAATTTCGTTAGGTTATTTGTTATCAAAGAAAGAGCCGTTGTTGTTCGAAAATTCGTTAGCGAAAAATCGTTGTCGTTCGAAAATTCGTTATCGAAAGATCGTTATTCTACAGTAGCTGTAAGAGTAATTACTGTGTAACACACTAGGGGTAGAATTTGAGTAGGAGTGATAATTATGAATGGATTAATACTTTACGAAAAATGGATGGAAACTTAACAGATAAAATAATGAGCGATCGGGCCATGCTGGCTTCGATCGTGCCCTGCTGGCTTCGATCGCTCGTGGATATTCACATAGAGTGTTGTGATATGAATCGTGCGCCGGCCTGGTATCGGTATACCATTGTATACAGATAATGCCTCGCTACTTAATGATTCTTAGAGTGGTCCCAAGTCTCATTAGTTCGATCGTACGTATCCTTCGAATGGTATCTTTGGATAGTATGACTTGTACGGTAGATTGCAGTACGTAGCTTCGTCGTACGTAGCTTACGTTACACACCTTTGGAGCTGAATTTGTTGCAGGAAGAACTTGCATCGAACAGATTGTCGATCTACGCCACTCATTCCGATACCTCGGAACACGAGTCCATGATGTACGGTGTACGGTATACATATTATGTATTCGTAAATTATACGTTACGTATTACGTATACGTAAATTATACGTTTTGCGTATTACATTACGTATTACGTATACGTAGATTATACGTTTTACGTATTACGTAACTCTTACGATTCACGCTTGATTAAAGAAAGTGTGTCGTAACAAACAAATGCAAACGGTCTTACGATCGATTGATTTAGTGAGTAAGATCATTGTTACAGTTCGATCGGCCTTTCCGATCGACAGGTTAATTACTCGTCGGTAAATTACTCGTCGTATCGTGTAATTTCAAGCATACAAAACACATGTAATTCTTAAGACACAAAACACATGCAAAAAAACATCTTCGATCGGTCTTTTGTTACCGTATAATTCACCGTGATATTCTCATTGAATATCACATGTGATTGTACCTTATTATGTAGAATTAGTACTAGGTTGTACGTAGATTTTAGGGCATGATGGTGTTTTAGAGTTGTTAATTCTTCGAAGAGTGAGCTGATGGGGAAATTTGGTAAAGAGACAAACCACATGAAACGCCGACGATTATTCACTCAAGTTAAATAACCTTACGAATAAGGTTATTTGTCCTTATGACTTTTCGTACAGTACGCGTTACACGGTGAATTCTTTTCAGTCCCCTTCAGTCATAAATCCTCCAACCGTTAAGCGGCTGGATTCTATGGCTTAATATGTTCATCGTGAGTTGAATACCAAACTGTATCCAGTCTACCATCAGAGGCCCTATCAAAAAGAAATGGGGTGGCGTTTTGCCTTTCATTCTGGCTCGCATCATGGCATTTTGCCCTGATCCTTGCCAGTTTGATATATTGTATTCATGGATCAAATTATCCATTTTCGAAATGCTCGTTGCAGATCGAACGTAAATCAACTTGTTGCTTCGGTCAAACGATTGATCGAACATTCCATCGAACGATTGATTTTATTTTCTTACCACATGCATCGAGAACAATGTTCTCTGAAAACAGCGCCACTCATTAGCTTCGTAAACAAATCAGCAATATTTGTTGAACCTGGTTCCTTTGCAACTCTGATAATTCCTGCTGCAATAGATTCACGAGCTTTGTGATATGCAATGCTGTTGTGCTTCTTCTTACATGGGCTTTCAGGTCGTGTAACATTTGTAACAACTGAATCATTATCACAATACACATTTGTGCTACCATCAATTGGAACACCCATCATTCTCAACTTGTACCTTAGACCTTCAACCAATTCGATTGCAATTTTCAAAGCAATGATTTCAGATCCAAAAGTTGATGTCTCAACTGTCGTTTGTCTTTTGGAAAACCAAATGATCGGTGCATTATTAATGAAGATAATAACACCAGTATGAGATCTCCTTGTTGCCTTGCATCCGGCATGATCAGCATCGACAAAACAGCTCATCGTCACATGTTTTCCCAAAGCTTCAGGCATATCTGTTGGTATGACTTCAGCGGCACCAGGATAAAATTCAGACCAGTCACATTTTTGAAATTTACTTTCATCAACACTTGGTACGGTATCATCAAAAACCAGTTTTGACCTGTTGTACTTTTTCAAATATGCAAATATATGAAACAACTGATTCAAATGCCCGATCCTTGCCTGTGCCAGATACCTTGACATCAGTGACACTGGCATTACTATGTCAAGTCTTCCTAGTTCACAAATCCACCTGAGAACCCCAATTAAACCTTGATAGTAATTTTGCAATTCGGGGTTCAATTCTTCTGATATATCAATTTCCGGTCGGTAATCATGTGATAGTGGACTAGATGCTGATTTTGGTAGATACTTGTAGCCATATTTTTCAGTTCCTAACTCTTGTTCGACTGCTGCAACAGCTTTCGCTGTGTACTTAGTGCTTGATAATGACCATCTTGGAATCGCCTTCAAAGTAGAATTTCCCAATATCAGCTCCCAAATATAGAGTTGGCTCTTCAATTGTATCATCCTTCAATTTGAACTTTCGTTCAATGTTTTCAAGCTGGAACTTTGGATCTTCGCCGGAACATAGGATATCATCTACATATGCAATGAGCATTGCCCAGTATCTGGATCCATCTTTCCTGGTTTCAATTCTTAAGTGCACATCCGGATCTGCCTTGCACGGTGAGTATCCAAGATCTCTCAAATGCTGGGTGAGGTATGACCTGAAAGATGCACCAGCAACCGGCAGTCCATACAATGCCCGGACAATCTTACAAGGTCTTCCTGCAAGGTGAGGTGGAAAACCATCTTCTTCTCTCGCTTTTAGGAAGTATTTCTCTTTAATCGGGGCTGTCAAATATGCATTTTGAATATCAGCTGAGAGAACCTTCAAATCATTCAGCGCTGCCAGCAGAAAGAATATTCTTACTGAGTCTCGACTGGGAACCGATGAATAAGTATTTTCTTTGGCCACTGCAGGGACTTTGTGGCCGTCCCCTACCAACCTGGCCTTCCTTGTTAGGGACCCAAGCTTGATGTCAAAAATCATGTGGGTTGTTATCTGTTTATGGCCAACTGGAATAACATCATCATCAGAAAATTCAAACGCTGCCATATTATTTGTCATTTCCTTATGAATTGCTCTTTCCCAGTGGTCAGTGCCTGTTTTCTTATCAATAGCCAGCGCTTGTTTGATTGAATGTGGCAATTCAACTCCATATTTGTGAGTCTTCAACCAATACTTTGCTGTTTTGGCCGCTTTAAGGATTCTATCCTTCCTTCTCAAAATTTTGTGCACCCACCATCTGAAAGCTGGTGATTTTTCAAGATTATTGTTAACTGCATACTCGGCTAATTGCACTGGAAATGATTCTTTCACATCACTTAACTTACACCAAGATTCAGTGCCATCTTTCCAACTGGCTAAAATTCTCCAACCTCTTGTTGTAGGTTTATGGGTTTTCCTGCCATTTTTAGCTATGGTCGTGGCTTCATCATCAGTTAGTGCAGTGTTGTCTTTTTCATGGTCAATGAGCTCATCTAGTAGGGTGAACATCCTCCCGTCATCATCAACAGAGCTGTATAGGCTTTCTGCAACAATATTTGCCGTGTATTCCTCCATGGTACCATCAGGTAGTTGCAATTTATACAGCCTTGTGTCTAGTATGGGATTCTCATTTCTGATTCCTATTGGTCTGTTTTGCAAGTCGCGAACCCTGTCCTTGACAATGCACCTGAGTCTTTCATCACCTCTTTCAATGATCACTTCATTTCCCAGATATTCATCTGGTTCATCAACATCTTCTACAGATGCTTCTGGCTCAGCCATTTCGAGTTTCATATCCGGTGTTTTTACTGGTTGATTCTCAAATAGCTCTATTTGGGGCTCTGGGTAGTTTTCCTGGAAGAATGATGCGCTATCCTTCACTTCATCTCCAATCTTGGATTCAATTGATTTGTCGATCGCTTCCATTCTTCTTAGGACATCTCTATCCCTCCATTCATATTCCTTGACAGGCCTTATTGAATTTGTAGATATTGGTATTGCCGACTCGGGCAGTAGCCAAAAACAATCTCCCCCACCTACTCTATTCCCACAGGGACCCAACCATCGCGCCAGCCTTTCAGCACCTCGGGTGGAAGAATCACCTTTTTCATAATAAAACACAAAATCATACCATTCTGATGAAGTATATAATGTAATATCTGGTCTATAGCCATGGACCAATTCAAATGGGGTTCTCCCCATTGAAGAAGGGTTGTTGGAGGCCGTTCGCTGCCTGATATTAGCACATAGTTCACCACAAAATGACCATAATCTTCTCGGTGACTTCTTCTTTGCAGACTTGGTTGTGATTGCGCTACCAAGATGACCAATTGCTTGTTCTGCTCGATTTTGGAATGGGCAATGTGGCTGGATGAATGTCTGATGGATATGGTTGCGCTTTACAATTGAATTCCAGTGTGTTTTGTAGGTTCTTGGGGATCCTTGTTCTGGCGCACCATCAGAAATCAAATGCTCTGGAATTCCAATTTCATGAATAAATGTCTTCAATCCTTGGTGGGCTTGTGATTTGTCCTGTATTGGTATAAATACTTCAAACCCATTTCCATTTGTAAAGATCTGTGCACATTTTTCTTGCCTCATAATACTGGTAGTCCTGGCATGCCACGTATCAGTGTACCAGGTTCCTTGTGCGACTCTTTTGTTCCTGAAACGCTGAGTAGGCAGCCGCTTCATCAATGGTGATTGCAAATTCCTGAGTGCCTTCTGCGTCGTGACTTTCAGTGTCTGTTCAGCTTTCTTGAAACTAATGTTCCAAGTTGTGGCTAGGCGTTCACAGTCAACTTTGTTCGGACCTTCAATTGTTATCACTGATGGCCCCCATTGATTTCTTCTGTCAAGAGACCTTCTTTCTAGTGTATTGTCAATTTCTTGCAAGCTAGGGGCCTGTTTTGATTCTGCTTCAGGAGCTTCCATAAAGTCAAATTCTGTATCATCAAACAAAAATTGGTCTACCCTTCGCGCGCTTGAAATATTCCTTACTGAAGAAATCCGATGAGCAATATTTCCATCTGTTGCAATCTGGCATTCGGTTAGCATTCTCCTTGTGGATACTTGATGGACCCTCATCAGTTTGCATTGCTGCATGACACTTGGATGCCGATCTTTTCCTAAGCTGGTCTTGGGAAGTTTATTTGTAACATTACTAGCAGGTTCTGTTACAACAGAACTTTCCTCCATTGCTTGGTCCTCTTCGGTTGACATAGCTTGAAGGCTGAATTGGTCCCCTGAAATTGGATCTCCATTGTCGATGGCTAGCTCGGCCATCCTGAACTTCAGTGAATGTGGATCCCAGGGGGTATCATTTGTTGCTATCAAATGTTGACATTCATCAAGTTCCATTCTTGTGGGCTTTCTTGTGGGGAAATATGAGATCACATTCCTCATACTCAGTTTGATAAAGACTTTCTTCGGATCATCATCCTCCAGTGGAGTTTGAATTGTAATTCCATGCTTGGATCGTGGATCAAATTGGCGAGGTGTCTCTTCTACAGAGTTGAAATTGCAGTCCCTCACTTGATTTGGGCATATCAAGCTGTTTTTCAATTTGTCCCCGAAGTACAGTGCTTGATGAAACACTATGATATATACTTGGCCTGACGTTGGATTCGTCCATGCAGTAGCACAGCTTCCAATGGGGATTTTCTTGATGGGCTTGTATTCTTCAGAAAAAGGTGCAACATCAACGTGTGTTGTGATTTGATCAGGATTCAGCAATACCATATTGCTTCCTGCTGCAGTAGTATCTGCATGTGAGTCTAACTCACAATATCCTTCTTCATTTTCCCCATCATCAAAACCTACAGGGACATTCATCTGGTATAATGACCGGCTCACCATTTTTAACAATTTGTGTTCTAGTGATAGTGTCCGGTTATTATGTCATTTCTTAGATTTTGATCCAAAACTGTCACCAGCGCCTTCATTTTCAGTTTCTTTCTTTTTAGTCTCAGCAGCCTTGAGATTTCGTTTCTTCTTAGCCTGTCTCATCTGGTAAAGCTCCTGGCGCTGTTCTTTTGACATTGTTTTATAAACACTTGTTGGGTAAGGCTTGCACTCAACTTTTCCTGTAAAAGTTCCAGTTGTCTTTTGCTTTTTGTTGCTGGTTGTGCCCATAGAATACAAACTTCTGGAACCTCTTTTATTCTTCCCTGTTGCAAGCTTTTTCAATCCAAGACGATTGGTGAATAGAATCAAACATTCATTGAAGTTGTCACGATAGTCTTTGCTCTCATCAATTGCATCTGCTTTTGCAGCATCAAGTCGCTCGTCACTGATTGAATTGATAAAATCCCAGACAAATCTTCTTTCATTATGATTCTTTTCAAATCTCAAAATCGTTCCATGGAAAGCAGTCCAATTTCGCTTGTGCTTGTTCCAGTCATAACCCTTGGAATCTCCAGTGTAGTGTGAATCTTTCATATCCTGATATGTCTTATTCAGAACCATAGTGATATTGGTATCGGTGTAAGCGTGTTGCATGAGAGAAATGAAAGCGTTTCTGGCATTACCAGAATTCAGTGCAGTGTTTTGGAAATGTGCCACATATTCCCAACCGGGACCTTTTCTAGTTGCATCACACAGCAACCTCCAGACGACGTTGTTGTCCTCATCATACTGGGGACCTGACAGGACACCACATCTTTCATTGTAATCACTCCAAGTTGGATAAGTATCTGTTGTATTTTGCCCGACTGTTCCAGCCCTGGCTTCATCAGTAACTTCTTCCTTTTCTTGGGGTCTTATGACATACAAGATTGGAAAACCCTCAGAGTTGAATCTGTATCTCAAGTTTTGTCGGAAGCCTTCCTCCCATTCCCTGAATTTTGTGAGATCCTTCAGCTCTGGTGGAGTTGCTTTTTCCTGTGATTTCACACTTGATTCCATCATCTTGATTCTGAATTGCTGCAGTTCCAAGTTGTTTGGGTTTGCGTTCCAGTCGATAGCCATTGGCTTGACTCCAATCAATGGTTGATACCGGGCCCAATTTGCCCAAGTTAGGAGCCTCGATGATAGTCTGTTACCATAGTGGATACTTTTTGGATTAGGACAGTCCGGACTGATAGATTTCAATCCATGCATGAACGATTTAATGCTCTCTTTGTTGAGGTCTGTAATTTCTCGGATATTAGACATCCCTCCCCTCATAATTTCTTCAGCTGATTCATAGTTGATGCCAAAATCCATTAGGCTGCTCCTGAAAGCAAGCTGTTCTGGGTTCAGAAATCTACCATTGTTGAATCCCCTTATTTTTATCCTGGGTTGGGATGACCTTCTTCCCAGCCGTTCAGCTCTTGCGTTCTCTGCATTTTGGTCAGTATCGTTTCCTTCATCCTCATTTTCGCTATCCGCGTCATCTGGATTCACACCCTTTCTTTCTGCATCTCTCATTGCCTTGACTCTTTTCTTTATTTCTTGGTCGATGATTCTTTTCATGGTTGAGTTTGATTCTGGGTCCTCAAAGGCCCTTTCCATGACTTCCATGATTTTATCTTCCAATTTCTCTTCCAAATCGTCATCGTCTGAATCATCATCGTCATTGTCATCCACTTCCATTTTTGTTTCTTCCATGTCATCGTCCGCTCTAGTTCGTACCATGGTGATGAATTGTGTATTCTAATGGAGTTTCGAATTATATTGGAGGAGTATGGATGGTCGATTCGTTGGATGGTATTCGATGGAAGGTGCGATCGAATATGTGATCGAAGGTGGTATGTGGTGGAAGAGAGTGTAATTCAATCGAAGGATTGGATGTGAGATGGGTATTTATCGTTGGTGACTATCAGGTGATTTGCTTTTCAGTTCTGTATTTATATCCGAATCGTATTTTGGTCCGGTTTGTATACTTTCTGACTATTCGGATCGGGTATTTGTTCCGGTTAGTTTTGTGTGAGCTTTTGCTTTTGTTGCAAATCAAGATTGTGAGCTTTCCTATCCTTTCTTGGGATTTGCTCATTCTGTATTTCTGTGGTGAAAGATTGAAAGATTGTTTCCTGAGAATTTAGTGTTCTCCTTTTAGTGTTCTCCTTTTCATTTTGGATCTTTCCGATCTTCGGATCTTCGATTTTTGGTGTTCTCGGTTCTCTTGCGAGCAGATGTTTCTTGCGCAATCTGTTCCTTCGCAATCTGTTTCACCGCAGAATACTTCAGGCTCAATCTTCTGGCTCACGTCGTTCTATTTTCAGTGAAAGATCAGTGTTCTCGAATTTGGATATTGATTCCTTTCAACTGATGCCAACCTGGGCGACTCTTTCATCTGAATCGTCCAGCCCTTTTCCCTTGCTTGTTGCTGGATCTCGAAACCCGGTGGAGCCACCACCTTGGTTCGAGTCTTCGGCCTCTTCTTTCAAGGGAGGCCGCCCTGGTGTTGGTCTATTCCAGGGCTCCACAAGCAACCGCCCCTTTTACATCCTTGAGGGTTGATGCCGGTAGCTGATCAGGCTAATCCGGATTCTTTGTCTTCGAGCTCAAACTGCGTTTCTCGGTGGGAAACGCCATTCGGTCCTCAGCATTGTAGGATGCTGGCCACAGCTCGTAGAGAGTGCTGTGGGTCTGATAAACTAAAGAAAGTGTGTCGTAACAAACAAATGCAAACGGTCTTACGATCGATTGATTTAGTGAGTAAGATCATTGTTACAGTTCGATCGGCCTTTCCGATCGACAGGTTAATTACTCGTCGGTAAATTACTCGTCGTATCGTGTAATTTCAAGCATACAAAACACATGTAATTCTTAAGACACAAAACACATGCAAAAAAACATCTTCGATCGGTCTTTTGTTACCGTATAATTCACCGTGATATTCTCATTGAATATCACATGTGATTGTACCTTATTATGTAGAATTAGTACTAGGTTGTACGTAGATTTTAGGGCATGATGGTGTTTTAGAGTTGTTAATTCTTCGAAGAGTGAGCTGATGGGGAAATTTGGTAAAGAGACAAACCACATGAAACGCCGACGATTATTCACTCAAGTTAAATAACCTTACGAATAAGGTTATTTGTCCTTATGACTTTTCGTACAGTACGCGTTACACGGTGAATTCTTTTCATGATTTAGTATTCCAATAGATCTTGGAGAATCATAAGTAGTCGGTCTGTGGAGGAGGTACGGGGCATATCTGTCTTGGAAAAGAAGGCGACCGTGTTGCTTACTCTGGTAGCGCGACTGGCTTCTCTGATGCATGTATAATTCCTGTAGTGCTTCAATGCCGGCCCGATGTAGAAACCCCTTGTACCATGGTCCTGCCATGCACCTCGATCTTGGGCTCTGTCATGGATGATGACCCTACAGCACATGGGGGCTAATGGGTGTTTGTTGTCATCATATATCCCTCGCCTGAGTTCATATGCCGATAGTTTGGGCTGGGTTCGTGATGCTCGGAGTAAGTTGAGGGTGATGAGCGCTTGTGGTATCAGTAGTCGATCCCAATCGTCTACCGGGAATGCCCCATCCACTCCATTTAGGCTGGCTATGAAGTGGTTCTTGAAGGTTTGAATGGCCCGTTCCACATGGTTGAGTCAATGGTCACCTGGTGACGCTAGCTGGTAGTCGAGTTTGTTCTTTGTGATGTACGCTATTAATTTCTTGGAGTCCATGCGTACTATCTTGGCATTCACGTTGTCTTCTTTCATTCGTGCGTAGCATGTGGTGAACCCACGTAAGATATCTTTGCTCTTGCGTGATTGGATGGGTTCCACATCAATGTAATTGGAGTCGTAGTTTTACATGAGGAAGATGTACTGGTATTGGCGTCGTGACGTGACTGGGTATCTGCCCGGTAAGTCCCAAGTGATGAGCTCCTTGGGTTCGTCGTTGGTACGTGATACGTGGTTGTTTGGTTGCATATCAGTCGTAGACACTATGTCTACGCTGACGTTGTGTATCTTCTTTCGGTCGACCTGGGGTGGTTCTGCATCGGTTTTTGTAGTCTTTGTCTTTAGTTTGTTATTCTTTTGCGTACGGGTACTCTGTATCCCTTGTCGGACCATTTGGAGGTGTCCAATAAGACCAAAGCTGTAAGGCGACGTTTGGTTAATTTGTTACTTTGAATATTTACGTTATTTTGTTCTTTTTAGGGTGTTGGAAAGAGTTATCGATAAGATTATGATCGAATTGTTTCTGGACCATGTTGATCTCCCAATTACTAATTTGTTGTTTCTTTGTGTGGGGATACGCGTACCGTCGTGAGTTCGATTCCCATAGAGCTCGATTCCCATATTGTGTACCTCTGTTCAGTGCTTTAAGTATTGCTCGATATTCACCAGCGCTTATGTATAATTTACTTACGGTCCTCATCTCATTGGTCGCGTCTCACTTTTGCTTATCGCGCTCATCTTTGAATCGTACCATTTAGTACCATTTAGTACCGTACCATTTAGTACCGTACCATTTAGTACCGTGTACGTTAAGGTGATTTCGCGCGTACGTCATCACGCTTGATTTAGTAATCCAATACACCCTTGGATGGTCCTTGGGCTATCTGGTTCATATAGATATATCGGTCTTACCTTCTTATGGTGCTGGCTGCCTGGATGGTGTTTGGTGGGGTAATCAGCCAGATTATGTTTTCCTGGTTCCCGAAAAATATTGAATTGCCCTTGTTGAGCCCTGTCTTTTAACCAATAGAATCGCATATTAATGGCTTTGGACCTTTTTTGCTTGATTGTGCCATTTAATATGCCAACCGCTGTATTATTGTCTGTTTTCAGTGGAGTGGCCGGTTGTGGGTGGCCTAGTTCAATCAGACATTGTCGGATGGGTAATGCTTCCCGTGCATTCATGAATAACGATGCAACTTCGGCCTCCGCCGCGGACGCCATCACATTTTTGATGATCTTGGCTAACACTAGGATCGGTCCATTAAATGAATCATCCTTGGCGTCTCCAAGAAAGTGGTATCCGCCCGCTCGGCTCTTGGCGCCCAGACACACAAGGTATGCTGCGTCACTGTCAACACGGAGAATCATGTCGCTGGCCCGGTAGATGATGGTGGCATCAGGATTGCATGCTGCGTAGTTGAGGAAATATTTTGTGGCAGTTAACGCGATTTGGTTGTTCTTGGCTGATGCAATATCGTTGAGTGCGTGTAACATCGTGTTGTCGATTGCCCGCGCATAGAATAGAAATTTACCGGTAACTTGTTGTATGAATTTTATCTCTTTGTCGGTTAGCATGCTGGTCGTGTCTTCGAGTTTCGCGTACTGTATTTTCTCGCCGTATGCAGGTACGTCGACGCGTGATGGTCCCGCGTACGTATGTGAGGGGCGCACGTGTTCAAATTCCTTTAAGGCTTGTTCCACGTAACCATCCATGGACAATTTGACCTCGCGTTTGTCGTAGTCCCAACGTAGGTGGACCCCCACGTATTGTTTTCCTGTCCAGTCAACCTTGAAGGTGTATTTGGTCCCGACTGCCGCAACTAGATGATCCACGTCTTCCTGACTGACGTATTTTATCCCAAAGTCATCCACGACTAGGGTGAAACTTATGTCCCTCTCGTCATGGAGGAATAGTCCCTCGGTATGGGGTGCCTTTCGATACCCGTATGATTGTAGGTGCGCTACTAAGTCATCATTTGCAATTTTGCCGCTTTGTTTGAGCCCATACCACGCCTTTTTGATTCTGGTGTAGACGTAGTCACCTCGCTTGAGCCCCTCTAGGCTGTAAGCGGCCCTGATGCGGGGGGGGGGGGGATCATGTCCCACCTGAATTTTACGAATTTGGGCTCGTCGAGTGAGGAGCATAAGTACATGTTAGAAATGTCACCGGTACAGTACCTAGCCCCTGGGGTGGATACTACACTGTTCCAATGGGTTTTTATGGTTTCCATGCTTGCGGTTCGGGTGGACACATCAGCGTGGTACTCCAGTTCGTCCGATAACTGTCACGCGACCCTTTTTTTTTGTCGCGAGGTACTGTCGCAACCCCTTTTTGTGTGTAATTTTAACACGAGTCCCCCTTGTGATTCACTAGGTCAGTATCATGCATAATTTTCTAACTCTCAACACGTGGGTCGCGTTTATTTTTTTCCTTGGGTCATGAATAATTATTATTAATTTTTAATAAAACCTACCCGTACGCTCGCGAATCACATTTACTAGAATTAAATACGCAAGGTCATGACTCACAACCAAACCCCCCCTGTGATTCGGTCGCTTCGTATCATGCTCATTTTTCTAACTCTCAACCCCTGGTTCGCGATTATTTTTTTCCTTGGGTCATGAATATTGATTTTTAATTTTTAATATCACCTACCCGTACCTTCGCGAATCACATTTACAAAAATGAATTTTGCAACGTCATGACTCACAACCAGTAAAATTCAACATTAGTGCTCGCGACACGCAACCCTTAAAATGTGTCTCCATTGCTCGCTACCAACTACCCTTATAATTTAATATTTGTGCTCGCAACAAACAACCCTTGAAATTTACTATCATCGCTTGCGACTACCTACCACTACAGTTGAATTATTCGTGTAAAGAATTTGCCTAATAGTACTATCGTATGCAAAATATGTATGATATGTACGAGTACTTCTTTCTGTACAATTTAATCGTATTTGTCACACAGAACGAACCCTCGTCAAATTAGTGAATGGACTGACAAAATGAACAGTATCGATTCTGAAAACAAGGCCTAAACTTCCTCCATTTCGTCAAGCAATTGTCTCCATGCCGGATCAATATAGTTTTCATCCTCACTTTCCTCTTCAGCAAGACTACTGGCAACAGTGCCACCATTATTCGACACAGTACTCGAAGGATTGCTTTCTGAGTCAAATCTTTGTAGCATCATTTTCTCCAAATTTATACCCGTTTCGGGATTTTCTCTTAACGTTTGTATCTTCTTGCACAATTTATTGAACACTTTCCGTCCTTCTTTGTCCCATCCATTTGCACTTCCACTTTTTGAATCGCAATATTTTTTTTTCATGTATTTTGTTTTTTTGTGTGTCGTGTATGTTCCATCAAGTTTCATTTCCTTTTGTTTTTCCCAATTTCTGTACTCGTTGTCAATTATCATTAGGGCAAAAGCCTCATTCGTAACACTAAAGATATTACTAATAAGATCCTTTGTCTTCCTCAGCCTAAAGTTAGTCTTTCCCGGATTAATGGCAGACAGGATTCTTGTCACAAAATAATAAAATTCTTCATTTGCCGCATTTCCGTATCGCCGGTACTCTTTCGCCAGAATTTCCATCGAGTCCGTATTTAGAGCTACAGTACCAGGGAATGATGCCGGCACTTTTGCCATTTCACTATCAACTGCGGTGATGTCATCAAATGGCAGTATGATATCATAGTATGGTTGGGTTAGTTGTATGTCTGTCGTAGGCACATATTGAAGAATGTCGAAAGCACCATAATTTCCAGATGACTCAACAATTACGCCGTCACTTACCAAACCAATTTTTTCTAGCCAATGTTTGATTATTGTGTCTCAATTTAGCCAGGGCTTTTGGTACTGCATTATGAAAGTATTCACAGATTTTCTTAATGGGTATATCTTTTGGATAGGATATTACACACTCATCGATTCCTTGCACGATTATTTTATTGGAGAGTGTGTTTGTTGTCATAAATTTCAGGCCACCGTACCATTTCTTCTTCACATATGCCCTCACCTGTCCTTCAATTGTATCTTTATATGTTTTCAAGAGTTTCATAGTTTCCGTTTCAATACTATGTCTAGTTCCACCACTCAATGTACTCACTTTATCACTGCTATCGCCACCCCGCACTGTTTTCAATGGTACCGTGTTGGTAGTTTTTGCAGCATTCTCTTTAGAATTCTCTCCCTTCTTACCTTTGCTCCACGTTTTCATCCAATCCTGTACTAGATCCGGATCCTCATTCGCTATTTCTGTTAATATTTTTTCTTTCTCGTTTTTCTTTTTCTGTCGTCCGCCCTCCGTAGTTTTTTGTCTTTTTTTCTCTTTGGTATTTTCTCTAGTATCCTTATTCTTTTTGGAGCTCCCATCATTGTCTTCACTAACCGAACTCGAATCAGTGTCACTGTCAGTGTCACTTTCACTGTCGCTGTCGCTGCTGTCCATGATGCTAATGTTTTCCGCTTTCCTTTTTAGTGGTTTTTCTCTTTCCGTCGTGTTGGTTCCTTTTTGTGTTGCTGCAATGTTTGTGTTCGTCTCGCTGGACATGGTTGTAATGCCTGTATTTTTGGTATTATCTCTAGTGTCTCCATCCCTGACTGCGGTTGCTTTTTCTGCTATTTTCTTTTCTTGGAGACGTGTTATTTTGCCTTGGGTAGGTTGGACCATTTTTGTTTCGTCATCTTGTATTTCAAATTTTTCAATTGTTGGTGTTTTTGGCAATTTTGTGAATTTTTATGCTGCCTTGTTTTGTGATCGATTGTACGAATTCAGCAATTTGCAATACATTTGTCTTTGTCTAAGCGGGCTTGTGAGCGCGCGCCAACCAAAAAGAACTGTCTGCCTAGCCGCGCCATTTTTTTTCTTCCGTACATTCGCTTCCTATTCCCCAACAATTAGTACTAGTAACGGTACTAGATTGTACGATACCAATTTATTTTGATGTTCCCCATACTACTACTAGTACCGTATCACATCACTTCATATTGAAATCTGTAGAACCGAAAACAGGCACATTGTATGGAAAGGTGTTGGAGACAACAATTCTCTGTTATGGGAAATCCGCACAACGTATGCATTTTCGTTTTAAGGTTAAGTTTCTGTAACGGCGTTCCTGATTGAGTTGTCTGGAACCTCAATTCTGACTTCTTCATTTGTAAGGAACCAGTTGCATTGATGAGCCTGTAATGGAAAATCAGCACGATTTTTGCCACGGTGTTTCCGTGTTGTGTGTTTGGAACGGTGTTGCAGGTAACAATTCACTGTTTTGGAAAATTTACAGAACGTCTTTATTAGCGTTTTAGGTTTAAATTTCTGGAACGGCGTTTCAGATTTAGCTTCCTGGAACGGCAATTCTGACTTTTTCATTTGTAACTAACGTTTTTCACAGTAGTTAATTTTTATATTTACGTATTTAAGTACGACAGGATTCTGCACGTATTCGTGGTAAGTAGGGGTAAGTTTTTCCATAGTAAAGCTTCTTGTTACTAGCACTATTTCACACGTCCCCACGCACCACAAGGAACGGGATAGTTATTGTATTCCTCTAAATCTTCCGGTGAATTCCAACGTATTTCGTAAAGTTGTAGCCAGTGCACAATGTTTCTCTCGTTTCTATCCTCTTCCTCCCTTTTCTCTTTGTTTGCAAATTGTTTGAGTTTTCTTTTTTTCTTCTTAGACTGCTTTTTCGCTTTGTTCATGAATGAATTCCAATTGTTTTTATTGTTGTTGTTTATCTTCGTTTCTTTGTTTTGTTCCTTTCCGTCGTCGGTTTCTTCGATGTACATTATACTGTTTTTTTCAATGATTGCCTCTTCAGTCATTGTGCGCCACTCATTTAACCAAAGGGTTGTCAGACAGGGACGGTTACCCGGGTGAAAATGTATGCATTGCTTTATGTGTTTTCTGGCTTCCGGCGTAAGGTTACTCCATTTTTTTGGTGGAACTGTATGACCATTGAGTTCGAGCCTCACTCGTTCTCCTGATTGTACTGGTCGTCCAATACCCACGTTGTTGTAGCACTGTATGTCCTCCGTTCCTTTCAATGCCGGATAACCGCATAAAATGTGTGCCACAATGATACCCAAAGCCCATACGTGGTCAACGGCATCAGTGTCGCCTTCCTTGTAGAAAGGAAATATGTCCTCAGTTACGTACTTTAAGCGTTGTTCCCAAATTTCTAAAGCTTCTTCTTCATCGAAATGCCCTTTTGGGCTGTCGAGTCTATCTCTAACGTCGTCTATCTTGTTGCATCCATTAAGTATTGTGAGTACCAAGTTGCCGTTTTCGGCACATAGCGCATCGAACCCAGTTTCAAAATGATATAAGAATGGATTATTCTCGTTGTTTTCGTCACCGTCATTTAGCTCAGTCATTCTTGCACAGTACTCCGCCGAATCCAAAACATACCTAGGCTTCAATGGCTTCCTCTTGTACGCTGATTGTGTTGTTATGTTCTCCATTTTGCTCTTTGTTGTAATAATGATTTACGTTTGGCAAATACCGAGGTATTTTTGTTCAATTACTCGTTGCAATCTGTGAAGGAATAATTCTTACTGCACTTTAAGTGGTGTAAATTTCGTCATCTCGCAATGATTCGGTTATATTCAAGTAACTGTGTCTCGTGGTTCGACTCCCCCTTAGAACGGTCCATACGTAGTACTTCCCTCCTTACTTTATGTTCCTACTACTAGTTCTATTTCTTTATTTTTCTATGAACAAGTAGTAACCTAAGAAATAAAGATTGCTTCTAAGTTTTTGTTGAGTGCAACAGTTTGTTACTTTCTGTTGTTTTAAGGATGAATACTGTTCATTCTATGGATTGGTTAGAGTATGAAAGTATATTGCCAATTCTAAGGCTGATACTTTAGTCTTTATGAAAGTTTTAATAGTTCTGTTGTTCCCTGGTAATTTTTTGTCCAAAAGCAGTAACCAAATGCACTAATTAGGTTGTGACACACAAACCACCTTGACATATAAGTCAATTCTGTTTCTTTCATTAATTATCTTATCCATTACACTATCATTATTCATTGTTCAATCACACGAAAAATCTGATTTTGGAACTTTTAATTGCAAATTAGTGTGTATTTTTCTTCCCAATCCAGTCACCAAATGCAATCATTAGGTGTTTATACCCAAATCACGACAGATAACTCCCTTCTGTTTCTTTCATGATTCATCTCACCCATAACAGGAACAATATTCATTGTTCAATCACACGAAATATTGGATTTTCTATTGTTTAATTGCAAATTACTGTGTATTTATCCTCCAAATCCAGTACACAAATGCACTTATTAGTAGGTGGTGACACAAAAACTATGAAACATAACTCACTTCTGTTTCATTCATGATTCGTCTCACTCATAACAAGAACAATATTCATTGTTCAATCACACGAAATATGGGATTTTATATTTTTTGATTGCAAATTAGTGTGTATTTTTCCTCCAAATCCATGACCCAAACGCACCCATTACATGATGACACATAAACTATGACAGATAACTCACTTCTGTTTCTTTCATGTTTCATCTAACCCATAACAGGAACAATATTAATTGTTCAATCACACGAAAGATGTGATTTTCTATTTTTTAATAGCAAATTACTGTGTATTTATGTTAATTTCCTTTTGAAACTGGCTGTTGAGCTGATTCAATCCAAAGGCAAAGAAGAGCAACAGGAGCTGTGGCTGCAGGCCGGTTGAGGTGCCGGTCTGTTTGTGGTCTAATATTTCTCTGATATCCACTACGATTGAACGGCTCGGCGTTCAATCAGATCTATTCTGACTACCGGTGGGCTCAGTCAGTTAGATCTTAGGCTTGTAGTTCTACAGTAGGACGCAAGAACGTCCGATGCAAGGTTTAAGGTTGAATAATCAAATAATCTAAAAGTATAAGCGTGTTGGCTTGCTGCTGGAGAGCAAGTTACCGCTTTAAAGCGTGCTGCCGCTAATACAGCACGATGAAATTACGAGTATTTTGTACGGTAAATTACCGTATTACGGTAAATTACCGTGTTACGGTGAATATCGTGTTGCCGCTAATACAACACGTATTTTGTGCAGCAGACAAAACAAAACAGGTTCGTGAGCATAAAGATCGAACCTCTGCTGTCTTTTCTTGAAAACAGAACACTTAACGAGATGACTAGCATATGCTAGTTCCTGCCGTGTGTTCTCTCTTTGATCTCTAAGTATCGATAATTTCGATCGTACGAGTGACGATCATTTTGGCTCGCAAGATTGAGCCATTTGGTCAATAATGAGATACTTGGCTCGCAAGACTGAGCCATATGATAAATAATGAGATACCCGGCTCGCAAGATCGAGCCATTTGGTCACCAAAATGAGATAGTTTGGCTCACAGATTGAGCCATTTGGGCCATAAGGTTAAACATTATGATTCGCGTACAAGCAAGCTGGACGCGTGTGGGTAAAGAATGAGATGCCACTGTACCAGTGTTACATACGGTTATGCTGGACATGAAAGGAATTTAATAATTTATGCTCCTAATCCAGTACACAAATGCACTTATGAGTTGGTGACACACAAATTATGACAGATAACTCACTTCTGTTTCTTTCATGATTCATCTCACCCATAACAGGAACAACCTTCATGGACTAATCACACAAAATATCTGATTTTCTATTTTCTAATTGCAAATTTGTGTGTATTTTTCCACCAAATCCAGGACCCAAATGCACTAATTAGATTGTGACACACAAACTATGACAGATAACTCACTTCTGTTTCTTTCATGATTCAACTTATCCATAACAGGAACTATATTGATGGACTAATCACACAAAATATCAGATTTTCTATTTTCTAGTTGCAAATTTGTGTGTATTTTTCGTCCAAATCCATCACCCAAATGCACTCATTAGATGATGACACATAAACTATGACAGATAACTCACTTCTGTTTCTTTCATGATTCATCTAACCCATAACAGGAACAATATTCATTCATGAATCACACGAAATATGGGATTTTCTATTTTGTAATTGCAAATTTGTGTGTATTTTTCTTCCCAATCCAGTCACCAAATGCAATCATTAGGTGGTGATACCAAAATCACGACAGATAACTCACTTCTGTTTCTTTCATGATTCATCTCACCCACAACAGGAACAATATTTATTGTTCAATCACACGAAAGATGTGATTTTCTATTTTTTAATTGAAAATTACTGTGTATTTATACTCAAAATCTAGGACCCAAATGCACTTATTAGGTGGTGACACAAGAACTATGCAACATAACTCACTTCTGTTTCTTTCATGATTCATCTCACCCACAACAGGAACAATATTCATTGACTAATCACACAAAATATCTGATTTTCTACTTTCTAATTGCAAATTTGTGTGTATTTTTCATCCAAATCCAGGACCCAAATGCACTAAGTAGATGGTGACACACAAACTATGACAGATAACTCACTTCTGTTTCTTTCATGATTCAACTTATCCATAACAGGAACTATATTGATGGACTAATCACACAAAATATCAGATTTTCTATTTTCTAGTTGCAAATTTGTGTGTTTTCCTCCAAATCCATGACCCAAATACACTCTTTAGATGATGACACATAAACTATGACAGATAACTCAGTTCTGTTTCTTTCATGTTTCATCTAACCCATAACAGGAACAATATTCATGGGCTATTCACAATAAATTTCAGATTTTCTATCTTATAATAGCAAATAACTGTGCTTTTTCCCTCCAAATCCAGTACCCAAATGCACTCATTACGTGGTGACACACAAACTTTGAAAGATAACTTCCTTTCTGTTACTTTCATGATTCGTGCATGTCCCCCATAATAGGAACAATATTCGTGGTTCAATCCAAGGAAATATAGGATTTTCTATATTTTAATTGCAGAGTACTTTTTTTTTCCCCTACAAATCCAGTACCCAAATGCACTTATCAGTACAAGGTGGTGTCACACAAACTATGACAGATAATAACTCACTTCTGTTTCCTTCATGATTCATTTCACCCATAACAGGAACAATATTCATGGACTAATCACAGTAAATGTCAGATTACTCTATTTTACTTTTGAATACTATTTCTTACGTACAGAATAATGTTTTGGTTAATCTGAATCCAACTTGGAGAAGAAGAACTACTATTAGTGTCGACGTTGTTGTAGTAATATGATAACTTCTTTCCCGCTTAGGCACTCTTTGCTCTTGTGTTCTACAGCGTAGTTCCATTATTTGAATACATCCGACAACTTGGTGAACTGTGGTTATCTGACCCCACACGGTCGTAAGGAAACCAGGTTGCGCGCTTCACTGGTGTTGTACCATCTGGTAGTTTCTTGTACACCGTAATATGATAAATTCTTTCCCGCTTATGCCCTCTTTGTTCTTGTGTTCTATGGTGGTGCGTGGAGAAGGCTATGAACGTATACCCAATACAGCATAGTTTCATTATTTGAATACATCCGACAACTTGGTGAACTGTGGTTTATCCGATCCCACTCTGTCGTAAGGGAACCAGGTGGCGCGCTTCACTGTTGTACCATCTTGTAGTTTCTTGTGCACCATGTATCCAGGGTATTGAGGATATTGGCCCTTCTTCTTCGCTGCATAACTTTTCACAACACCAGTTCCAGGTGCTGGCAAACACATGAAAGGAATTTAATACTCCCCATGTGTCCATGAGAAACCCTTCGCTAAGATCCGATGCAATCGTCCTGTAATAGATCACCTGTGTTTCCACAGTAGTGAAAGATGGGCTTGAGCAATGGATACACCACTGAATGTCCCCAATGCTTTGTGAGGATATCAGCACAATTATCTTTGCCCGCAAGATGTTGCATGAGGATGAAGCCTCTAGCTATCATGCTTCTGACATAGTGATATGATAGAATGTGGTGCCTCTTGTGGAGCCTCGCATATGGGAATGTAGAGGTTTGGATCATCTTTTCATTGTCTCCCCATGTGTAGGATGTGTCGTGTACCCTAGTGCCTAGATACCTGAATGACTGTCGAATGTCAACAATTTGCTCAATACATGTTCTAGCAGACACAAATTCGGCGCCAAAGGTGGCTGTTTCAGAGGTTGCTTGCTTCTTGGAGAACCACATGATGGGGGTCTTGTTTGCAAAGTGCAGGATACCAGTGACAGCTTTACCACTTAGGATGTCATGCATTAAGTTTGCATCATAGAAATGAGACAATACAACTACCTTACCTAGGGGTTTAGGTGCATCGCTTGGTAGGTCTTCAGAATGCTCCCCATATACGGTATTGGACCAGTCTGTACTGTTGCCTTGAGTGAGTACAAAGTTTGGTATGCCCACTCTGAATCTGATTTTGAAATGACGAAACTTGGAGATGTAACCATAGATTCGTTTGGCTCTGTTGAGATGGCCTTCCCTAGGTTGCACGCGAAAGCTTGATAAGGTCATGACAGCAGTCTGCACATCAAACCGTCCAATGGCAATGACCCACTGGAGTGAGCCCACCATGCTTTGATACTTTTGGATATCAGTATCTCCTAGGAATGATGATGAGTCTAGCTCTGGGTGATCATTCTCAGCAAGGGGTGAATGGAACCTATTGGTGGGTTTGCAGCCAAACATTTGTTCATAGGAGGCCTCCATTTTCTCAATGAACTTGATGGGGTTCATGCAGAGAACACCATGTTCATCTCGTTCAAAACCACATCCCAAATGAAAGTTCATTGGACCAGAGCCCTTTAATTTGAAATTGTAAGGTTCAGACTGTAGGATGACCAGAAAAGTTTCAGGGTTGGCCATACATAAGCAAAGGTCGTCAACATATGTGCATATCAGCTCGTATACTGGCTCCCCATGTTTGTTGTGGCCAGGTTTGATAAAGATTTCAGGCTCTGCCTTGGATCTTTCAAAACCTAGTTCAATGAGGCAGGCAGCGAGCATATCACCAAAACACTTGCCAGATGATCGAAGTCCATATAGAGCCTTGTAAATCACTAGTAGGTGACCCTCTAGTGATCCAAATTCAGCACCAGCCTTGATGCATACTTTCTCACAGGTAACAGCTTCTAGGTATGCATTCCCAATGTCGGTTCCCCATGCTTCTAAACTATTCAGTTCAGCAAGGAATAGGCACATGCGCAAGCCTCTAAGTGAAACAACTCCTGCATACACACTGTGAATGGGAGCTTCAGTAAGATTACCATTGGCAACTAGCCGGGCTTTGTGTCGGCCATCGTGCTTGACTGCATAAATCATGTGGACCTTGATTTGTTGGAAACCAACGGGTATATTGCTAGCCTTGTAGATACCTTTGTCAATAAAGGTGTCATATTCTTGAAGCTGTGACATTTCCAGCGCTATGGCATCCTGCCATTTGGTATTGCCATTGGCTGTGTCAAACTGGATGGCTTCGTCATGATTGCGAGGTACCTTGAATCCATACTGATACTGTGGGGCAGTTCGAAAGGAGCGAAGTTTGGCTTGGTGGATTAGCCTGTCTAGCTTCTTGGTTCTTCTGGCAAGGGAAACAATGCGTTTGAGATGTTTCCACCCAGGTTGATCAAGCATGTTGTTGTCCTTTGCATATTTGGCTACAGTAACAGGATCATCTGCAGCTACATTGGAGAGAGGTTCATAGGTGCGCTCCATGTTTTCCCACTCAATCCATAGGTTGTATTTGGAACCTTTGTATTGGGGGTGCTTGTTGTCAAGGGGACCTTGATGACCAAGTATGCGTCGGAAAGACCAAAGTTTGCCATCTTCTTGAGTTACATCCCTGTGGATGTAATTCATGACGTCATTGTAGGCTATGATATCTTCAAGTTCATCATCTGTATGCTTGCATTTGAACTTGATGAAGTCTTTGTTTTTCTCAAGACTGTTTTCAAGGTCAACAACTGTCATTCTTTTCTGTGTGCCATCAGGGAGGGCCATGAGAAAAGACCGACCTTGCAATTCAGTAACAGGGATAGCAGGGATGGTGATGGGTGTGCCATCATCGTCAAATTGGGCATTGCCTTCTTCATCAGTAACAACTACTTCAGATGGGCCTACAGAAGGGGTAGCGGGATTGATGGGTGGAGGTGTGGCTTCACTAACATCAAAATATGCTAGCTCAGGGGGACCAAAATCATCTTCAGTAACAGGTACGCCGGTAGGGGTTTTGCTGAAGATGTGAGGGGTTGGAGGGCCATCAAGAATCTCCCCATAGTTGTTAGGGAGTGGAGAAGGTACATAGCTTCGTGTATTAGGAACCTTGGAATAAAGGAATGTAGGCAAGGATGGCTTTGTGATGGGCAGAGGAGGTGATGCTGGTATGGAACGGGGTGGTGTAGGATGTTGGAAGGAGGGACTATCACCAGAAGACTTAGGAGTGAGGGAAGCATCCTTAGCCTTGCGCCATGCAAGAAAGCCATCATCAGTGAACAAGCCAGCGCGCTTGTTGCGATGCTCAGGAGTTAAAGCAGTGCGTACACCAGAGCGATCAAGGAGTTTATTGGTGATGGGATCCCATATGGTGAAACATAGGCTGTTACCAACATGCGCAGCAATGCCAACAAAGTGACCAAGACATTCAGTGGTCTGGGAGCCAAACTGGGTATCAGGAGTCTTGTAGTAGACAGGCTCAAACCAGAAGAAACTAAGGTAGGGACTGATATCACCAATGATACCTGTAGCAATAAAGAAAGGCTGTTTGTCAGAGAGAGTGGGATCAGACAAATGATTCATGAGGCAGCCAACATATTGCATACAAAGAAGCCAGAGGTGTGGTGGAGTGCCCGTGCGATCCATGATTCTATTGACAATGCGTTTGAAGGTCTGGTATCGCCGCTCAAAAAGATTTTGGTGTTGATGGTATGGTTCACTTTGCCATAAGCCAATCCACATCATCTTGAGGTAGTCAAGAACAGATTTGCTGGACTGGTAAGATCCATGATCACAGAGCAATCGGAGTGGTCTACCCCATTGCCGAACAAAATTTTGGAGGCAAGGGAGAAAATCAGCAGTAGTCCTCATTTCTTCAACGTGGATGATATGAGATTTTCGACCAAAGAAAACTTGAGCGATTTTGGAACCACCATCGATAGCGGGGGTGTCAGAATAGATGACATCAGAGAGGACATCATCATTGAGAGGCCGGACATTCATGGCAGGCTGTGGTGATTGGAACCTTTTGAAGATGTTACCATCGGGACTAAGTGACAGTGAGCCATACTGTGTGGAATTGTTGAAAGTGGCCTTGATACGGTCAAGGGAGATCCATCCAAAGAAGGGTTTCAGGGACAGGTAGTCGATATCAGTGGGCGATTGAACATGGGCTGCAGCAGTGATAAAGGTGGAAGGAGATTGATTGGAGCACCTACTAAGGATGTCTTGATGAATGTAATCAGTGGGGCTAAGCCAAAATGAAGTATCAGAAACATCCAAGGCCTGTAGGGAGGAGGTAGTGCTGTTGGACAAGAATGAGGTGACTGTGGAGGAGGTGCCAATGTTGATATCCCGAAGCGCGCCAAATTCATCATAATCTTGATATGGAAGTGATGTGGAAACAGGCGGGTATTTCTGAATGAAGGTATCATCCTGTGGGGTATATGCGTTATCCAGTACAGATGGGTTTCAATGCTGATCACTTGTCATTATGACGTGGGGAAGACTAGCAAATTCTGCACTGGTATACTTGCGCATAGCAAGATAAGGTAAGCCATGGCATATACTGAGTGGAAAGACATGACCATCAGTAGTGGTAATGACTTGGGAGCCGCCTGTCTTGATAGAGGAATCATCCATGGTTGAGTGGTATGCTTCCATCTGGGGGGAAGACAAGATAGATGGGTGTTGTCCGGTGTATGCACTCTCATGAAAGATGATAATGACAGGACCTCTGTTGGAAACAGAGTAGGCGCCGCATGTTGCAATAGGGATGTTCTGGATTTGGTGATTGTTTATACCAGTTACATTGACATATCTTGGGGGAATATCTTTAGAGATGAGACATGCGTCATTTCCGATGATACACCCATTTGCACCTCTATCAACCATAGCAGAACCAGGTGTGGATACAGCAGTTTTGCTTGAGTGATAAGTAGCGATGGGGTTTGCTGATGAAACAGGAGATTCACGTTCCAGCGGTGCCCAATAGTGAAAGTTCACTGATCGTGAGGTTTGCTCAACAGGGATATAGACATTGCCTTCTTTCTTGTAAAATATATCAGGGTTGTCTGCGAGGAATCGGGCTGGGTGTGCAGGAGAAACAGAAGACTTGAGAGGCCTGGTATCTGATTGGGAAGATGATTTGTATACACCAAGTGATGCATGGAACGCAGATCTGGCTGAGCTCTCGTCAGCAGGCGATAGTACGTGCTCAGTATTGGGTGAGGGGACCTGCTCATCAGTATGGTGCTCATAAGCCCGACGTGTGATTGGCTTGCTGGAATTGGGGTCCGGTGGTAATGCTGTATCAAGGAGCTCAGGCCGGAGGCAAGCAACTAGTCGCTTCTTGTCATCAGCTGTGAAGCCAAGCCAATGCTTCATGCCTTGCTTAGAGAGAGTTTTCCAAACTGCAGATGGTAGCCTTGTGGTTGGGTCTGGGGTTCTTCCAGCCTTGTAAACAGCGTAGTCCTGATAGTCACCATCAAAATCAATAGGAGGTAAATATGATGCCGAGTCATCAGTTATGCCAGAATATGTGGACTGCGTCACAGAAGAGAAATCATGGGTGTTGGCCTTAACAGACGTCCGACTGCGAGGCTGTGACAGTGATGCTTGGGAATCCAGCCTGGTTGCTTCAAGGAGGAGGATATTTTTCAATTCACTGATAGCGACAGCTTCATGCTGTCTGAACTTAATCATATCCTGTGCTGCAGGGGGATCATCAACTTTGCAGAATTGTTCGCTGAGCTGAAAGCTGCTACTACAGGCCTTGCAGAGGTGTGTTCTGACAGTGTCAAAATCAAGTGGCCTTTGTGGATCTCGTAGCGTGTTGAGGTGTTCTAGCTGGGCAAACCACTGGGTGATAAACTTGACTTTGGTGTCCTTCCATACCCTTAAGTCAATGTCCAATAGATGCTGCATCACAATGGAGGTATCATATACTTTGGATTTGGACCTGTCATGTAGTGCAACGAAGTCAAAGAAAGCTTGTCTGCCGTCTCTCGAGGTGGTATGGCTGAGCACACAGGAGTAGGAGAGGTCACTCTGGAGGGCATGTAGGACAAGAGTCCAGAAGAATGCACATTGCTTGTCATGGAGGGCCTTCTCATACCCGATGAGTGGTACATCAGGCCAACTAGGATCAAGGAAGGTGCGAGTATCTATGTCAGATGTTTCCAGCTTGGCCTTGAATTTGACAAGCCATCTCTCAAACGTTGCGTCATTTTGCAGGGTTGGAAATGTGGTTTCGTCCCTTGATTTCTTAGTCCATGATTCGTATCTCAGCTGGTCGATGGGTTTGGAGGACCTTTCTTGTTGTCGTTGAGATGTGCTGTTGCGAGCTGATGTCTCAATGTCAGTTCCAGATTCTCTTCGGGCTCTGACAATCCCGCGACAGTAATTCTTAAAGGCATCCTTGGTGTAATGGTTCCTATCTTCCCAGTCTAGTCCTTTTGCTGTGAGGTGTTGTCCAAAGTCAATGACTCTCTGTAGGGTCATCTGTACGTGCCGATAGAGTGGTGTTCTTGTTCCTCTCTCGAGGTAGGCAAGATCACCAATATTTTCGATGTACAGAAAATCTAACCATGTCCTATACTGTCCAGCGATGAGTGCCTCGCATAAGGTGCTGTGGGACTCCTTTGGGACATCGAAGGAATCATGCAGGAAGGTGGCTAGTGGTTGGTCGAATGATGGAAAGAGATCTGCGATAGATGTGTTCTCCTCATCATCTTGGGTTGGATTGTTCTGTTGGTTGGTTTCCACCGTGTCAGTTGTGGGCAAGCGAGGGGTGGTTGCGGCGCTCCCAGGTTGGAGTGTTTGGAATCGTCCTGTCGACCTGCTTCTCGTTCTGCCGGCAGCCGGGATGTTGGGCATTGTTGTGTGATCGGATCAGAGAACTATCAATCGTTGTCCGTAGTCGAGTCAATTGATGATCTGTTGTCGGATCGTGTGTCGATATTGTCGTTGTTGTTTTGCAATTATCGAATGACAGGCGTCGATGTGTCCTTGACAAGATGGTGTCACGAGGAGTGTAGACGCGGAAAATATATAATCCGGAGAACTTGTCGTGTGGTCCTTGGATGGAGATATAGCTATTGGTGTGTCCAATGCAATGGGCTTGTATTAACGGCAAATGGCTTGTCCGTTTGGTCTTTGTTATGTGATCGGATCAGAGAACTATCAATTGTCGTCCGTAGTCGAGTCAATTGATGATCTGCTGTCGTCTTCTTCTTTTGCAAGCTTCAACAAGCTTGCGACTGTTAATCTGTTAATTTCCTTTTGAAACTGGCTGTTGAGCTGATTCAATCCAAAGGCAAAGAAGAGCAACAGGAGCTGTGGCTGCAGGCCGGTTGAGGTGCCGGTCTGTTTGTGGTCTAATATTTCTCTGATATCCACTACGATTGAACGGCTCGGCGTTCAATCAGATCTATTCTGACTACCGGTGGGCTCAGTCAGTTAGATCTTAGGCTTGTAGTTCTACAGTAGGACGCAAGAACGTCCGATGCAAGGTTTAAGGTTGAATAATCAAATAATCTAAAAGTATAAGCGTGTTGGCTTGCTGCTGGAGAGCAAGTTACCGCTTTAAAGCGTGCTGCCGCTAATACAGCACGATGAAATTACGAGTATTTTGTACGGTAAATTACCGTATTACGGTAAATTACCGTGTTACGGTGAATATCGTGTTGCCGCTAATACAACACGTATTTTGTGCAGCAGACAAAACAAAACAGGTTCGTGAGCATAAAGATCGAACCTCTGCTGTCTTTTCTTGAAAACAGAACACTTAACGAGATGACTAGCATATGCTAGTTCCTGCCGTGTGTTCTCTCTTTGATCTCTAAGTATCGATAATTTCGATCGTACGAGTGACGATCATTTTGGCTCGCAAGATTGAGCCATTTGGTCAATAATGAGATACTTGGCTCGCAAGACTGAGCCATATGATAAATAATGAGATACCCGGCTCGCAAGATCGAGCCATTTGGTCACCAAAATGAGATAGTTTGGCTCACAGATTGAGCCATTTGGGCCATAAGGTTAAACATTATGATTCGCGTACAAGCAAGCTGGACGCGTGTGGGTAAAGAATGAGATGCCACTGTACCAGTGTTACATACGGTTATGCTGGACATGAAAGGAATTTAATAATTTATGCTCCTAATCCAGTACACAAATGCACTTATGAGTTGGTGACACACAAATTATGACAGATAACTCACTTCTGTTTCTTTCATGATTCATCTCACCCATAACAGGAACAACCTTCATGGACTAATCACACAAAATATCTGATTTTCTATTTTCTAATTGCAAATTTGTGTGTATTTTTCCACCAAATCCAGGACCCAAATGCACTAATTAGATTGTGACACACAAACTATGACAGATAACTCACTTCTGTTTCTTTCATGATTCAACTTATCCATAACAGGAACTATATTGATGGACTAATCACACAAAATATCAGATTTTCTATTTTCTAGTTGCAAATTTGTGTGTATTTTTCGTCCAAATCCATCACCCAAATGCACTCATTAGATGATGACACATAAACTATGACAGATAACTCACTTCTGTTTCTTTCATGATTCATCTAACCCATAACAGGAACAATATTCATTCATGAATCACACGAAATATGGGATTTTCTATTTTGTAATTGCAAATTTGTGTGTATTTTTCTTCCCAATCCAGTCACCAAATGCAATCATTAGGTGGTGATACCAAAATCACGACAGATAACTCACTTCTGTTTCTTTCATGATTCATCTCACCCACAACAGGAACAATATTTATTGTTCAATCACACGAAAGATGTGATTTTCTATTTTTTAATTGAAAATTACTGTGTATTTATACTCAAAATCTAGGACCCAAATGCACTTATTAGGTGGTGACACAAGAACTATGCAACATAACTCACTTCTGTTTCTTTCATGATTCATCTCACCCACAACAGGAACAATATTCATTGACTAATCACACAAAATATCTGATTTTCTACTTTCTAATTGCAAATTTGTGTGTATTTTTCATCCAAATCCAGGACCCAAATGCACTAAGTAGATGGTGACACACAAACTATGACAGATAACTCACTTCTGTTTCTTTCATGATTCAACTTATCCATAACAGGAACTATATTGATGGACTAATCACACAAAATATCAGATTTTCTATTTTCTAGTTGCAAATTTGTGTGTTTTCCTCCAAATCCATGACCCAAATACACTCTTTAGATGATGACACATAAACTATGACAGATAACTCAGTTCTGTTTCTTTCATGTTTCATCTAACCCATAACAGGAACAATATTCATGGGCTATTCACAATAAATTTCAGATTTTCTATCTTATAATAGCAAATAACTGTGCTTTTTCCCTCCAAATCCAGTACCCAAATGCACTCATTACGTGGTGACACACAAACTTTGAAAGATAACTTCCTTTCTGTTACTTTCATGATTCGTGCATGTCCCCCATAATAGGAACAATATTCGTGGTTCAATCCAAGGAAATATAGGATTTTCTATATTTTAATTGCAGAGTACTTTTTTTTTCCCCTACAAATCCAGTACCCAAATGCACTTATCAGTACAAGGTGGTGTCACACAAACTATGACAGATAATAACTCACTTCTGTTTCCTTCATGATTCATTTCACCCATAACAGGAACAATATTCATGGACTAATCACAGTAAATGTCAGATTACTCTATTTTACTTTTGAATACTATTTCTTACGTACAGAATAATGTTTTGGTTAATCTGAATCCAACTTGGAGAAGAAGAACTACTATTAGTGTCGACGTTGTTGTAGTAATATGATAACTTCTTTCCCGCTTAGGCACTCTTTGCTCTTGTGTTCTACAGCGTAGTTCCATTATTTGAATACATCCGACAACTTGGTGAACTGTGGTTATCCGACCCCACACGGTCGTAAGGAAACCAGGTTGCGCGCTTCACTGGTGTTGTACCATCTGGTAGTTTCTTGTACACCGTAATATGATAAATTCTTTCCCGCTTATGCCCTCTTTGTTCTTGTGTTCTATGGTGGTGCGTGGAGAAGGCTATGAACGTATACCCAATACAGCATAGTTTCATTATTTGAATACATCCGACAACTTGGTGAACTGTGGTTTATCCGATCCCACTCTGTCGTAAGGGAACCAGGTGGCGCGCTTCACTGTTGTACCATCTTGTAGTTTCTTGTGCACCATGTATCCAGTGTATTGAGGATATTGGTCCTTCTTCTTCGCTGCATAACTTTTCACAACACCAGTTCCAGGTGCTGGCAAACCCGTGATTGCCACCTCACTACCAATTGCAAATTTAGGATACGAGATCACCGGGTCAGGATCTTCGAACAACACCTTCACGTTTCCGGAGCGCTTCTGTCTTATTACGTTGGCTGGTTTTGGGCGAGGAACTTGCAGAAGGTATCCAAGATCTTCAACGTGGCCCAGGTTTGGAGAGACCTTCCTCTCCTTGTACTTCCGCTCTCCATTGGATTCGTCTGATGCAGTCTTGTTTCGTTTTTTTGGTTTCCTGAGGAACGACTTCTTCTTTGCCTTCATGGATGCGTTCTCTTTAACTGCGTTTGGTTCTGTGGGAGGTACGTTGCCGTTTACTACTTCTACGTCGTCTTCTTCTTCATCATCATTGCTGCTTGTGTTACCTTCATTAATTGAGGATTCACTAGACTTGTCGGTCAATTTGCCTTCCCAAGGAAATCGAAAGAATGATTCCGTTCCATGGACCTCTGTGTTAGTGAACACTATCCATCGTACGGAATACGTATCATTCTCCTTGATGAACTTCTCGAAGTTCTTCAAGTGTTTCTTCATGAAGTCCCACTTTGCAATGTCGGTAGCTTTGTAACTCTGACTGTTGGGTACCTTGATTTTTTCAAATAGTTTGATCAATGAGTCGCCATCGGATTGTAAAGTCTTTTCATCCTCTCGTGAAACAAAACTTACTTGCAAGCCTGCTTCCAACAGGTGTCTTTTGTTAGTGAAAACCGAACACAAAAGTTCCTTTGTCAAGGGGACGAACAATTGTCCCCCTTCAGGTAGATAATTGTAAGTTGTCAGAAACCGCAAAGACCTCTCAAAAAAATTAGAACCTCCAAGTACTATTTCCGGTTGTGTGATGAAAATATCACTGAATACGAATCTCGTATGTTCCCAGAACAATCGATCGTCCACCGTGTACGTGCAGTTCTCATCAAAATTAAGGAACCTTGTGACGGATAAGCTGTAGTCCTCTTTTGCGATAGGGTAAGTATGTCGACTTTCCTTACCTCTCACAAGCTCCGGCGGACTTGGTTCTTCAAATTGAACGGATCGAGCACCGTCACTGGTGAAAATGAATAACCGATCTTTGCGGTGAGGTTCACCTTGATTAGAGCGCGAGGACAAAGAACTTTGCTCTGCTTTCAACAATTCGTCCAGAACCTCATGTGCATGGTCCACGGTAAAAGGAATTTCTTCTTCGTGGCCAAGTACAGCATTCATTATTTCCTTTGAAACCATATCCCTACTAACTGAAACACGTGGACCATCAGCATCACGTAACAAACGAGATGTTAGAACATAGTTGAGCAATTCGTCGCAAACAAGATTCACGTCTTCAAGTTGGTCAGAAGTCGAAACAACATTGTCAACACAGGACAAACTCAGGATGTAATGTTGCAACAATGTCTTCACGTGAACTTCCTTCTCTTGATTGTAATTGTCCACAAATATGTCACGTTCGGCCGATTTCTTTTCAGTGGAAAGAGTGACCAATTGTTTGGCAAAGTCAACGCCTACTCTGTAGAACTGGTTAAGAGTTTTCCGGTGCTCCATAATCTTGCAAAAGTGAAGAGAAGATAACAGGTTGAATCGAATAATCCCCACCTTTTTGTCCACTCCTTTTATTGTGTATTTTCCAATCAAAAACGAAGACTCATAGAGATTGGGCAATAGTTTGTTGTACAAATTGTCATGTAGTAATGACTCATTGGGGAAGTGGTCAAGGCTGAGTGCTTCAAAAATTCTGGCCTTCTGTCGTTGGAAGCATACCCACAAATACATGACAACCTTTTCAAACGCAAGGGGTATCTTGGACACGTCGGAGGGCCATTCCAACTTGAGGTATTTTTGGGAATCAGTCAAGGGCACTATCTCGACTGCTGCGACACCATCTCTTATTGGTCCACCAACAACTTCGTTACCCCTAATAGAATTGATTTCTTTCACCAAATCATCAAAGGAGTGACTAGAGGAAAGAAAATGCCTCAATGCGCGGTTAAAGGAAAGACCTTCAAAGAACGAGACCATCTCCCGGACGTATAGCTTCCCTTTCTTTACATCGTCTTTAAATCTATGATTGAAAAACGGTCCTTCTTTTTCCGGTGAAGGCGCAGGGGGGAATTGGACACAACGTACGTACCAACGCAGTAAGCTTAAATAAACTTTCATGTACTTCAGTATGGTGTCGTAGTTAACCACATTCTTTGCCCAGACAGAATGCGACGTGCCTTCCGATAATTCGTCTTGTCCTTGAACCCGGGAGAATTGTGTTTCGCCTTCCGTTGTATTTTCATCGACTTTGATAACGGAGTTGAGGGCTGACTGGAAGGAGTTCCATTTTTCTTTCATTTTGTACTCCTTGAAACGAGTTGTCAGTTCCTTTGCATTCAAGATACAGACCTTCTTTGTCAACTGCGACCCGGAGTCACGTAGGAAAAGATTTACCATCACGTCAACAACCCTTGGTATAGGACCCGAGGATGGTTTGTCTGACGTTTCTTGCTCTCTGAAGTCAGGACGGGTTCCGGAAGAAGAAAGTTTAGTAACAATGAAAACCTTGTTCATGAGATGGCGGAAGACAGATTCGATGTCACGACTGACGGCAGTGATGAGTTCGTCCGTCAAAATATTCTCAGAGAATCCGTTAGGACCCTGTTGCTTCAGACAAGCTTTCACACGTCTTTTCATTGCATCCGTGTGATCCTTGTATTGGGAGTCATCATCAAATAATTCCAATGACAAACTTCGACCGCCTACATTTCCCGTAGACGACAAAGGTTGAGTGGCACCTGTGACTGCTTGATGTGGTGTTTCGGGAACGACTGCTGGTATTTGTACCACTTGAGTTCTTTTCTTATTCTGTGATAGTCTTTTTGATGTGTGGTGTCTCCTCTGCCTTGGTTTATCGACTGCACGCCCTTGACTGACCGGATGAGCTTTTGGATCGTTTGCAAACAACGTTGTTGGGGTACTATTACCTGAAGGTCTGTCTTGGTCTGCGGCTGCCCCTTCATCTCGTGGTGGAGTAGATGATGGAGTACCGTTGACTTGTGCCGCCGCATTTGCGCCGGCTACATTGGTTGGAGTTGCGGCTGCATCTGTGACTTCATCTGGTGGTGAATTAGCCTTCTTACGTTTAGCGCTACTTCTTGTAAGTCTCGGCATTGTTTGATTGCTAATTGAGAGAACAACGAAATAAAATTGTGTGAAAAGCAATCTAAGTTGCTACAAGTATTTTTTTTGTCGCATATCAAGAGATTCGTAAATGAGGTAAAGGAAAACAGAGTCGACTCAACTTCAAACCTCAGCAACTCTAACAACAAACAAACATCACGCAACTATGTACAAATATTTCCACTTTAACGGTAAACAAATGGTACAGCCTGCAACGCCGTTGCAAACGAAAAGTGAAAACGTTACCAAAACGAACCACAACGGTACGAAACACCGATCATCCATTTTGAGATACGGTAATGTATGTTAAGATTTTCCGACAAATAGTTTCAAACCCAGTAATTTGGTGATTTGCAATTGAAACCAAAATGGAACTCAAACTTTGCAACGCCGTTCCATGACTGTTGACATGAATTGTCGAAGAAACCGTTTCACCACCGAACCATACGTAGTACTTCATTTTGAGTTTTGAAATTGAAACATGATTCGAAATTTCAAATTGGAACATGATCCAAACACAAAGCCTGAAACGCCGTTCCGGTGACTCAATTCTGAAACGCCGTTCCATGATTGATGACATGAATTATACAAAATCACCCTTCACAACCGAAACAGAAGTCATTAGTATTATCATACGTACATTAGTACTACTACGTATACTACTATCGTATTATACCTATACACAAAGGTTTCTGTCTACGTAGCTACTACTGTCATAGAATACTGGTGGACAAAACTAGGCAAATTCATTACCAGTAAGATCACCGGCACACATGTGTTGTTGTTAAGAAGTACAACCTCACCGGTACATAAAAGTTCTCAGTGCATCACAAGTTGAGAACGTTAAGAATAAAAGTCATTGCACTACTTTTTCTTGTTCTCTATTCAAAAAGAGCGCGGGTGGAGATTTATTTACTTAATGTTCTTATTTTTAAATAAGAAAATGGATTTATTCTTCATTGTTCTAGATTTACAGCGGTAGATCTGACAGGTTAGTAAGTCTTGATTCTTTGTTTGGAACACACATGGCCACACACACACACACACACACACACACACAGTGAAAACAATTTTT